>CM062805.1:539195340-540407840 GCA_031772625.1 Pinus tabuliformis | reverse complement strand
TTTTAAGCTCAAAACAAAATGTGATTTCTTTCATCATTGTGTTGTGGGGAGGAGTATTCATGTTATTCAAGATTGCATTATTCCTTGCTAATCATACTTTCCAACATAGAGATTTTGGGAGAGCTTCTTAATATTTTTTTTAACAGTGGTGTCCTCGAAAAGGTTCCAACATATTTTTTTGTCCAAGAAGAGAATAATTCTTAAAAATCAGAGGGTCATTTTGCTTTATTAGAGGTGGGGAAATTGCTTCCATCGAAATTGCTTTAGTATAATCACAATCCAAAAGCATATGGGAGATGTCTTTTGATTGATGCAAGCAAAAAGGACATTGAGAGGGGTCATGAATGGCTCTCTTACTTAAATTATTAGCTATCAGATTTTTTCAATGAGAAAGAAGCTAGAAAAAAGAGTTCACCTTTGGATTGGCGTTAGATTTCCATATTTTTTGTTGAATGTTGAGATTTAGGGAAAATCGAGTCTAGAAGAGTAGAGAAACGTATCCCTCCATCACCAAATAAATCGAGGCATTCCATCCTACTTGATATGCTTCCTCTGATCTCCAAGGCATGCATCCCACCAATCGATTATGAAACTTGAAGGCCAAGTGCTGAATAATATTGCTAATGTTCCATCCAGAACAATTACTTCCTCATTCTAATTGGAAATATTGGCCAAGGTGGATTTTCTTTCAGTACATAAGAATTCTCTTAGAGCAAGAAACTCTCTGAAACGTTCCAATGGTTGTTGATCCATTATTTTATCAATCCACAAGTTTACATTTTTCTCACTTCTTGGCTTCCAATACAGAATTGGATGAATGAGAGGGGTTGTTGATACAAATAATTTCCAAATCAAGGAGGAGCCTCTTGAGGGTTGAATTGAATCCAGAGTTCTTATTCTTTCTCCTTGAGGTATTTTTCCTTGAGAACTACCTTCCACCAATATTCTTCTTGGGTGAAGAATTTCCAAACTATTTTTGCCCTTGTTGCTTTATTTATTAGAATAGGGTCCCTAATTCCATGTCCTCCGTGATTTTTAGGATGCCTCAAAATAACCCATTTAATCAAATGGAATTTATTTGTATTTGTTTTTCCTCCTTCCCATAGAAACTTGCGAATTTATTTTTCCAAAACAAAGAGAATATTTTGTGGAGAAAGAAGAATTGAGAATTGATAAAGTGGTAAAGTAGAGAGGATGATTTTGATCAAAATAGCATGCCCTATAAGATTGATCCATCTAGCTCCTAGACAATTATTTTTTCTTTAAATTTTTAAAGAACACCTTCCCAAGCTTGGGTTGAGTGCGATTTCAAGAAAATAAGAATACAAAGACACTTAATTTCTTACCACATTTATTCCTCCATTATTCTTACAATTTTTCTTTGCTTTCTAAATGAAATATTCCACGTATAAATATGAGATTTCCCAGAATTTGTTTGACTTCCCGAAGCTTCAAGAAATTATCCAAAAGCCTTTTAAATCTTCTTTTTATTATTGAGGAAGCTCCATCGATCAAAAGTGTATCATCAGCAAGTTGAGAATGATTGATGCTCTTGATACTCCTAACAAACTTGATTCCTAGGAGTTGCTCACATATTCTTTCAAATTCCAATATGTAGCAAAGGGAATTAGCCATAGTGATATACAATAGGGAGCTAAGGCAAGCCTTGGCAAAAGCCTCACAAGGCAAAGAAAAACCAAACCACTCTCCCATTAACCAGGGGGAAATCCAAGGTGATTTTATCCAAAGAGAAACCCAATGAATGAATTTAGCATCAAAGCCAATGTTTGCCATCACCTTAAATAGAAATTCTTACTCACTCTATTAAATAGATTTTCCATGTTAAGTTTGACAATCATGCCATTGTCCCCCTAATTTTAACTAGAATTGATTGATTCTTGAACATGAATGATGTTATTAAATGTTTTCCTTCGATGGGTTTTCCAATATTATTTTTGGAAGAATGGGCTTAAGTCTTCTGGCTAAAATCTTAGAAATCACTTTATATGAAACATTACCAAGTGTAATTGACCTGAATCTTGAAAAAGAAGCAGGGTTTAATTATTTCGGAATCAATGCTAAATAGGAAGAGTTAATTCCACACCCATGCAATTATTCACAAAAGTGTAACCCACCATTTTTCAAAAAAAAAAATTCATAACCCCCCAAAACTGATGATAGTTGTGGGTAGAAAATCCATCCGGTCGTGGAGATTTCTTCAAGCTCAAGGAGAACAGTGCCCAACATATTTCTCTTTGGTGGACTCTTTTATCAAAGTGATGAGCCTCATAAATGGGTAATTATATGGGCTCATTTTACCTCCTAACCTAGTCAAACCAACCATTCTCTTAGCTTATTACATGATTTTCTGATTATATTAATGCTTATGGAGTGAATTGAGTTAGTTATGATGCCATGTGGTCTAACGTGTGTTTAATGTAGATTATTGATGAATTTCGAGGTCAAAGTCGAGGATCCAATGGACAAATTCCAGAAATAACTCGAATGGACAAAGGAGAGAACTTATAGGACAGAATCCCACTCATTTATTACTCCTCACTTCGAATTCCCCTTCATTCATCTCAGAGTAAAAGCAGCTGAATCATGCACTAGAAGGCAGCCGAGCAAGTGGAGGATGACTGATGATTATCTCGAGTTTTGGGAGCCAAGCCTCCCTGATTTTAAGGAAGTCATTGGTAGCTTCATTTGTATAAGTAGAGAGGCCTAGGGCCTCACTAGGGTTGGATTTTTGTTGGATTTTTGCTTATGTAAACTCTACTCAAACTTCGAGCTTATTTTTTGTGACAGTTTCATGTAATCTTGCTATTGTTTTGAAAATAAAGATGGAATCCTTTTTGAGCTAGCATTGAGTTACCTCAGAGGGCTAAAGCTCTTGGGTTAGGGTCCAATCCAAGTAGCCAAGAGCCTCTTTACTTGTATCTGTATGCTTTGTTTCAGTTGGTAGATCAGTTTGCTATTAGATGTATTTCTTTTATGGTTAATAATAGGTTGCTTTGATGATTTAGTAGTTTTCTTCCATTTGTGCTTTCTGTAGCAGGTTAAACAGTCATCAAAAAAGATTCAAAAGGCTAGCAATAGTGCCTTGGCCTCTCTTCCTCCCTTTGGGACCATGATTTGAGGAAAAGACCCTCTTGCTACCCCAAAAACACAGATTTTCCTCCTTCATAGGACTTCTAGTGTTTGAAACTTTTTAGTAGGTTAATAGTCCAACTTTGTTTTGTTGTAGATCTTCTTCATCATGCTCACTTATTGATTTGTAGTAGTCTTCTTTCATGCTTTCATTTCTTGCAACATTTCTCAGCATTTCCTTTCATAGATCATAGTTTAGACTAGTTTGATTCAAAACTATGTTTTTCTAGATGCACTCATTTCATTGCTTGTTTGATCTTATTGGTTGACTGTCAGTTCCTTTGCAGAAGATATCTTCTAGCAGCAGGCTAGCCTATCAGCCATCACACCCTCCATCTAATCCATGACCTATTTATCTCCCAAACCTCACCTCAATTCTGCCTTAGTTTCCTGCATTTTTCCTAGGACTTCTTCCTCTCTCCTTGAGCAAATCCAATCATCTTTCTCTCTCCTGGTGGTTCATGGTAGACCATAGGTGCCCTAACACCTCATTCCAACCTTCATCCACCTCTTTCACCCACTCTCACACCCTCAAAACAGTGAAAACTTCTCTCGGCCTCCTCTTGTAGGCCTCCTATAGAACATTGTTTTTCCTCCTGTAGATTTCCTGTGTCCTCCTGTAGATTTTCCTGTAGGCTTTCTTTTGAAGTCCGAGTGTGGGAAAAGCCTCCAGAAGGCCACCTGAGACCTCCTAGGACCCATCCACACCATCCTACATCCTCTAAAGTACCAAAACCGCCCTCCAACGCCACCTATTCGTTGCCACACTCACACACAATAAATTATATGCATGTCAATTTCACCTAAAAATACATAAAAATCCAAAAATATGATCTTTGCTTATTTACTTCCATAAATAGCATAGTTACATGTTGTTTACTTCTTTGAGTAGGTAATGGCATTCCTTTCATGGTTTTCATAGTGCTTTCTGCAAAAGTCGAATTAGTTGGTTGATTAGGGTTTCCTAGGCTTGCTTTACATTTCAGTCTTTCTCTTTTTTGTAGTTATAATAACATCTATCTTTCTTTCCTTTCATCACATATAGAGCTTCTTCTGGAATCAATAGAAGTTGGCTTGAGCTCCTAGTGATCTTCCGCCGGCTGACCAAGTGACAACCTGCAGTAAGAACTAGTACTTGTGCATACAGCACCGACACTTCCAAGTTTGTTACAAACTACCGGGTTGATAAGAGTAAAGTAGGCAGCCCAGGAGTTGCAACATTATTGTTGCAATACTGGTGCTCACCACAAAGCAAATTTATCCCCCCGAGATATAGATTTCAGAATTTGTTCCTACATTGATAATTCCACATCAATGTTTCTTGGGGCCATGGTGCTATACAAATCACTAAAGTGATGAACCACCTCCTCCTTATATTGAGCAATGTCCAAGATTTTAGTACATCTTTTTGCGATCTCTCTGTTGTTAGTTTTACAGATAACTTGTCTATAAAACAAATTGTCTTCATATCTCCCACCTTTAACCAAATACTCTGAGACTTTAAACGCAAAAATTCCTCTTCCTCTTTTAATTCTTTATGATAAGTTGAAAATTATTCCCTTTATTCCTTAAGCAGGTCATTTATCATAGGGCTATCCTCTTTTTTGGATTTTATAAATTTTGTTTGCTTTTCATGTGCATGTATTAGTGATTATCTCTTTATATGTTATTCTTGAGCCTACTTTTTTAATGTGACTTTTAATATCTTAATCTTTTGTTCCCATATCGTTAATGGGTTTCCCATGAACCATTCACTCCATAATTCCTTTACCAGATCATTGAAACCCACCATTCTTGCTTAGATTGGACAATAATGGAAGGAAAGGGGCCCAAAATCAATATTTTCACTGATTTCAAGAAAAATTGGTATGTGATCTAAACTATTCCAAGGAAGGATTCAAAAATAGACCAATATATTTTGAGACAAGAATGAGTGTGCTATTAAGAATCTATATAAACGAGAAGCAATATGGAATTTTCCAAATAGTTTGTTGCTCTAAGTAAATTTGTTGGACGATGATTTTTGTCCAAAAAAAATAATCTAGATGAGATCTCCCAAATTTTCTTGAAATTGATTTGTATCCTGAGACCACACTTTCTTTTACTAATGACATATATTTGTATCAAAATATCCCCAAAATATGCAATTAGATCCAAAAATGGAATCCTCAAGAGCCAACAAACAATCCCAACATTCTTGTTTTTCTCGAAATTGTACTAGTATATCGATATAATTAACAAAAGAGCATACTCGATTTGAGGGGATATGAAGAAATATGGTAGTATACCAATGGGTGGATGATTGATGATCAATAAACCTTAGCGATGATTAATCCTATATGGTGGACCACACAACCTAAGGCTCCTCTTAAGCTAATATAAATAATCCCACTGCCATTCCAAATCTTATGTTGTTTTTGAAGGATATCTTGATCCCCCATTTTTTTCTCCTAGAGTAGGAGAACTAAGGGTCATTATTTATTGATTAATGACTTCACCTCCTCCATTCTTTTTTTGACCCTAATCCCCTACAATTATAGGAGAGAACATTCATTACTTACTGCTTATATTAGTTTCCCCTTACTAAGGGGCATAGTTTCCTCCCTTTCTTGTGTTTCTATATCTTTTGAGTTTTGGACCTAGAATTGATAGAGTGCCCATTTCCTCATTGTTTTTCCATTTTCTCCAATCTCACCTCTTTGTTATTATTTCAACCCGCCTTTTATTGGAGCCTCTCTAGTTATTTTTCCTTCACAACATATGATTTCTTATTTATCAAACTCAGAAAAGACAGCCCCATCCTAGTGCTTTTAGGGATACAAATTCTTCTTGCTCTGTAGAAGACTTCACGATATGTTGTGGTGCCACTGGATCTTCTTCTAACAACGACATATTTTCATTAATTATTTCTGGATCTAGATTTGATACTAGTATTTTATCTATTTCTTGCGAGGAGGTGTTATTTTGTGGAATTTCCCCTTCTTCATTTGCCATATTTAATGCCTCGTAGATGCTACTATTCTCTTTATTCCCTTTCTTCCTTCCTTATCCACTTCCAAGATTGGTTTTTTTAGGGGAGACTGACCCTTTTCCTTTATTCCCAGTATGATCTGGCTCCCTAAAATCTCCTTCAAACATGTAATTAGATCCAAAAATGGAATCTCAAAGAGCCAACAAAGAATCCCAACATTTGTGTTTTTCTCAATTTTTTCCTGGCATATAGATATTAACAAAATATCATACCTAATTTGAGGGGATATGAAGAAATTTGGTATCCAACTAGTGGGTGGACGACCGATGATCAAACAACCTAAGACATAGTTGAGCCCATAGGTTGGACACACTATCTAGGGCTCCTCTTGAACTAATAAAAATAATCCCACTGCCATTCCAAATTTTATGTTGTTTTTGAAGGATCTTTTGATTCCCCACTTTTTTCTATTGGAGTACAAGAACTAAGGGACATTATTTCTTGATTAATGGATTCACCTCCTCCATTCTTTTTTTTTACCCTAATCCCCTAAAATTCCAAGATAGAACCTTCATTACTTATTGCTTGTATGAGTTTCCCCTTTTTGAGGGGCATAGTTTCCTCCTATCCTATTGTTTTTATATTCTTTAAGTTTTGGATCTAGAAATGACTGAGTTCTCATTTCCTTATCATTTTCTGTTTTCTCCAATCTCACCTCTTGTTATTCTTTCACCCTTCCTTTTCTTAAATCCTCTCTAGTTCTTTTTCCTTCTCAATGTTCGATTTATCATCTATCGAACTCAGAAAAGGTGACCCCATTTTGGTGCTTTTAGGGGACACGAATTCTTCCTGCTTCATAAAAGACTCCATGATCTTTTGTGTTGGCGTTGGATCGTTTTCTAACAATGATATATCTTCATCAATTCTTTTTTGATCTGGATTTGATACTAATCTTTTATCTTTCTCTTCAAAAGAGGGGTTATTTTGTGGAATTTCCCCTTCTTCATTGATTATATGTATTTCCTCATAGATATTACTATTCTCTTTCTTCCCTTAGCTAGTTTCTTCTTTGCTTTCAAGATTGGTTTTTTTCAGAGAGGTTTGTCCTTTCCCTTTATTCCTAGTCTGATTTGGTTGCCTTGGTTGATTATTTTTATTGTTTTAGAGGGCCTCTTCTCCTTTTTTATTGTTTCCATTGTTCTCCTTCCTCCCCTTTTTTATGTTTCTCCTCTTGCTTATTTTTGCAGCTTCTTACAAAGTGGTCATATTCATGACATATTTTGCATTTGAATGGAAGTTGATCATAGTCTACCTCTTGGATATGGGACCAACTATCTAGATTAATATTTATGGTTGATGGCATCCCCTTATCCATATCCACTTCAATGAAAATCATGGAACAGGAGAAAACCCCCTCGCATGGCTTATGACGATCAATATATATGTCAAGGGCATTGCTAATATTTCTGAAAGTGGTATGATTCAAACAATGCAATGAAAAAAAGGGAAGTTTCATCGATACTCGGACTGCAGATGGAACGTCACTTTCCCGATTAAAATCTAAACTCCACCGATCCTTATATAACCCTTAAGGCCCTATGAAATAAGGCCTACTTCCAAAGATCTGGTCTCGATCTGCCTTGATTTTGAAGAAGAAAGTAAAAACGCTTTTCTGTAAAAGGTTGAAGAGACATGACCCTTGATCATGGGTTTCTAAAAACAAATACACCCACAAACTCATAGAATGCGAGGAGGGCCAAATCCCCATGAACTAGCCATCGAGGTTGTGCTTGGCCAGTTGTGGAGCTTGAGTTCTTAACTGAGGCACAAATAACTGCACATTTGGGATTTCCTCCAATTTCTATACAAAACTAGAAGGATTTGCCTCCTAAAATCTTGTCCCATTCACAACCAACGAGTTAAAAGTATTTATATTAAGAGATGGCGGAGGGAGAAGGAGAAAAAACCCCCCCAAAATGGTCATCGAACTTTTAAAAATATCGGCACGAAAAAAACCATCAAAGCCATAAAGCCTCATGATTAGAGCATATTCAAGAATGTGTTATACATAGAATGACTTATTATGTTTATGTATCGCTTAGAAACAAAAAGAGGTTTTAGAGGAATAAGTCCCTATGAAAATTTCACTTTTAAGGCTAGTTGCAATTGTAATTTTGTAAAGGTTGAGATGTTGTAACTATGATCTCTCATACTAAGTGTTGTATGTTTTAGCATGAGCTCTTTAATTTTCTTTAAAGATGTGAAAATCATTAAGTTGTGTAAATTTCATTTTCCATAGCCATATGGTTCAAATTATAAAAAATATATGTCCATTTTAACTTTTATATTAGTAAATATGTTTCAATATTGTGTATTGAATTGACTACACTTTTTTAATAATCCTTGCCCCTTAGGGGCTATAGGGACTATTATAATCGATTTGTCCCTACTTATTAGTTTGGAAAGAAACCAACTTTAATTAACTTAATGTTTTCAACTTAAATTCTAAAAAAGACTTTTTCATCAATGAATAAGCTTCTTCCAACATCAATATCAACCAATAGGGAATTTAGAGGTCTTATTTGGCCTCCTATTGGTGCAAGAGGTAGGCGAACTTAGGATAAATGTAAATTTATGTAAAGAGCATTAATTTCATTTAAATAATGTTAAACTAATGCTAATATTAGTCTGTAAACATTTTATGTTTAAAAAAATTAAGAACATAAAAGATAGGTTAAACAATCTTATTTTTAAAAGATACATGTGGCTCATCATATACATGCCTCATCAACATATAAACACTTAGCATGGTATCACTGTACATGTCTTCATTTCACCTTGGTAATATATCTCCTTCTTCTGTCATTGTCTAAACTCAGGACATTATGCACTAGGACCAACACTAATAGGGCAAGGTGCATCGTAGCCATCTACCTTTCTAGAGCAAGCCTTCATCCACTAGCACTAGGACCAGTAGCATAGCATCAAACCTGATTAAGGGAGAGTTGAACCAATAGCTTAGCATCCAACCTGACTAAAGGAGGGTTGAAACAAATCGATCAAATATGTAACTAAAAAAAGGAGGACAAACTACTAGTCTTTCTAGCATTGGGCATCCCCTACATGGAGCAAGCAAATAGGTAACAATAGTCTTACCCTATTTTTGAGATCTTTTGTAGACTAACACAACAATGTAGATGAAGATCAAAATTAGCTAATTTCAAAGGGGTGAAGCAACAACTCTAGGTTTTCCTCAGTTAACTTGTCATCTACCTTATGTTGTAATTTTTGTAGTTGTAAACTCTATTTTTATGTGAAAAAATAATGAATTTTTCCTAATAAAATAGAAATTGATTAACTACAATCATATTGTCATTTTTTAGTTGTAAACTATATTTTTATGTGAATATATAATGAATTTTCCCTAATAAAGTGGAAATTAATTAACTACAATGCTAAATTATTACAATTTCATAATTTCACTACTTAAAGTAAGTGTGCTATAAAAGTATCCTTACCATAATTTCCTTCTTATTCTCTTGTCTCTCTTCTATTCTCCCATCTCTCTTATGCCTCCTAGCCTGAAGTTTTAGAAGATCAATATTGATAACCTTGATCACTTCCACTATAGAAGCTCCTTCACTCATTTAAAATTCATTTATACCCTCAAAGCATTGAATTCAAACAACTTTAAAAAAATTAGGACTAAGGTCACTGCATCCCTTCCAATCTCTACAAGTAAATGTTCGTTAAGCATAAGAGTTTTCAATTATAATTTTTAACCTAGATTTTTTTTTTGTCATAGATATTGCCTTTGGTTGCCCACAAAAATTATGAGGGAAATATTTTAAAACCAACATTCATACATTGAAATAGTTGGAAGATTGTCTATAAAACCACTTAAACATTAATCCAACACACAACTAGATGTGCCAATATGTTGCAAAGAGACCAAAGAGAGATTTTATTGCATAGTCGATTAAGCTCTTTTACAGAAACTCATCATGAAAACAATCATGCGGCCTTGCTTGAGATATAATGTTGAGTTGTAAGCTACTCTAGCATCCAGAATGATGTCTAACCTCAATACTGAAAATAAAAATGGTAGAAACATACTAAAGCTTCTTGATGAGGTGGTAAATTAAATCCTCATGAGATGGTAAATTGAATTCAAATCTAATTCAACTTAGAAGAATGTCAAGTTAGAAGAATATCAAGTTTAAACTCAATGGCTAGAAAGAAAAAAAAGGAATATGGGTGCATATTTGACCTTATAATCAAAGAAAAAAAAGGAATATGGGTGCATATTTGACCTTATAACCATGATATGTAAGCCAGCAAAATAGGACAACCTTCAACCATGCCAGCAAAATAGGACAACCTTCAACCATGCCAGCAAAATAGGACAACCTTTAACCATAGCAGAATAATAGGAAAACCTTCAATCATACAAGAATCTTTTATAAATAAAGTAAGGAGAAGTATAATAGTAGTAGGTTACCCACTTGGGAGGAGAGAGTCTGATTCCTTGCCTCATCTAAGTATGTAACATTTCTCCCAATCAATTATCCATGGGTCCTAAATCCTGTCAAAGTCTATGTTTGTTTGTTCCTTGTTCGGTGATCTATTTGCATGTCTCTTTGGCTGGTTGGATGGTCGTATAGGACACAATATAATGTTCTCCTACCAACCTTCAAGAGAAGGGAGGGGTTATTATTCAAACCACACTCAAAACATTTTTCGTGTCTTAATTTGACCAGCAAAATTCACGAAACAAACTCATTTTAAACCATTCAATGAAGAAATTCAAATTTTAGAGTTATATTTCCCATATTAAACGTAGCTTAACTAATTCAAGTTGCTCTGTGATGTCTAAGGCATGCATATAAGTTGTATTACATTATTGAAATGCTCAATTCATGAAATAGTCTCATTTTAAAAAATTCAACAAAGAAATTCAGTGTTGAGAATTATGTTTCCCATATTAAACGTGTCACATAGCTTAATTAATTCAAGTTGATCTGCCACATCTAAGGCATGCATTGAATTTGTATTAATAGGTTACTAAAATGCGCAACCAGCGTTGGAGATGCATGGGAGTTTGGGGGCATTTCAA
Organism: Pinus tabuliformis; assembly: GCA_031772625.1. Lineage (NCBI taxonomy): Eukaryota > Viridiplantae > Streptophyta > Pinopsida > Pinales > Pinaceae > Pinus > Pinus tabuliformis. The sequence continues at coordinate 540,396,603 of CM062805.1, read as the reverse complement.
CCAACATTGGAGATGCATGGGAGCTTGGGGCTAAGAAAAGGAGTGACAATGTTCTTCGTTTTGTGGTTTTGAAATACTATCATTCTTGATGTTGATTGGTGCACATTTATGACATCGAAGACAACAAATTTGGAAAAACTATCGTTACCTCCACCATTTAAATTTTCCAAAAATCCAACATCATTATAACTATATTTTATTTAAATCATCCAAATTTTACTCTCCTCCAACCCTTTTCATTATATATTTTTAAAACTATTCATAAATAACAGTGACTTTTTCATTATATGCTTTTATAATAATTCATTAATAAGCCTTTTTATCATATTCATGAAATTTATTGTTTTTCACATAGTTAAGCAAAAACATATCATAAAGAAGTGTATGTAAAATTAATTTAAAAGCTTCATCATTTTCTTATTAAAAATTCATGAAGTCGTGTCAATGATAAAACCATCCCATAGTTGAAAGGTAGATTGTGAATGTATCTAAAGCAGTATTCTAGAAATAGTTTTAAATCTCACTCTTAAGTGGTTGCTAGACATTAAGATCTTTCAATTTTACAAGAACCAATATTCGTTGTTTCCTATATTAAACCTATTACAAATGTTAATTAATTCAAGTTGGTGGACCATATTTATTGTTTTTCGTATTAAACCTATGACAAATGTTAATTAATTCAAGTTGGTGTGCCATGTATAAGGCAAATGTTAATTAATTCAAGTTGGCCGGCCATATTTTTTGTTTCCCATATTAAACACATTACCAACGTTAATTAATTCAAGCTGGTGTGTCATTTCTAAGACATGGATTGAAGCTGTATAAATAGGTTTTTGAAATGTTCAACCAACTTTGGAGTAAGAAAAAGAATGACAATGTTCCTCATTTTGTAATTATCATTTTGTGTTGATATACACACATTATGACAAGTAAAATAACAGATTTAAAAAAAATAACCCTTCCTCTACCATTCACATTCTCGAAAAACTTTAATATTTTTATAACCCTAATTTATTTAAACCTTCCAAACTGCAATACTATTCATTATATAATTTCAAAATTATTCATAAATAACGATTATCCTAACTTTTTATTATATATTTTTACAACTATCTATTAACAACCCTTTTTATTATATTCTTTAAATCATTGTTTCTCACAATCTTAAGTAAAATAATATCATAAATAAGTGCATTCCAAATTAATTCAAAAGCTTCCTAAGGTATTTAAAGGCTTATCAAAAACTCATGAAGTCACGTTAATGTTAAAGCCATTCAAAGCATCAACATACTTAAAGGCTTATTAAAAATTCATGAAGACATGTGAATGTTAAAACTATGCCATAACTAAAGGTGGACTACTAAGGTTTTTAAAGTAGAACTTCACGTGAATGTTAAAACTATGCCATAACTAAAGGTGGACTACTAAGGTTCTTAAAGTAGTTTTCTAGAAACAGTTGGTCCCACGACCAATAGATTTCATTTATGGTAGCTCTTCTTTTGTTGAATAAGGGTGAGTGTTTGAGGGATGGGAACTAATCCATTTATTGTTTGTTTCGCAAGGAATTGCAATGAAATTATGTTTGATTTTGATTTTATTTTATTTATACTTATTGAGTTTATTTTATTTATACTTATTGAATTGTAAATATATATTTTTTTTATTCAAGTTTTTGTGATCCATAATGAATTAAGCAAAGTCTTTCGGTAGAAATCATATAAGAGAAATTTTTGGCCAATGTGTTTTGAACCAGTAAGTGTGGTTCATCATCAGGATTAGATGAAGAGGTAGACCATGGCAAAGGCTTAAATAGAGAGCAATGTAAAGACATAATTTCATGTAATGGCTATATTTGAACAATAATATTTAAATTATGATATTAATTAATTAATATATAAAAACAAATATTATTCAGTAACAGGGATATTAAATGGCTAGTTTTTGAAAAAAATATATTTAAATAATGATATTATTTTATTAATTTATTAAAAATATTAATAGGTAACGACTATATATTAAACAACTAGTTTTTGAAAAATAATATGTAAATTAATTTATTAAAACCAAACATTACTAGTTTTAGAAAAATAATATTTAAATAATGATATTAGTTTATTAATTTATTAAAAATATTAATATGTAATGGCTAGTTTTTAAAAAATAATATTTAAATTAATTTATTAAAACCAAGTTTTGAAAATTAATATTTAAATTGTGATATTACTTTATTACTTTATTAAAAACAAATATTAATAAGTAACTACTATATTTTTTTTCTCAATCTGTCTACTTCTATTATTGTACAAAAAGATTCAAAATGTTACAGCAAGGCCATGGCCTTGAAAATCTTGCCATGAGATTGACAATTAGCACAGCTGAACACCTTCCAAAAATGGTGGACTTCCATCTGTTACATCTTCTCCTAAGACTCTAAGTCTTGCGAAACAGACAAGCTGAAACAAACAACTATTGCACTGTTGGGCAGCGCTGAACATGGACAAATAGACATAGATCCATACCATCGACACAGAGACATATAGACACATACTATGACCTGACACAGGCAGAATTGCAAGTTCCAAAAACAGAGTAATGCGCCTACTTCTTAGGCTGCCGAGAGCAGAGTGCCATCCAAGATCAGTCGTCATCCGTAGTGTAGGGTTCCTCCACTACCCTGCACCCAAATTGCAAAGAGTCTTCCGAGTCTGAGCGAAGGACCACCGAGCCGGTTGGGACTCCCGGAGCAGGCTCGCTTGGACCATCAGGGGCGGCTTGAGTCGCCAAGGAGGAACTTCCCGTGACCGGGCGTTGAGTGTCAATTGGAGGCGTTGTCCCTTGTTCTGGCGGAATTGCCTGATGAGCTGCTGCCTGGCCGCTGAGATTTGCACAATTTTCTATAGTGACTGAGACCAAGAAAGTGGAATTGGCAAGAGTGCAGGGGATTCGATAGCGGACTGTTGGATGCGCCGCATGCCCACAGTCAACCAGCCTTCCACGCCCATGACCTCTGCCTCTTCCAGCTCGGGAAACTTGAGGGCGATTTTGCTCAGGTGCCAACTCGACCGAGGAGGAGGGAGAGATGGGGGCAGACCTCTGTGAGGTGGCGCGCCCACGGGAGCCTCCGCGTCTGCTACCCATTCTTGGACGCTCTCTCGGCATTACAGAATACAGTGGATTAACCAGCGCACAAATGCACGGAGGGGAGCAACTAACCAGCACGTGAGCGCGATGAACTGGAGCTAAAGTCCTGTGAGACACTCTCGAGCCTGAGACGGAGACGGACTTGGGCACAGAGAGTGAATGCCCCTGAGCTACCAACAGCGCCTCAGAGGGGTGCGAAGTGGCAGCAAAGGGATGCGAAGAGGCCGCCGAGGAATGCCAAGAAACCGCAGAGGAATGCGAGGAGGTCGCTGGAGCACAAACATTATGAAGCGCCATTGCACAATTTACCAGGAGGTAGATGGAGGAATAAACGAACCACATTAATAACCCTGCGTGAGACCAGCTCACTTGATCTGCACGGTTCCTCGTGGCGCGCATGGGCTGACACCTGCCCATGTGAAGCGCCACCTTCGTACCCTTACGCTGATTGAACACCCGCATCTGGGATAAGTAACTACTATATTAAACAACTAGTTTTTGAGAAATAATAATAAAAAATAAAAATAAAAAAGAAGAAGAAGAATTTGAGTCAAAAATTATAAAAAGGAGTCAAGATCCTAATCGATCATTTGATAAATAATTAATGGAAATAAAATAAACTAAATTAAAAATAATTAATGGAAAAATAAATAAAGTAAAACAAAAATATCCACAAGTCAAAAGAAATATATAAATAAATAAATAAATAAAAATAGAAACATATATATATATATATATCTATATATATATATATATATATATATATCTATATATATATATATATATATATATATATATCCAAATAAAAGTAATCAATAAATAAAACGGGTTCAACAATAAAATATGGGGCTCAGGCCCATTAAACAAATAAAAAATACTAAAAGGAGTTAAGAATGAATAGGATGATAAAATTCATAAAAAAACACGAAGGATCAAGAAAATAAACTCTAATGAAGAATAAATCAACAACAAATACTATAAAAAAGACGTCAATACCTACATAGATAAACAAACAAAATAAATAAATCTAAAAAAGAAGCCTAAAAGACTAGGAGGACAAGACAAAGACCCAATTTCTACTAATATTCCAACCATCATCTCTATTCAAATTATTGGGCATTTTTCAATTTCTAGGGCCTCCTTCAATTTACGATGATGGAAAAGACTAACCCTAGCAACGACTTGGGCCTCCTCAATGCAGATGTGATGCTTAGATTTATCTGCATGCTCCTCCAAAGCAGAGTAGCGGGTCCTGCCATGCTTGATGTCAACGGCATGCTCACGAATCCTTTGATTAATCGAGCGATCAGTCTCACCAATGTAGGGAGTCCCTCAAGAGCATGGAATAACGTAAACACCCTTCATATTCTTGGGGTCCACTGGGTCTTTCACAAATCTAAGGGAGCTCCAGATGGTATTTAAAGGCCTAAAGGTTGAAGCCACCTTATGCTTCCCTAGGATCCTTGCAATCTTGTTAGTGGTCCCTTGGATAAAAGGAAGATGAACACCAGGAAAATGATCTTTGGTATCTTTCGTAGCACTAGGGCCTTTTTCAACTCTGAGGAAAGCCTTAGTACATTGGTGTCTACTATACCCATTATTAAAGAAAACACTTACGAGATGTGCTTTCTCTTCATTGAGATGGTTCTCATTAGAAACTCTTAAAGCTCTAGTCGCTAAGGTGTTGAGAACACCAAGCTTTTGAGCTAGGAAATGATGAGAATTAGCATGAAGATATTGTTCTGTATGAGTTTTCTTATGAAATACCTAATGAGAGAAAGATCCATCATCATTCCTTGAGAGGAGGACGTCAAGGAAGGGCAGACTACCATTACATTCAAATTCCATGGTGAACTTTATAAAACATTCTCAAAATTGGTAGATTCGCGTGGATTGGGAAGATTGAACATGCCATAATTCTGGCTCACAAAGGTTCATCGAAGCTATGGGAAGTCTCTAAAAGGAAAATTCAGCTAAGAGGAAAGTCAATTGGGATGATTCGACTCTCCCCATCCTTGGACATGTTCCCTAAGCGCAAGCGAGTTAGATTTTATACCCAACACCAACTCATTGCGAAGTCCAGGAAATAGACACGTTGAGCACCACATCCTTTGATCAATTGGGCCAATTATCAACACCTTGGTCACCAGCAAAAAATGGCCCAACATTGTCAATTGTGTCCTCGTTCTCTTTTGGATTGGTACATAAACCTTTAACAACATATCATTTCCTTATCAGAGAAAGTGCAAAGGAAGCAATACAAATTATGCCAAATGGAAGATGAAATGGTTTGGGTATGCTAACAAATGACATATCTTCAGGCTCAGAGAGATGGCAACAAATATGTGGTCTGCTAATGGGCATTAAACTTGTCAAAATATAAGAGTGGGTATATACAACCTCACTCATTTAATGCCCATTAGCAAACTACTTATTTTTAGGGTAGAGAGACAATGAAGACAATAGAAGTACTATTAGTTGTGCCCGGCAACCCCCATAGATAAAATGTCCATTGACTCTATAGTAAAACATGATTGCCCCTTTCAAATGCATTTTGTTGAATGACTAATATTGTAGAATATATAGTAACAGTCGCCTTAGATTTTTATTTTCAGAAAGCATATAAAGAAAATCTGAAAGAGGATTTCGAGCTAACTCCACCTATATTTCTTGAGGATGCATACTTGAACAAGATGTAAAATTCCCAAGTACTTTGATGCTACCCGGCACAAAGTTGGCATAGAGTTAATAGAGTCATAAAATAATTATGAAATATATCAATTTACAAAACATGTTGAATAATTATGGGATATATCAATTTACCAGAACATATATTGTGATTGAATATATCAATTTATGAAAACATATATTATGATTGAATAGTAACCAGCATAGATCCATCTTTACTCTGGATCTACCAAGTGCTTAGATGGATCAAATCTTTTTTCCTCTATGCTAGTTTTCATATCAATATTTGATCCCTCTCGGCAACTTAGTAGATCCAACATAAAAATGGATCTATGCTGGTTTAATTCCCCTCTTTTAAATAGGCTACATTCCACGTGAATACCATGGGTCAATACCATGTGCAATCTTTATATTTATTAATATTAATATTAGAGTTAATAATGTTTTTTTGCATGGTATTAATAATAATTTGGCCAATGGTATTTTGTCCATAGGCTTCACCTAAATAAAACCTCATTCTTGAGCGTTAGTAAATATAAAGTGAATTATGGAGTAAATATAAAAAATATATTTTATTTATTTACCAATACCTCTGGTTTATTTATATGTTTATTAATTTACCATACCTCTTTTATAAAAATGGTATTTGGCCCAAACTTCACCTAAATAAAACCTATTTTTTTAATTCTTCATAGATATAAAGAGGTTTATGGACTAAATATAAAAAGAGGTTTTATTTATTTACCACCTTTAGTTTATTTATATTTTTATTTATTTACCATAGGCTTATGGACTAAATATAAAAAGAAGTTTTATTTATTTACCACCTTTAGTTTATTTATATTTTTATTTATTTACTATACCTCCCGTTTATTTATATTTTTATTTATTTACCATTTTAGTGTTCATAAACCTCTTTATATTTTAAATTTTATATTCTATTTATACATAACAATAATTAGATTGATTTCTAAATAGGGCCAATATTAAATTAATAATGTTAAATGTTAAACATTACATGTTAAATGTTTATATTTATATTTACGTTTATATTTACATTTACTTTTAAATTTACATATTTATGTGAGATCTACTCCATACTGGAAACACATTATCATATTATTTTTAAAACTATTTAAAATTTATGAAATAATATTTATATTTTTTAAATCAAAACTATCTATTTGTAATTTATAAATGCATTATATCATGTTATTACACGTAAATAACATCTATGTATTTGAAAACAAAGTTATGCATTCATAGAAATTGATATAAAGTGTGTCGGATCTTGTTATTATACATTTCAAAAAACTAAATTTACAAAGAATATTTATATACAAATAATTTCAACTAAATATTATCACACAAACAAATAGAAGAAAGAAAGAAAGAAATTATTTTAACGTCCACGAGGCTAAAGATAGCTTATGGGACAGATTGCTTCTTCATTTGCTTGATGTATTTGGCCTTTTTTCTGTGAAGCTTCACAATAAATGCTCCCAGCTTCTCGACAAACTCCTCGCTAAATAGATTATCCCAAGAGCTAGCTCCCAGCATATTTGCATAACTTTCCATGTTGTCTTTGAAGGCCTCACATTCTAAAATGAAATGTTTTCCTGTTTCTACTTTTCCGAAAGAACAAAAAATGCATACCCTTTCCTCCCACACTTCATTTGGCCTTTTCCAGCTTTGAAGGCCTCACATTCTAAAATGAAATGTTTTTTTTGTTGGGTGTGGAGCCTGATTATCTTCTGTATTCAAAGGTATCGCCACATTGGACCCCAGTTCGAAATGGGGCAGCAACGTCGCCCGCAAAATATTCGCTACAAGGGGGTCCCGGGGGGGCAACTGTGACCTTTGGGGATCCCCCCCCCTAGCGGGGGGTTTCAGGGGCAGCGCCCTCGAAAATAAAAACAGATGTAAAATTGCCTTGTAAAAGTATAGTAATTTCTAGTCAATCTGGGCCATTCATTAGGCGGATGATCTGACGATAGAACTTATGTTTAGTTTATGGTTTTTTGTCCTAGAAGGCAACCCCTATCTTTGTATGAGGGCATTGTATTGAGTCCGTGTAATATATGTGTATTCTCCGAGCGAGAAGCAGAGAGGTGAGACTGTGAGAGAAAACAGAGGATACTACAGCGGACCTGTTTTAGGTTGTGTCTCTTCATTTTGGTGGATAATAGAAAGGAAGGGCTGGCTGTTCGAGGTGGACGTAGCCCAAACTGGGTGAACCACGTATATCTGTGTCTCTCTTGTTTTATGCGTTTTTTGTGTTTATATTTCTGCAATATTTTATGTGTTCCATTGCTCCGTAATATATAATTTTCTAACAACTGGTATCGGAGCTGAAGGTCTATTTGGCTGATAAACTCGCAGGAAAGAAGGGTTCCTCATTCGAGTGGGAGCAATGGCGGAAGATGGTAAGTTTAGGGTCGAGAAATTTAATGGCCAAAACTTCTCGCTGTGGAAGATGCAAATGGAAGATTATCTGTATCAGAAAGATCTGTACCTACCATTGGGCAGAAAAACAAAGATGCCGATGGGAATGACAGATGAAGAATGGAACCTTCTCGATAGAAAGGCACTCAGAACAATATGGTTGTGCCTCGCAGTGTTTGTTTCCTTCAACATTTCGAAGGAAACAACGATAGAGGGTTTGATTAAGGCGTTGGAGAAACTATATGAAAAACCCTCGACCTCAAACAAGGTATTTCTTATGAAACGATTATTTAATATGAAGATGTCGGAAGATGGATCTGTTGTAGACCATTTAAATGATTTTAATACTGTTACAAGTTAGTTATGTTCTGTAGGGGTAAACTTTGATGATGAAGTTAGAGCTCTGTTATTCTTGTGCTCATTACTAAAAAGCTGGAATGGTTTAGTAATGGCCATTAGTAACTCTGTTTTTGGATCTAATACTTTAAAGTTTGATGATGATGTCGGTGCTATCCTTAGTGAGGAAATGCGACGGAAAAGCTCCTGTGAGACATCGGGTAATGCTTTGAGTGCAGAGTCTAGGGGAAGAAAAATGGAAAGAGGAAAGAGCTCAGGATATCGCAATAAATCAAGGAAAGGCAGATCCAAGTCTAGATCAGGGATAGTGTGCTGGAAATGCGGAAAGAAAGGACACCTAAAGAAAGATTGTAGATCTCGGAAGGGAAAAGAAGGAGATGCACAACAAGAAAACAATATGAAGCAAATGTGATAAGTGAGGTGTTACACGATGCTTTGATTCTTTCTTTCGAAAATATTATTGATTCCTAGGTGGTAGATTCAGGGGCCTCATTCCATGCCACACCTGATAAGAAATACTTTCATGACTATGTTCAAGGAGATTTTGGACAAATTCGTTTGGGTGATGATAAACCCTGTAAAATTGTTGGAATGGATAAGGTTCTTGTAAAACAACAGAATGGAAACCAATGGCTACTAAAGGAGGTAAGGCATGTTCCAGATCTAAAGAAAAATCTGATTTCAACAGGGTAGTTAGGCAGTGAAGGTTGTGTGACAACTTTCACAGATAAAGCTTGGAAGGTTACCAAAGGAGCCCTGGTAATAACAAAAGGCGAAAAGGTTGGTACATTGTATTTATGCAATGGTATTTCTAACTCTGTTAATGCTTTAACTTCCAAAGGAGTAGATGCAGCATTATGGCATCATAGGCTCGAACACATGAGTGAAAAGGGGATGAAGATTCTTCACTCAAGGAATTTGTTGCCGAGTTTGAGAATGTTGATTTGGACTTCTGTGAGAATTGCATTTATGAAAAACAGAAGAAAGTCAAATTTCTTAGAGTTGGGAAAGAAAAGAAGAGCGAAAAATTAGAGCTTGTGCATACATATGTATAGGGACCTGCTTAGGTATCATCTCTCGGTAGCTCTCATTATTATGTTACTTTTATTGATGATGCAACTAAAAAAACTTGGATTTATTGTATTAAGAATAAATCTGATGTATGTGATACTTTCAAGAAATGGAAAGCTTTGGTTGAGATTGAGACAGGAAAGAAATTAAAGTGTCTCAGATCAGACAATGGAGGTGAATATTGCATCAAAGAGTTTGATAGGTACTGTTCAAAGCATGGAATTCACAGAGAGAAGATAGTTCCAAGAACACCACAAGAAAATGGTGTGTTAGAAAGGATGAACAGAACAATCATGGAGCATGCAAGGTGCATGAGATTGCATGCAGGATTTCCTTTACAATTTTGGGCAGATGCTGTAGATACTGTTGTTTATCTAATAAACAGATGGCCTTCAAGTTCCTTCGATGGTGGTGTTCCAAAGGAAGCATGGACAGGTAAAAAGGTAAACTACTCTTTTTTAAAACCTTTTGGTTGTGAGCCCTCTATCCATATTGATAAAGAAAATAGAACAAAGCTTGAGGCAAAGTCAAAGAAATGTACCTTTATTGGATATGGTGTTAATGATTTTGGTTATCACTTATATGACTATGAAAATCACAAAATCATTAGGAGCAGAGATGTAATATTCAATGAAAAGGTCTTGTATAAGAATCAGTCGCAGGCAAGAATCATCATCCATCTAAATGAAAATCACTCCCTCAAAGCCTCAATCGAATTGGGGTCAGGATCAAATAATTTTGCCGAATTGTCAGCACTGAGACTCCTCCTATGTTGGCTTATTCAAAGAAACACCTTCACTATTCAGATCTTTGGAGACTCTCTCAATGTTATAAATTGGGTCAACGGGAAAAGCTCTTGTAAAAATCAAATTTTGAAACCCATGCTGGAAGAACTACAGGTATTAAAATCATCTTTTAACATTTTCTCTATATGCCATATCTACAGGGACAGCAATGACGCCGCGGACAAGCTTTCTAAGGAAGGTTTGCAGCAAGCTTTGGGAGGGTGGAAAATAGTGGAAGACTGTCAAGGACAGGTTTTATCATCAGATGTGCCGCCATATGCATAAATCTTCAGATGCTGTTTTTGTTTATCTTTTTATCTCTTTTTTACATGCACAGACTTATACACACAGACTTCTCTTTATATTTAAACAACTGATACTTATGGTTCATTATATTTTTTGTGGGTTGTTTTCCTCTCTGTTGAGGAGACCCAAAAGACATGAATGTATGTTTTTTATATGTTTTAGAACTGCCTCTCTAGGCGAGGTCATCTTTTGATCATGGCTGTAATCAAACACAGCTGATTACTACAGCAAAATTTTGCTCTGAAAACAGTGGAACAAAAAGACAGCAAGGAGGTTCTTTGATTGATTGCATGGTCAATCAATCAGCAGTATTGGAAATGCTCAGCATATGCAATGTAACTTTTTATTTTCTTAATAAAAAGTTCGCTTTTTCTTCGGAAAAAAAGAATCAGTTGCAGGAAAAGAAACGGGAAAAAAGAAAACAAAGAGTACACTGTTCTCAATGAAATCACTGAAAAAGTAAAGGTGCCTGAAAATAATAATAATCAACAACCACAACAACAGCAACCACCACAACAGAAACAGGCACCCCAAACACCTGAAAGTGGTGTTAGAATATCTACCAGGATAAGTAGACCCCCTGAACAATACTCTCCTTCATTATATTATTTATTGTTGACTGATTCTAGTGAACCCGAATGTTATGAAGAAGCAATGCAGGTTGAAAGCAGGAAGAAGTGGGTTTTAGCCATGGAAGAAGATATGGACTCCTTAATGCATAACCAAACTTGGGACTTAGTCAAGTTGCCTACAGGAAAAACTACATTGAAGAATAAATGGGTTTATAGGCTGAAGGAAGAAGATGGAGGAAAACAGAGGTACAAAGCTAGACTTGTGGTGAAGGGGTTTGCACAGAAGAAAGGTATTGATTTTGATGAAAATTTTCTCATGTTGTTAAAATGACTTCAATCATAACTATTTTAAGTCTAGTAGCAGTTGAAGATTTGCATCTTGAGCAGTTAGATGTAAAGACAAACTTTCTCCATGGGGATTTGGAGGAAGAGATATATATGCAGCAGCCACAAGGATATGAAGTGAAAGGGAAGGAGCAACTAGTGTGCAGGTTGAAGAAGAGCTTGTATGGCTTCAAACAGGCTCCAAGGCAGTGGTATCTAAAATTTGACAAGTTTATGTCTAAAAAAGGTTATACTAGATGTCACTTTGATCATTGTGTTTATTTGAAAAAGCAAAATGATATATTATATTGTTATTGTATGTAGATGACATGCTTGTTGCAGGGTCTAACATCTAGGAAATAAATGTGCTCAAAAGAAAATTGGCAAATTCATTTGCAATGAAGGATTTGGGAGCTGCAAAACAAATCCTTGGTATGAGAATAACTAGAGACAGGAAAAATCGTAAATTAACATTGTCTCAGAATGAGTACATACAAAAGGTGTTGAAAAGATTTAATATGCACAATGAAAAACCAATTAGTACACCTTTTGCTAGCCATTTCAAACTTAGTAAGGAAATGTGCCCAAAGACCCAAGAAGACATGGATTATATGTCTAAAGTTCCATATGCATCAGCAGTTGGAAGATTAATGTATGCAATGGTCTGCACAAGGCCTGATATTGCACATGCAGTGGGAGTTGTAAGTAGGTACATGAACAATCCAGGAAAGGAACATTGGATGGCAGTGAAATGGATTCTCAGATATTTGAAAGGTACCACAAATCAAGCATTATGCTTTGGTGGTTCAAACATTTCTCTACAGGGATATGTTGATGCAGATATGGCAGGTGACAAAGATAACAGGAGGAGCACTACAGGATATGTATTTACTGTTGGTGGAACAACTGTCAGTTGGGTTTCAAAAATCCAAAGTGTTGTTGCACTTTCAACAACAGAAGCAGAGTATGTTGCTGCTACAGAGGCTAGTAAAGAAATGATTTGGTTACAAAGGTTTATGGGTGAATTGGGCAAGGAGCATGATATGGGCACATTATACAGTGATAGCCAAAGTTCCATTCATATTGCAAAGAACTCAGCATTTCATTCCAATACTAAACACATACAGCTCAAGTACCATTTCATACGATCAGTGTTGGAAGATGGAGAGTTGAAGCTGGAAAAGATACACAATAGCCAGAATCCTGCAGATATGCTAACAAAAGTTGTAACCGGGGAGAAACTGAGAATATGCTCAGTTTCAATTGGTCTTCAAGGATGACGATGAATATGAGAAACAGCCAGGTCCAAAGAGGAGTCATTGTCCAGCAAATGAAGCAATGGAGGAGTTGTTATAATCAGTCTCCAAGTGGGAGATTGTTGGGTGTGGAGCCTGATTATCTTATGTATTCAAAGGTATCGCCACATTGGACCCCAGTTCGAAATGGGGCGACAACGCCACCCGTAAAATATTCGTTGCAGGGGGGGTCCATAGGGGGTGGCTGCGGCCTTTGGGGAGCCAGCCCCCCTGGCGGGGGATTTCGAGGGCAGCGCCCCCGAAGCTAAAAACAGATGTAAAATTGCCTTGTAAAAGTATAGTAATTTCTAGTCAATCTGGGCCGTTCATTAGGCGGATGATCTGACAGTAGAACTTATGTTTAGTTTAGGGTTTTTTTCCCTAGAAGGCAACCCCTCTCTTTGTATGAGGGCATTGTATTGAGTCTGTGTAATATATGTGTATTCTCCGAGCGAGAAACAAAGAGGTGAGACTGTGAGAGAAAACAGAGGATATTACAGTGGATCTGTTGTAGGTTGTGTCTCTTCATTTTGTTGGATAATAGAAAGGAAGGACTGGCTGTTCGGGTGGACGTAGCCCAAACTGGGTGAACCACATATATCTATGTCTCTCTTGTTTTATGCGTTTTCTATGTTTATATTTCTGCAATATTTTATGTGTTCCATTGCTCCGTAATATATAATTTTCTAACATTTATGTTTCCACTTTTCTGGAAGAACAAAAAATGCATACCCTTTCCTCCCACACTTCCTTTGGCCTTTTCCAGCACCCTTTTTCACAACGAAGTTGATGAGAATTAGTCCTTAAGTGAGCAATAAGAATTTTAGCTCTCCAAGAAATACTGGCCTCTATGTATGATTTTTGTTGATGATTATGAGTGGGATTAAACACTTCAATATAGTAATTTTTCTTTCTTCTTAGCTCCTTATCCCAAGTACGTTTGTGGAATTTTTCCATAACAAAAGCTTTTATCTCTTTGTTGTTTATGGGACACGCGTTCAAGCAAATACCCCATTTACTAAACCATTTGTTATTTTGTTGCATCCAAGTTTTTTTTGCTCTTGCACAATCTATCATTAAAAACAACCTTAGGCCATCTACCCTCTTCCATTTCTAAATTCAAAATACTTATTCACACATTCCAATTCAGGTTTCCAACATTGACACTGGAAACATGTGAAATCGCCTTAATATCAGAAATTCGCCAGTAGCCATTAAATGGTCTCTAATAAATATATTAAAAAATATCCATCACAAATTCCTTACCTGCAAATCGTTCTTCCATGATTTTGCAATTACTATCAATTATTAGACTATCAACTTCCAGGGATATGCCTTACATATGCTAAAGTTTTTTTTCAAGTTTCAAGTTGATTCTTACACTTACCTTGCCAAGCCTGAGTCAATTCCTTGGCACCACATATGTTTTTGAATAGTGCAACCTAGCATCAGTGAAACTTGGAACTATGGCATCAAACATGTAATCATTACAGAAGACAACAGCTAAAGCATCCAAAAGAACATAGAATACGCACATGCATTCATAATAAAAATTTAGAGGGGGTCATATAAAACCAACACAAGTGGGCCATCAAACATCCCTGCAGCTTTCTCTTCCATTAATTTCAACCAATATTACATCATTACATTGAAGCTCAAATGTGATGCAAGAGCATCTGGACTTAGCCAACAATGTGAAATTTTGTTCACATGTTGTGGCTAAACAAGTTAAATTTCATTCACCTAATTGGTCAAAAGTCAGTTTTACTAAGAGGGTTGGATCTCTCAAGAAATGAGTTGTATTTCATTATTGTAATAGTTAGAAATTGTCTTATTTTAGGTTCAAAGATGAGTTGTTAGCATAGGTGTGTGGTAAAGCTAGGAATTAGAGATTTGTTGTTAGATTGATTAAAAATAGGGATTGAGTTGTTAGACACAGAATAGAGTGATATTCAATTGATAAAAGGAAGGAAAAAATGTAATGAGGGAGAGAGGATTGAGTGGAGCGAGAGAAAGAATTAGTGTGTACGGATTCCGTTGAAACATAGGTCTTTTTATATGTTGTAATCGGGCCAAGGCCGAGACTCTGTAACTATTTTTATTGTGAATAAATGATGTTGTGCATGTGATTGATTATCAATCCAGTGGAAATCCTTATTATGCTTTTAGATTCTTTGTATTCGGGGCATAGTGATTATTCCATTTTTTTTAATGTTTCACATCTAAATCACAAGATTGATAGAAGTCGGAGGCTTTTTATAGAATTATCATTGGTTGATGCCGCTTTAATCCCAACTGTTGGATCACCGATATCGGATCAGCGAAGTTTATTTACATGGTTTTGATCCCACAAGCAGAAATACAGTTTACACTAAGAATCAGTGAAAACCATAGAGCGGATCCGAAATCCGGACTTGAAATATTATAGACGGAGGCTTTTAACTTTATTGGGTCCGTGGATCTCAATCGCATCGCAAGTTTGTTTAAGAGGAAGGCGGATCCCAAGTCTTCATGAGTTGCGATTAGCGATTGCCGACATATCGCATCGGAACATTTGAGTGGGGCGATAAGGCCTTAAGCCAGGGAAAGCAGTGATTGTCGACAACGATCGATGCGATAAATCACATCGAGACTTTTAAAAGGGAGAGCATTACATCGGTGACTTGCGACTTGCAATGATGCAATTTAATCTGGACAGTTGGTTCAGTTATATCATGATCTCTGATGCATCACGAACATTTCTGTTTATAAAGCACAAATGCATTGTTTTGGCCTTGTTCCAAAGGCATTCCGGTTATAAGAGAAAAGGCAGAGTTGTAAAGAAAAGGGAAACTGCGGGGTGATTGTTGGGGTTTCTTAAGCCATTTTTTCCACCTACGTCATTTGTGGTATCAGAGCAGAAGTTATGGTTGATTACAACAAAAATGCCACCAAGGAAAGAGCTAGCATTGGTCAAGGAAGACCTGAAGTAAATGCAGTTCTGTTAGAGGAGGTCCGAAGTCTACGTACGAGAATGGAAAAAATTGATACTACTCAGAGAAGAATACCTGATGAAGGAGCTGACAGTGCTAAAGAAGAATCTTCTGAGGAAGAAGAAGAGGAGAAAAATGAAACTACCAGAGTTATCAAGATGTTGGCAAAAGTAGGGGGAAAACCAAAGATGGAAATTCCTACGTATGAAGGGAGTCTCAATGCAGAAGAGCTAATGGATTGGATCAATTAATTGGACAAATATTTTGACTATGAAGAGGAAGTAGATGACAAAAAGAAGGTGAAATTTGCAGTTACCAGATTGAAGGGTCAT
Source organism: Pinus tabuliformis (assembly GCA_031772625.1). Classification (NCBI taxonomy): domain Eukaryota; kingdom Viridiplantae; phylum Streptophyta; class Pinopsida; order Pinales; family Pinaceae; genus Pinus; species Pinus tabuliformis. Next base: position 540,380,315 of record CM062805.1, on the reverse strand, counting down.
GCAGCTATTTGGTGGGATGAGGTACAGACATCCAGAACGAGAAAAGGAAAGTCCAAGATCAAGTAACGGGACAAAATGGTGAGAGAGTAAAATGAAAGCCAAATTTATGCCTAAAGATTATCAGTTAAATATTTTCAAACAATTGCAAAATTTAAGGCAAAAAGGAATGTCTATTAAGGAATACATAGAAGAGATTTATAGATTGAGTATTAGATAAATACATGCAAAAGATGACATGGAAAAGGTAGTTAGATATATCAATGGCTTATGGTATGACATCCAAGATGAGATCAGCTTGTTAAGTCTAAAGACTATTGAAGATGCCTATCAAGTAGGTTTGAAGGCAGAATAGAAGATGTTGAGAAAACAGAATCAGAGGAATAGAGGAAGAAGCTCAGTAAGAGGTAGAGGAACTACCAGACCAATGCGACAACAGAATCAGCATGAAGCAAGCAGCTCAAGTAACAGACCACCATAGAGAGGAGAATTTAACAGAGGAAGATTTGCACCCAAAGGAAGAGGCTGAGGAAGAGATGTTCGGTGTTACACATGTGGAGAATGGGGACATGTGTCATGGGACTATCCTCATAATAAACCAGCAAGTTAGAGGAATGCGAATGTGGCTGAGGCAAAGCCAGAACCACCTTGACTTATGGAAAAAGAAGAACCCCCTGAAGTAGGAGAATCCCTGTTATTGAGAAGGACCTTGCTTAAGACAAAGAAGGAGATTGAAGAACTAGCGCAGAGGAAGAATTTATTTAGAACTACCTGTAAATCAAAAGGTAAGTGTTGTAAAGTAATAATTGACAGTGGAAGCACTGACAACCTTGTTTCTACAGAGATGGTGGACAAGCTCGGATTAGTGAAGACAATACACCCTACTCCTTACAGAGTGTCATGGTTACATAAGGGACATCATATTATTATGACAGAACAATGCAAGGTTGAGATACAAATTGGTATGTATAAAGATGTGATATTATGTGATGTAATGCCCATGGATGTATGCCATGTATTACTGGGAAGACCGTGGCAATTTGATCAAAAAGCTATTCATGATGGGAGGAGAAACACTTATACTCTGGAGAAGGATGGAACTAAACATACATTGCTTCCATTGAAGGACGACGCTGACAAAGGAACACCTGGAAGTAGTGTTATGCTGATGAGTGGGAAGGAGCTATTACAAGAGGTTGAAAAAGGTGAAGAAATGCATTTTGCTATCATAGGGAGACCTAAGGTAATTTTGACTTCCACAAACTTAGATGATTTACCTGAAGAAATCAAAACTTTGTTGAATGATTTCGCTGATATTATTGTGGATGAGTTTCCAAATGCATTGCCACTGATCAGGAGTATTAGTCATCATATTGATCTAATACCAAGAGCAAGTTTTCCAAACAAAGCAGCATACAGATTAACTCCTCAAGAGAATGTAGAAGTTGGAAGACAAGTGCAGGAGCTGATGGATAAGGGGCTAATCAGAGAAAGTCTTAGTCCATGTGTTGTACCAACAGTACTCAGTCCAAAGAAAGGAGGAGAATGGCATATGTGCACAGATTCTAGAGCCATAAACAAGATCACTATCAGGTATAGATTTCCTTTGCCACGCATGGATGATTTAATGGATTGTTTGAGTGGATCCAAATATTTTACTAAAATAGATTTGAAGAGTGGATATCATCAAATAAGAATTCGAGAAGGCAATGAATGGAAGACTGCATTTAAAACAAATAATGGGTTGTATGAGTGGTTAGTGATGCCTTTTGGACTCACTAATGCACCTAGCACATTCATGAGATTAATGAATGAAGTATTGAAGGAATATGCATGAAAGTTTGTTATTGTTTATCTTGATGATATTCTAGTCTTTAGTAGAAGTAAGGAAGAACATCTAGAGCATCTTAAGTTGGTTCTAAGAACTCTGCAGAAAGAGAAACTACTGATAAACCTGAAGAAATGTAGTTTTATGAAGGAAGAATTAATTTACTTGGGATTTTTAGTTTCTAAAGAAGGATTGAAAATGGATCTAGAGAAAGTCCAATTAATTTGGAACTGGCCTATTCCAAGGAATATATTTGAGGTAAGAAGCTTCCATGGTCTTGCAAGTTTTTACAGAAAGTTTATCAAAGGTTTTAGTCAGATTTGTGCACCAATTCTTGAAACAATTAAGGAGATAAATCAGCTATTTAAATGGACAGAAGCAGCAGACAAAAATTTTAAATTGCTGAAGAGGAAAATCACAAAGGAACCAATTTTAGCTTTCCCTGATTTTGAAAAAGTATTTATAGTTGAAACAAAAGCTAGTGGAGTTGCAGTTGGCGTAGTTCTGAGTCAGGAACAAAGACCGATATTGTACTTCAGTGAGAAATTGAATGAAGCAAAGAAGAGTTATTCTTCTTACGATAAAGAGTTTTACACTATTGTACAAGCCTTGAATAAATTGAGACATTATTTGCTACCAAAAGAATTCATATTGTATTCGGACAATCATACCTTACAGTTCATCAATAACCAGCCGAAGTTGAACCAGAAACATGCCAAGTGGGTAGAATTTTTGCAAAGTTTTACTTTTGTGATAAAACACAAGAGTGGTAAGTCAAATAAAGTTGTTGATGCATTAAGCAGAGTAAGTTTTATTGTGCAAGAACTCAAAGTGGGTGTTGTAGGATTTGAGGAAATGATTGAAATGTACAAAGATGATGCAGATTTCAAATATATCTATGCAATAGTTCAGAATCCAATAGTTCATAATAGAAGTGAGTGGTTAGATTATCTCATTCAAGGAGGCTTATTGTTTAAAAGCAAAAATTTGTGTATTCCCAAATGTTCTATGAGGGAAAACATAATAAAGGAGAAACATAGTGGAGGATTATCTGGTCACTTTGGACAAGATAAAACCTTTTCTCGGGTGAATGCTTTTTATTATTGGCCAAAAATGCAAACTGATGTTAAGAAATTTGTTGAGAAGTGTAGGATATGTCAACATGCAAAAGGAAGGAGCCAGAATACAAGATTGTATCAGCCATTGCCAATACCAGACTGACCGTGGGATGCAGTTAGCATGGATTTTGTTTTGGGTTTACCTAAAACTCAAAGGGGGAATGATTCTATTTATGTTGTGGTAGATAGATTTTCAAAGATGACACATTTCATTGCATGTAAGAAGACTAGTGATGCAAGACATATTGCTAATCTATTTTTTTCAGAAATTGTAAGATTACATGGATTGCCTGTAAGTATTGTGTCTGATAGAGATACAAAGTTTGTAGGACATTTCTAGAGAACTCTTTGGAAGAAATTGGGAGCTAACCTTAGTTTCAGTTCAGCATACCATCCTCAAATAGATGGAAAAACCGAGGTAGTAAACAGGAGCTTGGGAAACATATTGAGAAGTTTAGTGTATCAAAATCCTAAGCAATGGGATTTAGCACTAGCTGAGGCTGAATTTGCTTATAATGATACTCCAAATCGAAGTACTGGTCTGAGTCCATTTCAGATTATTTTTTGAATGAATCCAAGAGGTGTGTATGAGCTTAGAAATTTGGGTAAATAGGAGACAAGAAGTGCAAAAGCTGAGGAGTTTGCAAAGTAGATGCAGAGACTACAAGAAGATGTCAAAAGCAGATTGCAGGAAAGCAGTGGAAAATAGAAACAAAGGGTAGATATGAAAAGAAGAGAGAAAGAATTCCAAGTAGGAGATTTAGTGGTGGTGTATTTGAGAAGAGAAAGATTCCTTGCTAAAACTTACAATAAACTGAAAATGAAAAACATAGGACCATGTAGAATTAAAATAAATTTTTTAAGTAATGCTTATGAAATTGAATTTCCATAAGGGATTGGAATATTTCCTATCTTCAATGTTGTGGATTTGTATCCATACAAAGAGGCAGAGATAGAGCTACAAGAGGAAACTACAGGAGATGAAGTTCAAACTGTGAACTGGGAAGAATAAATGCCAAGGATAGCTAGGAAAGAAGTGGAATTTATTTTGGAGAAAGGAGTATCCAAAGAACCAGAGGACAGACTTATTTCCAATATCTAGTCAAATGGAAAGGACAACCAGTGGAGGATGCTAGCTAGTTGACAACAGCAGAATTGCAGAAGTATGGAGTAAGTCCTGAAAGTTTGAACGATGATTGTTTTCTTCCCCGGGATTTTGATGCAGGAGCATCTGGACTTAGCCAGCAATGTGAAAGTTTGTTCACATGTTGTGGCTAAACAAGTTGAATTTCATTCACCTGATTGGTCAAAAGTCAGTTTTACTGAGAGGGTTGGATCTCTCAAGAAATGAGTTGTATTTCATTATTGTAATAGTTAGAAATTGTCTTATTTTAGGTTCAAATATGAGTTGTTAGCATAGGTGTGTGGTAAAGCTAGGAATTAGAGATTTGATGTTAGATTGATTAAAAATAGGGATTGAGTTGTTAGACACAGAATAGAGTGACATTCACTTGATAAAAGGAAGGAAAAAATGTAATGAGGGAGAGAGGATTGAGTGGAGCGAGAGAAAGAATTAGTGTGTGCAGATTTCGTTGAAACAGAGGTCTTTTTATATGTTGTAATCGGGCCAAGGCCGAGACTCTGTAACTATTTTTATTGTGAATAAATGATGTTGTGCGTGTGATTAATTATCAATCCAGCGGAAATCCTTGTTATGCTTTCAGATTCTTTGTATTCGGGGCAGAGTGATTATTCCTTTGTTTTTTTATGTTTCACATCTAAATCACAGGATTGATAGAAGTTAGAGGCTTTTTATAGAATTATCATTGGTTGATGCCACTTTAATCCCAACCGTTGGATCACTGATATCAGATCGGCGAATTTTATTTACATGGTTTTGATCCTGCAAGCAGAAATCCAGTTTACACTAAGAATCAGTGAAAACCATAGAGCGGATCCGAAATCCGGACTTGAAATATTATAGACGGAGGCTTTTAACTTTATTGGGTCTATGGATCTCAATCGCATCGCAAGTTTGTTTAAGAGGAAGGTGGAGCCCAAGTCTTCACGAGTTATGATTAGCGATTTCCGACATATCGCATCGGAACATTTGAGTGGGGCGATAAGGCCTTAAGCCGGGGAAAGCAGTGATTGCCGATAGCGATCGGTGCGATAAATCACATTGGGTCTTTTAAAGGGAGAGCATTACATCAGTGACTTGCGACTTGTGATGATGTGATCTAATCTAGACCGTCAGTTCAGTTAGATCGTGATCTCTAGTGCATCGCAAACATTTATGTTTATAAAGCGCAAATGCATTGTTTTAGCCTTGTTCCAAAGGCATTCCGGTTATAAGAGAAAAGGCAGAGTTGTAAAGAAAAGGGAAACCACGGGGTGATTGTTGGGGTTTCTTAAGCCACTGTTTCAGCTTGTGTCAAAATTCCTTCTCCACATAACATGAACTAGGAATATGATCTAATATGAAGCTAGGTGATTACATAGTCATGCGAACCCAATAGGCTTCTCAACAACATTTCAGTACACTACTCTCTCTCTCTCTCCCCCTCATTTTGACTTTTCCTTCAGCTTTTAAGCACTCCTCTCACCTAGATTGTTGCTTCCTTCCTCGAATTCTATGCCGTTTCCTTTCTGACTGCTTATGTTGCTCGGTTGTGACTGCTTCCTCTACTGTTAATGAACGTTTCGGCTCAGTTGTGACTGCATGTGTCCTGATTTCCCTAGTTGATCTTCTACAACTGCCAGACTTTTGTGGGTTCCTTCTCCTTCCTTGGTTTCCTTCTCTGCGAATTTCCATCGGTCACATTTGGTCAAAACGTCAAACATGACAAAATTTTGTCCCCAAAACAAAGGACCCAATAGGAGGGGGTAGTAGGAAGAAGTCCAACTATGACAAAAGTGTTGAAATTCATGCTTGGACCTTTCATCTTCATTGTCCTTCACCTATTCACAAGAATAATAAGGAGTGGTAACATTGTGGGACCAACATTAGACCTAACTACGAGGTTAACCCATTGGAATCATGAGACATGCAATTAATGGATTTGAACGCAATGGTACCACAAGGAAGCATAGCTTAAGAAATTAGGATAGATTGGGTAGAAATATTGATATATCAATTGAGTAGTCATGAAACCTAAAATATTGCTTGTCTATTTGGAGTAGGAGGGAAGTTGTTTGAGATTTAGAAAACATTTCATGTGATAACAAAATTCCTGCAAGATTTATCTAAGACTATGGGTATGCCTTACACAACATGGTGTTTTCTTGCTTAGCAGAAGAATGAGGAATGGTAGTGTTGTCTAGCCAAGCTAAGACTTAAGGATAACAGGGAAGGAAATGGGGGGGCTTGGCTCTCCCCCTTCCGTTCTTAAGGGAACAAGGGCCAGAAGAATATTTAACGAGTTATAAACTATGAATAGTTGTTGACCATAAAAATTTAGAGAATACCAGTATGCTTGTTGAGATGATGAAGTAGATCAAAGTTCAAATCAAGCAAGTCAAAATAAGGACAATGAATCTAATGCACCACAACAAAATGAGGATTCAACAATCTTGTACATGCTGCAATTGCTAGTGAATATGGTGACAATGCGAAGGAATATGAGTGAAGCAAAGCACCTCAAGGGAATGGGCTATCTGATCTCAGATACTTTTGTTGTAACCCAACTCTAAGTGTGTAAGTTGCTAATTGGATTTTAATTTATTAGTGAGGTTGGTAAGCCTCGATCTGTCTAAGAGTGTTCCATGCTCACCATGGTCTGCCCCACCCAAATAGCATGTCATAAAGGAATGAGGCCAGTAGAACTTCCTAGTTGAATCTTGCCAAATAAAACCCTCTTGACCTAGCATCTAATGCAAAGGAAGCTTACATTATGTAGTGCATCCCCTCAAAACACGTTTGTGGATGCACATCTAACAAACAAATATAACCATGAAAAGTCTCTTTTTCAAGATCACGCGAGGGAGGGAAGTATAGGTAGTAACAAAAAGGAGAATATTGCTTTCAAATTACACAAAAATTAACATAAAATGACACTAAAAGGTGAACAACTATTTTGTTTTATAAGGATATGCCTTTATATTTGAATATGGTTTCTCATGAAAGAGGCAATGATTATATAAATTAATCTAGAAAGAAACCCACTCTCATATCATCAGACTAAGAAGAATATTTTATTATAAAGCCCTAAACCATATCTTGTGTATCAATAAAATGCTTCTCTCCCAAGCAAATACATAAAAACAAAAGCACTAAGGAAACATTGCAAAAACAATATCTATGGATATTATAGAAAAAACAATTATACAAAGTTATATGAAAAATTGTTTATACATAGTAGATATTTCTATTTATGCAACCTCATGGAAGACAAGAGTCGAATCCATAAGATTCTCACTCTGTTACTAAACAAAATCCCTTGCAACTCAAATACAAGAGCATATACACAAGATAAAATCCATATAACAAGGATTTTAAATAAACTTAGGAGACATAAAACGATCTTGTCAAAAATATACTCATCCATTGTAGTATTTGTCCTTGAGTAGCCAAGTCTTGAATGATTGTTTGAACCATTCGTGCAACATTGAGCAATAGTTTAAAGTTTTAAACATCATAACTTAATAAGAAATAATATACAATGGAAAGTTTGAGGTTGTCTTGTTAGCATAGTTACATGATAGAAAAATCCATGAGGAATATGAGACAAGAATGTTTAGGAACATAGTTGATCCAAATTTATGAAGAAACAAAATGAAATACACATTTAAACAACAACATAGAGATACAATGAAACAAAACTTCAATTAATAAATAGAAAATGTTGAAAAAATTTTACATGTAAAATGAAAACAAACTAGTTCAGACGATTGTAGTTTATTTATGTGAAGATAAGTGACATCTAAATGCCCTTTCAATTGAGTTACAATGAGCCTTTGAGGCCTTTTTATTATCAAGAAACAATTAGAAACCCTAAACATTCAAAAACCTAACCCTAGGAGATGATGCACCAAAAGCTTGTGGGCCCCGATGGGGTTACTCAGAATGTCAACTTCTTGGGGTGGTAACTTTGGCATATGATCTATGTTTGGCATGCACGATGGCCTGTTAGAAAGGTATATCCAAGGAAAATAACTTTTGACTATAACCTTTGATCCATGTTTTCACACTTCCCCAAAAAACAATGCTTAGGGCCTCAAAATAGCTCTAGAAGTTCAGGACCTGAAAACTTCCAAAAGTAGAAAGTTGTGGAAACAGGAAACAGTGCTAGAAAATAGGAAACTAAAAGGAAATTATGTTGGGGGTAGAAGTGGAATAGGAGGTTGGCCACCAATATCCACCTAGATCAGTCCTCCCCCCTTAGGAATTAATGGTCCCCATTGCATTGATTGGCTCCATGAGATGGGGAAAACTTTTTTGAACTTGGTCTCAGGTGAGCCACTTGCCTTGGTGCAGGAGCTGGCTGATTTTGACAACCTGATATAGCTGGATCCTCTGTTGGCGAGTGTCTTGATCTATGTGTCCGTGATCCGTTCAGTTGTGGCTTAATCAATACAATCTGAATTGAGCTTTGTTGGTGTCAGTTGCTCAACAACGTTGAATGTGTCCAAAAATGGTGGAAAGTATGGCCAAAGGAAATCCACATTGAATATTGGGTGTAGGACAGGGAATGAGGGGATACTTAGCTCGAAAATGTTGTCACCCATTGTCTTGGTGATTATGTAAGTTTTGTGTTATCACATTTTTTACTCTCTAAATTATTTTTAAAATGTTGGCAACAGGAGTATCAGCGATAAATTTGTAATAAACAGGGAAAATTGCTGAGAATGGGAGTATCAACATTATTGTAGTTTTGAAAGTTTAAAAATGTGTTGACAAGGAGAGTGTCAGCGTTATCGTGTGTTTGAAAATGAAAAAAGGAAATTGTGCTGACAACCAGGCCATCAACGCCAAAAAAAGGAATTCAAATGTATGTATTAGATTGTGCTAATATAATCCATGTCAGCGAAGGAGAAATCACTACTCAAACACGCTTTGATTATTTCGAAGCTGAGACCACATGATGAATGGATTGTTTCTTCCGCCGAGAGGTATGTGAGTTTAAAACTTCATGATCGTGAGATAAAATATTTTCTAATCTATTATCAGTTTGTTATCATAATGCAGGCCTTGACACATTTTCAAATGAGTTACCTCACATAGAAATTTACGCAAATCACTTATGATTGAATGTTGTTATCTTATGCTAAATTTGGATGATTTGTTGAGTGCTCACCAGAAATCAAGGATCGAATCCCAATCCCTTTTCTATGTGTTAGTTTGGCTGTGAAGGAAAATGGGAAAAAGCGGAAAGTTGAATAGGATTGAACCTAAGGTGCCTGATCTTCATGAAATCTACCCTGAATTCTAGCAATGATTTCGGGAACCAGAGTGGGAGGAATGTTTCAAGCGGTGTACAGATTTTCATGACGAAGTGGCCAGAGAATTTGCTCAAAGTTTCGATGGCCAGCAAGTGGTTGTTGGGGGGATTTCCTTTCAGGTGATAGAGGAATTGATTGCTGAGGTTACAGTTCTACCCACAAATGGAGAGAGAGCCTTCAAAAGCCATGCCTTAGCTAGTGTTGATGTATGTTTCTTCTTGAAGGATGAATTTAAAGAAGTGAATTGGAGATTAGGGGTGTAGAGGTCATGGTTAAAAGATGAATGTCATTGTTTGTTGTGAATCACCCAGTCCTATTTTACCTATGAAGGGTGCTATAATCGTTTCAACTTGTATGTTTTTTTATTTTTGGCTCATTTGGCAGGTCAGTTGAGAATAGAAGCTTCTTACTTTTTGTTGGAAAGCTTAAAGCACGTGTCTGCTAGAGTCTAAGCTAGAATAGATGCCTCCTCTCATTTTATCTACCACAAGAGTCTAATAAAATTATTAATTGAAAGTCGATTAAAGAAAGACGAGAGAACTTGGGAGAAATCTAGCCAAACACCAAACCCTTAAGCAAAGACTTCATCTCATAATGACTCCTCTATACAGACAAGGAGTCAGAAAAGGATAGAAGTAGTTCCCCCTCTGGTTCCTCGCTTACCCAGGGTTTATAGCAGAAAAAGTGATAGATTAAAGAATATGAAGGCGACCCCTCCTCCTACTAAACCCTACCTACAAACATCCAACTGACAAATAAAGCTAAGGAAAAATAATTGAGCCTGAAGCTGGACAAACCTCATTTAAGAAGTAACCCACCCTGGCTGAAACATTTAAGTGTGGAAAGAAACCTCACACCGGGCCATGGAACAAGCTAAGATTAAATATCAAATTAAAATAGAACCCTGAACTAGCCAAAAAGGCTATAGATGTGGATGAGACTCCTCAGAGGGACTTGATTATAAACAAGAAGAAGGCTACCAATTCAAAAAGACCAAAGAAAAACAAAGGATCAAAGAAAAAGGTTTTTGTCAAGGGTCAAAAGAGGAAGAGATAAAGGAGGACCAATGTAGATATCCTTCTAGAGGAAGATAGTACCCGTAGCTATCTAGTTTTAACCACACATTTTTGGTGGCTCAGTTTTGATCTTCAAAACGATGTGTCTATCATCATTTTTGCACAATAAAAGGCGATTATGTGCTGACAGTTTCATTGTTAGCGCATTTTTGGAAAATAATTTAGAGAAAAGCGCCGACAGTTGGTTCATCGACAAAATTGTTAGGTTCTAGCTGCAAAAGGATGACAACGGGATTGTCAGCAATTTTAGGAAAGGAAGCCCGAAAAGAGGAGTTGTTCAAGAAAAGGCCATATTTGAAGGGGTGACAGAGCACAATTTCCAGCAAAGGCGGTTGAAGATCAGTCAACATTTTGGTCCCTGTTTTTAGCCATATTTATAGTAAGTTGTTATGGTTTAAATGCAAATAGGCTTGGACAATATATTATATGCATGTATTTGAGAGATACACTTTATCTCTTTTATTTTTAGCAATTTGTAATAAAGTATGAAGGAGAAATTTGTTTCAGTTTTGTAATTTTATTATAGAGACAAGGACTGTGTAATGAATAAGGGTTGGAAAAATCTTACAGAACCTTGGTACAGTGTGTACAATTTTGACATTAATATAAATTGTTGTGATCAGTGTTACTTTTTCATATTTACAGAGATTCTTGTGTGAAGGGATTCCTATTTGTTTTCTAGTGCATCTTATTTCTTTTATTTCACACTCTGGTCCATAATTTTTCTACGTTTGGAATTGAGTGATTAAATCTGAATTATGTTTATCAGCTCAGATTTAGAATTTCCAAATTGTTTATATGTTTTCAACTTGAATATATTTCACAGAATTCACCAGTTGCTTTTTTTCGATATTTATTTCTATTTGCTTCTATCATAGCTGAATGATGAATTGTCAAAGGAATTTGTTGCTACCTTGCCTCTATATTTTGTTCATAGAGCCTGTAATCAGTAACTTCTTGTCAAAAAGACTCCATGCCCAATGGTTTTTCATGTCTTTTCCAAACCAATTTTGTATAATCCAATCAGATCTAGTCGATGTGTTGAGTACATAATCAGTCAGATTTGACTGAGTTATAGAAGGGACCCCCCTTCGAATTAAAAGGGCTAGCTTTCAATTCAAAATATTGGTTATAGGTTACCTTAGAGATTTTCCTGTAGCCAGGATTTTCTCTAAGTGATAACATCTCGTATCAAAGTGGTCAAACCTTCCAATGGGCTCTCGCAAGGCATTCCTTCAGTAAATGCAACCAAACCTTGTCGCCCACTTGAAACTTATGTGGCACCCGATGTTAATCATGATGTTGTTTGTGATTAATATTGAATTTATCTATGATATCATGAACCTACAGGAGGATGTGTTGAATACGTTCAATAAACTTTATGGCCTTATCATCTTTGGATTGAATATGTGCAGATTTTGTGTGTGTAGTTGCAAGAGGCATTGCAACATCAATGGGACACAAGCCCACCTGAAAGGGGTTATGGCTAGTTGAGTTAAGGAGAGCTATGTTGTAGTTGTGTTGGAAATAGGGAATGCTCTCATCCCATTTGCATGGATGCTTAGAGTTGAACATGCATAATATGTGCATTATCATCATGTTGATGATATTTGTCTGGCCATTAGTTTGGGGTGGAATACAATCGATTTGGTGAGCTTGGTGTACAACAATAACTAGAGGCTCAAGAAAAATATGATTAGTAACATGCTATCTCAATCTTATATAATGGTCTGCGAGATTCCAAAATGTACCCACACTCATTTGAAGAAGAGTTTGGTAGTGGCTTCAGCGATGATACTCTTCTTGCAGGCAGCGAGTATGGCCATCTTATAAAATCTATCAATGACCACAAATACATATTCATTACCATGGTTAGTAGAAGGAAGGATATACATATAGTCCATAAAGACATATTCCCAAGGCCGGCTAGGAGTAGGCAGAGAAGTGGACATGCCTTGCTTCGTAATGGTTGGCTTGGCGATGCCATGGGCAGTGCAGGATCTAATATATTTTCCAACATCTTGTCGGAACTTTGGCCAATGAAAATACTTATGCAGTACTACCATTGTTTTTTCCACACCAAAGTGACCTATGACCCGGTTATAATGTGCCTCCCAAATTAGCTTGGAACGCTCATTTGAAGGAACATAAAGATGTCCTAGATAGCAGACTAATCCATCCTGAAGGTGGAAGTTTGGAACTAACTTTCTAGCCATCAACATATTGTAGGTCGCAGTAAATTTTGAGTCATTTTCATATAGTTGTGGAAATCTAGAGGTCTCGTTCCAACAAGAGTTGAGAACTATGCTTAGTGCCACGATCAGGGGCCAACTGAGGCAATTTGTGACATGATTAGTGTTATCCTTCTTATATTTAACATTCAAATGGAATTTTTGTATGTATGTGGATTATTTTTTATGGTGATCATTCTAAAACTTCCCCTATATATGCATAAATTTAAGGGGTCGATGATCCATGTGGATGATTGTCTCCTTCTCTAGAATATAATGTTTCAATTCTCGACAAGTCTGCATGATGGAATACATTTCCTTATCATAGTTGGGGTAACTTTGAAAAGTATCACAGAGTGTCTGACTATTATATGCCACTAGGTTCCCTTGTTGAGTGAGGATTGCACCAATAACATAATCGAAGGCATCTATCTCAATATCGAATGGTTGTTGTGGGTCTAGTAAGGTGAGGACTAGTGCAGAGTGAAGGCAATATTTTAGTTCAATGAATTCCTTCTATTGTGACTCGGACCAAAAAAAAAATGTTTTCATTCTACCCTTGGTAACTTGACTCAAGGGCCAAGTGATATGAGAGAACCCCAACACGAATATTCGATATAAATTGGAAACACCCAAGAAGTTGCGAAGCTCTGTTAGAGTCGTCGAGGCTAGCCAATCCAAAATGACTTGGATCTTATCTAGATCCACATGCATGCCTTGATCATCAATTATCTAGCCCAGATATTTGACCTGGTCCATGCAAAAGGAGCATTTCTTCAGGTTGGAACATAGCTTGTGCTACCATAAGGTTTTGAATTACCTATTGAATATGCTGCAAGTGCTTTGCCCAACTCTTACTGAAGATGAGGATGTCATCCACATATACAGCCACAAACTAATTAATGAATGGTTGTAAGATGTCATCCATCAGCCTCATAAAATTTATAGGGGAATTTTTCAACATGGAGAGCATGGCCAACCACTCAAAGAGACACTCCTTGGATTTGAAGGTAATCTTCATACATCTATGGGTTCTATTGGAACCTAGTGATATCTATAATTCAAATCAATCTTGATGAAGTACTTATCCCCCTTGAGTTGGTCAAGAAGGTCATCAATCTATCGGATTGGGTACCTACTCATGACGGTGATTTTATTTAGTGCTCGATAATCAATGCAGAGACTCAAGGTCCCATCTTTCTTCTGTACAAGTAAAATTGGGCTCCCACAACGTGAGGAACTTTGTTGGATGTGCCCATTTTGTAGCAAGTCCTTGATCTCCAGCTTGATTTCCTTGTTTTCCTAAAGAGAGCTACTATAGATTGGCCCATTAGGTAGAGGTGCTCTAGGAGTCAGATTGATGGAATGCTTGACCTGACAGTGCAAAGGTACCCTTGTGGGTGAGGAGAAGATGTCACTCTACTCTTCCATGACCATATCAACTTACTTTTTTTATGAAAGGGAACTCTTTCTGGGGTCCATGGATGTGGCTGTCATATTCCCCTTTCTTTAAGAGTGAATTAGGAAGAAAACAAATTTCTATGTCTCAAAGATGATCTTATTGCATTGCTTAGCAGAGATCAAAGAAATGGCAGTAGGTAGGGCTACCTCTGATATTTTGTATAGTTTTCTACCCAAAGTAATAAGCATAGTATGAGGTCTAGATTCATGCATAACATGGTGCTTCAACAAGTATGGTTGGACTAATAAAACATCACAAACTTCAAGGGGAGCAACATCACAAAGTATCTCATTTTTGAAAGGCTTGATGTTGTAGGGAAGGCAACATGGTTGGTTGACATACATATCTCACCCTTAGTGGAGCCACCCGATGGTGTATGGCTATGGGTGTGATGTTTTTAGTAGGCCCAACCACTGAATTACCTCTGATGAGATGAGGTTATTTTGACTCCCACTATTGACAATGAACTGTAATGGAGAACCCTTCACCTACACTTGTGAGTGGAAGAGACACTCACCCTATTCTAGATCTTTGGGCTCACTCTTCTTGACCTTGGTGGTGGAAATGATGGCACTAGGTTTTTCATCAATTATTTATTTCCCCTTATAAGGTTTTGGCTTAGAGTCGAAACATGCATCTAACTCTTAATCTTTTAGCTTAACCACTAGCGACTTCTTTGCGTAACATTCATTTTTACGTGAGTGGGGCTCTTATGGAACTCACTTCACTTCCCTATGTATTTCTTTGTCTTCCCATTGTTATTCTTTGCTTGTGGATTTGATTGGTTGCCCTTGGCCATTTCACCTTAGCTTTGCCATTTTTTCTGTTGTTTGGAGGTGCCTTTTCCTTGCTTAAGATTCACATATCCAAAGTCTCATTTTTTCTGTTTAAACTTTTTCTCAATCTTTATAGCATATCTATAACTGCACCAAGCAAGGAGATGTCCAAGAAATCCATTTTTTCCTGGATGTATTTGTGCACGTATCCATGACACTTGAGCACTAGATGTCCCTCAGAGTCCTCCATACCCAGCTTTGTGGGTAGGGTATGAAAGATTCATGAACTTCGACACTTCTTGGTCCTTTTCCTGTCGTAGTTTGGTCCATTTTATGCACTTGTCTTCATAGCTCCCAAGAGGGTAATATTGTTCCTTAATGCAATCTCGGAAAGAATCCAAAGTGGGTGCACTGAAAATAGTGAATATTCTTCCTTGTCCTTTTGTTGTTGACATTGGGGGTTGCCTGGAGGAGTGCAAAAGTAATATTTTCTCTATCGAAAAAATTACAGACCGAAAAATATCCTTCCAGTAGATTTAACCATCTATCTAGAGAGTGTCTATCTAACCTTAAAATATAAGAATGTTGAAGTTAACTTGTACTTTAAATGAGTCGGCGCCTCCAAAGTGATTGCTAGATGAAGATGCTTCGCCCATTAGTATATACCAAAGGATCTTGGAAAAAATGTCCATCATCCCGTTCCTTTATCGCTCGAGGGATTCTTCGAGCAACAATTTGAAAGGATCTCCTGCCCCCTCATCATTATTTTCTTCCACCATGGGTGGTCGTCAGGGTTGGTGAGGACACTCTTGCAAGGATTCAACCAATTCAAGTCCAAACTCCTTATACCCCAACCTCGTTGGGGACATGCACAGAAAAATAAAGAAAGAGCATATTTCTCTGATACCACTGATATGGATTTATGAAGGAATGAAATGAAATACAAATTTAAACAACAATATATATATATATATATATATATATATATATATATATATATAGATATATATATATATATATATATATATATATATATATATAGATATATATATATATATATATATATATATATATATATATATATATATATATATATATAACTGCAATTAATAAATAGCAAAAAACTAGTTACATGCATAATGAAAACAAACTAGCTTGGGCAATGGTAGCTTATCTCTAAGAAGAGATGTGACAGCTACATGCCTTATGAAATGAGTTACAATGAGGATCTGAGGCATTTTATCATGAAGAAACAATGAGAAACCCTAAACATCCAAAAACCTAACCCTAGGAGATGAAGCGCCAAAATCTTGTGGGCCCCGATGGGGTTAGTTGGAACGTCAACTTCCCAGGGTCATAACATTGACATAGGATATTTTTTTAGCATGCATGATAACCTGTTAGAAAGGTCATTCCATTTTAGAAATATAGCATGTCATAAATAACCATGTTCACTTGTTTCCCCAAAAAACTTCATTTAAGGCCTCAAAATAGCTTTGAAAGTTCATGACCTGAAAACTTCCAAAACTAGAAAACTACCAAAATGGGAAACTGTGCAGGAAAATAGGAAACTGAAAGGAAACAATGTTGGGGGTCCAAGTGGAATAGGTGGGTGACCACCAATATCCACCTAGACTTGTCCTCCCCCCTTAGTAAGAAATGGTCCCCATTGCTTTGAGTGGCTCCATGAGATGGGGAAAGTTTTGTTGAACTTGGTCCCTCATCAGTCACTTACCTTGGTGCAGAAGCTAGCCAAATTTGAAAAACTGATATAGCTAGATCCTTTATTGGTGAGTGTTTTTGATCTTTGTATCCATGATCCGACCATTTGTGGATTATTCAATGCAATTTGGGTTGAGATCTGTTAAACACAAGAGAACTTATCGTGGATTTATATGAAGATGGGCAACTGAGTTCAAAACTTCAACTCTCCACCCAATTACAGCCAAGCTACTTTCAGTTGTCACGCTCGAGCCATATTCCAAGGGTCTGATGTGGTCTTTTTTAAGCGAATAAACACTAATCTCCCAGTTGAAACAAGGACTTTGGAGGTTCTTCTACCTCCACCCACTAGCTGCTCAACAGTTCATGAATGTACAGGGAGTTCCAGAGGTAAATTACCTCTACCCTCCAACTATCTAATGAAGGACAAATATTACTTAGAGAAAACCATAGGCTTGTTGCCTCTCCTCTCTTCTACACTGCCTCCTGTAGCTTGATCCCCTTTCCTACACAATTGGAGCTCTCTATACCCACACCAGTTTTGGATCTATTTCTTTCTCTTTTGTCTATTCTCTTATTCCTTTCTCTCCCAAGGTCAAGCTCCCTCTCTCCATGAATGAGAATGAGTATTCCTCCTTTGTCTTTTGATATTACGCAGTTTCCTGCCAGCACTCTGTTTCTCATTAATTTGTTTGTCCTCTTTGTTGTCTATTTGCCTTGTTGTGGTTTCGAAGATAGCATGGGCTTGTCCCTGGTGTTTTAGCCCCATTAATTTCCAATAGTAGTCCCATTCCATAGACTATCCTTGTGCATTTAAAGCTCAACAACCAATGTTTAATTGTTGTCATATACTTCATATTTGTCCTTCCTTTAGCAAGTAAGTTGAATTTCCCAAGAAATTTGACCTCCTCAAACCTCTTCGAATTTGTGTCCCTTACTCATCCCATTTGATTTTTAAAATTCAAGTAACACGATGTGTAGAAATTTGGTGATAGAATTGCAACTGCTCAAGAAATTTTAATCTAAATCAAGAGACACAATTCTACTCTACTAATCCGCGGAATTAAATTCACAATCTGAAACAACAATAGCATAAATTCAATAAGAAATAACATACATGCACAATATTTTTTCTAGGGGAACCTAACTGGGCAAAAAACCTCAACATATATTGCATTGATTCAGAAGAATAGAGAAACTATTATAATTGCATGCTCTGGCTCTAAGCACAACCTGCAAGGGTAAAATTGTCCCCACTTCGAATGAGAAACTCTGGAACAAAATTTAGCCACTTTATGCCCCTTCCTAGCCTACTATTTCCTTGTGCAATTCCTAAGGAAATAGGATCCTATTAATTAGGAATTTTTTCCAAAATGCATTCGCAATTCCTCAGGGTTGATCACTTGACCTCATGCAACACTTGTACACTCAACTAGTTTACAATTTTTGGTTAACTACCTTGGAAACTCCACCACAAATGGGAAACTCGTATTATTTGCATGCATGAGCTAATTATTAGTTGATTGATTAGTTAACTAGATGATCTCTGATATAGACTAGTGTCCCACTACTTAATTAACCACCAACTAGTTCTATTAACATTTAGAACTAGTTTAACTGATTTTAACTGAAATTAACTCAACCTAGGATCCTAAAATTTAGGAATCACTACATACAATTGAAATTCATGCCCTTGACTTGAATTAACTGAGCTAACTGAGTGGCAAGAGCCATGTCACCTCAGTTAACTCCTCCAAGTTGTCTATTGATGTGGAATTTCGAATTTTCTCAATTTAATCAAGGAAAAATCAAATTGAGAATTTATTGCTGCATTTTTCAACATGATGAGATTACATCGCCAAATTGAGTCATTTATGGTTGGGTTGTTACATCCATTATGTAAGGCCCATGCATAATTCCTATAGGGGCCATGGCCTTAGCATGTCCTACTCATCTTCTAGAATCTTCTTTATAAGAGATTGATGGGGTAGGTCCTACTCCTCCACAAAGTCTTGAGACCAAGAAAAGAGTGGAGCCTTTGCTTATCTTGTATTCTTTGAGAGTCCTCTTATCTTGTAACAATTTCCCTTCTAAGATGAGTCTTTGCTTTGCTATTGGGAGTCCCTCATGTTGTTAAATCGTATTTTTGAGGCTCTCCACTAAGTCATCGTCCTGAACCCAAATCAATATGGAGATGCTTGATATGGTTTTATGAATATCTACAAGGTACATGACCTAAATACAACAACATTCTTCACAACCTTTGCACCATTTTTCTGCTCTTCTGCTACATTTGTAGAGTTAAGCATCTGTTGTGTAGTTTGAACTTCAGGCTTCTTGAATGCAATCTCAAACAAACAATGGTATGTTGGAATTTTTTGATAAAGTGCCAAAGACTTAGCTACGTTAGGTTGGGATTCCCTTATGGTAGCCTAAAACATGGTGGATTCATGAAAAACTAGGGCAGTGGATGCCCAAATCTTTCCCTAAAGTGACAAGCCTTCACATTGTATTCGAATAAGTGATCTACATGACAAAAGGTTATGCTAGGTGGAAATAGTGGTGCCCATGGCTATAGACTAGGGTTTTTCCTCTCCTTCAACGCATTACCATGAATTAATGCTCCATATACATCCTTAAAGTGTGTTGAGAATGCAACAAGATGATGGAGCTTAGTGGAAAGAAATCGCCTTCACTAAGTGGGCCCGTAGGGTATTTTTGGCGCAAAGTCTATTTTTAGACTATGTCTATTTTTAGACATATGGATCATGGTCTATGAGTTGCAGGATGCTGTGTATGGATGATTGGTCATGTTGGGAAAAATAGATGGACTTCTATTTCTGGTTCACAGCAGGAGTGATCAAAGTCTATTTTTAGACTGCCATGCTAAAAATAGAAAAGTCAAATATTATTGTCTCATAATAATATTTAGACTATAAACTTTATCTTATCCTCTTGGAGCACTTCAGTTTGAGCTACATATGTGGCACATGCAGCTGTCAGAAGGAAATACACTTTTCTTATGAGTCAGTTGAGCTATTGCATGCAGGACATTAGTTAGAACTCATACATGTGAGTTCTGTGGAGTTGGATGTGGAGTTGATGGAGTTGTGTTTAGTTTGACTTGGTTAAACTAGTTGTAATTAGTCTAACTACAAATAGACTAGTGATGAGTGATGTGAATTAATTGATTAAATTAATTCACTAATTATTAATTCATAATGCAACTGACGAATACATCAGTTAACTCAGTGCATGTACAGTTCAGTGGAGACAGGTGTTAGAGGTTGAGATTGCTATCAGTTGTGACTATAGTTGTGCATGAGATCTTGCACAATCAATGGATTGAGTATGCCCATGAGAATTTCTCAGTATATGCCCAGTGAAATAGCCTATGCTCACGTGATTTCCAGGGTGAGTGATTTTCACTTGGTATTGTGTGCAATAGAGGCAGGAAAAGTAGTGGAGAAGATTTGAACCTATGACTTGTTCAGATCTGAGCTAGTTTTGTGTGTAACAGGTGGAGATAGTGTTGGATACTTGTGAGGAGTATTGTACTATGTATTGTTACATGTTCTCAATCATTAATATACAGATAGTGTTGGGTTTTCAGCTGTAAGCTTTCCCCAGGTTACATACTATGTTAATGTGTGCATGCTATTGATGTTTCATTGTTTTTGATGCTGCTAAATTGATGATCAACGTAGAGGAGGTTATGTATTGTGCATGTATTCCGAAATAGTGTATAATCGGGATAATCTCTATGAATAAGTGTTTATTATTCAAAATTTCTACATGGTATCAGAGCTATTGATCATCAGATCTACTATTCAGGAAGTGTTTACATTCTATTTCTTCAGGCAGAGTCTGTAATTAGGCCAGGTAGCCTCTGGATTCATCCTTCCTTTGGAAGGTGAGATATCTGATAAAAGCCCATACAGTCAATCTTTGTAGGAGAAATACTTTGTTCTCACGAATTCTAGATCGGAGGCGGTTGAGTTTGGAGCTGGTGGAATTCGAATTTGCAGCAGTGTTTTCTTGGTATCAACATGGCAATGTCTTTCAACGAATTGCGATTGGAGTATGCTCTTGAGGGCAGCTCAAACTATATTGCATGGAAGGACAGGATGGAGGCAGTGTTGGATGATAATGGGCTGAAGGATTTCATAGAGGTTGATGTCCCAAAGCCTACTGATGCTGCGCAGGTTGATGCTTGGCAAAAGAAGACAGCAAAGTGTCGAAGGATTCTGTTGGAGGGCGTGAAGTATCACATTGTGTCTAGCCTGCATGGAAAGGATTCTCCATACTTCATGTGGAAAGCGTTGATAGATCTATTCCAAAGAAAGATCGATCAGAGGAAGCTGGCGCTTAAAGATAAACTCAGAAACATCAAATGTGAGAAGGGAGACAGTATGCCCAAGTATCTCACGAAGTTCACTCAGTGCAGGGATGAGCTGGGAAGTGTGGGGGTGACTGTCGATGATGAGGACTTGGTGAGCTTGGCTCTCCTTAGTCTTCCGAAGAGTTGGCATTCCTATCAGGACTCTGTCAATGGTTGGGAGAAATTGCCAGGATGGGAGAGACTTTGGTCAGATCTTGTGCAAGAAGAGATCAGGTGGAATACCAGGGACGGATCTTCATCAAAGGGACCTGATGAAGAAAATTGCGCTTTGGCTGCCAAAGCAAAGAAGGGGAAGAGCAAGAAAGCTTCTCAATCTGGTGCGAAAGGCAAGAAGCAATACATGTCCAAGGTGAAGTGTTTTCATTGTCACCAGCACGGACACTATGCCACAAATTGTCCAAGGTGAAGAACAGGCAAGTTGTTGGATCTGCAGTAGGAGAGGCTCTAGCCTCGCAATTTGAGCTTGATTTTTCATTGATCACATGCTTGGTATCAAGTGTGATGGGATCTGTGTGGTTCTTGGACAGTGGTGCGTCTTTTCACATGACAGGAGATCAAGATTTGTTTTCTGATCTGGAGGACAAAGATCTTGGAGTGCACATCGAGATGGGCGATGATCGTAGATACAGTGCGACCGGTATCGGTACCATTTCCTTTGAGAGGGAGTCTAGTAAACCCTTTGTATTGAAGGAAGTGATGCATGTTCCAGGATTGAAGAAGAATCTTATCTATGTGGCGATGTTAGAAGACAAGGGATATGATGTTTTTTTCAGCGAGGGAAAGGCTTTCCTGCACAACAAGACAACTGGAGAAACGCGGAAGATAGGGGTTCGAGTGAGGAACCTTTATCAGTTGCATGTAGATGGATGCGCAAAAATGGCATGCAAGGCAGAAAGATTGGTGAGCCGGGATGATGGTGAGTTGTGGCACAGGAGATTGGGTCACCTTCACCATGGAGCCTTGAAGATACTGCAGCAGATCACTATAGGGCTTCCTAAAGGCACTCTTGTGTAGTCAGATCAGTGCAAGGGGTGTACTTTGGGAAAGTTTGTGAAAGCCACCTTTCACGAGAAGGATAGTCGTACCACGACGATCCTTGAGAGAATTCACACAGACATGTGTGGACCTTTCTCAATAGCTTCGACAGTAAAACACAGGTATTATGTGATTTTTGTTGATGATTTCTCTCGTAATTGCTGGATCTTCTTCATGCAGAAGAAGAGCGAGACATACTCAAAGTTCTGTGAGTTCAAAGCACTGGTCGAGAAGGTGTCGGGGAAGAAGGTGAAGGCTCTTAGGAGCGACAATGGTGGTGAATACATCTCTGACGAGTTCAAGGACTTTTGCAAAGCAGAAGGGATTCGAAGAGAGCTCATAGCTCCCCATAACCCACAGCAGAACGGGGTTGTTGAGTGGAAGAACAGAATGATCGTGGGTGCTGCACGGGCAATGTTTCATGATCAGGGCCTACCCCTTCACTTGTGGGCAGAAGCATGCAATACAACAGTTTATGTGTAGAACCGTTGTCCTCACAGGATACTTGGCATGAGTACACCCGAGGAGGCTTATTCTGGTAAGAAGCCTAATCTTTCTCATTTGAGGATTTTTGGTGCTAACGTTTACATGCATGTGACGAAGGATTCCAGGAAGAAGTTGGAGCCGACCCCAGAGGTTGGAATATTTGTGGGGTACACTGATATGCCCCACAACTATCGTGTGTATTTGCCAGACAGTGATAAGACTGTTGTGCGACGGGATATAAAATTTCAGGACGAGAAAGCCATCAAGTGTTCGCTTGAGAGGGAGCTACACTTGCATGCAGATGAGGAGCTATTAGTTCCTAAGTATGAGCTTCAGGACATGGATCAGCCACAGGACGAGGTTCATGGAGTGGAAGAGACCACTCATGCAGCGCCAACCATCAGAGGGAGAAAGCGCTTGATAGAAGCTGAGCGACTGGCTCAAGATGCAGAGAAAGTTGTAGGACCACCTACAGCCCAACGCAGGCAGAGACAGTCACCTGATCGGTACACTAGATACATGGCTCTTGTGAGCAAATGTGTTGTGACTGAGCCATCCTCTTTCGAGGAAGCTGTGGAGGATCCCGCATGGGTATACGCCATGGTGGAAGAGTGTGATTTGATTGTCAGAAATAGTGCATGGGAGATTGTTCCTAGACCGGAAGGGAAATCAGTGGTGGGTTCGAGACGGATCTACAAAGTTAAGCAGGCATCTGACGGGAGTGTGGAGAAGTACAAGGAAAGATTTGTTGCCCGAGGCTTTTCACAGATAGAGGGGATCGATTATGAGGAGACCTTTGCACCTGTCGCAAGGTATTCTTCCATACAGACGATTCTTTCTCTCTCAGATCAGATGGGGTGGCACATTCATCAGATGGATGTGAAGACTGCATTCCTCAATGGAGTAATTGAGGAGGAGGTGTACATTGAGCAGCCCAAAGGTTTTGAGATCTTCAACAGTGAGTCACATGTGTGCAGGCTCAAGAGAGCGTTGTATGGGTTGAAACAAGCACCACGTGCTTGGTACACACGGATAGACAGTTATTTCACCGGACTTAGATTCTCCAAGAGTGAGGTGGATCCTAACATATACCAGATTGTGGTGGAGGGTAAGTTGTTTATCACTGTACTTTATGTAGATGATTTGATTCTAATAGGTGATGAGCTGTTGATACTTTCATGCAAGGATGATCTTGCTAAGGAGTTTGAGATGAAGGACTTGGGCCTCCTTCATTATCTCCTGGGATTGGAAATTTGGCAGCGTAGTGATGGACTATTTGTTTCTCAAGGTAAGTATGCTCGGGAGATACTGGAGAAGCTCAACATGCATGGTTGCAAGCCTGTTGATACTCCTCTTCCTGGAGGTTGGAGGAAGGAGGATGCCACTTTGGCAGAAGAAGTGGATGCCACTGTTTATCGACATTTGGTGGGGTCGCTTAAGTATCTGGTCAATACACGACCCAATATATGCTATGCTGTTAACCAGCTTTCACAAGCTATGGTTAAGCCTACCAAGCTCTTCTGGAAGGCGGGCAAGCATGTATTGCGTTATCTTAGAGGCACAACGGGATATGGATTGTGTTACAGACAAGAGGATGAGGTGAAGCTATGTGGCTTCACGGATGCAGATTGGGCAGGGAGCCCAACAGATAGAAAGAGCACATCAGGAGGGGTCTTCAGTATCGGGTCGACAGCAGTTTCGTGGTACAGCAGGAAGCAGAGATCCATGGCACTCAGTTCAGCAGAGGCCGAGTATATGGCAGCAAGTTTGGCTGCATGCGAGGCTATATGGATGAGGAAGATCCTGGTCAGTTTGTTCGGTTCTCACTTGGAGCCTACTGTTATTTACTGTGATAACCAGAGTTGCATTAAGCTCTCGGCTAATCCTGTATTTCATGATAGATCTAAGCACATTGACATCAAGTACCATCATATAAGAGACTGTGTGCAGCGGAGAATCATGTTACTTTCATACATTCCAACGAAGGATCAGGATGCTGATATCTTGACGTAGGCGCTCACCAGGAGCAAATTCGAATACCACCGAGGCAGGATAGGGGTTGCTGATAATCCATATCTTGTTGAGAGGGAGTGTTGATAATGCAACAAGATGATGGAGCTTAGTGGAAAGAAGTCGCCTTCACTAAGTGGGCCCGCAGGGTATTTTTGGTGCAAAGTCTATTTTTAGACTGTCTATTTTTAGACATATGGATCATGGTCTATGAGTTGCAAGATGCTGTTTATGGATGATTGGTCATGTTGGGAAAAATAGATGGAATTCTATTTCTGGTTCACAGCAGGAGTGATCAAAGTCTATTTTTAGACTGCCCGGCTAAAAATAGAAAAGTCAAATATTATTGTCTCATAATAGTATTTAGACTATAAACTT
Organism: Pinus tabuliformis; assembly: GCA_031772625.1. Classification (NCBI taxonomy): domain Eukaryota; kingdom Viridiplantae; phylum Streptophyta; class Pinopsida; order Pinales; family Pinaceae; genus Pinus; species Pinus tabuliformis. Next base: position 540,355,353 of record CM062805.1, on the reverse strand, counting down.
TATCTTATCCTCTTGGAGCACTTCAGTTTGAGCTACAGATGTGGCACATGTAGCTGTCAGAAGGAAATACGCTTTTCTTATGAGTCAGTTGAGCTATTGCATGCAGGACATCAGTTAGAACTCATGCATGTGAGTTCTGTGGAGTTGAATGTGGAGTTGATGGAGTTGTGTTCAATTTGACTTGGTTAAACTAGTTGTAATTAGTCTAACTACAAATAGACTAGTGATAAGTGATGTGAATTAATTGATTAAATTAATTCACTAATTATTAACTCATAATGCAACTGAAGAATACATCAGTTAACTCAGTGCATTTACAGTTTAGTGGATACAGGTGTTAGAGGTTGAGATTGCTATCCGTTGTGACTATAGTTGTGCATGAGATCTTGCACAATCAATGGATTGAGTATGCCCATGAAAATTTCTCAGTATATGCCCAGTGAAATAGCCTGTGCTCACGTGATTTCTAGGGTGAGTGATTTTCACTTGGTATTGTGTGCAATAGAGGCAGGCAAAGCAGTGGAGAAGATTTAAACCTGTGACTTGTTCGGATCTGAGCTAGTTTTGTGTGTAACAGGTGGAGATAGTGCTGGATACTTGTGAGGAGTATTGTACTATGTATTGTTACATGTTCTCAATCATTAACATACAGATAGTGTGGGGTTTTCAGCTGTAAGCTTTCCCCGATTACATACTGTGTTAATGTGTGCATGCTATTGATGTTTCATTGTTTTTGATGCTACTAAATTGATGATCAACGTAGAGGAGGTTATGTATTGTGCATGTATTCCACAATAGTGTATAATCGGGATAATCTCTTTGAATAAGTGTTTATTATTCAAAATTTCTACAAAGTGTTCATCTTTAATATATTTTTCAATATAACTATCATGAGCTACATAATTGTGTTGTAGAACAGTGGATTCATTTGTAGGAGGTCTGGACAAAATGTGAGAAACTTTATTTTGTGTATGCTTTTTATATTTGATGAAAAAGTGTACTTGTTGTAAAAATCCCATCCATCTAAACTATGTTGATTATTCTAGCTTTGTTTGTGATGGAAGATATTGTAATGGTTGATGATCGATATGTATGATTTTTTTTTACCCATTAAGTAATGTTTCCATTTCTTCACATTTTAAAACAAAGCATTCAATTCTATATCATAGGGATGATAGTTAATTACTACTTTAGAGAAGGTCTTAGAATGGTAACATATCAGTTTCCTTTGTTGCATTAGTACCGATGAGCCTCGGTATTGCAACAAGAATGTTGCAACTCCCAAGGCTACCAACTTTAATTATCAACTCGGGGTCTGTACAAGCTTAAGAGATATCAACACTATATGTGCATCATAGAATGTATCCTTCCTTTGATGTCATGATGTAATGGAGTGAATGTAATAAAATAAGATCTTAAACTAATTCCAGAAAATGAAATGCTCGAAATGGAAACCTTAACCTATTGCAAGAAAGAAAATACAAGGAAAGAAACCTATCCTAATTGCATAAATTAAATCTCACGAATTAAATTTCAATCATTACATTTTGAATAGTTTAGCTCCATTAACAGATTTCATTGGATGTGTCAATCATCATTGTATTATCCATTTCATAAATTTTTCCATTAGCCCAAATCGCTGAAATGTTTTGCGTGGGTAAAGAGGCAAGTCCTAAGTGGTCTTTAGTATTCCTTAATCATTCATTTCAAGCCTAGGGGTCTTGATTCAACCCTAAGGGACAATAACCAAGCTTCTTGAGCGAATTTGGGCAAGTATATATATGTTGGAAGGCTGCTACAGGAGATCCTGTAATTACTACAAGAAACTGTAGATTTACTACAGGAAACTATAATTCACCAAATGACAAAGAAAAACAAATCAAAATTGTAATTTTCTTATTGACTAGGATGTCTTAGGTCTCCATTCCAAGTGGAATCACTCAAAAAAACCTCGGTTAACTCATGCTAAAAAATAGAAGAAAATTACTAGTCTAAAATCTAGAAATTTGAGAACTAGTGAGCTAGTAAATCTATCAAATTTCTAACATAATAAAGTGCAAATTAAATGATCCAAAATGGATTTTGGATAGACTCCTAAGTCTAAGTGTTCCTCACATAGGAAAATGAAATTCCAAGGAAGTTCCTGGACATAGCCCCATTGCAGAGATCATTTTATTGTGAATCTACTGCAACTTGAATGGGCAAAAATGGACTTAGGATGCAAAAGTTATCGCAAAAATAAGATGCCCTTTGTTATTTCGAAAAAGAGGCAAAATCCCCTAAAAATGGAAAAAAACCCTTATAAAGGGAAATCGCATCGGAAAAAGGCAAAAGGGAAGGACATAAGTGGAGGTGGAAGAAACCCTGATCGGTCGATCCAATGTATCGGGTCGGAGGCAGGTATGTATGCGATATCGGGACCCCGAACTCGGCGATTGCGATTATGTGATATGATGATTGCCGATGATTGGATCAGCAAATCGGTATCGGTGATGGCATGAGACGAGGGATGGACCCCCAAGCCAATGCAAGTTGCGATTGTGATATATCGCATTGCAACGTCGCGTCGCAGCGATATAAAGGGGTGATTACAAGCCAGATCTGATGGGTTTTATAAACTCAGGCTGATAAAATTTGAGTTCCGCCACAAAGGGGCATTTCTGTGTATTGGTGCATTTTGGTGTAAAAATCGAAATACAAAGGAAAAAGCCCCCAAAGCAATAAAACAAACCCGAAAGGGAATTATAAACATGACGCATGGTATTTGAGTTTCGCAAAGGCGGGAATTCGGGCGAGCCTCGGGTGGAAAGCGATATTGGGCTGGCTCCGCCCACTTCCACAGACTGGTCGACACATGGCTGGCGGAGGAGAGAGGAAAACCGCCTTTTCGGGTGGGTAACCCCCATACTCCTAAGCTGCCTGAAATTGATTATTGACCATTGATCGGAGATCCCGTAGATCGACGGTGGGGATTGCGATAGCAGGAAAAGGTAGACACGATGCAGCATTAGGACGATTACGATATATTTTGAAGTCCGATAGGGCGAATTTTGTCAGGTTTTTCATCGTTTTCCCGTGTATTGGGATTTTACCGAAAGCACTTATGCGATGCGATATAATGCCTAATGGCGGAACCGATAGGGATTTAAGGGGTGACTGAATGAGATTCCACGTCCAAAAATCACGCCCAATAGTGTATTTTGCAGACATTCTCTGTGTAATGGGATTTTATCATTTTTCGGGTTTTTTCCTATGAAACAGCCCCGATTCCTTCTGTAACCACTCCTAATCATCATGCCACGCTGCAGCAAGTGTTCTTACAGGTAATGATTCATTTTGAAGCCACGGAGCCATAGAGCCATATGGCTAGTCTAATTGACAGGGAGCAAAGAAGCCGCAAAGGGATAATGAATCATAGAGAAACGGCTGGGTAGCTGAAAAACCGAAAAAGTACCTCAAAGGAGGCATAGAGCTCAAGACAGAGGAGAGGCAGACAAGCGAGAAGAGAGAGCAAAAGCTAATGCGCAGAGCAGTTGATACAGTTGCTTGGAGGTCAAGCGGACTGATGAGAGCTCGAAGAAGCCAAAGCCGAAGAGTCAGAGCCAAATCTAGAGCCGAGAGCCAGAGTGAGGGCACAGAGCCAGAAAGCAAAGAGCTTCAAGAGCCAGGGATATGCTAGTGTCTAAACCCATTGTGTTCTATGTAAACCAATGTAGTTGAGCCAAGAGATTGTAAAAAGACTTATATCATAGTCCCAGAGAGCCTAATCGAGTTGACTAGAGCTTACGGAGACGTAGCCCAAGAGTTTGGGTGAACTCCTAATTAAATTGTTGTCTTATGTGTTTGTTTTACTGTTACATTATTTACTATTATATGTATTTATATATCAGCTGAAGCACATTAACTTAAAGCACATAAACAGTTCTAAAATAGACATAAGCATACACCTATATTGTCAAGCACATATTTAATTCCACATTGGTTAATCATAAAGACTTGGGAATATTTAAGCTTTGGAAGTGGGAGAGGTTCTTGTAAGTTAGACAAGAAGCCTAAGTGCCCCATTTTCAGATCAGGTGGTATTGGAGCTCAAGATTGATTAACCACACCTTCAAGAAGGTTATATCAGAATGCTTGATTGACAGAGAAAAGATTGCTTGTCTAAAAGGTGTTTAAACAATTAGAGGTGGATTGTATGCTTGGTTGCAGACTGACTATTGTTTGAGTTTGCAGTGGTGAAGGGAAAGCTATTGATAGCTTAGTCTAGGAAGGACAAGAAGGAAGAAGGTTTGAAGGCATTCTTCTATCCCAAAGGACCTCAAGGAAATCCTTGAAGCACAAGAGGTTTGTTGCAAAAGGTTGTTGAATAAGCTCTTTATTAATCTTGTTAGAAGTTCTTTTGTTCATTGGTATAATGACAACTCCTACAAGTGAGTCCTCAAATTCTTCTTTCTTCACAAGAGTCTTTGATGAGGACATGAAGGAATATTTGGCCACCATGATGGATATGGTGAGAGAAATGTATGAGGATGAAAGGAAGAGTAGCATACTTAGAGAGCAGTTGAATTCTGTGGAGGAAGAGAAGCAAATGCTTTCTGACAAATTGCAGGAAATGGAGAGGCAACTTCATATTGCAAATATGAACCTGGAAAGGATGCATGAGTTGGAGGCACAACTCTTTGTTGCACAAGAAGCCTTAGTCAAGTATCAACTTGAAGAAGAGGTAAGCAGGGAAAATTTTAAGAACCCCCCCCAAATTTATAAATATAATAATTGGGCGAATCTCCATGGTATATAGGAAAAATGGAAGGCGATTTTATCAATAATATAATATGTATATATAATTTTCTGGCGAATCTCTCACCAGGGATGGCGAATATTTTACTCAATTATAAAATCTTGTAAGAACTTGGCAAGTCTTTCACTAAATAATAAAACTTTGTAAAGTCCTAGTGAATTTTAGCATTGTGAACTCTTAGAGAATTTTTTGAAGAAGTATAAAACCATATATGATAAGAGCCACATGGTGGCAATATCACTATCTTTTTTCACATTTCCACGACATGGAACTTGTCTATAAAATTATAAAAAAACCAACCAGGAACAGGAACAACTCAAATGCTTTGTGAGAGCTAGTCTAGAAAAAAGCAACAAATAACATGTCGGCAGAATTGTTCATCGGTGAGCCGCTATTTCGTGGGCAATCTGTAAAGGAGTAGTTGGATATCATATTTCCAAATCCGGGAAAGCCTTTCCCATCCCTCACAAGATTTGTTAAAAATGTTGGGTGTCTAGAAGGTGTGGATTTGCTGAAACAAATGTTACAAGTGGATGGAAACAAAAGAATAACAGCTAATGAAGCTTTGCAACATCCATACATTCAGTCCTACAGGACTATAAACAGCTGCCATAAAGATTAAAAATGGAAATCAGCTACAAATCTCTTGATGACAACACTATCAAGATAGAGGCCGATGCTCTCTTAAAGACAGAGCTGCTGGAAATGGAAGCAGGTGCTATGAAGCTGACACTAGTAAAAGATGGGACAGCACAGCTTCCCATAGTGCATCCCACTCTGGGACAATCAGTTTTTTGATGTTTTGCAGATTGGGTTACAGTCTTGCAACTTGTTTTGGATTTGTCACCAACCTGATGTTTTGCTTCTAATTTATTTTCATCTGGTGATAAACAAAGTGTCAATCTTTTCTCAGGATAAAATAGTATTCTTTACAGACATATTAACTTGGCTGAAAAGTCCAGGACAATATGAACAGGACAGCTTCCAGGTTTTTTTGAAGATTTCTCCTATCAATTTACTGCCGGAGGGTTTTCTGTGATTTCTTGCACTTCTGAAATTTAATCAAATTTCTACTTGAAATAAAAGTTCAGAAGAGACTATATCACTAATGCTAAACACACATAATTAAGAAGCCGATATGAAGCATTGTTTTTTTGGGTGTGTTACAACTTTGGTGACCATGCAGCTCAGTCATTGCATGTTCAGTTTGTAACTCCACCTTGAAAGAGTGAAATGTGTGGTGTAGGATAAGAAGCTCTCTGTTAAGGCACAATTGTTTTTCCCCAAAATTCTAATATCTAGATTCTATCTTGTTCATGTCTGTGTCAGGTGATGTTTCTTTTCATGTGCATGTGTTTAGTCAGATATAAAATACTCAAGTTCTCACCAGCCTGGGCTACAGTGGCCATTCTGATGATCTATTTCATACTCATTGCATTTTTCTAATAAAATGACATTATATTCATTTAAATTATGTGATTGAAATAGGGATACAAGAGCTTATTTGTATTTGAAGGTCTATAAGGCAGAGTATAAGCTCACAACAATCCTTGTTATTCTCTGCAAGAGAAAATCAGTTTCTATTTCACTCCTCAATAACACTGACTAAATCTCAGTTTGAAAATCAGTTAAATTAAGAAGACTAAATCCCAGTTTGAAAATCAGTTAAATTTAGATGAAATTACTCATTCAAAATCATTTGGATGAGGAAATTGTCAAATAATTGTAAGTTGTCGTCTTAGAGAACATGAAGGGAGCACATTCGTCATATTCTACCAACTGCAACATACCTACCTTCAATGCACTCTCTGTAAGGACCATAACGGGAGCAAATGTGGACCCATGTACAAATTTTTACTGCCTCAGGGTTTGTTTCGTCCTGTGACTACTAGGTTCGTTAGTCCTTCACATAACTCTCGAACAAAATGAATCCAAGAGTGGAATATAGACTCTTTACACGCAATTTATTTTCTAGAAAGTCTATACAGAGAAATGAAAGTTGCAAGTATAAGAATTATGCTTCAAAAATGAATTTTCTTGTGTAGTGAGCTATACCAAGGGTATGCTTTTGCAAAGTTTTATAACAGAAAAATTTGTCAAGAGGAATTTATTAAGGAAATCTCTTGTTAGAAATGAAATCCAGTTGAGTTGAGATAAAGTCCATAGTTACAAAGAAGTATTGTTGTGGAAAGCAATTCCACTATGACATTCCTGTACATTTTAATACAATATAAAAGGAAATTGATGTGATTTCCAAGCTACTTGAATCCATTGAACACAGAGAGAATCAGTTGAGAACTGATGAATGAACATGGAAATCGATGTAATTCCTAAGCTACTTGAATCCATTTTGAACACAGAGAGAATCAATTGAGAACTGATGAATGAACATGAGCTGAAGCAAAAGGACACTATCATTAAGCTAGTCGACCCTGAAATTGAAGAAAATGATCATGTCAAACAAATCTACTAGCAGTGTACTAATAACGGTAAAATCGACTTGCAAGAAGAAAGTAACTTAAATACCACATTTGTTGGAAAATGAAATCAATCAACATCTAATCTTCTTCTGGAAAAAAACTAAAAGAGCTTTATTTCACTTTGAATTTCAAATGCTTGTTAAATGATCAAGTGGTAGTTGCAAAGAACAACTCAAACTGGGTGATATCAAAACAAAATAATTTAGTATTTCCAAGACAAAATAACATTACTGATGTATCTTTGGATTCCATGAAAACAAAGAAATTTGATGTATTGAAATGATATTAGGAGATTAGTAAAGAGGATCAAATTAAGTGATGTTATGGCCATACCATTGTATCCATTTACGCTTCGAGCGAAGAGACTCAGCAACACCAAGAACATCGAGTGCCCTCCAAGAAAATGTAGTCCTTGTGGTTTGTAGAGAGTCTTCACACTCTAACATCGGGCTCTTCAAACCATCTCTGCACAAGGTCATTACAAATGTAAAAAATCAGCAAGACACAAATTTGGTAGTAAATATGACCAAAAGAAGAACTAGTGCAAACAATTTTCACAATCCTGTTTTTGAAACCAACATTATAATCTCCTTAGCATTATGATCAGCTGTCAGTGTTCTTCCCAAGTCAGCAAACTCAGCTCCGCCTTGAAAAAGTGTAATTGCATAAAAGGAATGTCGGTCTCATGCCAATAGGTCTCCTACGATGAATGCGCAGGAACCTAGTACATAGACCATTTTTCTCTTCGCTTAGCTACCTAGGGCTTATTTCCCTTTCCAAATATCAATAATTCTTTTCCAAGAAAACATAAAATAAGAATAATATTTTACTATATTCTAAAAGGTGAAGATGTTGAAATCATGCCACAAAGTGAAAGGAAATCAAATATCTTTCCTCAAACCACCAAATATATAAAGAAAACAACAATAATTATAAAAATAAAACTAGATCTGTCGATCTATGCATGAAATAAGTCAAGCGACTAAAAAAATATGACCAAAATAAACCAAAAATTTCAAACTTGACAAAATCCTCTAAACAAGCAGCAAACAAACTGCTAAAATTTTCTAAGATATTAGAGCTAGACATCAACGCAATTTCATGTACTTGAATAAGCCCATTGTTGCTTAGCGTTAGACTTCTTAAATTAGTTATTTATCATTTAATACTAGGACATTGTCTATGTGAAAAGAAATAGGTCCCAGCTTCATCAAATCTGACTTCATTTCAAATCAAAGATCAAATCCAAAGGACACTAACTCGTTACTCTTGGATGGTACTAATGTTAAATACACAAAATAACAAAAAATAAAGATATGATAAAAAAGTAGACCTGCAAGATTATATTGGTCGAGTGTGACAAGGACACAAATAACTGAGACTAGAGAGATTTATAGAAGGCAGTAGTTACTATTGTGTGATTAGTGGTATGGTGGAGAGACCTACCAAGAAGGGACGTTGGTCTCGGAAAAGTATAGTAGGGAGATCCATAGAGCATTTATGTAAAAGGAAGATGAGAAGTGTCGTCTTCAAGTTGGTTTATGTTATGGTAGAATTTTGTTGGTGATAAGTGGTAACAAAACACTTACATCAATAGGTAAAAAGTAAATTCGGGGCATGAGTTGGACTGACTCATGTTATCTCATCCCTTAATGGTCCTAAGGACATGTGGGGACCCGAACAACTTAGTACCTAAAAGACTTGAAAACATGGCTGACAAATCACTGACAAGAAATGGCTAGCAAATGAAAAGAAATAGGTCCCAACCTCACCAAATCCAGCTTTATTTCCTGTCACAGATAAGAAACAAACAATGTAATGATTAAATATGAAACATCAATCTTAAAATAACACACATCAAAATAATGTTGCTGCAATGTTACAATGAAAAATACAAATATAGAACCTATTTTTACCTGAAGTTGACATATAGTAATTTTGCATGATCAATGGAACATGTATACCAAAATAAGAGTCCTAGGGTATTTCAATTTCCCAGTTCTCATCTTGGTCCTCATTTTCTAAATTGTGAACATGATCTTCTCTAAATGAACTGTCATTATGAGCCTCCAAAACATTATGTTCTATATCAAGTTCATTAGATAGATTTATTATATTGTTTTCTCCCCTTCTATCACAATCTGATCGCCAAAGAGTTAGCGCTCTTTCATATGGAAAATTGTCAATGTCATACTTTGTTACATATAATCTTAAACATGTATCCACATGTTTATCAAGCTTGTTCCTCAACTTTGACTTCAAGAATGATAATGCACTAAACATTCTATCATCCTCCACTGATCCCAAAATCATGGTTTGACACAAATCTGCTAATTTGAAATATTCTGATATGTTTTCTTGCAGGTATTGGCTAGCACTTAAAGTAGTCCATAATCTTGTTATAGCACCATTTTCATTAGGATTCTCCAAAAAAGGATATTGCTTCCACATTGTTTCAGCAAAGCGTCCACCTTGTTGATACAATTTTGATGAATCTAAAATACCTTCAATTTGTTCTCCATGTATCCAGACTTTCTTGCAAAAATGGTCTACTAAACATTTTAATCTTTTTTGAAAATCAGCTTTTAAAGTTCTTCGACATTGACAATTGTTCCAATATTGAGGGTATACCACACACATGGCCTCCAACAATTCATCTCGAGGAAATCGTTCTCTTATCTCTAATGATAGTGATCTTGCAATTTCTATCAAATTTTGTCTCACTGAAATCACAATATTATCAAATTGGTCTCTTGACACGGGGCAATCTTTGGTGATTCGTCCTGTCTTACTAATATAATGAAAGGGAACCATATACCCACGCACTACGATACATAGTATCCCTTTTTCATCAAAGGTCAAAAAATTTTCAGTATTTTCTATATTGATGATCTCAGTCCAACTTTTAAACTCTGGACCAGTAAAAGAGTCTGGCATCATATACAAATTATCCAATGCAAGACATGCTGACTTTCTTGCATTTGTGTATTCCGCAATATACATTGTGCGATTCTGAGACATTTTCACGAGGACATTCATTTCATGTAGCATAGGAAGAATTCCAGCCAATGTCAATAATGTCTCTATATTAGTTAGTTGAGAAAGAAGATCTTGAGCTTTGTCTACATTATAGCGATTTTCATACATCAACCCTACCAAAGATTTGAACTCACTAAATAGTCTTTGAGCTGGTCCATTTAATGAGATCCATCTTGTATCAACATCTTTCAGTAGTTTTTTTCCATTCGTAATACCATCTGCAAATTGTTGAAACTCTAAAAATCGTTTGGGACTACGAGAAAAGTATGCATGAGTCTCACGTACAAGATCTTCAACTTTTGAAACTGATGGAAACTTGCTTACTATTTTAAATGCAAGATTCATCCTATGAGCCATACAATGAATATTAAGCATATATGGTGAAGCTGATAGTTGTAGCCTAACACAAAGGCCATTCCTTTGTCCTTGCATTACCGCTGCTCCATCTGCTCCAACACATACCAACTTTTTTGCAATCATTAATTCATCCGTACCACTTTCCTTCAATCCATTAAGAACAAGTTCATAAATATTTTCAGCTGTAGAAGTCTCTCTCATCTTATTAATCCCAAGTAGATAGGAATGTCTAATATGGTCATTAACCATATAAATGCTCATGCAAATCCATGAAGTATTATCTATAGCTGTAACCTCATCTAAAGACAATGCCAAAAACCTAGCATTTGCAATCTTCTCTTTCAAATCATCCTTTTCTACTTGAGCTAGATATCCTGCCCATCCCCAACCACTAGTTACAGACCAATGAGAAGATGGAAAGTTTGGCACTTGAAGAAAAGATAGTAATTTCCTGTGATCTGGATAATCTGTCATAGGACGACCTTTAGATAAGATGTGAAATACAGTGCTAAATTGTATCGTCTTGGATAACAAATTTCTTTCCATCGTCTTTTCAAATAGAGATATGATGGTTCCTCCGTCCGCCTCAAGTTTCCTCTTACATAATAAATATTTTTTATATTCTTCTGCATATTCAACATGTCGACATTCCTCGGAAGATTTCCATCTAACAATAGATTTCTCTTTACCATTTACAATTTTCTTTTCATACACCTTTCCTGCATGCTTTTGTACCGTATCTAGCTTCATCTGAAATTTCACTTCCTTTTGAGTTTTCCAACTACACGCAATACATTTAACTTGTCGGAAAAGCTCTTTCTCATTTGTAGGAGGTATTTCTTCAATAAATGGAAAACTTGAGACCCAATTTTCTTGGAATCGTCTTCCTATGGCCCACTGGCCTCTTTTCCTTTTCCGCGAATGGATTGTGTCACTTTCCAAGGAAAAATCTTTAACATTTTCATCACCAATTTATGTTGAAACTGCATTTATCTCACCCTGACCACTTGAAGGAACCTATTTCTTCATCCATCGTATGGATATCAAATGCATTTCCACAAGAGTTAACCTCTCTCTCAGTAACAGATTGTTCAAAGGAGCTTGAATCATGAAGAGGATGTGTATTTTTGGATGGAGCCTTTTGAAAGTATGATAATACATCTGTTTGCCTTGATGGTTTCTTCCCATGATTATCTTTTGACATCTCACTAAATATTCCACAAGTAAAATTTCCAATCGATCTGCAAACCTGCATCAACAGTTTTCAAGCGTTGAGATATGCTTCATATAAATTCACTTGTTCATAGAAAATAGAATTATACTTTGCAAAATAATTGTTGAGTCAACATTGAAAGAACATATATCAGAAATTGAATTTTGAGGCAAAATGGAATTTCACAAAAATTATTTAACAATGATAATGGGAAACTATTAAATTTTAAGACATAAAATATAATAATTCATTTGTATAACATTGAAACAACATCACTTTATTTGAATTATTCCTAATTTCCTACAGAAGTTGGTTGACAGGATTCAGGACCTGGTCCCCTCCTCCCAAGCCAGCTTACAGTATGTCTACCATGCCCAAAACTCAAAAGCTAATGCTAAGCCAAATGAAAGGGTATTGCTACTTGAGGAAGAAATTTGAACAACCAGAAATCTAAGTATGGAAAGGGTAGAGCCTCCATCTATAAGATTTGGTAAGTTTTCTTTGGAATAAATAATTTCTATAAGATTTGGTAAGTTTTCTTGGCCAATGCCAATGTTAGCATGTTCAAGCCACAATTATCCAAGCCAACTTTGTCCAAAATCAACCATTTCAACAAAAACTACATTGATCCTTACCAAGAAAGAATATAGCTCTAGCGATCCTCAAACAAATAAAGTTATTGATAATGGAATCATAGTAGAAGGATGCTTACAAATATCTGCTGATCTCACAAGTCCGACAAAATAATGGGTTTAGGGTTCATATTTTTTTGCAAAGTTGCAAATCACTTCATCAAAAAACACATTGTGAATTTGATCCATGGGTGGAAAACCTAAACCAAGTGGTATAAATGAGTTCCAAAATATAAAAATAGTGTGTCTAACCAAATATGAGCACACTATTTGAAATGGAGACTTTGTGAAAAATCACATTTATACATTCTAAGTTAACTCTATCACAAAAGATATTGAAAGAGTACAATTTTAAACCGATGGGATCATAACAAGAATGATTCACCTAGATATGATCTAATTTTAGTTGTCTAATATAATTTATGGGTAACCTCTCTATGTCCCAATTATATTTTTTGGTATTTTTCAACATCTTCCCTTGGATTTTAACAACTGGCTTTCTCCTTTATTTGTATTTCAGCATCAATATCTTGATTCCAAAGGAGTTGAAAGATCAAATAATAAGAGTAAAACTAAGACATACTTCAAGCTTAGATGCATTTTTCAGAGCTAAGATTTGGTGGCATTGGATCCAAGGTTTGAACATGTTTGGACATGAATTTGTATGAAAAGACATGCAAATGAAATTCCTATTAGGCATTTTGAAAGAATTATCCTCTCCAAAGAAGGCTCCTACATTTATAATTTAGAAATTCCTATGAAAATAGACTCCAATTCTTGATTGAGGGAATTTATAAGAGGCACCAAAAAAAAACTAAAAGGGGCTTATCATTTTTGCATTAAAAGGAACCAAAGATAAAGTGAGCATTCATTATAGTATCCCTTAGTATTTCCTTGTTGGGTATGCCATTGGATGTGAAGCTAAATATCTTGAAAGCTATTGGGAATATAGTTAGGGTAGTACTTGAAATTGACAAGGCTACTCTACCTAAGCTTGTAGGGAATTTTACTTATAGAATGGGATGTAGATATTTTTGAGAAAAAGCATACCATGGAGTTGCTCATGGTTCGACTATAGGTCACAGTTATGGTTAATGGAAGTTTTGTAACCACATGTTTGCCGGAAAAACTGAGTGTGAGCCCTTAGTGAGAAATATTAGCTTGGGAATTCGTGTGACACAACGATGGTGAATACAGAAAAATAGGTCTTCATTACAATGCACATACTTCCATGTTGTAGGGTTCTAGTGTTTATCGAAAATATGGGTCTACTTTCAGTGTCCTATCTTCAAGAACGAGCTACTTTATCTTTTGGTATTGTATTAACACTATTGTAATCAGCTATCTCGTCGACCTACTTTATGGTAAAAAATTGGACCTAAAAAATGTCATCTTATCACCACAGCTTCAACCTATTGAATTTGGAGTGTGTACTATCTGATAGAACATCACTAGTGAAAAATTATCTAAACATGGAATGTAGATTCAAAACTGGAAAATAATTACCACAGGAAACCAAAACAACCTAAACTAAGCAACCTCTCGTAAAAAATATATGTAATAAATTTATAAACACATATTATAGAAAACAATAACATAAATGACCAACTTCTTATCAAAACCTATCACTAATGATCATTAATTCTGCACATGAAAGTCTACTACAGAAGAACCACTAAATTGTTGAATTTTAAGTCTTTGTTATTGATCTATACCCTTACATTTATTTTATAGAAATGAAAAGGCGAGCTTAGGGTATACAAAACTAGATCTAATCATAGATATATGGATTTTCAAGATGATGATGTGGTGAAATCCAAGCCAAGAGTTCATATTACCTTCGGATCTACACCATAAATAAAGGTCAAACTCCAAGACATAAAAGATTCTAAAAATAAAATTGTACTATCTTCAATCTACTATCTACTTTGAATGGAGATTAAGGACATAGATAACCTTATCCTATCCTTACCTACCTAAAACTCGTGCACACATGCACACTAACTAATAGAAGGAAAATTTAAGGTTGCATCCACTCATTGTTTATTCATGGCTACCATCACCTACAGATTAGATATGATGCTAATGTAATATAAAACAACAAATCTATTGTACGTACTCGAACACATTGAATATTACCATAGGCACAGACTCTAATAGGTTTTTGAACATGTAATTTTAGGTAGATATGGTTAGAAATTGTGAGTCACTAATAGATGTTACAAGGATGAAGCCTTGCAGTAACATGCATACTTGCATGTATACTGTAACCTCTAGAAGAAACAAATAAGAATACATTAAAACAATATTCCATGTGGTTACAAAGATAGATGCATGTAATTGATATTATGACCCCTCGATCCAAAATGGTACGATATTGAGAAAACAATAAAAAGTCATCGAAGTGCAAAAGAGGCCATGAAACGTTTCATGGGAACAATGACGATGATGTATGGTTTAGATTAAGAAGAAGCACCCATTTTATGAACTCAATTTTTCCTTCTTTTCCTTTCACATGGATAATGTGAATTCGGCACAATTGAGGCTTTGTGCGATGGGCATTGCTGCAAAGATGAAATAGGCTATTGGTAAATTTATCGTGTACTTTTCCAGGTCCTGTAAGGATTTTCTATACAATTTCTCACATAGTTAGCTACTTCCCATCTCCTAAGAAAGGAGTTAGAGTAATTATCATTTAATGAAGAGGAATGATTTCAATATACACAAAACTTTATTTATAATCATAGTATCTTTCATCTTCTTGGTTAGGAAGACAGTGAGTACAAGAAAGCTACTTCCAAAAAATAGGACCAATAGAAGTTCCACACTCAGTACAACAATATGAGGATCACAAATAGATGGGTATGTTGTGATCAATCCATGCATAGTTTGGACATCACAATTAATAAGGCACTAAGCACTATGTATCTCATTGATGGGTATTGGGATAAAATCAACTATTCTTCTCCCAACCATTGACATGCTGGAAATTGTGTAACTGTCACCCCCTAGCTTGTGTAATTTTTTCCATTTACTAGACCTATAGAGATTACAGAGGTCTAATCTGGCATCCATCCTCATGGTGTAAGGTATTGAGTCAGTGGCTGGTGTGGGGGTTCCAAAGCAAAGATTCCTCCACCCTGCAACCCATGTGGTTCTCTAGAGATATGTATCAGCATAGTAAGAGATTCTAGGGAGAAATTTATCCACCCTTTCATGAATAGGGGACTCCAAATATCAAAATCTACACCCTTTAGACAAGAGGGATTTTATAGGTGTTTTCTCCACGCTAACTATGCCCAAGGATTCCAGAGACACATCACCGTGCTATGTACCAAGTTGGAATGATATGGGGCTAGCCAACCTCTTATAAAAAACCTCTGCCAAATAATGTGACCACTACAATTAATTTAAACCATAAAACCTACAGGGTTTATTTGGGAACGTTGCGAGAGGACAATACTTCCCATTCCCTAAATCTAGTCACAAGCTTAGTGCTGAAAACAATCTTCAACTAGAAGAAAAACAAAGAGCAGATCAAATATAATTATATTAAAATCAATATCATAATAAAATGTCTCACTGTTTAAGATAATTAACAGTGCAATTTGTCTTATAGCTTTACTAATTCTTTAGCAACAGTGAAGAGAACAAGTGGAGTTCTCAAAACAGTTGTCTCTTGTGTTTTTGAACATAAAAAAGTTATAACTGTTAAGAATATACTAAGCAACAATGTACCTTTTAACTTTTTACGTTGAAAGTTAACATGAAATATAACGGGGAGTTGCCTGACTTCAACTGGAAATATTAAGGTATAGAATAAGTTATAACCTCTTCATTCTTAAAAGCATTTCCGTCTTTTAAAATCTTTAATCCATGATTGTATGTGTACCAGATAAAACTTCCTACTGCAGACGTTGAACTGATTCTAGAAGGCCAAGGTCCCTGGAGTATCTTTTCAGAATTTGATCTTATCTTCACACCAGGACATACAGAGGTGAACAGTTCGACTAAAGAATCTGGTTGAGAACTATGTTACTTCAACAGCATTTCTTGTATTGTGCTTGAAATACCAATGTGTGAAAATAAAATATGATTTTTTCTGAATATGTGCCTTTATGTGTAAAGAACAAGTCAATTGTTTGATCCCTAAAAGAGGGACTTATATCCCACTCACTTTACCAACATGGATCCTCTATGGAAATTTAAATTTGTTCTCTATTCTCAGTCTTATGCTGAGACCCCTGTCTTCAGTATGGATCCAAGCTTGCTATTCTTGGTTCACCTACACACAAAAAACCAGTTCTGAGTGCAAACTACTCTGCAAAACTATTCAGGATTGGTGAGATGGCCTGTTTTCTGGTATAACTTACACACAAGCAACCCGTTGACAATGCCAATAATATCCAGGACTTTGGCAATTTCTCTATCACTGAGAACCTTGTCTTTGGTGCAACTCCTCTACATGTTGATATCCAATTGAACTAGATCTATCAAGATGATCAAGTCTGAGACACTGTCATGGTCCTGTGTGTGCATTCACTTCTTATTGTAGTGGCTTGTTTGATGAATTGTATCCCAAAAGTCCAATGCTTTGGGTAAACCACCCAGCCAATGGTGCCAGCTATTGGTCGAGATTGTTGGGCTTAAACATGAACCACCAAACTGCCTATGCACAAGGTTTATAAATCTACTCTCAGTGGAGCCAACTTGCTTTTCAGTGTTTGGATAACCAATGAACTGATCTCAATGAACCTGTAAATGGCATATGATCGCAATGCCTTCACAATGGAATGGTGTGTCTCATTCAATGCCCCCATCCTTCCAGCTTTCCTGTGCTTATAACCAAGCCAACTTATACTCCAACTCAAATCGACTACCACTTATTAAAACATACATAAGGCAATCAGTTAAAACCATTTATGAAATGGTTACTCCTTAAACATAGGAGAGAGGGCTGCTACTCTAGAGATAGCCACAAATTAATATATATAAATGAGTTGGCTTCATGAGGAAATGAAATATGACAAAACCATAATGCTAAATGCCATGGAATATCTTTCTCTTCTCAAGATTTCCTATACTTATCTCAAATCCCTTCACTTAAATACCAATTCAACCACACATATATGAGTTGGCAGTTAAACAAATCATGTATGTGAAATGGTTTATCATTTAAACATATGAGAGATAGTCTTAATTGAAATATAAGAGATGACTGTCCCGGAATGTGAGAGTAAGACAAACATCTTCATTAAAAACCAATTCAACCACACATATGAGTTGGCAGTTAAACAAATCATGTATATGAAATGGTTTATTATTTAAACATATGAGAGAGTCTTAATTGAAATATAAGAGATGACTGTCCCGGAATGTGAGAGTAAGACAAACATCTTCATATTAATTCTTTGCCAAAGAAAACAATTAAATATGGTTTATTATTTAAACATATGAGAGATAGTCTTAATTGAATTATAAGAGATGACTGTCCCGGAATGTGAGAGTAAGACAAACATCTTCATATCAATGCTTTGCCAAAGAAAACAATTAAATACTGGTGTGATTCCTCCTGACCAATCTATAATGAACTACCTTAGTCCACTGTCCAACAAATTGAAGTTGAAACAACACCCAGCCACCAATCCTACGCACTCAGGGATGAGGCAGATGCCTACCAAGCAACGGTTGTACGGCATGCATATAGGCTCAAAGAACAACCAGAGACAGTGGATGGCCTCACTAGGGATAAATAGATTTGAGGCATATGGCCTCACAAAAGTGCATTCCTTAGCGTGCAAGTGGGTATGGGATACCAACGGTCTCAGGCTTCTAACTTTGCTGCTCTGTGGAAAGAAATTAGGAAACCTACTAACTAATTGTAACAGTTAATTAATGGCAACCTTATATCTTCAACTTCAAAGAAAAATGAATGGTGGAGAATAGAGAGATGTTGGCATTTATCAATTACCAATGGATAATAAAATTTTGAGTGGAACAATCATAGCTATACATGAGAATTCACCATTAAGCATTAATGACTATAGGCAGCATCTTTCATATAGAGGAAACACTATATAACTCTTACACAGATTTTATTTTCTTCCCACAGAGAGAAATATTCAGACCATCCAAGACTCTTCAAACAAGGATAATTTCAATTCACTCAACACACAATGGCCACCATGTTTACTTTGGAAACACAAATGGAAAAACCAGCTTCAAATGGTTGCTCAGTTTCTATTTTGACATATCTGGTTACAATGCAGCTCATGTCTCCTGTGCATCCTCACCTTGTGGCCAGCCCCAAGCTCTTTGTATTAAAATATATGCAGTTAACTCTGTCCTTAAAATGTATGACTGAATTCTGAGACTGCCAAACCTCAAGCTTGCTCGTGAAGAAGAGACATCAAAGTTGAGACAAAGAAACCAAGAAAATTTTGGGCAAGAGGAACCTAAGAAAAAAAGTGAGGAGAGAAAGAGATTGAGAACGGAATACAGGATTGGAGCATATTAAAGAAGTACCAACCAAGTGTAGAGCTAGGAAGAACTGAGATATTGAGACCTCAGAGGTTAAGGAACTAGTAGGTAACTGGTTTGTATTTTTTTTTAAATGTATACAAGGAGTTAATCCTTACAGTGGTAATAGTAGAAGGAGTGGTAACAGAGGACCAATAAAGTTCTTAAAGTGTATGGCAAGAAACTTACGACAAATAGGCTACAAAACAAAACATAGAAGGTTTCTAGCTGAGGTCCTCAAAGAGAAGAGAACAAGTGGAGTTCTCAAAAGGTGAGAAAAGTGTAAAAGCCATAGAAGACCAGAGCATGCTCAAGTGGGTTCCAGAGGAGGGAACCAGAGGAATACCAAAAGCCTAGGTTGAGGTGAAGTGGGTGAGATATTGGGTAACAAGTGATGGAGAAGAATTGTTAAAGGGGCTTGAGTGTAGCTCACAATGAGCAAGAGAAAGCTCACAAGAAAGGAGGAAAGAAGATGGCTACTGATGGACATAATTCAAAGAGAGGCCATAACAAAAGGGAGAAGCATGCCGAGGAAAATGGCATGAGTAAAGAAGAAATTGAAAAGGAGATTTATGAGTTGAAGGAGAGATTCAACATAGTCAAAATGAGGCTTGAAAGAGAATACCAAAGGTAGAGATGGGACCTAAGGAAGAAGGCCAAATTACTTGTCAGAAAAAAGATTTTAAGAGGAAGCCCCCTAAAGCTAGAAAGCTAGGGAGGAAGATGAAGCACCTGTTGAGCCTAAAGTTGAATTAGTTCACTATTTTGAACCAGAGCAGGGAATAGTCCTTGATGATGAGGAAGATGTTGAAGAGAGACTATCAGAGAGTCTCATGTACTGCATAAAGAGTTCAAATCAACATATGGATTTGTTGATAGAAGATATGGTGGAAAAAGCATCATAACAGTAGAGGGAGCTACACAAAGAGGATGTCGATGAGACAATAAATGAAAGTCTCATGGGAGGTTAGCTAGAAGTGCTCGTAACACTAACATATATACCATATGGGGCTAAAGAGCTTGGTGATTATGATACTGATGCTATGTGTATAGATGCAGATGATAAGGATTTTCAAGAGGGACAATCATTCATAGTTGTCATAAGAATAGAAGAAAGAGGAGTACCTTCCTAAAGCATGGAAGGAAGACAAAATTTGATGTTGGAGGCATCAGAAGAGGCCAGGTAACCTTTTATTTTTAAAATTGGTGAATTTTATGTGAATGCATGCTTTGCATGTGAGGAGAATGGACAACTGGTCCAAAAGGAGAACGAGAGCACTAAAGAACTAAGTACAACGGTAGGCAAATGTTACTAGATAGGAGGTGGTTCAAGCAGACACGCCACCTTATGTTCCAGCCATTCTCTATTTAGCTCTACTGGCTTTCTTATACCTATACCAGGAACCCGAGCCCACTAGGAAGCCTTTCGCTCTTTTAGATCGTGTAATGCAATCTCAGATCTTCACTTCCTATGCCCTGAAACCAACCCTATATCTGTGTCCTGGCACTTCATAGAAGAAGCATTAAGGAAAGGCTATCCCGGCTGGGTGCTGCTGGTTTGAATCCACTAGACTACCAGGTATTTAATGTCGCGTTCCTCCAACACAATTGTAACATCTCTAAATTTTTGAATTAGTGCTTCAAGTTATTTAACAGCAAATACCTGGTAACCGAGATCTTTGGTGTATCTTTGTCGGTACAGTGTTGAAAATTTTGCCAGCAGAATTGCACAGGCATGGCTTACCAAAAGCCCCTGCAGTTCTTGTTTGAATATTTCTAGGCTTGCTTATGCTTCATATTCATCAACATTCACATCTCCTTGGAGGATCATCTCTCCATCCCCATCTTCGTCATCTTGTTCACTTCAACTTCCATCATATGAACCTTCATCTGAATGTGAAGCCATGTTCACTTCTATGTCATATGGATCAAAGTCATCACGTAGGTCATTACAAGCACCTAGATCTGTGAATTCTTGGAATCCTTTAAACTTTTCCCTTCTCTAACTTTCCATTATGTTCTTTCTTCCTAATCACATCTGTTGAATCATTGGTAGAAGAGTTCATTTATATTTTACCTTGCATGAACTTGTTTGATAACTCTCTTAAAAACAAAAACTTATTGTTTCCGTTTCCTTCAATGGTGAAGACATCATGCATCTTTTCTATCAAATTAACTAGCTTATAAGAACCATACTCCACTAAAGATAGAGGTCTGCCAAAGACCTTTTGATATTCAGATGGAACATGTGCAAGAAGCATACTTCCTCTATATATATTGAGAATGTGGACAAGTTGTCTCTTTAAACCTTGAATATCGCTAGGTTGGACCCAAAAATATGAAGTTTGTCCTGAATTTGTTTCATTAGAAGGCATTCTATGTTGACCAGAATCTGTGACAGATAATGTCTGCATAGGCTTATCAAGTGCAGACAATATGACACTAGATGTTTGAGTCCTTTGCAATGAAGAAGATTTACCTGCATGGGTGGGTAGAGTCCTTGAAATCGGAGTTGGATATTGTGTTGACCATGAATGCATTCCTATAACATTATTGTCATTTCTTATGAAATAATTTGGGTTATATTCTCCAACCAAATGAGACGTTTTTGTCCAATCCATCGAAACATGCTTTGGATTTATACAATAAATTTGGTTTGGAGCATTTCCAATATTGTATTCATTCTTGGAGCTCCCTCTATAGACAGTAGATTCTTCATCATTTTGCATAACAGAGTCATCACCTGAAAGACAACCAACATGATAAAAAGTGAAATCGGGTGCTAGAGACAAGGATTTTGCTAGAACAAGACCTTCACCTCAAGCCAAACATGGTTAATCCCACACAAATCGACCATCATTGTGTAGTGAAGAAGAGACACCCACTCCATCTGGAAATGCAAGAACAATTGTATACCCCCATTTCCCTAGTTTGTGCAAAGCAAGAGAAAAATAAACATCTCATGAAATCAATAAAATGGTAGAGGGAAGATGATTATCAAGAGAAAATGAAAACATATACACTAAAATCGATTTATATGCTGCATCTTTCCTTCCATTGGGAAGGTCAATGAGGTTGACTCCAGTCTTTTGACAGCCTTCTCTCAGTCTTGG
The DNA here is from genome assembly GCA_031772625.1 of Pinus tabuliformis. Taxonomy (NCBI): domain Eukaryota; kingdom Viridiplantae; phylum Streptophyta; class Pinopsida; order Pinales; family Pinaceae; genus Pinus; species Pinus tabuliformis. The sequence goes on along the minus strand of CM062805.1, from coordinate 540,333,202 downwards.
AGGAAAATTATTAAAATCTCCATAATGCCGAGAGCATAGTGACAACACCTGTAACCATTGGATGCAACCCAAGAGCCATCCTAATATTACCTGCTACATCCGCTGGATGGACTTCCCCAGGAATAGGGCAATTTTCAATATCCCAATTTAGAAATATCCTCCGACTTTATTAACCAGTACTTATTCAGTGACCAGTAACACATGGGATAGTATTATTTGCAATTTTCTTAAGGAACTTCATCAAGCTTGAAAGACGAGCCATATCTATTTTGCAATATAACTTTTACGCATCTTGCACATTCAAAAATGCCATTGCCCGAAAGATGCATTTAAACAAGCTGACCCCAGACAATTTTGTCTCATGAACACATGCCCACTACTAGAACAATACTAATGTGGACCTATGCACTGAGAGGAAACCGAAACCATGTTGCGGAGACCTGAAACAGAAAATCCCCAAATATATCCTCAGAAGGTCAAAGTCCAGGTTTATTTGAAAATCAGGAAATTCTGTTCCTTTCAAATACGTTTATATAATCTGTTCAGAAAATGGGAAATATCATCTTTATGGGGTCACATGTCCTGTACATCCTGCATTAGTTAATAACAAGTCATGAAATAAAATTGATAATGTAATGCAATCTCAGATCTTCACTTCCTATGCCCTGAAACCAACCCTATATCTGTGTCCTGGCACTTCATAGAAGAAGCATTAAGGAAAGGCTATCCCGGCTGGGTGCTGCTGGTTTGAAAGAGCAAACCTACATCAACTCTAAAATCATCACTTACATCTGATCAGACCATCTCATTGACTAGAGAGATTGAATCCACTAGACTACCATCGATAAACAATCAACAGAACATCAACTAGCTATCACATAAAAGAAACCAAAAGACACTTACCGCTCCCACCGGCCGGCTGATGGAAATGGACTGACTACCGGAGATATTCGTGTTATTTCGTCTACACTGGTTTGTACACGAATGCGTGGGTTATACCGAGTACTTGGTGAATTATAAACCGCTGCAAATAAGAAACAAGTTCCATGAGTATAAAATCAACAAATACAAATGAATATTACGAAGTACCATGAACAGGTATACCCCATCTTCCGGAAAGCAATTGCAATCCCTGAGAAAAGAAATCATGAGCCGTTCAAATCCAAGAAACAATGGATACCGAAACCAGAGAAGAATAAGCGGATTGAAATCTGAAAATGCAAGAATATCCCACCGAAACTGCTGCTGCTAGATTTGTGAACTAGGATGAAAAAACCTATTTCAAAACCATTTTTATACAGGAGCTAGATTTGTGAACTAGGATGAAAAAACCTATTTCAAAACCATTTTTATACAGGAACCCAGGGAGCCATATACACCAAAACAGCGGGCTGAATCCGTCAAAACAGGGAGCCGCCCTCCATTTCAAAATAAATCTAACATCCCATGACCAAATCGACCCTCATCCCATGACCAAATCAACTCTCACAAACCACTCCCGGGACCAAATCGACCCTCACAAACCACTCCCAAACCAGAAAACCCAAACTGTAAATCAAAATGGGGGCGATTTTGATCAAATACCATTCCGCAAATATCAAAATGGGGCTATTTTGATCAAATACCATTCGGTTAGTTTATCCGCCCTGGGCTAAAATAAAAAAATAAATTAATTTTTAAATAAAATATGGGCTAATTATATAAAAAAAAAATATTATTTTAATTAAAAATTCGCCCCATTAAAATATAAAAAGCCTTAAATTTCGCCAATGGGCTATTATTCGCCCCTAAAATTAACCTTGGAGGTAAGCCATTCCCGTTTGTGTTCAAATTCCTCTAAGAATGCTTATATTGGTTCTTTTGAAAAACATACCAAAGGCATAGGTTCCAAGCTAATGTCGATGGGCTATGAAGGAAAAGGCTTGGGTAGACATGCACAAGGTATTCTTTAACCAATAATGATTGAGGAAAGGCCAAAGTATTTGGGTCTTGGCTATGGACAAGCTTATGGAGAAAGTTCCAAAGCTGCCATGAAGGCCATTAAAACAGCTCCAAGGAGGAGTTGTATTGCAGAGTGTGAAGATTGTATTCAGAAGGAATGCAATAGCTTGAAACATCATTTGCAGGATGCAGGTGTTCAGAAGCACACCCTTGAACCAGAGAGTTGGGGAGACTGTAACAACCTTGAAGAAATTGATGGTGTTCCAAAGGGATCCACTTCTTCATTTGCTTCACCTCCTCATGAAGGCAATAAAGGTGAAAGAGAATGGTATAAATCTGGTTCTAATCATCTTCTTTTTTATTTTGGAAAGCATGATAAATTTCCACATAGATATGGGAAAAGAGTTGCATGTTCCTTTTGTCGTTTGGATAACCATAATGTTTCTAGATGTTGGAAGAGAATGGCCACATACAGGAAACTTTTGAAGGAAAGGAAGTAAGAAGAAAAAGGTCCATTGGACAAGGCAAGTCATGCTGTCAAGAGGATGCACATGCAATGCACTTACTGCCACAAGCAAGGGCATGTTGCTGAAAAGTGTTGGACTCTGAATGCAACAATGCTTCGACCAAAGCTAAAGAAAGTGGAAAGAGAAGATGGCAGAAATGGAAAGGAATATTACATGATTGATGTGTTTAAGGATGATTCACATGTTGATGCTGATGTGCAAACAAAGTTAGTACCTTTGAAAGGGATTGGTGAGGAATGGTTAGAGTTCTTATCCAATTAAGATTGCATGTCTATTGATGCATCTATTTGCATTTCTTTGTTAATGGAATGCAAGTTGTAGGATTTTACCAAGAAGGTGAATGGAGAAGTGGAGTAGGAGGCTCACTTTGTTGCTGCAACATTGTATTTCATTTTAGCTTCAAAAGTACAGTGTGTTTAAGCAAAAGTTGAAGGATGAAATGCATGCATGAGCTTGAGATGCATGAACACAAGGATGTTGATGATTTCCTTGTATTTGAACATGTATGTGTAATTAACTAAAGGGTTGGTTGCTTTGGCATGCATGTAATATTGACTTGAGAAAAGTTGATTTGGTCTCCAAAATGGAGATAATGATGAAGTATTTCATCTTTTGAAAAAGAGTCCTAATGGTATTTTTCTACATGCTTGACTTGAAGGGTCAATTGTTTTAAAGGCATGTTTTGTGGGCTTGTTATCTAGTCCATCATTTGTATGCAGATGTAAGACATGGAGGTGTTCACAAGATGTGAAATCTATTTCTTTTGTTGAAGCAGGAGTTTAGACCATCCAGTTGTTGTTTGTATTTCTGTTATTGTTAACAGTTGTCGTTGGTAGCTTGTCAAACAAGTACAAATGAAATTTTTGTGGAGCAGATGTACTTCAAATTCATTTGAGCCATCTTGGATCAATGATCAAGGTAGAGAAGTTCAAACTACCTTCTATGACCATTTCAGTAGAAGTTCTGCAGGAAGGCAAGGAGGAAGACAATTCTTCCCAGGTTGACCAGCCCATCCAAGAAGGGAAGTGGTCAGAGACTTTGGTTCAGAGGCACTATGCAAGGCAAGTGTATGGAGGCTGAAAGAAGAGGGTGTTGTTACTCTCATTTACTATTCAGATCAGTATATCAATCTTTTGGAGACCAAAAGTTCTTTTAGTGGGAAGGCGTGATCCAAAATGGATTTTGGATAGACTCCTAAGTCTAATTGTTCCTCACAGAGGAAAATGAAAGTCCAAGGAAGTTCCTGGACATAGCCCCATTGCAGAGATCATTTCATTCTAAATCTACTACAACTTGAATGGGCAAAAATGGACTTAGGATGCAGAAGTTATCACAAAAAGAAGATGCCCTTTATTCTTTGGAAAAAGAGGCAAAATCCCCTAAAAATGGCAAAAAAACCCTTATAAAGGGAAATCGCATTGGAAAAAGGCAAAAGGGAAGGACTTAAGCGGAGGCAGAAGAAACCCCGATCGGCCGATCCGATGTATCGGGTCGGAGGTAGGTATGTATGCGATATCAGGACCCTGGACTCAGCGATTGAAATTATGCGATATGTTGATTGTCAATGATCGGATTGGCAAATCAGTATCGGCGATGGCATGAGACAAGGGACGGACCCCCGAGCCAATGCGACTTGTGATTGCGATATATCGCATTGCAACGTCACGTTGCAGTGATATAAAGGGGCGATTACAAGTCAGACCCAATGGGTTTTATAAACCTGGGCTGATAACATTTGAGTTCTGCCATAAAGGGGCATTTCTGTGTATTGGCACATTTCAGCATAAAAACTGAAATACAAAGGAAAAAGCCCCCAAAGCAATAAAACAGACCCGAAAGGGAATTATAAACATGGCACATGGTATTTGATTTTTGCAAATGCAAGATTTTGGGCGAGCCTCTGGCGGAAAGCAGTATTGGGCTGGCTCCGCCCGCTTCCACACACTAGTCGACACGTGGCTGGCGGAGGAGAGGAAAACCGCCTTTTTGGGCGAGTAACCCCTGTACTCCTAAGATGCCCGAAATTGGATATTGACCGTTGATCAAAGATCCCATAGATTGATGGTGGGGATTTTGATAGTGGCCAAAGGCAGACGTAATGCAATATTAGGGCAATTGCGATATATTTTGAAGTCCGATAAGACGAATTTTGTCGAGTTTTTCATCGTTTTCCCATGTATTTGGGATTCTACCCAAAACACTTATGTGGTGCAATATAACGCCTAATGGCGGACCCGATAGAGATTTTAGGGGTGATTGAATGGGATTCCACGTCCAAAAACCACGCCCAATGGTGTATTTTGCAAGCATTCTCCATGTAATGGGATTTTCTCATTTTTCGAGTTTTTACCTATGAAATGGCCCCGATTCCTTCTGTAACGGCTCCTTATCATCATGCCACGCTGCAGCAGGCGTGTTTGCAGCTAATGATGCATTTTGAAGCCATGGATCTGCAGAGCCAGATGGCCAGTCTAACTGACAGGGAGCAGAGAAGCCGCAGAGCCGCAGAGGGATAATGAATCACAGAGAAATGGTTGGGGTAGCCGAAAAGTTGGAAAAGTACCTCAAAGGAGGCAGAGAGCTCAAGACAGAGGAGAGGCAGATAGGAGAGCAAAGAGATCGAAAGCTAATTTTCAGAGAAACTGAGACAGTCACTTGGAGGTCAAGCAAACTGCTGAGAGCTCGAAGAAGCCAGATCCAAAGAGCTAGAGCCAGAGCCAAGAGCCAAAGCCAGAGCCAAAGCCGAGAGCCAGAGCGAGGGCGCAGAGCCAAAAAGTAGAGAGATTCAAGAGCCAGGGATAAGATGGTGTCTAAACCCAAACCAATGGAGTTGAGCGATGAGCTTGTAAAAAGACTTATACCATAATCCTAGAGAGCCTAGTCGAGTTGACTAGAGCTCATGGAGACGTAGCCCAAGAGCTTTGGGTGAACTCCTAATTAAATTGTTGTCTTATGTGTTTGTTTTACTGCTGCATTATTTACTGTTATATGTATTTATATTTTAGCTAAAGCACATTAAATTAAAGCACATAAATAGTTCTAAAACAAACATAAGCATACACCTATATTGTCAAGCACATGTTTAATTCTGCATTGGTTAATCATAAAGACTTGGGAATATTTAAGCTTTGGAAGTGGGAGAGGTTCTTGTAAGTTAGACAAGAAGCCTAAGTGCCCCATTTTCAGATCATGAAATGGCGTAGTTTTTTTAATTAACTAGAATGTTTTTTTGATCTAATGCAAGTGGAATAAACTCGATTGAAGCTCGTTAGTATGCTCTAAAAAATAGCAGAAATTTACTGTTATTTGCCACAAAGGACTTCCAGAAATCTAGATTTGGGAATAAGAAAACTAATCCAAGTAACTCAATGATTACTATGACCTTCAAAAGTTGTTCCAAGGATGAAATAACATTTTTATCCTAAAAAAGAACTTACTTCAACCATTTAACCCAATCCTACAACAAGAAATCATCAATACTAAATGCAGAAATAGAAAAAAACAAGAACAAGAGATGCATGTGAATAAGAAGTGAAAGGAAGAAAATTAAATGATATAAAAGAGCTCTAAGGCTCCTGGGATGGCCAAGCCCAAAGAAACTCAGAGTCCTATGGAGGATACCAGGACTTAGAAGCTGAACATGGCACCAATCTTCATTATTTTCATCAATACAATTACATCCCTGCAAGAAATGATAGTGGAGCTGCAAAAATACGAGTTCTCTCCACATGAAGACTAAGAAAAATCAACCCCTAGAGGAAAATTCGACTTGGTACTTATAAAAAATGATTAGGAAGCATTCCCCATGAAAGGAGGAAGTTTTCTCCTCCAAAAACCCTCAAATAGTGGATCTAGTTCCCAACACTAGGAATCTACATTAAATGACAAGGAACACATTCCTAGATTTTCTCATTCATTGAAGCTCCAAAATTTGTGCATGATTTCATGATACCTTGTTGATTTATTATTTAATATTGATCCTCCTGTAGTAGGGAGCAAGTCCCTAAATTATCTCCTCCTCCAAATCTTCATAATATGCTCAATCTTCCACAAAAATAAATACTATTAGGCACAAATATGCAATTATCCATCAACCTTCCTAATGAACATATTAAAATTAAAAAATGCATTATTTAATGCAAAAAGAGAGGTTTAATGTGCTGAAGGATTTTCATATGAGCCTTAATTTATGTCTAATTTAGAGGCCCATCAAGTACTAGTCCTATGGCATACTGTCTTGCATCATTTTCAATTTCAAATGGTTGTTGTAGATATGGAAATGCCAACACTAGTGTAGTGATGATCTTTTCCTTCAAAGTGTTGAAGGCCTTCTACTATTTTCCTCACCACTAAAATATTTATTTAACACTTGTCAAAGCATGTAAAGTAGTTGCAATAGATGAGAAGTTAGCAATAAACTTCCTTCAATATTGGGTTGCTCCAAGAAGCTTCTAACTTATAGAGAATATTTTTTGGTGAAAACCACATAGTAATTCATTTGTCAATGTGTTTCAAACCAACCAGTATGGTCCTGATGATGAACCACACTGATTGGTTCAAAACGCGTCGACAAATGAATTAATATGTGAGTTTCACCGAAAAATCTTCTCTATAATTTGATATGGATCACAGAAGCCTAAATTCAGCAAGCTTTTAACTTCTTTTATAGAATTAGGCTTGGACCAATTTATAATAATTTCTACTTTAGAGGGTTCTATCCACAATTCTTCACCCCCTACAATATATCCCATGAATACTAAAGATGTTTTACCGAACTTACATTTCAATATTTTCAAGGAAAATTTCTCCCTTTTTAATACATCTAATACTTGGTTACATGCTTGACATGATCTCCCCAAATTCTTCTGAAATTAAAAATTTCATCTAAGTAGACTATAACAAAATCATCAATGAATGGTCGAAACAAAATATTCATCACTCATATAAAGGTAGCAGGAGCATTAAAAATCCTAAAAAGCATTACTCACCATTCAAATAATCCTTGTTTTGTTTTAAAAGCAGTTTTCCACACATCACCTTAAGCAATTCTTATTTGATGATAACCACTTTTTAAGTCTAACTTATCGAAATAAGTTGCATTCTTTAATTGATCTAACAATTCATTAATTCGAGGAAAAGGGTAACGGTTCTTCACCGTGATTTTGTTCAATGCTAAAAAAACTATGCGCATCCTCTATGTACCATATTTCTTTGATACCAATGCAATACGTGACCCACATGGAGAGTCAAGAAATTCTTGAAAGTAATTATTGATCTCTGCATCTCAAACACTAAAAACCTATGAATACCAATGTTAGGAAGTGGGGCATCTTGCTGCAATTGTATCTCATGTTGTATCTCCCTTTTTGGAGGCAATCCTTTAGGTTCCTAAAACATTTCATCATAATTAGAAATAACTTTAACTAATTCATCTTTAAGCATAGGATCACATCCTTTAAAAGCATTGGATTTATCAATATCCTTATTTTTTACAATCATAAATACAAAGTTTTTTGTAGCATTTACAAGTCTCTTCATTTGTCATGTGGTAATAAGAGATAGTTAGCCTTCATGAGATGAGATCTCGGAATGAATTCAAATTTATCTTTGAAGATATGAGACTCATTCTCCTCTTAGTAGAAGATGGATTTTGGGTCATATAGATATGGGATTCCCAACACAATTCCATAAATGTTAAGTGGCACTACATACAATTCAACCTCATCTATGAAGTTAGAGGTGATTGCAAATATGAGTTTACATTGTCTAGTTACTTGCAATTTTGCATCATCACACACCCATCCCAAAAGATAAAGTTTTAAATGAGGTTTAGTTTCCAATCCTAACTTCTTGACAATCTCTTTAGGAATGAGATTTACTTGTGAACCACCATAAAAAAGTGTGTAAACTTTAGTATTCTTTCTTATGACCCTAATGTTAAAAATATCACTTCTTTTTCTTTCATCATGTTTAATTTCATAAATATGAGATTGAATAGTATATCTAGAACTAGACTGAGAGGATATACCTTGTGATCCCATATTTGTGATCTTCGTTTTATCACCTGAGACAACTCCAAGATATTGTTGAATGGTAGTAGTAGTCTTTTGTTTCCCCTTATTTCTCAACTTCTTTGGAATCGGTTTTGGATGCATCTTCTAGCATCTAGCCTCATCATGTCCTTCCTTATTGCAATGAGAACATGTAGGCTTTACACCCTCTTTCTTTACCATAGTTGTTTTCGTTCCCTTGTCTTTTCCTTTTGATTTTCCCTCAGTAGACTTAGATGGCTTCTTTGGAAAATCATCACAAATATTTTTGTCTCTAGATGCAAGATGTGTAGCTTGAACACAAACTTCATCTAAGTTAGTCAGATTGAACATAAGAAAGGTATGTCAAAGATAACTATGCAAACCACCAATCTATTGGAGAAGAGTTTCTTGTGTATATAAATTAATATTCAAAGTCAAAGCTTTCTTCCTAAACTTCTAAGTATAATTTTGAAAACTTTTTCCTTCACCTTGCCTTAAGTTTTGCTAGTCCATTATGGCTTGTTTCATGTAGCCTAATGGATAGAATTGTTTCCTTTATGTAGCAGTAAACTCATACTAAGAAGAAATTATTTTATCATTTCAAAGGAGATCTTGAGTTTGTCTCTCCCACCAAATCATGGTTGTGCCATCTAGTTGAAGCGGAGAAAGTTGGATCTTGTGTTGTCATCCAAAATATTCTAAATCCTACAATAAACTTCAAGTTGTCTAATCTGGTTATCCAACTTTTCTGCATTAAATTCACCATCATACAGGGGGAAATCAAACTTAACATTAAGTTTTAATAAAGGAAAATTGAATGGATTTTTCTTAGAATGTTTCTCTAGAGAAGAAATTTCACTCAAACTAGAAGAAGAAGATGATGGTGGAAATGGAGGAGTGTTAGGAGGATCACCAACTCCTTCTCTTTCAACTTTTACATGTGGACCACTTTCCCCTAATTTATTTTGCTTGTAATGAAACTCTTCTACCATAGATTTCGTTGCCATGAATGCTTCATGGAAATCCACTTCAGAATCAAAAGGATTCATGTTGGGCGCGGGATCCCCCAAGGAAAGTTTTGGGGCTTAAAGCCCAGATTTTGGCTAAAAATTGTAAATCTGATGTAAAGACTCCGCATTTCGTGAGCGTGGAGTGTGAAGTTGTAAATAAATCATAGAGTTGTCTACCCTCAATTTTGTAATGTAATGTCGGCTTTAGAGATTTACCCATGGTCTGTGGACCATGGGATTGTATAAATAGAGTGAGGCTATAAGTAGTTGAGACATTGAATTCAAGTAGTGATCATGGAATAGAAGGATAGCAGAAGATCTAAGTGTAAAGTCGAGTCTTTGGGTCGTAGAGTAGGAGAAAGGCTGTGCAGCTAAGTGCGCAAGACCTAGTAGTCCGTAGCTAAGTGCGCGGACCCCTGTAGCTGAGTGCGCGGGGCGAGTCAAGCCTGTAACTGTTGAAGTATTAATAAAGAGAAGTTTTACATCAATTCTATGTATTTATTTCTTGTTTTCTGTATCGAATATATTGGGTATAAATTACCTTTATGTTGTCTATATGGTGCGTGAGCATATATAACCGTGTAGATTAAGTAAATGTGAGTTAAAGTATCTGGTTACACGAAGTTAACTAACATCTATAAGAGGATAATTAATATATGTGGTGTAACTTGGGGAAATATCGCAGATCACTACCATAGCAACGCGAAATCACCTCAGCCCCCTAGTTAGGGTTGCGGGAAGGACAATTATAGCAGATCGCGAAGGTATCGCAGGTCAGAACAGTTCACGAAGTAACCTGCATGAAGGTAGGCACAGTTGGACTAAATCGACCCCTCAGACATCTCAAGGGTGCGGAAACTTGGTTCGAGCATCCCCCCATACTTCTTCGGGTGAGACTTCAGTCTGCGCACCGCGGACTGATGCCGAAAGGGCCAGTAGTGTAGGGATTTGTTTGGCTAATTAACTTCGAACTTGAGTTAGGCCCCATCAAGCCAACAAATGGTTCCGTTGTCGAGATTGGAATCTGCATAGAGATGTTTGATGTCGTACCATTGGAATCCAACTAAAAAGGAAATTGAAGGCTAGTTGGACAGAAGAATTCACGAGTTCGTGACGCGGGAGAACAAGAACCTGCAACTGACAAAAGAAGAGTGGTTAGACTACTACCTGTACATAGAGATCCATGAAATCTTCTTTGTGTATTTCCCTACTGAGTTGTATGAGTAGATTGCAAAGCTAGCTGATAGCCAAGGAAGGTGGAAACTTGACAATCCTATTGTGTGGACCCAGAATTAGTGCGAAGGTTGGAAGCATCGGAGGATAATATCACATGCGCCGTTGATCACTAGCTCGATCGAATTATAGGAGGATTCATTACTGAGTTCACGGTTGACACTTTAGTTAGCTACAACAAGGCAGAGCGACGCTTTCTCAAGGGGCCACGAGGTAAGTATGTAAAGTCTTTGAATACTTGGATTAAAATTTTATTATCCAAAAAGAGGGTTATGCAATTACCTTGATGTTTGGGGTTATGCAAAGTGGAAAAACTTATAGGAACGAAGGAAATAAGGGACCAAAAAACATCCCCTTGATTTCACCTCCACGAGGGGATGAGGAAGAGCTCACAAAGGTCTCTCTACGAACTGTGATCCATCTGATAAGGAAAAGAATTCTGCGAATAACACCCCCACCCACACCACCACTAGCTTCACTGCCTTCACCTCCATCTTCACCTGTACCACCTCTGCCACCATCGCGAGTCAATATGGCAAGCATGATAAAGTTGCATGTGTTCAAGGGATTGGGAAATGAAGATCTTGACCAATTTTGGTTCATTGTAAGAGCCGTATGGGAAGCGTAGGGAGCTACGGATGACAATACAAAGAAAGTGACACTGGTTAGCGCCCTGCAGGACCACGCACTGACCTGGTATATTAAGCACTCCAATGATAACCCAAATGCGGGAATCACAGATATTCAAGCAGCACTAAACAGAGATTTTAGCAAGCCGAAGTCTGAAGCACATTCGATCATTGGATTCAAAGGGATCACGATGCTACCAGGTGAGACTCCTTGGGACTTGGATTAGAGGTTGAAGTGTACGATTCGTGAAGCTAATATGAATCTGATGGATGGAAAACATTGTGAATGGTTTGTAGCATCACTAACGCCACATTTAAGGAGCGCATTATCGCAGCAAAAGTTAACGACTCAGGCAGAGGCCTTAGAGATCGCGATGAGGCTGCATGAGACCCCAATGCAGGATCCTAACTTAGGAGTCAATAGATCCACGCACAGCTGAAGAATTTATGCCTGGAGATGCAGAGTCTGAAACAGGACAGAACAGCTTGACCAGAAGTGCGCGAAGAGGTGTGGTGTGTAAAATGCAAGGGTCAGGGTCATGATAAGGACCACTGCCTGGTGTTCGAAAATTACCTCACAGGAGGAGGACTGATGCCGTTAAGGCCAGAAGCACAAATAGGACCTAGCGTGGCGCCTGCTTTGTGGTGTGTGATTTGTCAAATAGGTGGAAAACATGCTATGGACAACTGCCATTTGTTACAAAAGTATACACAAAATTCGCAGCAATTGTTCTATAACTTTTGTAGGTCAGTAGGACATGATGAGTGCACTTGTAGAAGCTATGAGTTGATGATGGATAGAACTCCCACCTACAGAGTTCAGGTCAAATTGCAACCCCTAGACCAGAATGCAGGAGTGGCGCGAACAGGATTTCAGGGGCGCGGATGAGGCCGAGGTGGAGGAGGACCTGGAAGAGGTCACGGTCAGTTGATATGCTACAATTGCGGAGGGCCAGGAAATTATGCCCGCGATTGTACGAATCTGATGCAGCCGTCGTGTTTATATTTCACCTTGTTTGATCATGAGACGGAAGATTGTCCTACAGTGATAACTAGGATACACGACAAAGGAGTAATACCACCTCCCTCGACTCAAAGCCTGCAGATGATGAGGTCTGAGTCACGCAAGGAAGATCCAAATGTAAACATTGTGCTCCGAAGTGGAATCGCGACGGGATATGACAAAGGCAAACAGCCGGAAGATAGTACTTGGGTTCGCAAAGCTCTAGTGAAAGAAGCGAAGTTTGATTTAGAGCGCGCTCGGGGAACCTTCATGGAAGCAAAGAAGAGCTTTGTTGATGCCTCCACTTCAGGAAGCAAAGATAGACCAGAGCTGGAGATGGACCCATCTATTCTCACAATGTTCCTGGAAACATGCATGAAGTTACTACGTGATAGTAAAGATGTAAAAGGATTACAGGAACTCATTAACAGATGCATTGGGACCGCACCAGGAGAACCATGTGTAGTCCAAAATATTGGAAAGCATAAGACAAGAATGGGAAGAGAAATGAGGCTAACCGCGCAAATTGGAGAATATGAGATGGACTAAGTAATTCTGGATTTAGGATCGGATGCAAACGTTCTGCCGAAGCAGACATGGGAACGAATGGGGATACCTATGCTACAATGGTCTCCTATTTAGCTGCAAATGGTGAACCAGCAGAATATAATACCCATGGGGCGATTGCAGGGAACCACTGTGGATATTGAGGGAGCGAGCACGCTATCAGACTTTGAAGTGATAGATATTGTTGATGACAGCAATCCCTATCCCGCGCTCTTAGAAATTGATTGGGCCACTGACATGAACAGGGTGATTAATCTGAAGAAGTGCAAAATGATTTTTGAGAAGAAGTCACAACGGGTAGTTATACCTCTGGACCCTGCTGAAGGATCACGCTATACAAAGCCGGTGGGCAACTATGAAAGCAATAATGGTTTGGACTGCGTTTATAAGATAACAACGCGAAACTAGGACTGGGTGAATCCCATTGCGGATGGACGGATTGCATGGGCACATAAGAGCTCTTGTAATTCAGATTCGGATGAGGAAACAGAGCGATGGCAGAATCGGCTACATGAGGTGACTACACTAAATTGTAATATGATGACAAGGTACAGGTTTCTCATCAGAAATCATTGGAATTGTGTGTTGAATGATAGAAGTATCATAAGTTTTCAAATCTTCGTAATTCCAAGAAAAAACATTTTTGTATTTGTTTAATAATCTGATGAAAGCAAATCTTTCTTCTGATGTGAGTTCAAGTCCTAGATTGATATTTTGTGGTTTTGCCTCAGTTCCAAGGTTTACTAATTCAAACCTTAAAGTAGAAATTTGAAGTTTTGCATTAGTGACCTTTTTTATCTATCTTTGATATCATAGAGATCTTCTAGCTTGACCACAGATTTAGGAATAGAATTCTCATTTAGTCTTTGTTTTAGTTGAAGATCATGATCGTTTTCATCAATAATCTGATCATCATAAGATTTTTCAAAAGTCAAGAAATTTAAGATGTCTTCATCATGATTAAATACCTGCCAATTGGTGACATTATCTGGGACAGATGGTCAAAATATTAATTCAATTGAAAATATATCTGGACTATAATCCTCAGATGGAAGGAGCTTAGAAGCAAAATTAGCCAATAAATCAGCTGTTGCATTCTGAGATCTAGGAATAGGAGAAATGTTGAATGCCAAAAAATGAGTTATGAGATCTTGAACGAGGAATTGATAATGTTTGAGATGTCCTGCAAGAAAATGGATAGTGTTCCTTACTTGTTTGATGACAATTTCGGAATCATCAAATACTTTCAGATATTGAATATTCGGGTCTATTGCTTTATAGAGCCCTTGAATCAATGCCTCATATTCTGCAATATTATTGGTACACTCAAATTCTAGTCTACATGATAGCATAGTTTTTTCCCCTTCTGGACTAATTAAAATACACCCTACTCTTGCACCGTCATTGTATTTTGATCCATCAAAATATAAAGACCAAAATAAAGGCTTATCTACAGATTTATTTACAAGTTCATCAACAATACTAACACATCTTGAGGTATCAGTATGAGAGAAATTTTCAATTTGTGATGTGAAACTATTAGCAGGAAAAGGCAATGATTGAGCATTAAAATTTCCAAAGAATGACTCAGCTGAGTAATTTTCGAGAATGTTGTTATTGAAAGCTACAGGTTGGTTTTCTTGTTCAAACTCCGTTACTGTATGGGTCATGTGTTTTTCCCGATCTATTTTTATTTGATTTGGTTTCCCTTTATAGGGAAGCCACATGTGAGACCAATCAGTGGAAATGTAACCATGGAGTTTCTCAGACCAATCCTTGCTTAGAATTAAACCATAAAACTTAGGGATGTCAGCAATCAATATATCAATTCTTTGAACTACTCTGGGATCAATCGATAACCTAATGGTAACTGAATTAATCTCTCCTAAAACTTGCACTTTAGTCCGATCTAATTGAACAATATGGACTATAGATTTCTAGGGCTCAATGTTTAATTTAGAGCAAACTGAGGCTGGCATTATGTTTGATGAAGCCCCTAAATCTATCAGGTAGTTATGCAGATTTCTATTATAGATCTCATAAGTCAAGAGAAAAGGAGGAGTATGAGAATTAGACCTACCTCCGATCAAAATAGCATTAGTAGCATCTACTTTATCCGATGGTGGTTTACCTGATCCTTTAGCCGCCTTGGATAATACACTAGTTGGAAGAGGAGAAGAAGGTATTGCATTTAACTCTTTAAGTAACAACTTCTATTGATGTTTGAGATTGCTAAGTTCATATAAGGAAATATTTGCTCAAGTCTTCTTCATGTCTTCCACAATGTTGTAATCCATAGAGTCAGAGACTACTAATGTTTTAGATGATGAGGGTGGATTGGAGGATGATGGTTGATTCTGAGTAGGCACAAATATTGGAGTTTTCTTTATGGGAGCTTTGTCTTTAGTATCAGGGCTTGAATTTTTCTTCTTTGGATTCGTTTGAACAAGCTCTGTTGCATTTTTACTTCTGGTATTTACTGGGAGAGCTTCCTGTTCACTTTCATTATCAGATTTAGGCAAGATAAAGTCCCACGTTCCGTGACATTCAACTATTTCATCTTCTTCCATTTCCTCCGATGATAAAAATGTGTCTTCCTCTTCATCGTCATCTATATCTAATTCTGCATTAGATATAGCATTAGGTGGTTTCGGTTCAGTTGACTGATTTCTTTTGAAGTTCCTAAATGGTTTTTTAGTAGAAGTTTCAGCTACTTGCTTTTTTATTTCCACCATTTCATTGGACATAGTTTTCAGAACTTTTTGTAAACCTTCCATGTCATATGGGTCTTTAACTGCTTTCTTTTTTGAATCATCTTTAAAGGTAACTTTTTTGGATTTTCTTTGTTCAAGAGCATTTTTCTTTTCTAAAGAAATGATACATTTTTCAACAGCGATCGCTTCCTTCATATTTTCTGCTAATGTGGGTTTGGCAGCCCTATCAATGAAGATGGCTATATTTGAAGGCAAGGCAGAGATATACCATTCGCTTCAAACTTCTTCACTAGGCTTGGATGTTGCAGGAATTTTATTCAGCAGTTTATTAAATCGGAAGTTGAAGTCTTTGATGGGTTCCTTTGATTCAGATTTCAGATTGGATAGATCATTAATCAAAGTCGTTGTGGACCTATCGTCTCCAAACTTGGTAAAAAATTGCTCCTAAAAAGCATCCTAGGTATTGATGGATCCTGGTGGTAATGAAAAATACCACACTCTAGCTGCTCCTTGTAGAGTGTATGGAAATAGCCTAACAACAACATCTTCTTTTGTTACCCCATTCAAGTTTATTGACAACATGAAATTGTTTATATGTTCTTCTGCTAATATACCAATGTCAGGATTAAATTTTGGTAACCATTTTTGAGGATGGGTTGGTAATTGACTCAAAGGTGCAGGCATTGCAACTGCTCCTGGATTTGTCCATGGCCTTGGTTGAGGTTGATTATGTGCCATTTTTGAACTAACAACAGAAGAGGGTGAGGAGGTAGTTGAAAGTGATTGGGTAGAGAATGTTGGAGTACTTGTACCCTTTTGGACTATGATCTTGAGTTGGGGAATGGATAGATGACTTTGCAATGGTTTGGACGGAATGGATGAGCATGAAGAAAGAGTCTCACGATCAGACTCTAAAGGTGTCTTCCTAGCTCTTTTTCGACTTGGAAAAGGAAATTTAGTTGGTGGGATAGCAACATTTTCACTCTACGATCTTGTAAGAGGCTGAGATGGGATATACTGTGAAGTCACACTGCCTTGGGATAACTCAGACTATTCTTGGGATATTGAAAACCCTTGGAGTTTATGAATCAAGAACTGTACTTCAGGGGGTTCAAGAGAAGAATTTCCAGGTGTGTTTAAGTTTTCAGCAGTGGGTGTTGTATTTTCCTTTTCAACTTCTCGCTTAAAAATAGGAGATTTAGAATGCGAAGGAGAAGTTGGAGGAGATGGTGGGGGGGTTTTACTCTTAGAATGGCCTATGGATTTGGATTCACTTCCATTCACAGTTCAGTCCCTCCTTCTAGCGCCAAAAATGTTGATGCCTCTAAAATCCTAGCACCAACATTGGGGATAACCACCCAGTCCGGACCTTAGTACAACTCCTTTTCCATTTGGTATGGTGGCTCCAACTGGATATTATGGGACCAGTTTCCCATATAATGAATGTTTTGATGGATGATTGTTTTTTAATGTATAATGAAGAGGATAAGTGTTTTATCTACAACTCAAAATATACAAATATACTTATATAACCCGGGTATTCTAGAAACAATGTGATTTCTGATTATTCCTAACAGATAAATAATCATATAGATGACTTACTTATCAATAGAAAGATGCACTTATATATAGTGATTACTTTGTTTAAGAAATTAAACGAAGTAATAATAAAAACATATCGCATTCATAAATATGTATATCGCTGATATATATCTTTGAAATATAACAATTCTAAATCTTCAGAAATGACATGATAAAGAATTGTTTGAAGAGAATACATATATCAACAATAACAACTTTTAAAAGGAATGCTTCACATAAGGAAACAAAACAAAAGAACAGTTCTAGAAATACCGCGTGCATTTTAGTCTTTCCAATGTAAATAACACTCCAATTCCACTTTCTTATTTGAGAAAACTTCCAGGAGATACAAAAGTGTAGGTCTTGAAAAAGTTTCTTCACAAAAATGTAGAACATTGATCCACTACTGATAAAAAAGTATATTTAGAAGTACAAAAGTGTAACTTATCAAGTCAAGTTTTTATGCAAATTGAGGACCCTTTCTTCAAAGATATGAAAGGGTTTAAATAATAAAAATAAAAATAAAAAATTGGCTGTCAATAAAAATCGCTTTGAGCTGTTGAAACTGCAAACATGAAAATCTGGGATTTGATTTATGAAAATCACAGTGTGATAGCCTTTGAACTGATTCATTGTATCTACTTCTCCTCTTGCACTCGCAGCTGACAAATTGAGAGCATTTCTCGAATTTCCGAAGGATGACTCAGCCTTGAATGTAGTTGACCTGTGTATGTGGCATCAGAAAGCTTGGGAACCATGTGATTGACAGCATCGGCAAGGCATTTCATGGCCATCTGCTAGCTGTGCGGATTTGACTAAGAAGAACCAAAATCCATCCCAAGTCAAGTTTTGTACTTTGCCAATTTGTTCTTCTTTGCTGGCGAGATCCTTTATTCGTTGAATTTCTAACGCTTTTGCCTCGGGGAGCTTTCCTGGGGAGCAATCGGAGATCAAGTTAGCTCCATATAAGCTATCATTTACCAACTCAATCACAATGTTCATTGTAGCCCTGGCTCTGGAACTAGCCCTTTCGGCCTTTATTAATTGTGATTCCCACTCCAAAAACAAGACTTCTTTGTGTGATTCTTGGATTTTCGATAGATTAGCAGCCATGCCTTCTTCTGAACTTTGCCAAGAGAGAAATTTTTTGACCTTATCGTCTGCATTTTCAAATTATAGCCTGGTGTCAATTACCTTTTCAATGAGTGATGCAGTGATGATGCGCAATGGGTCAACAAATGATATTTCATGGCAAAGGATATTCAGTTGTCGAGATAGGGCTTTAGTCACTTCCAGGGCTTCTTTCTTGAATTCATCAATCTTCAGATAACCTTTGAATTTCTCTACCTGTAATTGCAACTATGTGATTTTTTCTTCTTTGGCCTTCTTTTCCTGCTGAAGTGCCACTTGAAGCTTGTTGAGTTCTTGAGACAACTTTTGTTGTTTCTAGAGAGCCTGCTGATCGATCTTTTGTTTCTCCAGATTTAACTGTTCTTTCAATTGCTCATTCTATTGTTTTTGCTCTGCTAGCTGTTTCTCAAGCTGACCGATCTTCTGTTGTTCCACTGCCATTTTCTCTTCAAATTGGGTGATCCTTAGATCTTTTTCCTTGATCAGTTGGCTAACTTCGGAGGCCTTGTTCATTGTAGCGGTTGTATAGGCACCTACATATTGAGATAACTTAGTTAAATCCTCAGAAGGATTGACTTCTGAGTCTTTCCATACCACATTCATAAGTTCAACTTGAGGAGTTAAGAATGGTCCCTGGTCAATTTTTCTCTTTTTCGTCTATCTTTTAACCACAGTCCTATGCTTTGGACTATAAAATACATCCAAGGGTGGTATTTCCACAACCTTCAATACGATCTCTTCGGAAGGATTCTCTAGAATTATTTCAATATCATGTTGAATGTTAACTGTGTCGACCGCCCCTTCAATTGGAATATTAGTAACAATAGGCTCCTATGTTGTGGGTGATTTTGGCATAATGATGTTTTGGGAGTCATTCTAGTTCTTGATCATTTGATTGAACTGCTCCCATTCCTTAATTAAGCTGGAATCAATATGCACATCGGTATCTAGGAGCTCACTGGTCTTTTCATTTGTCTGCTCCTTTTCAGGACTCTTCTTCTTTTTGGGACTCTTCTCCTTTTCAAGACTCTTCTCAGTAGTTTGTTCTTCACTGTGGCCTTCTTGCTGCACCATAGGGGTAGTGTTCAATAAATCCAAAGGTAGTGTTTGTAACCTTTGTGTCCTGAACTTCATAAATTTATCTATCCCCTCTGCTCCCAATTTGATCTTTGCTAGATGTTTTACCTATGAAAATGACTCAGCCAAAGTGAACAAGTCATCATATTCATCTTTCTCATGTTCAAATTTTGCAAGTTTCACCTAAGTGGTAAAGTTGTAAGCCACTGCTTTTGGATCATACTGTCTCTTAGGAATGACTGCTAACTTCAAAAATTTTATCTTCTCTGCTTCTTTCTCTGCATGTTTGAAATCATGCAGTGAGTGAGTACCACAGCGGAGGGGAAATGAAGGCCACATTTGTTTCTTGGATTCTTTGAGGTTCCTAGAAATTCCTGTTTCTGTTATCTGGTAAGCTATTTCTTTGGCCAATAGCTTATCAGGAATGTACAAGGGGAGAACATGTGGATCTGTGGTGATGCCAAAAAGTCTGACATAGGTGAACTTTTCTTCACCAAACCAACTGTCGATTGATGTTAGGTCAATGATGGCCTCATCGAATAACCGAGGCGCAGGTTTGTTGAATATGGCCTGATGGACGGGTAAAACAAAACCATGGAAAATTCTATATATATGATCTTTATAATGGGTCTTCCACAAATCCTTATGATAAATGTGAATAGGAGTTGGGTCTTGAGGAGTCCATTTCCAACCTAGAATGGGGGTATTATCCGAGTAGTTACAAACCTATTTCTTCTATAATCAAGGATTTGGTTGGCCATTTTATCTGATAAAATGGTTGCCCAATCCATGATATAAGATTTGATTGTTGCTTCCATTAAAGGCACCATTTCTATGGAAAACCTAGCTGAATCAGAGACTCCAAAGAGTCTACATATCATAACGGTAGCATAGCAATATGGAGATGCTAAGGAGTCTACGGAGTACATACCAGAGGATTCATGCTTATGCTTGTTTGGGAAATGTCTCCATTGCTTGATAGGGTCTGGCTCTACATCGTTCTCCTTGGCAAAAGCTTATAAAAATGCTTTGTTGTAATGTTTCTAGGGGTCCGGCAAATGATACATCTTCTTGATATCTTCTGCCCTGAATGTCCCAAACATCCTTCCATCGGTTGTATAGAATGCTCTATCGGTTATGTTGATACTCTCTATTACCCATCTCACCAGGTCATTGTATGGTAACACTTTCACACGGGCTGTTATTTTGTGGAGGAAGGAGCTAGCTAAATCATTAAGAGTATTTTTTGATTTATCAGTTGAACCAATCGTTGCTCCTTCTTCTTTAATTTTGGTTGGATCCTCGGCTTCAAGTAGATTATATATTCCCTCCCATGAAGTCTTTCCAAGGCCTGAATAGGTAGTATCAACTATCAGTACCAACTTTGCTGGTTCATCTTTCGCTATGACGGGGACTTTTGCTTTCCGAAATTTCTTAGACATTTTTGTTGGACTTATGATTTCATATTCACTCTGCAAAATGAAACAGAAGGACGTAACAGTGGAAAAACTTGTTCAAAGCTAATACACAATGCACATGACTAACAACAATTAAGCGTAATAGATGCTATGGATCTATGATATGTTAAGCCACCACGGATGAATTTCTTGAAGGATTCAACCATAATTGCTTATTAATGATTTCCCCGTAACTTCCAACATGAAACTTTAATGCCGTGATGATATGTTGCATCGCAAATTTATAACGGTCCTTTTTAGAATGGGTATCGTGACTTCCCGATTGGCGATTAGTGATAATCGCATATCGCAGATCAGGAGTTACAAGTGCCATGCTTAAATGGTTCCTTTGCATGGTTGCGATTGCGATCAGTGGTGAGCTGGCATGGGGAGGCGACATGCTTTAAAATTGATAAATCGTTTAAATTTTCTTTATAATTGACTTATAATTTTAAACCGCACATGTTCGTAATACTTCATGTTTTGCCTTTATCGAAAGCGCGCTACACGATAATGAAATCACATCAGAAGATTTCAAAGGGGCTTTTGGGACATGTTTTATGATTTTAGCAATGTGCGATTGTGATCGGCTTATCGCATCAGAGGTTTTCTATGGAACACTTGGGACGGCTTCTTGATGAGTAGCGATATGCGATTTCTGATAGAGTTATTACATCGGCAGATCTCAATGGAACACTTTAAGTTCACTATTGAAATAAAGGATGTGCGTGATGTGACATATTCCTTTTATAATTGTTTTTCTTTGATAAAGCTTTATGATAAGGTTTTATTATAATTCAAATCGGATCGGTCCTTATCAAGAGAACTTTCATGGGTTAAATAGATTTTCAAATTGCGATTGCGATTTAGCCTATCCTAAAAGAAAATTTTATATAGCCTATTATAAAAATTTATTTTCAAACGTTTTATTGATTTTATTTATATTCTAAAAGGGGACCCATTTCTTATTAAAGTTTTATATGAAAAAAATTGAAATGGGAAGGGTTGTTGTATAGCACAACACCTCCCCAACAAATTTTTTTGCAAACTCGCATAGTCCATTTTGCGACTGCCATGTAGTGCCCTCTAATTGGTCCACATCAACCCTCTACATAGTTAGTTGGCTATGCCACTTCACCAAATCAGCACTTGTCACAGTTCCATGTCATTTTCTGTACTATCTAGTCATCCTACCATGTCAACACCTATAATGCCACTTGTCACCATCATATTGTCATGCATCAAGGACATCAATTGTCATACTACCACGTGTCAATACCTAATGATGCCACGTTTCAACCATGTCATCCTTTTTACCTGTTGGGACAAAACTTCATAAGGCCATAACTTCATTCAATTGTTGGTATAAATCTCTCAATGAGCTCTTCAACATGGAGACCCTTCCATCAACATTTGGAGGGATCGATTTCATCAGTCATGAAGTTACACCTAGATCATCAAGACAAAAATAATGGAAACGTGTCATATAGTGAAAAATAATACATTTTCCTCTTATCCATGGATTTAAAAGTCAATTAGAAAGAAAAATAATATGCAATACAATCTATCTCAAAAGGAACTGGCAAAGGAAAAAGAAATCTTCCACTTTGTTTTCAGTTGTGGTAATGAAGGTCATTTTCGTTCTATATGTCCATATGCAAAATATAAAGGAAATTTATGATGATGATGATTTGATAGCCATGAATGCTCAAACCATTGATCAACAAAATAAAGATAACCAAGAAAAGAAGACAAATGTAGAGGAGGAAATTGAAGGTAAGAAATATTTTCAAGGTGAGCTCCATGAATGCTCACCTTGAAGTACAAACATATTAAAGGCAGAAGGTGTTAGGTCCCTATAATACTAGTGTATCCCCCTTATTTTTATTATAGTGTAGCCCAGTATTTTCATTGTTGTGCCCATATATCCCCCACATTGTTATTCTTGGGCCCCATAGAAACCCACTTTTTTTATTGTTGTGCCCTTACATTATTATTGTTATGTAGGCTCTGATTATATTGTGACCCCTTAGACTCCTATACATACCAAGGAGGTCTTATCATTTGTATCATCCAAGAATTTTTCATTTATGTAATGTAAATGAGGTTTCCCCCTCAAAGAGGATAATTTTTAAGCCGTTGATCTATATTTTCTTCCGCTTTGTGAGTTGGTTGAATAACATTTGGTATTAGATATTTGGATTCTAGGGTTTCACTGCTTCAAACAAGTCATATTAGAATTTTCGCTATAACTTTATTTCTAAGAAGCTTCATAAAGCCGAAATTTTAAACACGTGGAGCCAAAATCTTGATGAAATTCATATTAAAAAATTTAGATCTCGGTTTGCTATATTTTCTTAGATATGGTCTGAAGAATTTAGGGTTTTTGCATGCTCTAGAATTCAGTCTCAAATAGGTGACCTTAGGAACATAATCATAACTTCCTTTGTGAGCATTGGATTTGAATTTTGTAAAAAGTGACTGAAAGTTCATAGGCTATAGTTTTTTGTATATCATTTTTAGGGTCAAAGGTTGAAACAATGACATGAGGAATTCATTACAAGTTCACTCAACTGAACAAGTCCATAATCAAGCCATTATGGGAGATTGGGAATAGCATTATCTTTAAGAATTCAATTTTGATATGACTTGTGGTATTGGAAAGAAGAATCATAGGTATACCACAGGATGAAATTTTAGACCTTAGAGATTTGAAATTATAGAGATAAAGCAATTTCAATATTGAGCTCCCAAAAAGAAAGAAAAAGGTGTGAATTTTTTTTAAATTTTGAATTTTTGTTTGAAAAATCAATTTGAGGTTATTCAAAGGGCAGAGTGAAGCATAGATAGATTCGTTGTTTTCTTCCAAAATTCATCGAATTAAGAAAATGGACACACCTATTAAGAAACAAGAAAGCTCTATTGTGACACATGAAGAAGAGGAATAAATGCAACATGATATATCAAAATTACGAGACCAACTACAACAAATTTCACTCTCGCAAAGAGTAACCAAAAATGAATTGGAAGAGATGATGAATTTTAATATGGATGATTTAGAAGTAAAAATAAAAAGGGACATGGAAGGTTTTAAGGATGGTTTAAAAGCAGACGTGGAAGCAATGATGAATGTCAAGATGGAAGGGTTGACAAAGTTACTACAAGAAAGGCTTCTCAATGGAGACAAGGTAATGCACGAAAATCATGATGAGGATAAAAGGAATATGAATTATGATTTTAGAGACTCCAGTGCTAGGTTTAAGACCCACCACATTCCA
The DNA here is from genome assembly GCA_031772625.1 of Pinus tabuliformis. NCBI lineage: Eukaryota > Viridiplantae > Streptophyta > Pinopsida > Pinales > Pinaceae > Pinus > Pinus tabuliformis. The sequence continues at coordinate 540,309,022 of CM062805.1, read as the reverse complement.
AAGATCGATATAAGGAATTTTGATGGCAAGGATCCAATAACATGGATACCACATATGGAGAAATATTTTGATCTCCATTATGTGCAAAACACACAAAAGGTATGTATTGCATCTTTATATTTAGAGCCCAATCAGTTTGTATGGTATAGATGGCTTTATTCTTGTAAACCACTTGTCACTTGGTCAATTTTTATGAAGTAAATGATAGCACATTATGATGATACAAAGAGAAACACCCTTTTTAGCCAATTGATAAATCTCAAACAAAAGGGGTTCAATGGTAGAGCACATTGAGGACTTCCAAAAATTGAATATCAGGGTAACTGATATTCCAAAGGAGCATAGGATTGATGTATTCATAGGGACTTTAAGGGATAGCATCCAACATGAGGTTCGCCTTTAGAAACTTGATTCATTGGAGAAGGCATTCATGGTGGCAAGAAAAGTTGAAAGAAAAATTATGGCAACAAGGAAGTCTACCACTAACAACTATAAATATGGAAGTGTTGTTGTTCCTAGCCTTCCACAATCTACAAGGTTAACACCACAACAATTGGAGGAAAAAAGAGAAAAGGTGCTTTGTTACACTTGTGATCACAAATACACTAAAAGTCATAAGTGTGCTGAGAAGAAATTATTTTACATAGATTGTGAAGAGGAGGAAGAAAATGAACAATAAACATCAAAAGAGGAGGATATACACCAAGAACCAACCCTAGAGAAAGAAGAGATGAATCTAACCATATTTTGTAATGCATTTGTGGGAATTACCACTCCTAAAACTCTCAAGATAGAAGGATATATCAAGAAGAAAAAGGTAATAGTGTTGATTGATTCAGGTAGTAACCATAATTTTATTCATTGTATGATAGCCAAGGAATTAAATTGCTTCCTATATCCAACATCAGAGTGTCAAGTGATGGTTGCAAATGGAGGAACTATAAATCTATCTCGAAAGTGTCATAATATCAAGCTAACCATGGGGGAATATGTATTGAGTATTCCAATGCTTTCCATTCCAATGGGTGGTGTTGATGTTGTACTAGGAGTCCAATGGTTACAATCTTTGGGGACGACAGCTTTTAATTTTGAAAAACTTTTCTTGAATTTTTTTTGGGAAGGAAATGAAGTTGAATTAAGGGGTATCGTAGGGAAACCAAGAAAGATAATTGGCTCTAATGGCATTACAAAGCTTCTAAAGAAATAACAACGAGGCATAATTTCACAATTGAGCTCAATAGAGGTTGAAACATCGAAATCATCTATTTCTCCATATATTCAAAAATTCTTCGACAATCATTCCAAGGTATTTGAGACTCCCAAAGGCCTCCCACCTATTCGTGATCATGATCATGCTATTCATTTGATTCCAAGAAGTGTTCCACTAAACATCAGGCCTTACAGATATCCCTATGCCCAAAAGAGTGAAATTGAATGTATGGTTGCAGAAATTCTAGAGGTTGGTATAATTCAATCTACTCAAAGTTCTTTCTATGCTCTAGTGGTATTATTGCACAAGAAGGATGGACCATGGTGTATGTGTCTGGATTATAGGGAGCTCAACAAGCTCACTATTAAAGGTAAATTTCCCATTCCTTTCAATGACGAATTGTTGGATGAATTACATGGAGAAATTTATTTCACCAAGTTGGATCATCGTTCAAGATAACATCAAATTAGAATTAAGATTGAAGGCATTCTGAAAACATCATTCAGAACTCATGTGTCATTATGAATTTTTGGTCATGCCTTTTGGTCGTACTAATGCCCCTTCTACATTTCAAGGTTTGATGAATTCCATTTTCAAACCCTTCCTTAGAAAATTTGTGTTAGTATTTTTTGATGATATACTAATATACAACAAGTCTTGGAATGTTCAACATGTTGACAAGGTGCTCAAACTATTGGTGGAGAAACAATTATATGCAAAAACCTTCAAATGTTTCTTTAGAGTACAAGAGGTGGAATATTTAGGTCATATTGTATCTCATGAGGGTGTTAAGGTAGACCCTAACAAAATTAAATACATTAAGGAATGGAAACTCCCCACAACCATAAAGCATCTTCGAGGATTTCTCGGGTTGACAGGATATTATCGCAAGTTTGTTAATAATTATGGGAGAATAGCAGCACCTCTAACAACATTACTGAAGAAAGATGCATTTTCTTGGACTCTAGAAGAAACTAAGGCCTTTGAACATCTTAAAGAGGAAATGTACCAAGCACTGCTCTTAGCTATGTCAAACTTCACAAAAACATTTATTGTGGAATGCGATGCCTCAGGAAATGGAATTGGTGTTGTTTTAATGCAAGAAGGAAGACCCATTTCTTTTGAAAGTAATCCAATCAAAGGAAAGTATTTACATAAACCTATTTATGAGAAGGAAATGTTGAAAATACTACATGCACTAAAGCAATGGCGACCTTACCTAATAGGAAGACACTTCAAGGTAAGAACAGATCATGATAGTCTTAAATAAATTTTGGAACAAAGATTATCTTCAAAAGAGCATCAAAAATGTGTCACAAATATGTTGGGTTATGACTTTGAAATCATCTACAAAAAAGGGAAGAAAAATGTTGTTGCAGATGCACTCTCAAGAAAGGATGAGAATATGGAAGCATTGCTTTGTGTCATTTCTATTATCCAACATGATTGGATAATTGAAGAAAGGGATGAATGGAAGAATGACGAAGAGGTGTGGACAATTCAAAATTTGCAGCAAGATCCCAGTACATCTTATACATTTAGCTAGAAAATTGATTAATTATGGTACAAAGATCGCTTATATCTTTCTAAGAATTCCCAACTCAAACAAAATATTCTTTTAGAATTACACACCTCCCCCTTAGGAGGGAACTCAAGATTTTTAAAAACTTACCACAGGGTCAAGAAGGAACTTTTTTGGGATGGCCTTAAATATGATATTCAGAAGTTTGTGGCAGAATGTTTGGTTTGCCAACAAAATAAAGTTGAGACAATTAAGACCGCAGGTCTGTTACAATATTTAGTGATTCCAAGTCAACGTTGGGAGGAGGTATCAATGGATTTTATCACAGGTTTACCCAAATCTGAAGGAAAGAGTGTCATCATGGTGGTAGTTGATAGACTTACCAAGTATGCACAATTTTGTGCATTATCTCATCCTTTTAAACCCAATACAGTTGTTACTGCATTTATGGAAACTTTTAAAAAGCTACATGGAAACCCAAATATTATTGTAAGTGACAGAGATCCCATTTTCACTGGAAATTTTTGGATAGAATTATTTTCTTGTCTTGGTACTCAATTCAACCATAACTCATCTTGTCATCCTCAATCTGATGGGAAAACTAAGATAGTGATCAAATTTTTGGAAGGATATATTCGTTGCTTTGTATCTGATAAATGAACACAATGGTTCAAGTGGCTACCTCTAACTCGAGCATCAACAACAATTTCTCCAACTCTTAATGGATAACCTCACTCTAGCGCAAAATCAAATGAAATTACAGGTAGATTAGCATCACAGTGAAAGAAGTTTTGATGTAGGCCACTAGGTATTTTTACAACTACAACCATACAAAAAAAATGTCCCACAAGAAAGATAAGAAGGATAATAAATTATAACCCAAGTACCATGGTCCTTACAAGGTGTTGCAAAAGATTGGTATTATGTCATACAAATTAGAGTTGCCTGCATCTTCCCGAGTATGCCCAGTTTTCCATTTTTCATGCTTGAAGAAGGTTATATGTGACAAGCTCCTAGTTCAAACAGTGTTTCCAGAACTTGACGAAGAAGGAAAAATCATATTTGAGCCTGAATAAGTCATGGAAACAAGAACCTGACAACTATAGAATCGATTAATTTCATAATACCTCATTGAGTGGAAGAACTTACCCGCTGAAGATTCCACATGGGAGGATGAGAATTTTATACATAAGCATCCATAACTACTCAAGCGTTAAGGACAACATTTTTTTGAAGGAGAGGGGCATGTTAGGTCCCTATAATACTAGTGTATATCCCTTATTTTTATTGTAGTGTAGCCCCATATTGTTATTTTTGTGCCCATATATCCCCCACATTGTTATTCTTGTGCCCCATAGAAGCCCACTATTGTTATCTTTGTGTTGTTACATTACTATTTTTATGTAGGCTCTGATTATATTGTGGCCCCTTAGATTCCTATATATACCAAGGAGGCGACCATAACTGGCCGAAATTCTGAGGCCCCTTTTATGACCAGTTTTTGGGGCACTTCCCGACATCCAAATGGGCATAACTGGTCATAACTGGTCATAACTGGCCGAAATTCTGAGCTGGAGGATAAAAATTTGACCAAAAACCTCTATGCTTAGCGCACTGATCTCTATGCGTAGCGCACCTTTCAGCCTATTTTTGGGGCACTTCTCGACATCCAAATTGGCATAACTGGTCATAACTGGCCGAAATTCTGAGCTGGAGGATGAAAATTTGACCAAAAACCTCTATGCGTAGCGCCCTAATCTTTATGCGTAGCGCACCTTTCCTCCTATTTTTGGGGCACTTCCTGACATCCAAATTGAGCTCATGATAGCTCGTTGGAAAGCCCTGGATGTCTACTTTCCAACCCAAGTGGAATTTTCCAATTTGGAGCTCATTTGCCCCTCCAAAACTGCATTCTCCCAGAAGTACTTCCTGCTGTTGCAAAAGGTGGCAGCAAGGTGGTTTTCATGGTGTTTTTAGGCCTTTTGATCATCCAGAACTTGATGAAATTCCTTGGAAATAACTGAGCATGTATAATTCACCATGACAAACCCAAAAATATAAGGTTTTTCTCCAGCAAGTGCCCCAATCAAAAGCAAGAGCACCGACGCGCTACCCATTGAGCGAAAAAAACTGTTTTCTGAGACCAAAATTTCAAAATGACAAAATTTTCTCCAAATTTGCTCAAATTCGGAGCGAAGACCCTCCATCATGTGTCATGCTCAGCCAGAGAAGCCTCGGCCAAAACTCAAAGTGGATCTAGCCTCTTTCACCGTTTTAGTGCTTTGCTCAACCTCCTTTGCAAAATCTTCATTTTTGCTTTGCCAACATGCATGCGAGCCCAATAATGATTCTTCATGTGACGAAGCATGTCTTTGTCTCTATTGGCCTTCGCCAACAACTCCTCCAGATGTTTATTGACTTTATCAAGCCAAAATTGCCGCTCAACAGGTGTCAAATCACCAAGTCTCTTTTGGGCTAGCCTTCGGTCCTCACGGATTTGTCGCAGCTCTATAAGTGTGTGCTCATCCTCTAACTGTTTATTGCGCTGCTCCAAGTATTTGATTAGACATTCTACCTTCAGCAACTTCTCATTCAAGCTATCAATCTCAGTCTTTTGCTCTTGGATGATCTCTTTCAGCTTCAAGCTAGGAGAGCTCCTATCCACATCACCCAATGCAACATCAATATCATGACCACCTGAATGGCCCTCCTCATAAATTGGCCTCTTGCCTCTATCCTGAACCTGTACTTGTACTGAAGAAGAAGGCGAGACCCCTTCCACACCATGTGGAGATAGTACTCGTCTTGTAGCTGCAAATAAGGCCCTATGGCCTCGCTGATATGTCACATATGCTGGAGCATTGACATGCTCAGTCTCAGGAATGTCAAACTGATGTGAAGGCCCTCCCTCATCATGAACTATCTCGGGAGGTGGCTGTGGCACTGTGAAAAAGTCACGAGAAATGAAATCCTCCCAAGTAATGCCCTGTTGTGCCAACTGATGAACCACTATGATCTTGATCAACGCATAATGATAAATACTCCTGTGCTGTTGTGCTGGGGTCTTCCTTTGTACTAAAACAACCATCCTCTCTATGTTGCGAAACATGAAGTATGGAATGTTCATCAGACGTACCCTTGTAAAATGCATCAACAAATGGACATGGTATGCATAAAGACGGGAGAATCTGCCCTCACAACTGAAATACCGAATGATGAGTTTCATCAAGGGTGCAAACTGATCATTCAGGTACTGGAAAGGAAAAACCCTGCTCAAGTGCTTCATATACCCAGGTTTGATGTATGGCTCATAATAGGATTTCTCTAGCTGCTGACGCTTATTCCATTGCTCTCCAATATTTGGTATCCCAGTGGCCTCTGCAATAGTCTCTGGTGACAAAATGAAATTAACTCTGGCGAGGTTTACATGGCCATCATGTAAATGTAGAACAAGCAAGCGAGCTAATTCACGATGATGCTGAATTTGTGAAATTAGCTCACAATAGTGATAGCATGACTGATGGCGAAAACAATCCATTGCAAGCGGGCAAGCCTGCAATTGAGCCAAAGAAGTGGGATCTTCTCTGAGATGCTTTCCACATTTGCCACCTCTGCGTGGCCTCCGTGGCACATTACCCTCTGTTGTGGAATCACTGTCATTCTCCTGCTCATAAACTGAATCTGTGTCTAACATGGCTTTAAAAACACAATGTCTGCAATATGTATGTTGTCTGCAATATGTATGGTGTAGGTATGGTGAAATTACAATTTCAATGCATACTCAAAAGCTAACCAAAACACATAAGAATTCTGCCATAATGATGATACTCTGTTTCAGTGTATTGGACATGAAACAGTCACTGGTTTGATCACAATGACAGTTTTGACAGATAAACAAAAGTATTTGAAATGTACCCTTTGTGATGTTGGCAAAACTCTTACAAATGAGTATGAAGCTGTGTTTCATGAAGGGAGAGTGGAAAAATATTCTCCGGCCACCCACATGTCCTTTAAAACCCTAAAGAATGACTTTGACATGAGCCTAGGGTTTCATTTTTTTTTTACACCCAATACATCACATTTTCCCCTCAAACACACTACAAGCAATTTCAAATTGAATGAGCAGCTAAGAAACACCTACTTGCACGATTTGGAGGCGATTTGATAGGATCTGGCCATATGAACAAAAAATTTTGGTGCTGTGACTGAGTGCGTAGCGCGCGAACCCAACGCGTAGCGCACACCTCAGTGCGTAGCGCCTGTGTATTTTTACACTGGCCAGTGAGGCCCGATGCGTAGCGCTCACCTCAGTGCGTAGCGCACACCTTCAATGCGTAGCACACACCTCCAATGCTGTCCACGGGGTATGTAATCATTGTTTCAGCCTTCTAACACTTAAACACAATTTCACCTTGGGAATTTGTGATCAAATGGACTTGTTTTCCCTTTTATATGCAAACAAAATATCTCACCAAATCTGATTTGATTTAAATTGATCCAATAACCCACTTTGTAATGTTTGGCACTTTTTCACCTTTGGTCTTTTAATACAATACTGCTTTTTGATTTTCTCATGCTTTTCTGAGGTTTGGACTGATCATATTTTGTTGATTTTTGCAGGGATCTGGCATTTTGGCTTTGGAGAAGATCAGAGGCTTGCTCTGAAACCCTTTGAGATAAAACAAATACAATTATTTACATTAACAATTTTTAGGTCCAAAACAGAGTTTTGGACTAAAAATGTTTTAAAATGCTTTATGAAAAAACTATTAAATAAGAGTCTTTTGAAATCAACCTCATGGCCTGCAGGCTTGTATTATGTATATGCAAAGGACTGACAACCCTAGACTCTAGGATGAATGCATGATTATGGACTTCAGTGATTTTTGAGAAAATTTGTTTTTTCACTAACCCTGCAGGGACAAACATGAGGAAACACAAGACAATCAGACCCCCTTGTCAGTCAATGGCATGCCCCTAGCGAAATGCAATGAAGTGGAACAAGCGAGACACCTAAAATGATATGCAAAAGCGAAAAGATCTATGACGGAGCGCTGTAAGGACCGACTCTAACAGGTAGTATCAATTGTTTCATCCAAGAATTGTTCATTTATTTAATGTAAATAAGGTTTCCCCCTTGAAGAGGATAATTTTTAATTCATTGATCTATCTTTTCTTCTACTTTGTGAGCTAGTTGCATAACAGAAAAACCTAAGAGCTATGTAATTTTTCTTAAAGGAACCAACAATCAATAAAATAGTATGAGAAACAAAGCCAAAGATCAACAGAGTATTGATCAAACCGACCACATAAACAACAGGAAAGAAGTTGAGGATCGGCTAAAGCAAACTCACATAAATCCCACAGGTAGAGATCAAGCAAGAAAGTAGTAGAAGTTTGAACATCCTTAAGAGCAACCAAAGAAAACCAATTCCTTCAAAAGAATCAATTCCTCTAAGAAAACCCTTCACATCAAGGTACTCGGATTTCTTTAATGGGTATTCTTTTATTTGTCTTAACTTTGGCTACAAAATAGACTATTGTTGATCAAGAAGCAGTAAAGGTCCTTATCAGACCTCAGTGAGAAACCTTATCAAATATAGAAATTCATACAATTATGGAATAAGGAACCTCAATTCATCTGCTCCCTTATAGGGTCACATTGAATGTTTCAAGTCGAACATATTTAGACACAAAACTCATGATTGCGGAATCAATATATCAAGGTTTAAATATCAAGGAGGAAAAGAAGACATTAGCATCAATATTAATCAAAGAACGAAGATATGGAGAAGGAAGAAAGAGGAGCATGAAGAATGCATTTTAGACCTATGTTTTCAAGATGAAGAAAGCCAATGGTATATAAATAGTGGATGCTCAAATCATATGACAAATAATAAAAGAAAAATTACTTATCTTAAGGAAGTCAGAGGAGGTAGTGTCACCCTTGGAAATAGTTATACAGGAAGGATTATTGGAAAGCGTAAAATCAATATTGATGTTGAAAGTACAAAAAATCCAAATGTTTTGTTTGTTTAAGGTATGAAGCACAATTTGTTAGTTGTAGGTTAAATGATTGATCAAGGGTATGATCTCGCATTCAATTCAAAAGGATGTGAAATAAGAAAAGTAGGTTTGGGAAGATTGATAGCAAATGAAATTAGTTCTCCAGAAAATGTGTATGTCCTCAATGAGATTAAAAGAAAGAAAAAATGCTCTATGTGGATAATATCCCTAACAACCCATCTATGAATGGAAGTATAGCTTCAAATGGAGCAAGAGGTGGAAGGTGTCATCAAAGAGATCGAAGTGCAAAAGAGAGAGTTGAAGGAGAAGAGTGATAGGCACAAGCTAACTATTGTGATATGAAAAAATTGAAGTGGATGATGAAATTAAAATCAACATTGAGTCCAATACCTTTTAAAAAGTGAAAATATATGATAGAAAGGCCAAATTATGAGAATTGCATCAGAAAGTTTGTGTTCATACAGGGAAAACAAAGATGAATAAGATAATAGGAATATTTGTTTTATGGGATAATAGAGTTTGTTGTTGAATAATTCAACAAGTTTGAATAGTTATAACAGCTTATAGATTAGCATTACATAGGAAATTACAAATTACAGAAATAAAAGTACAAGGGAAGAAGAAGAGAGTGTTGATTTAGTGCATCCTAAGACTACTTAAATGAGTACCTAAGTTAAGGAAACCAATAGTAAGGATATGTTGTCACCTCAAACCAACAAAAGAAATTTCAAGTGCAAGTGAAACAGTATCAATAGTAGAGCTACAAAAGAAGAATTGTTACATGCAGAAGGACACAACCTTGACAGAGGAAACCTATATGCAATTGCAGTCAGAAGTAAAGTCAAGGGGAAGAATATGTAGACATAAGGAGAGATTGCAACTAGGGGGAGTCCTCATCCCAAAGAAGAAGTACCTATGAACAAGAGAAGTTGCATCTAGATTCAATCCTTTTCCATTGATGTAAAAGGGGGATAATTAAGTAGACATAGTGAGAACCAGACATGAAAAGAAAATAGGGGGAGTTCTATTCAGAAACACATCAATGATTGGACTATGTCTAGTGTTGCCATCAATGAAAAAGGGAGATATTGTTGGACAGTGTGTTGATATTGATGTCAAATCTAAGGAGAAAGATGAACATTGACATTGATGTCAGGAGGATGCTTACCCAAGATCAAACAGTAGAGGACTAAGCAGCAGAGAAAAGTATAAAGGAGGAAATTTGGTTCAAAACTCAAATTTGTTAAAGTTTTACAACTTTATGAGGAAGATCATGTAGCAAGTCAAATCACTAGTCCACATTGATTACGAACTCCTTCCACTTGTTCTTCATTTAACATAATACGAGCATCTAGATTTCTAAAAAGTTATTCTGGTATCCATACATATACGGGTTCACTAAGAACATCTTCATTAAAAGTCCCAGATATTAGACTCATTTGGGTCCACATTCATATTCGGGGCCCCATAAGAATCAGATACCAGATTCATTTGAATCTCCATTCATATCTGGTTATTTGGACATCAGATCAAACAACTGAGTTTAGTTATAACATGATTTCCATGTAAACCCCAATAAGCAGTATGTAAGGGGTTAACTATTAATCCTTTATTAAACTATGATTATATTATTTAAAGCATAATTGAAAAGGTACCATATGGGTTTAGTGATGTTAAGCATATTGAGCACCATATGTGTTGTTGATTAAGCATCCCAATATGGCGTCAAAGTGTATTTGGTATGACGTGAAAAAGGTGGGTCCCTACCAAGGAACCGAGCACAGGATGTTATATTATAAAATTTGAAAACAATAGGGCTAGTATATGATATGACATGGCAGAATTATGACATTGCAATGATATCGCGAGGTTGAAACAATAGGTGACATGTGGTAGGAAAAAATGAAGTTTTTGGCCGGCCTACAGGGCTTTGGCAAGTGACACGTGACATGTGACAATGTTAGAAAGTGACATGTGGAATATGATGTGGCATATGAAATGGAAAATGGACCATGTGGTAGATAGTGATTGGTCCACATTGGTTTGATGTAGCAAACTCGGAGGTCTCAAGAAACACGCTAGGAGTAGGCTCAGCAAGGTTTTCCTTTTATTATTGTTTTTGGTCGAAAGACTGTAAGGTTGTGTTATGGGCCTTGGTCACAAAGAGTCAAGGGCTCAACTCTTGGACCCCTTTGCATATCGTACCAGCCCATGTAGTATTGGACCCCTTCCAATATGGAGGAAGATCCCAATATCAGGCGTGGATGGTCGAGGTTCTAGCTTTACATGGTTCTATGCAAGGGAAGTGTTTTGCAATGGTCCATTATGATGGGGAAAGTGCCATCAATTTTTTTTCAGTTTGAATAGCATGTCAGTTGATAGGAAAGGAGTACTGAGGTATTAGGATGGATGACAATGCATGGAGCTTTGGTATGAAGGTCAAGGTCATGACACATGGTCATGAGGGCTTGATGGATTTTCCTTAGAGTTGGTCAACAATTGGTATCTAGGAATTCAAGTGTTCAAGAGTGTCCTTGTTAAGAAGGGACCCAGATTATAGATTTGTTAAAGCAATTGATTTATACCATGGTCCCAACACTTGGTCGTAGCACTTGCTTGGTGGTTTAGTCCCTATGGATGAGCAGTTATAAAAAGTTAGCATTCAGGTCATCTGGATATATATTCTTCCTTTTTTATTTACGTTTGGATAGAAAAATTGCTTAAGCCCATGGTTTCTAAGTGTCCCGTGGTATTAACCCCATAAGGGAATTAAAGGAATATTGTGTTCCTGGATTACATCCCTATGAGGTGTCAGCCCGGATTCAGATACTTGTTATAAATAAGTCAAATCGAGAGAGTTAGTTGTGATTGGTGGAATAAATATATTTATGATTTGATGTAGTGATGGTGGAGTCTAAAATATGTGGAGCTGAGCACGAAGTAGAGTGAGGATGATGTCTAAAGAAGACATGTAATTTGTTGAAGGAATTTGTCCAAAATAGAGTTTGTAAGTGTGTAATGAAGTTTGTAAAGTGGATGTTGTTCGAAGTGTGTTATAATGTTATCTATCTAAGTTAAATGGTATAGATGTCTAATGTGCATAGATTGGGATAGATAATTCAAAAAAGACCATAACTAACGAAGGAAAGATGGAAGCTCGGTACATCAAATCTGATTAGTGAAGTAAGTCAGAAGAATATGCAAAATGTAGTTTCGAGTATAGAAAGCAGAGAGTTGATTGGATCAACATTAGTCAAAGTACATATCAGAATTAAATCAAGGGACTAGTGTCTCCTTTAATTTATTGCTTGTACATCATTGGATTGGTGTCTCCTCTGGGTTGGTGCTTGTAAATCAGGGGATTAGTGTCTCCTTCAAGTTGGTGTCTGTAAATCATGGGATTGGTGTCTCCTTCAGGTTGGTGCTTGTAAATAAAGGGATCAGTGTCTCCTTCAGGTTGGTGCCTATAAATCAAGGTATTGGTGTTTTCTTCTAGTTATTGCCTATAAATTAGTGGATTGGTGTCTCCTTTTAGTCGGTGCCAATAAATTGATGTAACAATATGTTGGTGCCTACAATAATTATTCAAATAAGTTTTGTGTTTCTATTCCTTTAAAGGTTTCCACTTACATCTAGTTTTCTCATGTGTTTCTTATGTGTTTGATGCATCATATGGTTTGAATTGTTTTAAAAGTGTAAATTGGCCATTATGTTAATTCACTCCTCCTCTCAGAATAATCTTAAAACGAACAAATTGCAAGCTAAATGAATACAATTATTGAAATACCCTTGGATAATTGAGTTGTGTGCATTTCAGACAAATACTAGAAGTTTAGGAGGTGATTCGAGTGAGATAATTGGAGGCTTATCATGTAGCTTTCATATTAATGATATGAATGGGTTTCCATACATGTACATTGTTGAAATTAATGAACCTTGAATTTAGTCTCACTTATCTAATTTATATAATATTTTAAATGAATCTAAGTAATTATCATTTCTTAAATGTCCGATAAACCAATTATGGTTTTAATCAGTGTTAATCATCATTATAATTTTTAAATTTTTTTTGAAGTAAAATTTGGATTACCTTCAAAATAAGAAATTACATAATAATGTTAAAAGTTTTAGACTATTTGGTTATTGGGGAAGCCTGACCATATCCAAAAGTGCACTCTTCTAAGAGAGGCTAAAGACACAAAGCTACCCAGAAGTTTAAAATAAGTCATACATATGCTGATAAATAGCCTTTCGAGGCCAAGTGCACTCTTCTAAGAGAGGCTAAAGACACAAAGCTACCCAGAAGTTTAAAATAAGTCATACATATGCTGATAAATAGCCTTTCGAGGCCATGAAACTAAGTGAAACTAACAGAATACTAAGAAAATAGAGACATAACATAAATGTAAAGTTAGGAAGTGGGATTTGAGTTTGTAGATGTGACCTAGATTGGCTCTTGGTTGTTGCCCAATGAGCATCCAGTAGTGGGGGGAATACTGAGGCGTTTCTCGATGATGCACTCCAATCATTGATCAAGGTTTTTCATATGCTAGCGTAGATGCTGCATGGAGAGGAGGAAACAGAACAATGCGACGAGGGGGAGAATCATACCCAACAAGGAAACCAGGAAGAGAGAGCACAAAGCAAAACCAAGAAAATGGAAGGGGATGAAGAGTAGACTTTTCTTCAAAGTATAACTGCTTCACATTTGTGCTTGGCCAACTACATGAATTGATGAAAATAATCATGTGGAGAGCACCTTTCTTAGCTGCGGTAGAGTTCTGACTTCAAGTAAGATGGGAAAAATCCAACTTCGTGGAACTGAGGTCACTAACAAGCCAACTTTCTTTTCCACCTCCCTCTACTAGTTGGTTGAAGGTTGTGTTATTTCTCGATCCCAACATGCAAGGATGAAACATAGTGGAGAGACATGCCACAAACACGTTATCCCCTTCGAGAGAAAATTGAGTATACCAATCCTCGGAGTGCTCGTTGTGAGCGCTTGGATAAGTTTGATGGTCTTTAAGTCGAAATGGTTGGTGGGGTAATGGCATTGAATAAAAAGAGTAGGGGACGTAAATGTCACTGTTATTAGCTACTATGATTGTACAGTCGCACAAGGGAATCTTCAGTAATTTAACTAAGAGATGGCAGGCCACAAAAGACTAATTAGATGGGGGTGAAGTCGATGAGAGTGAGAGTGTATAAACATGGCACCAGGATTATGATATATCATGTACCAAACAATTATAATCATCATAACTATAATATAAATATATGTTAATTTTAAGGTTGAAAAAAAACAACAACAACAACAAAAACATCATAATTTATATACCAATAGCAAAAAATTGCATTATTTTTAATTTAAGAAAATTATTTTTTAATACAAATTGTATATTCACAATTAAATGAATATAAATTATAAAAATAAAAATAAAAAATCAATATTTAAAAATATATTAATTAAAATAAATAATTATATTTTTATTAAAAATATTAACAATCATTAATAATTTTATTTTCCTCATTTCACTTTGCAGAAGCTTATATATTATAATAAAAAAATCGATGTTTGTCCAATGAACATTAATATGAACAAGAGAGGTTGCATGGCAGCTAGTCCCTGACTTGAGCAGGAAGTATGGGAAGTATATAGAGTCTCTCAGCGCATGTAAAAGAACATTATATGTTGTAGTTTATACAGATAAATTTCATAAACTAGTTTGCTTTGGGAGCCTGGCAAAACAGTACTCAAGTAAAATGTTAAAAAGCTATATAGATACATTTCATAAACTCGTATGCAATTGGAAGCAGTAAAGAAGTGCCTAAATCAAAAACCAATGTTTTTCTGGATTTTCAAGACATTGAATCCCACTCATAGAACATATACCAGTCATTGAAAATGATATCTACAATTGACACTTACAGTGGATAACTTCTTGACTTGATATTACATGATATGCCAAGCAGTGGAAATTATGATATGACAAGCAATGGAAATTAGATGCTTCAGCATCTTCCAGTAGGAACCAAGATTTCTCTGGAGCTCTCAATTTTTTCATGCTTTTTCTAGGACCTTCTGCACCACAGCGATAATCAATATGAGAATCATAGTCTAGATCTGGATATATTGGTGAATTTGGATTGTCACTAACTGTATATAAAAGTTGGCTCCCACTGCTACAAATTAGAGCATCAAACGCAAACATTTTGATTCCAATAGACTGAAGCATAGGAATTGTTTCTGGAACTGTTAATACAATAGATAAAATGAATCCAGCAGATGGAAAGTTGCCTGCATAACTCATTTTGTTTTATCGTAACGTAAGAGAAGCCTTTTCTGCCTAGGTTTTATCTGAGTCAATTAGTTGGGAGTTGCAGTAATAAGAACCCTTGAAATGGAAGCAGCACTGCCACAAATGTGGTGGCTGCAAGGTCAGTCCCTTGACCCACCTGGTCGCTTGTCACCACCTGTTTCATAAAATTCTTATTAGCAGTGAACATTGATTAGAATCTTGAATTTCATTCTCTCTTTCGACCAGTAAAGTTGTCTACAAAAGAAGTTGGTTTGGGTATTGAATTAGAGATGGCATTTAAGTCTTGCTTCTTCAAAACTCAAAATTTTAGATGTCAAAGGGCTTCCAAACCCATGGTTCAATTGCATCCCATTGCTTTTCTACAGTAATACCAAAATATTGAAATATTACAAAAGCTCCAAATCAGACTAAAAGGATAAAATAACAAAATATATCAAGCACGAAAGTGTACAGAAGCAATCTACTAATAGAATGAAAATCAAAATCCCTTCCAGATTCCAAACTCATGAAACTCATGAACAAACCGACCCAATTATATAACTTCTCAAGAGAAACCTGAATAAACAAATCAACACCCAAGTGATGGAGAAGTTTGGGACTATAGAAGAAGTCAACTCCTCCAAACTCATGAAACTCATGAACAAACTAACCCAATTACATAACTGCTCAAGAGAAACCTGAATAAACAAATCAACACCCAATTGATGAAGAAGCCTGGGACTATAGAAGAAGCCAACTCCTCAGTATCCTTACTGCAGGACCATCCTAAAATGAATAAAATAGTAGCACAAGTGCAATAAATGACACAAGAAACTAATAGCCCACATGAACTGAATATGGGAACCTAAACCAAAATAAATCAATTGTATAATGGGAAAAATGGTAAATATGAACCTAATTACAAAGAGTAATATAAAAACCTAGAACAACTGCATAAAGAATCCCTGTGAATCATTTAAAATATCAAATGTGAAAAACAACAGCCCAGTGCTGCAATGGAATAAAAGAGTCCTTTTTTTTCTTCTTGTAGATATTTATTCTCAAGAGAAGCCAAAAATACAAGAAACCAAATACCAAAATAGATAAAGTTGACTCAAAATCAAAGAAAAATAGGAATATTGGATCTAGTTGCTCCAGAATGAAGTGGCTTTAACTTTTCATTTTTAGAGTTTAATAAAAAAATTCCGCACAATGGAACCCAAAAGGGCTAAAAGGTAAATCCAAGAAAATCCAACAGTCTTGGTAGTAAAATGGAATGAAGAAGACAAAAATGAAAAAGAAACAAAACAACCCAGTTACAATAGTAGACTAAATTGGCCTCCAAACACAAACCAATTCACCACAATGCAAAACAATTCAAGGTATCAAGCTTGCTAGATAGATTTCAAAGTGGAACAAATCCTAAAACCAAAAACACACAACACAAACAAGCCGTGTTTGGAAAATCCATGAATTAAGCATGTAAACAAAACCTAACCCGTCGAACGACATAGAAGGAGAGCAGGAAGCTCCTTACCTGAAACCTCAATTGACATGGATGTTGGCAATGGAGAAGAACTAGATGAAATCAATGATGAAGAAGGTGGTGAAAATATCCAATCAGCTGAATATAAGCCAAGCAGAAGTTAGCAGAGAAAGTACTGATGCATCTCCTGTAAATGCCAGAAATGTTGAAGGTATGGCTTGGTGCTTCTCCTCAAAATGCCATAAATATTGAAGGTCTGACTTTGGGGCAAGGGTGGTCGTAGAGAAAGTAGTAACGAAGGGTCAACCAGAGCCAAAGGAACTTTCACCAATAGCACTAGAAGCTAATCTGCCCAAAGTGGTAAAGCAAGGTGGGTGGTGAAGTAGGGCACGTGGTGGAGAATCAAATTGCTACTCCATGCAGCTTTTCTGGTGGCCATATCGCTGACCTATATGCATGGCATAGCAAAACAAGGAAGCACGTGCCCTGTATGCCTAGCAGAGAAAAACAACGAAGAACGCAAGGATTAAATGCAAGAGTGCAAGAGGAAGAATTCACAAAAAATGATTCTTGTTAAAACAAAAAATGGGTATTTTTCTAACTCAACAGTCATTATTTATTGTCAAGTTGGCCCTTATAATCAGTCCATTTTCAATATTCAAAGAAAAACGTTGAACAATGACAGAAGAAGATTGAATCAATAATTGATTTTTCTTACCATGTCAGACCTTAAAGCAGTGTCCTCACATATAACATTCGAGTTCATGACCCCATACCAGATCCCCAACAGAAAACCGACGCTCCTTCAGCGTGCAATAAGAACCTGCTTGTTCCTCATTTGTAGATGGCATAGTATGCTTTTTGTCACCAAAATCTATTGTATTCTCCAAACCAGCTGCAGCTTCTTCATGTCTTTCCGCTTGTACCCTCAAAGATGGATTCTCGCTGGTATTCTTTTGCAAAGCAGAATATGTTGATTCTATCCCCAAAACCTGTTCCTGATCAGCTTTGCTAGCAACCGATTCCTTCTCAGTGGCTAGACCAGCAGCAACATGTCTAAGCTCAACTGAACCACCATCGAAACCAACAATTGGCACTGCTCCAGTTTCAGCTTCTCCTACTTTATTGTTCTCAATGGGCATGGAATTCTCCACAAGCTTTGTACTAATTTCATTGAGATCAATAGATATCCCTCCCTTGGCACCCTGGGCAAGTGCTGTGTTGGGCTCCACATTCTCTCCTTGAGTACCCATTAAACAATCCTAGCTATTTTCCGCCACATTTGAAGTTTTATTTCCAATGGAGGGTTTCAGGCTATTATCTTGGTTTAAACCAATTCTTCCAATGAAATTAGGCTTTGTTGCAGAGGGCACCAAACTTGGGCTTGTTAAAGGGGTATCATCTTCATTTGAAAAGGATTGACGACCGGAATTCAAATCGAGGATCTTAGCAGATGTACACTCCATTATTAAAATAATAATGATCTTAAACCCTAAACCTGTATATTGATGAAAATAAATGCATGAAACTAGTTAAAGGGCTTTTGAAAATCCAAGAACTACCTGTGCATAATGAAGTTGTTGGTGCCCAGCCCCATAAATTCCCTCCCTCTGCAAAACCTCAGGCACAACCTTTGGTTAAGGGCAGAGCAAAGGATATTTATAAAATATGAACTCCATGCTGGTTAGAACGTGAAATAGGACAATCCCTGCAAATTGCATAATAAGTTCAAATTTAAAATAAAGATAAGAAATTCAAATGATTTCAATAAGAATAAAAATGAAAATCAGAACATTGATCCACCTTATGGGCCCTACATGAGGGCCATGTGCCTTGCACCTCTCTCTCCATAGCATTACATGCAAGCTCTAAAGCAAGCCACCTAACATTACACCTCTGTCTTCGTAACATGGCATGCAAGCTCTAAAGCAGGCCACCTAATGTTGCATCAGGCTAACATTTGTGAGCAGGCATATTGAAACCCAAGAAGGGTTAAAGTGGTGATATAGCGTGTAAAATAGCCATTTTAGCGAGTTTTTGCCAACCCATGAACCCCAAAAACCCCAAAATAGTAACACTTACAGGTTAGGAGGTGCTCTACGAAGTCTGAGCCTGACTAATAACTTGGCCATTTTGACAGGAGAGCCAGAGAGTGCCCAAGGAGAAACAAGGTGTCTTCGGCCATTACTAATTGAAGAATCGGCCAAGGTGGGCAGTGGTTCCCGCAGTTGTTGTATTTCCATCCATTGATGAAGCAGTACACAAAGAACATGACCAGTCAGAGCGAGCTCTTCAAATGATATTAAAGAGCATTAATGCAAGCCCCAAAACAGTACCAAGTAGTCTCAGCGTGGATGTAAGAAAACAGTGAGTGGTAAGAGCATTGGAGCAGGTTGTTTGTATTCTGACCCACAGTAGCAGGTTACTAAGGTAAGCAATATTCATCCACCCACCGCTTTAGTCAGGATCAGCGTTGATAGAAAAGATCCCCCCACCTACTGAGGTTGTCTCCCGCCACTTGAGCCTACCTATTAAGCCAGCCATTCATTCCAAATGCCTTTCTTCCCTTCTTGCATGTTCGAATGATGAGTGGGCAACCATTAATGCAAGCCTGCAAACCTAAGGAGGGGCAGTCATTAATGCAAGCCTGCAAGCCTGAGGAGATAAGTATTCCAATTGTCGGAATTCTTGTGACTAAAACCCTTTCATTCAGTTCATCTCTGGTCTGATAGCTGGGTAATGAGAGTTTAAGTCCAACAAGAAGTGCTTGATTGATTTGAGAGGGGTGGTCCAGTCCCACAAACGGAGGAAGCAGATAGAACTAGGGGTATTGATCCATTCACGCTGGTGAGCCATTCACGTTGGTCAGGTAAACACCGCTTCAGTCAAGATTAGCGCTGGTACAAAAGATCCCCCCACTTGGTGAGGTTGTCTCCCACCGCTTGAACCTGCCTATTGTAACAAATTCAAGGCCTCCTTCTCTAATGGGCAATGACCATCAGGCAGAAATCATACTACCTACAATCATTCGCTCTCAGCTATGCCCTTCTGCCTATGAGACTTGGCTCTATCTGTGCCAGGATGATCCCGGGAAGATGGAGAACCAACATTTTTTCTCTTACTCTCAGGGCCTTGAAACCAAAGGCAAAAGGAAGACCAGAGCATCCAGAAAGTGCCTAGACAATTTCAAGAAGAGGCGCAGATCTTCCATGCACCTGGATCTGCATGCACACATACACCTGTAATCCTTGCATACACCTGTATCATCCCTGCATACACTTGTATCATCCCTGCATACATGTAACTACATGTGACATAGCCATGCAACTAACTGTAACCAATAAGCCAAATAAAATGCATCTACCTGAAACCATAGCAAGCAACTTAGACTAATGTTAACATTAGTTCAGTAGTCCAAAACATTTTAAAAAATGAACAGCCTAAAACCAGAATAACCTATAGTCCAGCCTCTTCCGCCTCAGCAAGAGGCCACATAAGACCATCAAGTTGAATGACAAGGTAAATAACGAATATGAAATAAAAAAGCTTCGAAAACGTAATGCCAAGTAATGTTAAATGACTAAAAACATTTTAAAAAATGAACAGCCTAAAACCATAATAAAATCAGAATAACCTATAGTCCAGCCTCTTCCGCCTCGGCAAGAGGCCACATAAGACCATCAAGTTGAATGAAAAGGTAAATAACGAATATGAAATAAAAAAGCTTCGAAAACATAATACCAAGTAATGTTAAATGAATAAAAATTGATTACTATAATCCCATGCCATTACGAGATAGTAAAAACTAATAAAGCAATAAACAAAGCTCATTGAAAGCATCATCCCTAGAAAATTTGTAATACCATACATAATAATGTTATGTCATCATCTTAGTGAATACAAAAATATTTTTTAAAATAATTTATACTTTATGGTATGTTTCCTAGCCACCCAAACCTCATATTTAAAGTCTGCCTTTAACAATATTGTTACTGGAATTGATAAAGGTAATTAGTAAAAGGTGGATTAGATTTATGATGTGAATTGTGAAGAATGTTTTTTTTGGTATTTTTTTTTATGTTGATAGGCATTATATTATGAGGTTTTTTTTATAGATATTGTAGAGATTGGTTGTCGTCCATTGTATTTATTTTCTGTATTGTATCAGAGATATCTCTTTTCTCTTTCTTCCACATGTTTTAATAGATTCTTGCACGGTAGAATTCAGATCATAGATCTGGTTTTTGGTTTAGCTTCTATATTTGATTTTTGAGTCGAGATGTTCATTCTACAACCCAGTGTGAAGGCGATGTGTAAGTGTTTTGCTTTTATATTTTATTTTTGAGGCAAGATGCTCATTCTACAATCCAATGTGAAAGCCATGTGTAAGTATGTTGATCCCTCTTAAAATAAAAATAAAATATTCTCTAAATAGAAAAGTAAGATGTTTATTCCATGCTATTTATTCCTTCACATCGAGTGATTTTTCACCTTGTCATAAGGATGAATCACATTAGTTGGTTCAAAAGATCGACCCAATCCTAAACTCATATCTACATTATGGATCACAAAAGTCTTAGATCTAACTTCATGTAAAGTAATTAAAAGTAAAAATAAAAATTGTTCATGTGACTTAATACATATATTATGTAATCTATATAACATTCAAAAATACAATTTAAAAAATAAAAAATTACACATTTTTTTTGTACTTTAAAATAAATTTGAACCTAAAGTCATGTTAGATCCCTCTAAAGTCATAGATTTTTTTAAATCTATTATTAAAATGGTTCTATTCTAGTTATACTTCTGGATCGAAAGAAATGCTCTATCCCGGTCACCCACAAAAAAAAAAGTCCATTCTTGTATTGTAAAATTCAGATAGTAGATTGTAAAATTCAGATAGTAGATTTGGTGTTACTTCTATATTTTATTTTTATGCTTCTGGGCTGGAAGCAATGCTCTATCCGAAGCACGCACAGATTTGGTGTTACTTCTATATTTTATTTTTATGCTTCTGGTCTGGAAGCAATGCTCTATCCGAGGCACGCACAGGGAAGCAAGGACTCTTCTTTCTGTATTTGTCTTAACTCAATTTATGTATTTGTCTTAACTCGGTCCTGCATCCGCACCAGGATGCACCACTGGTAGGATTCAAGCCAAGAGGGAACCACATTTCAGGAAGGAGAAAAATGTTGCACGTAAATTATTTCAAATGAAAATACATTCGTAACCTCGCAAAAAGAGAGCCATGGAATAACTCAGTGCCCAACCTCTTCAATAAATTCATATTTGAGAGCCATGCAATAACTCAGTGCCCAACCTCTTCAATAAATTCATTCTTGACTATGTTTGGAATTTCCAAAATTGCATTGGTCTGGGGAACATCTCTAGCACTAATATTGCACTTGCTCCATTCTGAAATGAAGCCATGCAAGAGTAACTCAATCCAACCAACTCTATACTTCCACCACAAACAAGACATGCATCCATTGGTCCATAAACGATCTGATCAGCATTGTTGCCATACAGAAACTCCCATTTAATGAACTCTTTAGACACATAATTCGATTAAATTTTCAATTATAATGCCAAGAATCTCACATTTACCATCTATCAATCATAGACGGGTTTCAACTAGATGCATCCTGACCATTCTCACCAAGGATCTCACGCATCCCATCCACTAAGACATTCTCTTTCATAACCCTCACAAA
Source organism: Pinus tabuliformis (assembly GCA_031772625.1). Classification (NCBI taxonomy): domain Eukaryota; kingdom Viridiplantae; phylum Streptophyta; class Pinopsida; order Pinales; family Pinaceae; genus Pinus; species Pinus tabuliformis. The sequence continues at coordinate 540,286,761 of CM062805.1, read as the reverse complement.
TTCTTGAAAGTCCTCACCAGGTTTCTGCTTGATAAACTTAACTTACCATTTGTCTGAAGTGAATCCCCTGGTCTTTTGCTCTTGGGTGCTCTTTCTCCCACCTTCGGCTTCTTATGGGCCACCTTAATTTCATCCCCGAGGGATCCGTACTCATTGGCACCCTGATACCACACTCAATTATTTAGTTATCCCTATAAAAAACATTGATTTTCTTCCGTGATGAACTACAAGGAATGTAAATATACCTTCATGTTGATAAAACATCGGAGCTCAGTAATTGAATCGACCAGAACAGGGGGCTATTTGCTGCCAAAAAAAAATCAGATTGAAAAAACAAAGAAGGAATGATTATAAGATTCATGTTATTAAAGTGTGGAGAACATAGGGTGGAAGAGACAGGAAACTATCGTGGCAAAGAGCAAGCATTTGGGGAGGTTTGTAGTTTCCAGTTGCCACTGAACATGGCATATGTACGAAGGGAAACTCCTATTTTATAGACCATAGAAAAGTAAATGCTGCCTGACATGCAAAGCAGATAGCTTTCGTCTTCTCTCTCCATGCTGCTATCTGGATTCGCGTGCTATCACTGAGAAGGCAAAAGCTATCTGCCTTGCATGTAAGGCAGCGTCTTCTCTCTCCAAGCTGCTATCTCGATTTGCGTGCTATCACTGAGAAGGCAAAAGCTATCTGCCTTGCATGTCAGGCAGCATTTACTTTTCTATGATCTATGAAATAGGAGTTGCCTGTATCGACCCATGTAAGTTAATAGAGTGGCCTGCGTGAAAAGGTGGCATTCATACTGTTAGACCGTCCCAACTTCCTCTATTTTTCCCAACGTCCATGTTTATAGGAGGAGCATTTTAATTTTGATCAAAACCCACGATGCTCCTCAAGGCACATTTAGAAGGTGGTGGGAACTATCAAGTAAGTAATGCTTCTGATTCTATTCCTCGAAACATGGAAAATTATCTCTCATCCTTTCTATTTTCAACAGTCTTATACAAGAATATCAATAATTATAAGCACTTTGCTTGTCTTTCAGCTTTATGCGTCGATTTCCCTGGGAAGCTTGTGAAAAACGAGTTGTTTACAGTCTCCAACTGTCTCTGAAATCGAACAAACCCTCTTCGATTCGAACTAGATTTGTAACACATTTAAAGCTATTTATATAGTTTTCGGTTCTGCATGTTATAAATAAAATCAGGTTTGTATTATCTATGGTGGATAAGAAGAGTTATTGTTCGTTGTTCAGTACGAGAAATTATATTAGGAAATTCATTACTCATAAGCATTATGCTTCCATGTTTTTTTTTCCATTTTTTCCCTGATATACTGTCAAATTTAGCATTACATAATGTCAAGATTATGACCCACGTGATGGTTTTTAATACGAGGGTTATTATGCTATTGGAAGTTGCTAATTCTGGGATCTTAGCTTCATCTAGTTACGCAGACAGTGTAATTGTCTCGCATATTTCATTGGCTTAAAAAGGTTATTTATAATTGAATGGATTTGATTAATTTATCTATGTGAAAGTGGTTTTTGGAGTTTTTGCGTTTGGAATCTATTTATAAGATTCTTACTCTTATATTCAATTGAAAAAGTTGTTTACATTTGAATTATTAATTTTATTTATTAATTCCATTTGTATGATAAAATAACAATTTTTTACTTCTAATCATAAATTATTTCATAGATTAATTACTTTTTTGTTTTAATTGTTTGTGTACGCCTTTTTTTCATATTTAATATTTCAAATCTGAAATCATGATATACATTGTTATATCTTTATGATACCTTTTGAGCCCTAAAAGACTCTACTTTACTTTTAAATAGATCTTCATATTGTCAACAGATATTACAGTTTTTCTAAGATATTAAAGGTCTCATTTTGTGCATCAAAACATCAAGTTATGCAAACAAAATTTCCTTTTAAGGTATTAATACAAATTCATTTTCCAAAACCATTGATGAACTAAATGGCCTTTAGCAAAGGGAAAGAATAGTTTACATATAGAGTTCTTCATTTTTTTAGTCTTACTCAGAAAATATTCCTTCCTACAAGGATAAAGCTTCTTGAGATAATATGCTCTGTAAATATGTCTGAATGAGATATCTGAATTTTTTTCGTTATATCAAGAAATCTATTCGTGAGTGGAAATAGAACCAAATCCTCAATTCGACACATCCCATTTGTCTAGTGCATAAGGAGCTTTGAATCTCTAGAACCCTGCAATGGTTGTGTTTGTAGCACCTTTAATTATTAATTATAGATAATAGAACTCAACAATATTATTTGATCTCTGGACTGTTGTATGCTTAGGAAAAATATATATATTTTTAAAACAAGAATAATATATCCAGTGCACCATACATACTAGGTGTTCCTTGACAAGCCCCGTCAAAAAACCTCATGCTTTTGAATAATCCATTTCAGGTTTTTTGAGGGTTCTGTGTGGATTTTCCTTTTCAAGGTTCCAAGAACCACCATAGAAGAATCACATCTCATGACCAACCTGCATAGGATTTCTCTCTTTTCCTCAAAATACCATTGTGATTCTTGTAATTCACAAACCCCAAAAGAGAAAGCAAGGAAGAGCTTTATGTATATATCTTTATGATACCTTTTGAGCCTTAAAAGACTCTCTACTTTACTTTTAAATAGATCCTCATATTGCCAATAGATTCTTCATCTGCTTATTACAATTTTTCTGAGCTATTAAAGGTCTCATTTTGTGCATCAGAACATCAAATTATGCAAACAAAATTTCCTTTTAGGGCATTAACACAAATTCATTTTCCAAAAACATTGATGAACTAAATGGCCTTTAGTAAAGGGAAATAACAGTTTACATACGGAGTTCTTCATTTTTTTAGTCTTACTCAGAAAATGTTCCTTCTACAAGGATAAAGCTTCTTGGGATAATATGCTCTGTACATATGTTTGAATGAGATATCTGAATTTTTCTCTTTATATCAAGAACTCTATTCATGAGTGGAAATAGAACCAAATCCTCAATTTGACACATCTCATTTGCCTAGTGCATAAGGAGCTTTGAATCTCTAGAAACATGCAATGGTTATGTTTGTGGCACATTTAATTATTAATCATAGATAGTAGAACTCAACAATATTATTTGATCTCTGGACTGTTGTATACTTAGGAAAAATATATATTTTTTAAGACAAGTTTAATATACCTAGTACACCATACATACTAGGTGTTCCTTGACAAGCCCCATCAAAAAACCTCATGCTTTTGAACAATTAATTTCAGGCTTTTTGAGGGTTTTGTGTGGATTTTCCTTTTCAGGGTTCCAAGAACCACCATAGAAGAATCACACCTCATGAGCAACCTGTATAGTATTTCTCTCTTTTCCTCGAAATACTATTGTGATTCTTGCAATTCACAAACCCCAAAAGAGAAAAAAAGAAAGAGCTTTATGTGTTGCTATAGATTTGTCATAAAATAAGCTTTTATGATGGGAAATGGATTCTCAGGACTATTGATACTTATCTTATTCTCATCAATATTGTCTTCACGAACAAATATGGAAAGACAAAGACAAGCTTTTCTAGGCGAATGGGGCATAAGATTCTAGCTCCTAGATTGCTTAAGCTTAACCCAGTGGATGCATATCTTGCTGGAAAGAATAAGTACCACGGTGGCCAGTTCTCTTGGGTAAATTGATCTGCTTTTTGGTATTTTAATTTATGTTATTTGGCTTTTGCATATAACATTCCCATATCTTATTAGAGTTGAGTAAAACCAAATTATTTCAATATTTATAATTTGTTGCATAGCTCACAATTTCGGAATTTGGTTCTTGTAAGCATTGCTTGTTGTAGTCTATGTATAGTTTATGATAATGAACATTATAAAGATAACTTTTTAGCAAATCATCAAGTCCATTATTATAAAATTACGATTGACTTTGATACCACATGCATGCTCTGTGACTTATTTTTTGTTAAGTGGATGACCAACATTAGAATTTTATATAGTTGTTGACAATTTTTAATGGAGAAGCTACAGGAAATGGAGAGATAGTTTTAGGACAGAATGCATTTTTTTGTTATTCTTTACTACCACTTCATCAAAATTCAAACAATATTACATTTCATAGCAATATGATAGGTTGAATATAATATCACTTGCTATACAAGCGTAGTGGTCCAATGGACATGAGAGGGAGCTACCTGTATTCTCAGGATTGTTGATATGGAATTAAGTGTACAAATGCCTGATGTATTTTTGTCAAGTTAATGAGAGTGAAAAAAGGGGCACAACCTCATTGGCATTATTGATATATTTTGTGTCATTTGGAATTTTTGCAAGTCCAAAACAACAATCATGTGTGCTACAAGGGCCATGTGACTAAAAAGTTGTTATTCCTTCTAGATTGTTGCAAAAGATGAATTCATGCATAAGAATTTGCTATTAGGAATTCTCCAAAGCTCCACCTTTGGTTGCAATCCCAAAAAAAGTGAGATTTTTCAGCAAAGCCTCTTAGCATTGACATCCATTTTCACATGTCACTAGATTTTGTTGTTGGGGTCTCTCAAACCATTGATGCCTTTGTTGTTGTGCTCACCTGCTCTTCTGCTCCAAGCACTATGGTTTTCATTGCTAGACTCTATAATGAGGTTAAAACCATAATGTGAATCTTCTATTGCACTCATGCCTCTTCCCAAGTAAGATTAGTTTTACCCTTTTAGTACTTGTTGATCAACATAAATTGTTAACAAATTTGAACAAATTTTTCGCTTTTGAATTATTCTAATGTATGTGCATGTGATGCTTGTAGTCACCACAGCAAAACTACTGTAGAGTGGTAGCATTCAAAAAGTGAAGCCTTCATATTGAAGTGGGTTTCTGCCAAGAAAGTGAGATCATTGGTGTGTCATATCACATATGTTGTACAAGAATGTCTTTATCAGAAGGCTTATGCATGCATTTCGAGAGTAGATCAGCTAGCTTCTTAAAATAAAGGAGGCCATGATATGCCGCATCTTGTACTTATTTTTTATCAAAGTGCGTGAATGAATATGATTTGGTCTCCTCTATATGCACATACACTATTATCCCACTAACATGACCATCATAATTATTGTTCTAGGGTGGAAATAGTGGAAAATATTGTCATGACTCTCAGAAGTTATCGTTAGCAGTTCACAGGCTCAATCTTCTAGCTTGAATATTTATTTCCCAATTATTCAATTGATTGAATTTATTTTATCTTGTTATTACTGAATTTATTTCAAGAATGTTGAAACTACCATTTCTTATGTTTTGGAAAAGCAAGGGAATATTTTATTCTTCCATTTCTAGTGTTTGGATATTGTTTAATAAAAAACCTTTTTTGTGGGAAAATGTTTCTAAAATGTGCCAAAGCAATACTTGTAAGATTTAATGCAATAATGGAGGCATATTAAATGGTTGGTGACGCTAGCTCAAAAGAGAACAATGAAGCACATAGCAAAGGTGGATGTAGTGTTGATATTTGAACCTCACATTTATGAAGTATGAATCATATTTTTATAAACATATGTCATAGATCATCATTGTAATAGTGGGATCTCAACCATACATTTAACTAGTTTCAAGTAGGCCAGGATTTTATGAGCGAGGGACATTTTTATAGATTCCACTCTCTATAGTCCAATTACGGTGATATTGGGAATACTTCATACCTCATAGCCTTCTTCTTTGTAAGAGAGTTCTATTGAATGCAAATCTCTTGTAGTGTCTTATTTACAGACATTTTTCTTTTGTCTTTATTAGTAGCTATGGAGTTACAAGAATGGTTGAGGCTGGAATTCACTAGAGAATGTTGTGTTGGTAGAGAGTTCTAGGGATTGCAAATATCTTGCAATGACTTATGTCCAAAAGTTTTGTTTTCGTCTCTATTAGTAGTTGTGCTAGAACAAGATTAGTGAAAGTTGTAATTTACTAGAAAATCATGTGTTGGTCTTTTATGTTGAGAATTTTACCCCTTAAAGTTCATTAGTCTCTGAGGTTTTTAAAACCCTAGTGCCAATCCCTATAATGAGGTTGTTAAAACCCTTATGTGAGCCTTCTATTGCACTCGTGTTTGTTCCCAAGTAAGAGTATTTTTACCCTTTCAGTACTTGTTTATCGACATAAATTGTTAACTATTTTGAACAATTTTTTCCCTTTTTGAATTCTTCTAATTTCTGTGAATGTGATGCTTGCAATCACCATGGTGAAACTGCTACAGAGTGGTAGCATCCAAAAAGTCAAGCCTTGACATTGAAGTGGGTGTCTGCTAGGAAGGTGAAATCATTGGTGTATCATAGCACATATGTTGTACAAGAATGTCATTATTACAAGGCCTTTGCATGCATTTTGGGAGTAGATCAACCAACTTCTTAAAATAAAGGAGGCCATAATATGCCACATCTTGGTGTGAATTCTTTCATCTTGTTCTTATTTCTGATCAAAGTGTGTGAATGAATATGATTTGGTCTCCTCTATATGCACATATATTATTATCCCACTAGACTGACCATTCCAATTGTTGTTCTAGGGGTGGAAATAGTGGAAAATACTGTCATGACTCTCAAGAGCTAAAGTTGGCAGTTCACATGCTCAAACTTCTAGCTTGAATATTTATTTCCCAATTGTTCAAATTGATTGGATTTATTTTCTCTTGCTATTATTGAATTTATTTTAGGAATGATGACACTACCATTTCTTATGTTTTGGAAAAGCAAGGGAATATTATATTTTCCATTTATGGTGTTTGGGAAAAGAAAGGGCATGTTTCTATTCTTTCATAATTTATGAGGAGTTATGCACAATCAGTATAGTGTTTTCTAAGATCTTGTGCTTTAAGAGATCGAGGATGGCTTAAAAATGCAACACCCTTGATCAAATCCCTGTTTAAATTCATTTTTTTTCTCAATTTTAATTAAAAAAAACATGTAACACATGGACAATTACAGGTAGATATGTTAGAGGAAGTTGTATAAGTTAAGTTGCAACATCGCTATCTTTTCCTAAGTCACGAAAAAGATTACCTAAGAAGAGTAGGTTGGCTACATTCTCTCTAAGGTATTGAACAATTTCCAATTAGGAAGGAGCAATTGTTGGTGCTCTTTATTGCCTAGTTTACACCTCAGGGAGTGCATTCTAAAGCTCTTGAATTATATATGACAAGATGCATTTAAGCAAGGTAGTAGAAGCATGATTTAGTCAAAAGTAGAGAAACTAACTCACATCCTTGATAGAATCCAACATGGAGTTGTAAAAGATTAAGCGAGGTAGTGAAAATGAAAGAAATTAGTCCAACTTAATTTTAATGTTGCTATACTTTATCTTTGACTAAATCAGGTGCAAAAGCTGCTATATAATCTATAGCATGGTAAAAATAATTTAATGTGAAGATACACATTAATAATAATTTGTGTTGTTGTTCAAATCTATCATAGGTATGTCTGGTTTGGGATTACTGGTTAGTGAATAGAAAATTTGTAGTATGTCGGCTCTCTAGCTTGAGTTTCTATTTTTTTCACAGTAACTAGTTGCTTTTATATTAAAAAAAGTTTCAACCAAACCAAAGAGAAATATGAAACACATAATTTAATAGCCAAATATCCTCTCTTTCTGACCTTGTAGTTCTAGCCTTTAAAGGCATGGCAGGTGTATAGTCTTACATATTGAAATAGTAAAAAAATTATTCGACAAAACATACCAAATGTAGTAAAAAATAGGAATCGTGACTTTCAATGGCTTCAACTGTCGGATCAACTGAGTCTACATTGTAGCATCCTCAGAGTGCATCTCCACATCATAATGAGTTATAGGGTTGATTTCATTTGTGGTGCCCACCACTTCCTAATTTGGGAAGAACATGATGTTTATATCCTACTCATTGGCCAAAGAAAAACTACAAAGGGAGGAGTCACCAAAAAATGCAAATTATGTTGCGGAAGGAGATGAGACAACCTCTTGGGGATGTTAAGTTGGGTTGATATCCATCCAACCAGAGACTTCAAAGAACCCATTTATGATGCTAACTCTAGATATTTTGGATGATGAATTTGGATGAAAGTGTTGACCTCCTTTTTTGTTTCCCTAAGTTTCAGAATAAGGGTTATGGTACCCACTACACACCAATCCTTGACCTGATTTTCTTCACTATGCTTCTTATACACACCATTTTTTTAAGCTAACTCTCAATTTGTATTAACTAAAGAAGAAATTATACATAGTCAAAAGTTTTTGATCTACCACTAGGGAAACCAGATCAATAATAGAAGAACAAATTTGTATTCCATAATGTTTGAGCCATAAAATCAGTCACAAAATTATACAAATATCGACTATAGACCAAAATAGAACTACTATCCTGAAATCTATTACTATATTAAGGGATGCTACCAAAAAAGAAACATAATGCCCTCAGAGCTAGGTGAGAGATGTGAGAAGAGCGCCTAACATAGAATATGGCCCTCAGACGATCCCACCGTGCATGATGTTGCTAAGGTTTTACAGAAATTAGTGTCAGCAGCTAAATAAGCTCGAAGTAGTAGAGTAAACCAATCAGCAACCAGTAACAACTACAAGAGATACTTGGATGAGTGTGCAGAAGGCGATCATAGAGATGTTACAAGCAGCAACATGAGCAACAACACATTTGATGGGAAATTATTTTTGATATTTGGTGAGTTTATTTCACACAAAACATTGTTTGATAAAACAACCCTTGGATTGAGATCATGATAAAAAATACCCAATTGTTGGATTCTACCTTGAGTGTTGTCATTTCATCAAAAACTCAAATTTTGTAGTTTTGGGTTTTCAACAAAGTCGGTTGCTGAAAGTATGGACTTGTTAATACAAGATGACAGTTCCAAATAAACAACCCATATATGGAAAAATGGAAGATGGCACCTTGGAAGATGGCTTGCAATTTGAGTTTCTTGTGAATTTTCATGGTCCAAGCCCACTAAGATCATTTGAATGACTTGATAGATCATTTATTGAAGGGTTGAAATTATTAACTGCACACAGGTATTTTTAGAAATGGAAATGCCAAATAATTTTAACAAAGGCTACCATAGGGAGAAATATTGTAAGTTGTTTACTATGTAGTTGAGGAAATAAATGAAAGATGGCAAGAGTTGAGCCAAATCTCTTTAACATAATTCATTGTTCTATTGCATGTTAGCCCAAAATTCCTAATTAGTATTTTGGAGCCTCGCCTTGGAACAATTATACAAGGGGAATTTGAATTTGGCTAGCTTTAGAATCCTTCAAATGTTTCTTGTATTAGGGCTACGATATATGGATAATCACAAGGGAATTTACCCTGGGCCAAAGGATCTAATAATGCAAGGCATTATAATTCCAAGCCTCAAGAGACCGGTTTTGTCTTTCATGATCGATAGAGGAGTGGCATAAAAAACTACATAATAACACTAGTTAATATGAATTAGCCCATTTTCCAAACCCTTATTCATATGTCAAGGGTCATTTCGTAAGATTTGTTCAAAATCCCCATTTCATGAGTGATAAAAAATATAGACTTATTCGTGACTTGGCAGCCTATTATGGCACAGACCTATAATCTGCCATTGCAACTTTATAAAGGGACAACTTTATAAAGGTAAAATTCAAATTCACCCTATTAGTGTTTTGTCCTATGAATTGCTAAGGTTTTTGTTGTTTATTTTGGAACATTCTTGGTTATCAAAGAAGCAATTGGAACAAATACCATTTTGCATTAGGTAATCATTGAAGCACTTCTTGAATCTGTAGGAAAGAAGCTCATTCGTTGTGTAACTTCAAGAAATTAAATTCCAAACCTTCTTGACTTGATGATGTTATAGATATAGTTACTCTAATAAGTAGTAATAAGTTGGTTTTAGCAATCAGGGAATCAACCAAAATATTGTGCTTAATCATGTTGATGGAGTCTACCATGTATATGTTTTTGAAAATTTCAATGTGGAAAAAATACATCATTGTGGATATAATGACAAACTATTCCACTACTTGTAATTCCATGCCCTAGATACACCTCTTATGGATGAAGAGTTGGTGAAGAGTGGGGACTTGATGAGCTCATGAATTGAGCAAAACATAATTATAGAAAATCTATGTGATAGGGTGCATGTCAACATTTCCATATATGTCTTCTTCCACTTTCGTCTCGCTATTTCAACAAATTTAATTTCTAAGTCTTTACTTACTTGCTTGATTCACTAACTTCCCTATTAGTTTGTGGTTATATCTATATCCTTGGTGCCTCTATGAGGGCATCTGATCACCCTGGCAACTTGCCATATTTCGGTAACATAGCCATGTCCCACACACAACCTTCTACTTTACCAATTCCTTCTCATTCCCCCCACCCCTTGCCTCCTGATTCCTCATGCCTTCCACATACACATCCTTTTTTCATGTAGTGCTACCTTTGTTTCACTCTAAATTCATATACATTTTTATTGGCGTGTCCTTTACACCTTTTGGTGCAAATGTTAGCAATACAATTGGTTCTTTTTTTTTTCTTATATATTTAATATTGTGTTGTATTGTTGTGATTTGGTTTGAATAGTTATTTTATTTGAAAGGTATGGTTATAATCATTTTAGATTTATCTTAAATCCGATTTATCAAGTGTCTGACAGTGTGATCAAGTTCAGAGTTAAGATGGATTTAAGTTGGTACTATTGCAATCCATAATGGGTTTTCTCAAGCCTTTAAATAGGCTTCATCATAACAAATATCATGGACTTGTAAATCATGGTATTTTTATAGTGTAATTTAACTTTATAGTTTTATAGTTAAAAATATGTTTATTTTATTTATTTTAATTATCGAGAGATTTGCATTTCTTATTATTATTATTATTATTATTCTTAAATTTTATTTTATTCTTGACCAATTCAAAATGTTTATGTTGACATTAGAACATCGTGATCACACTAAGCTAAAAGCGCCTCTATAAGCAACAATATTGTTACCGGCAAATAAAAAGTTGATCCGATGTGATTTGTGAATATATTTTTTTAATTTATAAATTATATTTATATTATAATTATATATTTTTTAATTTATAATATTGTTTTTATATCTTTAACATAGTTTGATTTTATGTTAATTTAATTTAAATGATAATTCTATTTAGTAATTTTGTTTTTATTAATCTTATTTTACAAATAGTTGAATTCTAATTATGCCAATACACATGCTTATTTCAAAATAGTCTTTCTAGAATTTTAATTTAATTATAGGTGATTGGTAGGTAGATGGTACATATTTAAACTCTATGGAATATGTCTGAATATTCATAGTATACACAAATTAAGGACTATGATTTCTCTCCAAGTTAGTTATACTCTTTTAATTAATTTATCTCAAATTAATTAATTGAAGAAAATTTAATATCAACATGTATCATATTGTGTAAGTGGTGTTGATAAGCCATGATATTGGGCCATGATATTGTAACAAAAGCTATTTATAAGTTAAGAATTTCCATGGTAAAGTGGGAATCTACATTGTTAAGAATATTGTTTAACTCATATAATATTTTTTTTATAATTAATAATGATGATAATTTAGAATACAGTAATAATTTAGCTAATTACAATATGAGATGTATCTAGGAATAAAGGTTTTGATGTTTATCATGAATTATGAATTGATGTCTATTAGTATTTACCAATAATTTAATTTATATGTTGTGCTAATATAATAATGATGAAAAATATCTATATAAAAAGATGAATAAAATTTCTAAAAACTTGTGTAAAAATATTTGTCAGATAATTCAATTATTTCATATTTAATACATTGGTTGAATCATCATTTATCTATCGATGTATTTTATCTTTGTTTATGTTATAGGAAAATATTGAGCTTTTACATAATCCAAGATGGTTGCAATATGAATAATCATGCATGGCCTTAGTTTTAAGTATCTCCAAAGGAAATTGATAAATAGGTTTTTGGAGCATCTATAAAGAACTTGTTTCATGACTAAATGTTTCAATGTTTATTACGAATAATTAAAAGTACCTTTGGCAAAATGATATCACTGTACATTATTAGAGTTGGGTGATTGTTGTAAATATATTGAACTTTGAATGATTGTATATTATTTTTCATGCCTTGTATAGGTAATTTTTTTAACCAAAACATTATTCTCATTATGTTAATTAAGTTTTAAAATAAATAAATGCTTACAAGTATTTTTTTTATAGGAAAACTGAAATTATTTCTATATCTATTTATACTCTAAATTAAAATAATCTAATTATACTCTCTAAATTAATATAATCTAACTTTAGATGGATTTGTAATAAGAATATAGGTATTTGAAAGAACTCAAACCTCATTATATTAAAAGGTAAAAGGAATCTCTTTTCATTTTTATAAGGAAGTTAATCAACAAATATCAATTGTAGCTAAATGTTTCGCTTCATTTGTTCCATATTTGTTATGATTTCAAAAGATTTTCAATCATATTTATGGAAGCTTCGAGCTTTTGTTTTTAATTCTTGGCAGAGATGTAATGAACCTCAAAAAAACTCTAAAAACCATTTTCTTGTTGATAGAATTACAACCCTCAAGTGGTATTCCACAAGACTATGATTTAATATATTGGCTTGATCATTGTCTGCTTTTTCCTTTGAATCCTTAGGTACAAGTTGATTTTTAGTTTTACCATCAGATATGTTCACCATTTAAATATACATTTTAAGCTACCCTTAATCTTTCCCAAGATACTCTTCAATCTATGGTTTGTGCTGGTGGCATATTAAAATAAAATTACTACTAAATTTATTATGGGGTCTTTTAACTACCATACCTTCCAACTTGACTTTAGTCTTTTACGCCTAAATGTTTTTTTTAACCCCTTATTAAATTCATACAAGGTTATTTCTATAATTATGACATCTAATCATACCATAGAATTTCACATGTCTTTCTTCATTCTTTATGACTAGTCCTACCCCAACATGATGTACAAAACTCTAACCATGGCATATGGTATTTGGTTTTTGCGCTCTATGGTTTAATTTCTCATATAATATATGGTTGCATACATTCTATGTTTTAAGAATATATAAAGTTTACGTCCACACACGAATTAACATGTGAATTTTAACACATGGACCATGCTTGACCACATAGGTCATTTCTATTGGTCCACGACGGGGTTCCCCCCCCAACCTCACATGGCTTTGCATGGTAAGGCGTGGACTTTGGAACCAATGAGAAAGAGTAAGTTTTGTCAAATCAACGGTGTCAAATGATAGGGTTTCATTTTGATCTTAATGACCCTCCCTCCGCCAATTCGCTTGGTCATTTCCATTAGGTTTACAAACTAAGTGTCACATTGATCTGTGATCGAGTTTTTGATCTATCACTCACTTCCAGCTTGCAAATAACTATAAACCTCACCCTATTTCCAGACTTCATCCATTCACATTTGGCAGAAATACAAATTACAGATCCATATGGATGGATTGGTATGTAATAGAGTATAAAGTCATTTTTGTGAGATAACTATATTTTTTTGTCAATTGTTTGTATTTTTCATTTAACCAGTTCTTTTCTTCTTGAAGTTCCAAATTTTGTACGGAGTATTTTTTGTTGATTTTGAGACTCTTCTTGGTCTCTATAACTGGCAGTAATCTCCTTTTGTTGGTTTGTGGTTCAATTAAACCTATTGGAAGTACTATTTGTCATTCCCCTTTCTTTCCAAGTAAATTTTTGTTTTTATTTTCCTTGTTTTGGAATATTATGTTTTGATAAACCAAACAGGGCTTTGTTCTAACCCTATTTCTTTTTCATGCAGGTTCAATGTGGAGACATGGAGTTACTTTCGGCCTCCTCTTGGTAGGGGTTCACTCTTAGCGGATTTTCTCTTGGAAGGTAATACTATATTATTCCTTTGTTAAAGGTAAAAACCCTTAGTGAATATCTAAAATTTCTTGTTTACTTTCTAAATATTTTATGACTTAGGGTTTAATTATTGAAACCCTAGCACGTCAAGGATACTGCATGGCTGTAGTTAGATCCTAGTCTAAATACTTAGCCATGGTCTCACACATAAATGTCATGTTGTGGCTAATCTTTTTTATGTGAAATGTGTTTAATATATAGGGTTTTAACCCTACTTGTATTTGTTAGCTTAGCATCTTGTTATAATTGTTTTTGACATAGTTCTACTTTTGTTATAGGTAAAGAACATAGATTTTTCGGACATGGACTCTTCCTGGAACATCTTCTCGGTGAGAGTCTATATTTTAGGTCACTATCCTTTCTAGCCCAAGCAGTTTTTATTTAGTAAAAACTCTCAGGGTTTTCTCTTGTACGCTTTTCTTATAATTTTCAATAGATCAACAACCTAGAGTTGTCTTTGAATCGTAAAACACCCCAAACTAGCACAGGATCTCGATTAGGAATAGGCCTAGAGACCTATGGTCTTGACCAATTCTTCGATTGGGTCGAATATTAGAAATCTTAGACTTTGTTGATAGATAACGTTATTCTTACAAGGGTTTAACATATCTTCTTATTAGTTATTTTTATTATTTATACTCTCAAAGAATTTGTATAAGAGCTATCTAATTTATGTGTGTGTGTGTGTGTGTAATATTTTAATCTACAAAGGTCAAAAAAATGTGATAGTGGCCTTCACAGATAAACCACTTCACTAAATTATCGCAAACATTGAAACTCGTTTCATGTATTTTCTTTAAGAGTTTTGGTCTTGTTTGCAACGTAGGCAACATGTCATCTTTTCACATATTGGTTGTCGTATAACGTGTAAAATCATCTTTTGATGGTTTCAAGGGTCTACCTTTGTGTATATGATTTTTCCTAACCATGTAAACATCGGTCGCACTCATTCACAAAGTTTTTAACACTGTCGCACAAGTGTCGTCACAGTCGTCGCAAAGTGTATCTTAAGTGTCGCACTTGTCGTAACTGGTCATAAAGTGGTAACACAAAGGGAAATGTATTGTTCATGTGTCATGGGTGATCCATGTTGTTGCGACATCGAGTATTATAAGTGTGATATCACAGTTGAAGTCTTATCACTATACAAATAAGTCTCAACGGTCTCACACTCAACCATTTCCGAAGAGGTTTCCTAACCAAGAAACTTGGCTCCACCAGGCCTACCTAGACTGCACACTACATCGTTCCATACCTCAAGATGTAATCTTCCCCCTTGGTACTGTGCAATGTGCAATTCCTTCCTCCCAGGACTGTTGCACTGTGTAGTTTCTGTGCCTAAGGCCCAGCCTTGACCTTCGGGATTGTGCAATTATTCCTCCCGGCCTGGTCCTAACTATGCACTACGCAAGAACAAGCCTCAAGCTCTTTGCATAAGCCTTTGAACCATGCATTTGCATAGTATCTTAGTCTCCCTTTCCCCCTGAAACTTCACAGTATATCCTCCCAATGTCCATCCCCTCATCCTGCCTCACTGTCATCGAGTACTGCACAGTTTTTTCCCTCAGTTTGGCCTAAACTTTACACTATGCAGTCTCACTAATAAGGCCTCACCCATGGTTGATTGAACTATGAAATTTCACAGTCACTAAGCCCTCTCTCCTGACATGTCACTTGGTCTCGGCTCAATTAATGGATCCAAATGTACTATCTTAGACTAGGGGGTCTTTAGACTAATGTCATCTCTCCATGAGTTAATTATATATGCGGGTACTCTCTCACACCATGACAGGATGATGAAGAAGGAGATGAAAAAGGGAAGCATGCTGAAAGACATATTTGCAGTTGGAAATGCAAGTTTATCAATCGAGGCAAAGCAAAGGGACACCAATTTGCAACGACAACGCAAGACTTGAGATCATTGAAGACCCCTTATCACCAAGCCATGAGGAGGTGGAAGAAAAAATCATTCTCTAGTAGATATCAGAGACATGGAAGCAACAGTGGTGTGACATTGCCACATCATCAATCAATCCATGTCAACAGCATCATGTCATGAGTTTTCATAGGCCACATCATCATTGTGGATCATGTATATTCAAAATGTATTATAAAGTGGATGTCCAAGGGACACATGTGGAATATGAAGAGTCATGTAAGTTGAAAGGTCATCTGAAGTCAAATAGTCATGAGGGTAGTCAAAGAATCACAAGGAGGTTGAATCATCACCCCTTGGCTATATATACACCCTCATTGTATGAGCAAAAGACTTTTTTTCACCTTGGCTCCTCTCTCAAAGCATTAGAGAGATAAGCAATTCTTTTGGGGAGCAAGAAGTGGCTCCAACGCTCCACTATTAAAGTTAGTGGTGTACATTGTATACATATTTTTTGGAACTTTGACTTAATATTAGAAGCCTTCAAGGCCAACATGTTCTTCATGCATGGATTATGAATGTTTGTAAGACTATTTTGTGGATGTTTCTATTTCATGTTTGCTTTCACATGTGTTAAGATAGTTGAACTATTTTGGTTATTTTAGTACTTATCTTGTTGATAATGTTTTTGAGTGGTTATTAAATTTTTCACATCCTTGTAGACTACTCCGCGAGATATTATGCAGGACTATCTCACTAATTGGTTGTAATGATCGTCTCATCCGTTGTGGACTATTTCGTTGGATGTTAGATGGGTCCTTCTTTTTTGTGTGTGTCTCTTCTTGGGTGGTACTATTACCTCTCTCTTAGAGACTCACCTTTTCATTCCCCCTATAGTATAAGGACTTAGACACATCTACAATTGAACACTCACCAGGCACATCTTCTTTCTTTTCGAATGCACCATCTGTTCCTCTCTCTTGCTAACAATTAGAGCCAAGGAAAATATAATATAAGAATACATGGAAATTGGGTCGACATTATAGATGGGGATCCTAATCCAAATAGTGTGAGGTCTAATTTGGACTTCACATTTGGGAGACCCCCTTCCTGACGGATTTCCATCACCGTCAAAAAATAACTAGATCTTAAGTTAATATTTGAAAAGGTAGTGGCTCCTTTGACCTGATCAAACAAGTCGTCAATCTTGGGTAATGGATACTTATTCTTGATTATCATCTTGTTAATTTATCGGTAGTCTATGTAGAGTCTAAAAGTTCCATCCTTTTTCTTCACAAATAAGATCAGTGCACCCCAGGGTGACACACTTGGTCTAATATATTTTTTGTCTAATAACTCTTGTATCTACATTTTTAGTTCCATAAATTCTGGAATACTCATTCTATATGGAGCTTTAGATGTTGCGATTTCTCCAGGGATAACATCCATAGTGAAATATATGTCCCTTCGTGGAGGCATTCCTAGTATTTCCTTAATAAAAATGCCATTGTACATTTCTAGGATGGGTTAATCTTCTATGGAAGGTTTATAATTACTTTTATAATGATGTTCAATCTAAACTACATACAGTTTACATCCCTTTGTGATCATTTCTTTAATTGTAAGGAAAATATTTTCCTTACTAAAATATCCCTTGGTATCCCTTTTATTATACAGGTTACCCCTTCATCATTGACACATGTAAAATATTTTTCCAAATAGTTCAAGACTACTCTATGTTTTTCTAGCCAATCCATGCCAACAAGGATACTATATGATCCTAAAGGTAGAATATTCAAGTTTAGTTTAGTGTGCAATCCATTTAATTCTATTGAACAAACTTTGTTAATCTCAGTAACCTTTCTTTTGGTTCATGTAGCTAATTGCACTAACCAAGGTCTATTCTATTTTTCTATCTTAAGACAACACTTTTCAATCACACAAGGAGAAATATAACTCAAACTAGAGCTAGGATTAATTAACACAAGCACAATTTTTCCAAAGATTTTACCGTGAATCTCCACCATGGTGGATTGATGACCAGGATGTCTATCATCTAGAGCTACATTAATCCTTGGAAAATTATGAGTAACATCATTTACTGTAGAGGCCTTTTGTATATTATTCATTGTTGTATTTTTCTTCAAAGGATTTTGTGGGCAATTCCTCCATAGATGATTTTCATTACATCCCCAACACTTGATTGGCGGTCTTGTAGATTCATCAAATTTTTGGTTCCCTATTCCTATTACCTACCCACTTCCTTGGCTTAGATTTCTTTGTTGATTCACATTCCTATTGTGATTTCCCCCCTAAAAACTTTTAGAAGTATTGGTAAACATGTGTTTCTTAAATCATTTCTTCTTGGCATTAAATTTTTCATTCTTTTTTGCCAACCAATTCTTAGAATTATTACTTTTTTATTTATTCTGAGTGTAGCACAATTTTTCATTCCTTGTTGTTTCATCCATTGTTTTTGGATTGTCAAATTCAATCCTATCTTTGTAGGAAAAGGATAAACAATCGATACATCTTTAAATTTATGTATTTTCTTCCTTAAGATATGGCACATATCACAACAGGCTAATAAATTTATTCACACATTCATTCATTGTTAACTGAACCAGTCTTAATTCATGGAATGCCATGGCTTTCTCTTCGTAGTACCTCTTTGTTAAGTGATTTTTATTGAATTCCTTCCTGAATAGTTTCTAAGTCATGTTTTTGCCTCAAATTTTATTTATTGCTTTGTTTTCTTCCCACCACAAAGCTACTTTGTTATTCAACTAAGATATAGCTAGTGTGGATTTCAAGTTACTAGGGTAATGATGGACTTAAGAATATGTTGACGTGTTCATAAGGCAAGCTTCTACCCCTTTATATTCTCCATCAAAATTTAGAGGTCTGGTCTTTTTAAATTCACCTTGTAATTGAGATTCAATTCTTTTTTTCTTAGAGACAGAAGTGTTGCTCCCTGACTTTTGTTTTTGTGAGTCATCTCTAAACTTGGTTGTTTTACTCTCACTAGAATTTAATGGTTTAGTTCTTTCTGGAGACTCATTCCTAATCCTTTTCTTATGAGTTCTTTCAAATTTCATAATGCTCCATTTTTCCTCTAACCTCTTGAGGATGTACCCATTTATGTCTTCTTGTTCATCACTTTCCTTAGACAATTTCTCCTAATTAGATTTAACATTGTCTAAATCAACTTTTAAACTGCAAACCACTTGTAAAATTTTAGATTCATGGTTGATTTGGTTTCCAATTTCTCCCCTCATCATTCCCTACTCATAATCATACTCTCTACCACCTTCGCGTGATCCTATTGAATTCTATCTATTATTATCTTCAGCCATTCCTCAATTTTATTTCTGGTAGTAATTTTCCTTTTTGTATGATACATTTAAAAATAGAATTTCAAGTTAGGACCCATAAAGGCTCGACGTTGTAACTTATAGATCTAATACCACATGTAATGAACCTCAAAACAAACTCTAAAAAAAAATCTTGCTGACAAAATTACAGTCCTACACAAGATTATGATTTAATACTATGATACTAGTTTGATTATTGTACATATTTTCCTTTGAATCCTTAGGTACAAGTTGATTTTCAGTTCTACCATTAGATATGTCTGCCTTATACATATACATTTTAAGCTACCCTTAATATTTCCCAAGATACTCTTCAATCTATGGTTTATGTTGGTGGAATATTGAAACACAATTACTCTTAAATTTACTATGGGGTATTTTAACCGCCATATTAAAAAAAAAAATTGCTCTTAAATTTACTATGGGATCTGCAAAACTGTCTGCAATAAAGGTGCTCACTATATATGCTCCAATATCTACACTAGCTAGTTCTTCAGTGATCTACAATTATGTCTCTAATATTCTCTATTATAATGTCTTCAATAGGCTTTTTGTTTCAGGTCCACAAATCACCTCCAGGCCTGCAACAAGTCAATTTGTATACAAGTCTTCTACAAATCTTGTTCTTAAGTTTGCAATGGCTATTACAGGATCATCAAATGAATATTCTTCAATGTCTTCTACAAGGCTCACTCAATAGTCTTCCAAGTCTTCATTGTCTACAACTATTGTACAAGTTTGGTGCTCTAGAGTACAAGGTTTGTTCAATAGGTCAATATATACTCCCATGCAATTCAAATATTGCTTTGTCCCAGTAGGTCGAGGTCATCTCCTATAGTGGCCATGGTTTTCTGACTCAAATGCACCAAAATTTTGTAGAGGATCTGAGATCTGCAATTCAATATGCTATAGAATCCAACGATAACCACAAAGATATACCCAGAGAACTAGGTCGAAGTTTTCCTGAGATGAATTTTTTTCAACATGTCATGAAACCATAGAGAACTTGCTTCAAATTGTCATGAAATAGCATAGCATTTTCTTTTTCAAAATGTCACGAAATAAGACAGAAACATATACTCTCAAACTCCATGAAGTAGCTATTAAATTTACCACCGAAAATGTGTCTGATCCTCCTTGCTTTTTGGTTCATGAGTTGTGAACCCTTTATGTTCCTTAGGTATGAGTTTCTTGTGTATACTGACCAAAGTTGGAACAATGAAATGAGGAGAACACTACTTTTATTTATACATGTTTGACCAAGATCTGAACATAAACGACTTTTTTGACGGGGGGTGACATGTATATTAGTTATTTGTAAATACTAAGTGTTTGAATCCAACTTGCAATATCCATCAATCAAATTAGTATAAGTAATAGCATTAGTATGAATTATTTTATTGTTGTGAGACTTGATTTCCTCTTGGAAAGAATTCATTAACATGCTCCATGTTACTACATTAGGAACACAATCATTGGAGAGAATTTCATCTAGAATGTGATTGCCTTCATGGAAAGTTCCTTCTTGGAAGGAACCATGAATCATTAATTTGTAAGTAACAACATTTCAAGAACACCCTTTCATAATCATATCCTTTAGTGTCCTTTTAGCTTGAACAAGTTCCTATGCCTTGCACAAAGCATAAATTATGATGGTGAAAATAAAAACATCTAGAGTAAATCCTTTGTCCAACATTTTATCCAGAATTACTGAGGTTCTCTCCATCTTCCACTCTTTGCAAATACCAAACAAAAATAAAACATTGTATGTTCCAAGATCTGGTGCATGGTCTTTCCTAAGTATCTCACTGAAAACCTCATCCCATTTGTTCTTTTTAAGTGTGTATTTATCAGGGTAGTGTAAGTTATGTTATTAGGAGGATGGCCCTTTTCCTTCATTTTCCTGAGATGTTCCATGGACTTATCAATATCACCATGGCAACTTGTCAAGAAATGTAATACAATGGCCATTCAATGTAGTATTGGTTGTTGGATTAGTTACATTTCTTAAAATTGTGGTGTTGGCATCTTTGGGAACTCAATTCTAGAGAAGTCTACCATATTGCACTTTATTTACTATTTATATTTGGGACTTGAAAAAAATTTAGTACTCCTATATTATTTGACAGTGCTAGAAAGCATTGTTGGACCTATTTTTATGCTTTTTCAGATTATCTTAGACTTGGTGCACCTTTTTCTTTGCTTTTTAATTTTGTGACTTAGATACTGTTGTTTGTTTGAGTCATCTATAAACTTGGGTTTTTGACTCTCACTAGAAGTTAATGGTTCAGTTCTTTCCGGAGACTCATTCCTAAACCTTTTCATATGAGTTCTTTCAGATTTTACACTGCCCCTATTTTCCTCTAACCTCTTGAGGATGTACCCATTTATGTCTTCTTGTTCATCACTTGTCTTGGACAATTTCTCCTTATTAGCTTTAACATTGTCTAAGTCAGCTTTTAAACAATGAACCACTACTAAAAGTTTAGATTCATGGTTGCTTTAGTTTCTAATTTCTCCCCTCATCATTCCCTGCTCAGAATCATACTCTCTGCCACATTCAGGTGATCCTATTGAATTCTATCTATTATTATGTTCAAACATTCCTTAGTTTTCTTTCTGGTAGTAATTTTCCTTTTTTGTATGATACATAGAAAATCAACATTTCAAGTTAGGACCCATAAAGGCCCAATGTTTTAACTTATATCTATGATACCACATGTAATGAACCTCAAAACGAACTCTAAAAAAAATTATTGTTGGCAGAATTAAATTCCTTAAGTGATACTCCACAAGATTATGATTTAATACTATGATACTAGTTTGATCATTGTCCATTTTCCTTTGAATCCTTAGGTACAAGTTGATTTTCAGTTTTACCATCATATATGTTCGCCTTATACATATACATTTTAAGCTACCCTTAATTTTTCCCAAGATACTCTTCAATTTATGGTTTATGTTGGTGGCATATTAAAATACAATTACTCTTAAATTTACCATGGGTTTTTTTAACCGCCATATTAAAAGACAATTACTCTTAAATTTACTATGGGGTCTGCAACACTGTCTGCAATAAAGGTGCTCACTATATATGATCCAATGTCTACATTATCTAGTTCTTTAGTGATCTGCAATGGTGTCTCTAATATTCTCTGTTATAATGTCTCCAATAGGCTTTATGTTTTAGGTCCACAAATCACCTCCAAGTCTACAACTAGGATGCCCATGCAGATGTCCATTATTGAGTATATGCATATAAAAAAAAAAGTAGCTAAAAATAAACACATGAGTTTCTTCCTTCATCAAAGTAGTCACCAAATTCAATTTTATCTAGTAGAAGAATAAATTGTTTGTCAACCATCCAAGGCTCGAATATAAGTCTCATATGCATCCCAAGCCACCTCCAAACTTATGAAAAATAACAACAACGAGATCCCAAAATAATGTGTGCAATAAATACTAATGCACCCCCAAAAATAGAGAGAATAATCCTTCAATCATAATGTAGACATTCTCCCTCAAAGATATATAATCTCCAAAAAAATTCCATTCGTGAAAGGAACCACTAAGGTACATATCAAAATTGTGAGGCACTATTGATAGAAGGATCAAATATTCCCATGGGCAGAGTTGGAGAAGTTTCAACATTCCTTCCCTATTTTCATTAATTTCCCACTAGCCCTCATGTAGCACCAATCCTCTTTTTGAAAGGAGATCAGCTTCCTGATTTCATTCCCTGTATACATGAGAGAAGGAGACATGTGAGAAATTCCTAACCCTGTTAATGATGTTTTGATACATACGAAGGAGAGTATGATTTTTTAGCTTTGATTTTCCATTCATCTAGTTGATCACATTTAGGGAGTCACCATTAAAATTTATCTCATTTATGACCATAAATTTTTCCAATTGGAGAAGAAGTTTGAGAGAAAGTAATTCAGAAAATTTATTTGTAGCAAATCCAATAGAGCATGCAAAGGAGAAGAAATGAATCTCAGAGATGTATATTTTTCCCCCAAGCCCCCCAAGGGGGGGAGGATATCCCAGTAGTGAGGTAAAAAATGGCCCCCAGTTTATCCAATGGAACAATGGTTTCAGAGTGTTGATTCGTTGTGAGAGAGTAAATTTTTTTTGGCAGAGAGTCTAGGAGAGCCAAATTGTTGCATACCACCCTAATATAAGATTTCCCTTTATCCTAAAATATAGTAGAATTTCACTCTAGCCATATTCCCAACAAACCACAAGAAGAAGTGATTTTAAATAGTCCCTTCGCTTTCTATTAAGCTAGTCAAGGAGGCAATCATTTAGTGTGGAACCATTCAAAGACAACTGCTTACCCACCAAAAGTTGAATTTTTTTCCAAAATTTCTAAGTAAAATTGAAATGAATGAAAATATGAGGGATGGATTCCTCTTCCTGTAAACATAATGAACAACAATTAGTGCCAATGCATAATCTGTTCTTTTAACACCTCCAAAGTGGGTGCTTTTCTGTTAAGAAGAAACCACATAAATAATTTTGATTTGGGAGGTCAGGAGACATGGGTGGGTTGATCTCCTTAAAATCCAGAGAAAGGTAACCATATTTTGGACTATATCTGCCAGAGGGGGCCAATGACAAAACCAAGTAATCCTCAAATGGGGAAAGAGTGATAAGGCGTTGCGTTAAAGTGACGGTGTAATCAGTCCATTCTTGAGCTATAAGATCATATATATGGAGCTCGAATACATCTTTCCATGCTTGAGGACCCATGTATCCAATTTATTTGAAGCTAGTTCAGATAGTATAGTCCCTAGGAGTTTAGATTATGTATGAGTTGTTCTAGTAAAATGTGTGCATCCTTGTTGTCAACCCATGGGTCTTTTCCAATGAGGAGTTTCAATACATCACCTACCTTCCATCTAAGCCTAGAGAATATAAGTTCTATGGAATTGATAATGGCCCTCTAGAATATTGATCCATTCCCCACCACCTTCCTATGAGATCTTAGTTATTCCAACAATGAGGCAAGGGAGATGTATTTTTGCTCCATAATATGGGACCATAGGAAAAATTCATTGATCAACTTCTAGGCTCCTTTGGTTGCTAGAGCCAATGAAAAATAATGTGTAATTTTTAAGGCCCCAACCCCTAGGGACTTTGGTAATGCAATGAAGGACCAAGATGCAAGGGGAAAAGGTTTTTTTCTTATTGATTGGCCTAAAGATATTGTAGAGAAATTCACTTGATTTTATTGAGGATGCCCTTTAAAATCCACACTAAGGAGGCCCAATACACAGGGATGACTTCCAACACATATTTACAAAGAATTAAGCGACCTACTCAGGATAGCCATTTATGCGGTGGTAACTATAGATTTTCATCTCAATTTTTGCAATAAGCCAAGTTGAATCAGATTTATTGTAGTTTATTAGTTTTAGAAGAAAACCCAAGTATTTCAATGGACCTACGAATGAGAGGGGAATTTTTTAGAGAATTTTGAGTATAAGCCTTAATTCCTCCTAATCTAATGCACTTCCAAGAAGGACAATTTTTTCTTTGTTGACTTGTATTCCAGTAGCCATTGAGAAAGTGTCCAATATGTGTTTAATAGCTTACATACTTTCAAAGTCCAAGTCTAGAAAGGTAATGATATCATAAACAAAGAACATGTGTGTAAGAGAGCAATTTTGAGTGATAGAAATATGTTTGATTAAGTGTCTTCTTTTTGCATCCTGGATGGCTCTGCTCAAAGCTTTCGTAACCATTACAAAGAGAAGAGGGGAAAGGGTGAATCCTTGATGAAGCCCTCTCTGTGGAATGAAAAAGGGGCAGTTCAAACCATTTATTAAGAGGGTTATTAAAGAAGAGCTAATACAGCTATATAGTCAGTCTACAAATTGTGTATTAAAGCCTAAATGGAGGACCAAAAGCTTTATGTTTTACCAGTCCACTATGTCAAATGATTTTGATAAGTCTACTTTATAGATGATAGCCTTTTGTTTTGAAGATGGAGGGAGTGAAGACCCTCATGGGCCATACCTATAGCTTCATGAATTTGATGATCCTTTAAGAATCCAAATTGTTCCCTAGAGATATGTTCAGAGAGGATGGTCTTCAGACAGATAGCAATATTCTTCAAGATGATCTTGTAAATAGAATTGCGCAATGAAATAGTCCAAAACTTTTTAAAGGAATCTATCGGATCTAATTTGGGGATCAGAGTCAATAAAGTGGATTTAAAGGTGTTAGGATTCTTCCATTTAATATGGAATACTCAATAACAACCCTAAAGTATTCTTTAATAAATGCATAGAAGGACAGGTAAAATTCAATAGTCAACCCATCTCGACCTAGGCCCTTATCTTTTTGAAAATTATTTAGGACAATTTCAAGCTCCTCCTTTGTAACTTTTCTTGTAAGGTCCAAGTTTTCTTCTTCATTGACAAACCTAGGGAAAGAGTTTTCCATGTAAAGGATTTTTTCAATATTTGCTTGCTACTCTTTTTTAATATCCCTTTAAATTATGTGCATCCTTTTGAAACTATGTCCTTGAAGGTGGAGGCCTTAGAACCATTATAAGCTCTTGTTATTTACCATATGGTATTCATATTTTTTCTATGATTGGCCACTTTACAAAAATACTTCGCATTGTCATTTCCAATTTGCAACCATAAAGCTTTTCTCTTCAACCACCACTCCTTTTCTTTGTCTAGCAATAGATTCCTTCTCTTCTCCTCTAGAGATTTTAGTATGTTTTTTTGATCATCTAAGAAGGTGGAGCGATCAGATATTGTAAGAATGTCATTTAGTTACTTTTTTACTTCAATCAGCAATCGATCATCTTGATATATTTTCTCCTTTGTCTAGGTGGATATAATTGTTTTGGCCCTTTTAATATTTTATTGAAATTGTAGGGGGAGTGAGGAGTCGAAATTAGGGTTAAAAGGGACCCATGCATCCTTTATTTTTGCATAGGAGTATGGTTCTCCAACCAACTTGGGTTTAGCTTAAAATGGGCCATAGGATTCCTTGGAATTTAGCTAAAATCCAAGACTATTATGTTGTGATCAAACTCCCCCCCAGATACAACCCACTGTCTAAATTGCAAATTTTGGTCCAAGAAGCTCTTGTAAATTAGAAATATGTCCAATATTTTTACAATATAATCAGATGTGTTTTTGTTATTTAACCAAGTAGGGATCATTTTGGAAGGTAGAATGTCCACCAAACCTACTGAGTCAAGAAAATCCTCAAAAAAATCAGCAAGCACATACATTCAATACGAAGGCCCCTAAATTTTAGATTGGCTAGGGTGAAATTTAAATCTCCCCCAACACGTAAGTGTTTGGAGCCAAAACAAGGAAGCTCGAAAATGTTTTGCCATAATGGTTTTCTATCATAGTATGGACCTTAAATATTTATTCCATGGAAATATAATCCACTATCCCTATCCGAGAGAGAAATTGCCAGGCATGAGGGAGATACCCAAGCATTTGTACAATGAAAGAGGGAGGACCGCTAGCCAAAAATGAATTGTCCTGATTTAGTCGAGGCGTTCAAGTGATTGAAATACAAATTAATTAGAATGGAAGAGAGAATTTGTTTTGCTTTGAGCCCTTCAAGCATAGTTTCTAAGAGAAAGATCGCTTGTGGGGAGGGAATCACAATAAATTATTTGAGGGGCAAAGATTTATTGGGGTTGCCTAAAGCCATGATGTTCCAAGATAAAATATCATCCAAAGACCCGAACAGGGGCAGGAATTTTAAGCGCCCAAATCATGGACTTATGTTTTCCTCTCTTAATCTTCGAGGAGGCCTATTTTTTAGCGAGCGTGAGGAAGGATTTTGTCCCCCTCCCTAGGCCTAGAAGGGTCTATTAATTTGAATTTTGACAAACCTAAGAAGCCTACAGTGGAGGCTTGACCTAGAAGCATGAAACCCATGCTCATAAAATATTTTTTTTATATAATAATTTTTATTTTTCTTTTTTCTTGACAATTACATCATGACTCAAATACAATTTTGAAGATTGACACTAGTTGCATTATTCAACACTCCTTCTTAACTAGGGAGGCATTCATAATTTTACATATATATAGGTATAAGGATGAACTCAAAATGATATGCTATATGAAGATTCATAGCACACGCAGTGCTACAGATTAGATACTTGACCAAAGTATCTAATCGGGTGGGACTAAGGTGTTTTCCAAGCTTTAGCCACTATAGGTACCATCAAGCTTCACCTCTAACACCAACCTATGGATCTAGGTGTGTATCCAAGGTAGGAGCTCTAAATCCAACGCCACCCTCCTTACTTCAGGATCTAGACATCATCCAAGCTCCCTCTCAATTTTAGGGAGATCAACACTTTCATTCTTACAGGTTCTTTATCAGATCGTCAGAGAAACTTCAACCTTTCAAAGCTTCATTTCTTATTATGGTAATAAGATCATATATTCATCCTTTATGTTATTATCATTCTTATAGGTCCCTTTATCCATCATGCTCGTCACTATTATCAAGTCATCTTCAATTATGAACATCTTCAACATATTGAAGATTATGTACCTACAAATCTTCAACAACAAGTACAACCAAGTGCAAATATACATAAGCATGAAGTCAACTATATTACAATGGAAGCATCAAAATAATCAAGATTTAGACATCAAATACCTAAACCTAGTTAGGTTCATATTCGGGTTACATATTTTATGTTCTAGACTACAAAAAGTTGTTAGGGTTTTTGTCGCAAACCCTAGATTCCACCATTGTGACTTAAATACTTAGATATCAACAACTAAATCAAGTTAGAAATCCAATCATATCACTTTCAATATTATGCCCTAGAATTTCATGTCAAACTCTATTAGGGTTTTGTCATAAACCCTAGATTTCATTGATAAACCTAAATCATGGTCCATGGATATTAACAATCAAGTTAGCATTCTAGAATTTCACATCTATGGTTTCATTATATTTCCTTATATCAATCTATTACTAGGATTTTGATCGTAAACCCTAGATACACACATCAAACTCCAATAAATTGATCAAACAAGGGTTTTAATTGTGTGGAATCTCATCCGCCTATGGTTTCACTCCTAGGACCTTATATTTAGCTATTACAAAGCTTTTTTTCATAAACACTAAGAATCTGGGGTTTCATTATATACTCTAAACATCAATAACAAACCATAAAAGACTAGGGTTATGAAAATACCAAAACCATAAACATTAGGATTTTATCATGTAATCTAATTTTTTATCAACAAACCCTAAGTGGACTAGGGTTTCATTATTAACATACCCTAAGAATCAAAAGGTTAGGGTTTTACAGTGAACCCTAAAGGTTAGGGTTTCACCAAAATGAACAAGATGGCAAAAGATAGTGTGACGAGGGTAGATTCAATCTAAAGATTAATCACCCTAACAAGAATCCTTATGATTCAAAACCTTAGACATAAGAAAGTTAGTGATACAAGGTAAATTTCAAAAATGATCGCACATTTTAATGAAGAAGTTTAGTGAAAAATATTGTAGTTTTATACATATCTTGAGTTACTCTGTTTACAAACCTTGTGGGGTATCCTGATTGAAGGGTTCCCTCTGAATTATGGAAACTTCTTCATGGTTCATTTATATGTCAACTTGTGCATAAGGACTCAACTTGATTTATCAAGTCACCATTCTTAATATATATACTTGCAATACTTGTTAACAATCATAACCAAAATATGCAAGTACCATAGTGTGATCATTATCTATAATTTCCAGTAGAGTGATTTCCTAGGGATTTGAGTTGAAAAATCGAGACATCTTGTTATTTCATTATTGCCAAGAATTGTCATATATCGCGGACTATTTTATAAACCCTAGAAAATTGTGAGATAGGTTTCTAAGAGGGGACAAGTGAATGAGAGGGAGACTATCATATGTACTATTCACATTCCCTATATATAATTTTGCAAATCCTAGGATCATGCAAACAAATAAACCCTAAGACATTTACCTTTTAACAAATGAACATGATATACATACCTGAAGAATTACATCTCTCTATCTTGATATTCTATTTGAGCTTGTTCCCTTTTCTTACAAACTACATACACTTTTTTAGATGATTAAAAACATAAAGAGAAGTAACAATACTTACTTGACTTTTTGATGAGATCCTCAAATCTACTGCCACAAGTTGGTGTAAGACAAACTAGTTTATGGACTTCTTCTTTTCTTGATACAAAGATATTAAGATTTCTTATCAAGGACTTTCTTTCTTCAATGTCTTGTACATCATAGATTGGCTTCT
This sequence comes from Pinus tabuliformis, assembly GCA_031772625.1. Classification (NCBI taxonomy): domain Eukaryota; kingdom Viridiplantae; phylum Streptophyta; class Pinopsida; order Pinales; family Pinaceae; genus Pinus; species Pinus tabuliformis. The sequence goes on along the minus strand of CM062805.1, from coordinate 540,257,268 downwards.
TTATCGCTTATAGGTCTCGGCCTTGCTATGTAGGTCTCTCCAAATAGGCTACACCTTATACTGATATAGGTTGCTTTCTTTTACTTAACAAATGTCTTCTTTTTATTTGGTTAGTCATTTACAAGGAATGTGGGGCTCAATTTCCTTTCAATGTTGTAAGGTGAATGAACTAAGTTTCACTGAAGTTAACTTCTCGCAATAATTATGTCAAGAACTGAGATCCTCCATGTTGGCCTTTTATGTCACAATTGAAGTTCGTATCTTGTTAGGAAACCAGCTCACACAAAGATAAAAAGATAGATCAACGCCTTAGAATTTAGCCTCTTCGAGGGGGCAACCTCCTTTACATTACACAAATGAACAATTCTTGGATGATACAAATTACAAAACCTCCTTTCTATATATAGGAGTCTAAGGGGTCACAATATAACCAAGCCGACCTAACAATAATAATATAAAGGCACAAAAATAACAATGGTGGGATTCTATGGGGCATAATAATAACAATATGGGGATAATAGGGGCACAACAATAACAATAAGGGATACAATGACAATAGTAATGGGGGAATCACTAGTATTATAGGGACCTAACATGCCCCTCTCCTTCAAAAAAGTGTTGTCCTCAACGCTTGAGTAGTTCTGGGTGCTTCTGTATAAAATTCTCATCCTCCCATGTGGAATCTTCAATGGGTAAGTTCTTCCACTTGATGAGATACTCTGAAATTGATCGATTTCATAGCTGTCGAGTTCTTGTTTCTTTGATTGCTTCAGGTTCCAATATGATTTTTCCTTCCTCATCAAGTTTTGGAAATATTGTTTGAACTGGAATCTTGTCACTTATAACCTTCTTTAAGCATGAAACATGGAAAACTAGGTGCACTTGGGAAGCTGCAGGAAGTTCCAATTTGTATGCCATAGTACCTATCTTTTACAACACCTTGTACGAACCATAATACTTTGATGATAATTTATTATCCTTCTTAGCTTGCTTGAGGGACATTTGTTTATATGGTTGTAGCCGTAGGAATACCCAATCACCTACATCAAAACTTCTTTCGCTACGATGTTGATCTTCCTGTTGTTTCATTCTATTATGCGCCAAGGTAAGGTTATCCGTTAAGAGTTGGAGAACTTGTTGCTAATGCTTGATGTGATCTTCCACTACTTGAACCTTATAATTTTCTCTTAAATATGATGTGATGGATGGTGGATGATATCCATAAAGTGCCATAAATGGGGTCATTTTTGTTGCAATATGGAAGGAAGTGTTATACCACCATTCAACCAGAGGCAACCATTTCACCCATTGTGTATGTTTATCAGATACAAAGCAACGAAGATATCCTTCCAAACATTTGTTTATTATCTCAGTTTGCCCATCTGATTGAGGATGATAAGATGAGCTATGAGCTAACTGAGTCCCAAGACAAGAAAATAATTCTGTCCAAAAACTTCCAGTGAAAATGGGATCTCTGTCGCTTACAATAATCTTTGGGTTTCCATGTAGCTTTTGAATTGTTTCCATAAATGCAGTAGAAACTGTACTCGCTTTAAATGGATGAGATAATGCACAAAAGTGTGCATACTTGGTAAGTCTGTCAACTGCCACCATGATAACACTTTTTCCTTCGGACTTGGGTAAACCTGTGATAAAATCCATTGAAACCTCCTCCCAACGTTGGCTTGGAATGATTAAGGGTTGTAATAGTCCTGGGGTCTTAATTGTTTCAACTTTATTTTGTTGGCAAACCAAACATTCCGCCACAAACTTTTAAATATCTGATTTAAGTCCATCCCAAAAAAATCCTTCTTAACCCTGTGGTAGGTTTTTAGAAATCCTAAGTGCCCTCCTAAGGGAGAGGTGTGCAATTCCCTAAGAATCTTTTGTTTGAGTTTGGAATTCTTACATAGGTATAATCGATCCTTGTACCATAATGAATCAGTTTTCTAGCTAAATGTATTATATGTACTGGGATCTTGTTGTATCTTTTGAATGAGTGCCCACACTTCCTCATCATTCTTCCATTCATCCCTTGCTTCGTTTATCCAATCTAGTTGGATAATAGAAATGGCGCAAAGAAATGCTTCCACATCCTCATCTTTTCTTGAGAGTGCATCTGCCACAACATTTTGCTTCCCTTTTTTGTAGATGATTTCAAAGCCATAGCCCAACATCTTTGTGACCCATTTTTGCTGCTCTTCTAAAGATAATCTTTGTTCCAAAAGTATTTAAGACTATCATGATATGTTTTTACCTTGAAGTGTCTTCCAATTAGGTAGGGTCACCATTTCTTAAGTGCATGTAGTATTGCCAGCATTTCCTTTTCATAAATAGCTTTGTGTAAATACTTTCCTTTGATTGGACGACTTTCAAAAGCAATGGGTCTTTTTTCTTGCATTAAAACAACATTTGCCTGAGGCATGACATTCTACAATAAAGGTTTTGTGAAGTCCGGTGTAGCTAAAACTGGTGCTTGGCACATTGCCTCTTTAAGATGTTCAAAGGCATTCATTGCTTCTGGAGTCCATGAGAATGCATCTTTCTTCAATGATGTTGTTAGAGGTGCTGCTATTCTCCCATAATTCTTAACGAACTTGCGATAATACCCTGTCAACTCGAGAAATCCTCGTAGATGCTTTATGGATGTGGGGATTTTCCATTCCTTAATGGTTTTAATTTTTCTAGGGTCTACCTTAACACCTTCATGAGATACAATATGGCCCAGATATTCCACCTCTTGTACTCCAAAGAAACATTTGAACATTTTTGCATATAATTGTTTCTCCTCCAATAGTTTAGCACCATGTCAACATGTTGGACATGATCCTTCCAAGACTTGTTATAGATTAGTATATCATCAAAAAATAATAACACAAATTTTCTAAGGAAGGGTTTGAAAATGGAATTTATCAAACCTTGAAATGTAGAAGGTGCATTAGTAACGCCAAAATGCATGACCAAAAATTCATAATGACCCTCATGAGTTATAAATGTTTTTTTGGAATGTCTTTATTCTTCATTCTGATTTGATGATATCCTAAACGAAGATCCAACTTGGTGAAGTAAATTGATCCATGCAATTCATCCAATAATTCATCAATGACAGGAATAGGAAATTTATCTTTAATAGTGAGCTTGTTGAGCTCCCTATAATCTAGACACATGTGCCATGATCCATCCTTCTTGTGAACCAATACTACTGGAGCAGAGAAAGAACTTTGAATAGGTTGAATTATACCAGCCTCTAGCATTTCTGCAACCATACGTTCAATTTCACTCTTTTGGACATAGGGATATCTGTAAGGCTTGATGTTTGGAGGAACACTTCCTGGAATCAAATTGATAGCATGATCATGATCACGAATAGGTGGGAGGCCTTTGGGAGTCTCAAATACCTTGGAATGATTGCCCAAGACTTTTTGGAGATCTGGAGAAATGGATGATTTCGATGTGGGAACCTCTAGTGAACATAATTGTGCAATTATGCCTTGTTGTTCTTTTTTAGAAGCTTTGTCATTCCATTAGAGCTGATTTTCATTCCCGGTTTCCCTGTGATACGCCTTAATTCAATTTCCTTTCCTTTTGAAGAGAATTTCATGAAAAGTTCTTGAAAATTAAAAGTTATTGTACCCAAGGATTGTAGCCATTGGACTCCTAGTACAACATCAGCACCACCCATTAGAATGGAAAGCATTGGGCTATTCAATACATATTCTCCCATGGATAGCTTGATATTATGGCACTTTCCTGAGCAATTTATGGTTCCTCCACTTGCAATTATCACTTGACACTCTGGTGCTAGATATAGGAAGAAATTCAATTCTTTGGCTATCTTATAATGAATAAAATTATGGGTACTTCCCGAATCAATCAACACTATTACCTTTTTATTCTTGATATGCTCTTCTATCTTGATAGTTTGAGGAGTGGTAATTCTAGCCAATGCATTACAAGTTATGGTCGGATTCATTTCTTCTTTTTCTAGGGTTTTTTCCTGGTGTATATCCTCTTCTTTTGATGTTTCTTGTTCCTTTTCTTCCTCCTCTTCAAAATCTATGTAAAATAATTTCTTCTCGACACACTTATGACCTTTAGTGTCTTTGCTATCACAACTGTAACAAAGCCCTTTTTCTCTTTTTTCTTCCAATTGTTGTGGTGTCAACCTTGTAGGTAATGGATGGCTAGGGGCAGCAACACTTCCATCTTTATGATTGTGAGTTACCGGCTTCCTTGTTGCCATAATTTTGCTTTCCATTTTTCTTGCCAACCTGAATGCCTTCTCCAATGAATCTGGTTCCCAAAGGCAAACCTCATGTTGGATGTTATCTTTTAAAGTCCCTATGAACATATCAATCCTATGCTCCTTTGGAATATCTTTTACCCTTATATTCAATTTTTGGAAGTCCTCAATGTGCTCCATCATTGAACCCTTTTATTTGAGATTCATCAATTGGCTAAAAAAAGTGTTGCTTTTTGTATCCTCATAATGTGTTATCATTTCATCCGTAAAAATAGCCCAAGTGACAATTTGTTTACGAGAGAAAAACCATCGATACCGTACAAACTGATTTGGTTCCAAATATAAAGTTGCAATGCGTACCTTTTGTGTGTTTTGCACATTATGGAGATTGAAAAATTGTTCCATCTATAGTATCCATGTTCTAGAATCCTTGCCATCAAACTTCCTCATATCGATCTTTGGAACATGGTGGTTCTTCGATCCACCATTAGAGTCTATGAAATCATGATTAAAATTTATTTTGTTCTCATCATGAGTTTCCTTTACTACCCTTTCACCATTAGTAAGCATTTCTTGTAGAAACTTTGTCAAATTTGTCTTCAAATCTTCCATGCCTGTCTTCAAATCTGTCTTCAAATCGTCCATATTAGTTTCCACGCCATCCATCTTAGCTTCGATGTCGTCCATCTTAGCTTCTACGCCTTTCTTCAAACCATCCATCTTAGCTTCTACATCTTTCTTTAAACCATCCATCTTATTTTCTATTACCTTTTGTGCAAGTGAAATTTGTTGCACTTGGTTTCATAATATTGATATATCATGTTGCATTTCTTCCTTTTCTTCATAAGTCATGCTAGAGCTTTCAGGTTGCTTACTAGGTTTTTCCATTTTCTTTCTTCGGGGCATCAATTACCGATAATAATGCTTCACTATGCCCTTTGAATTCCTTCAAACTAATTTTTCAAACCAAGCTTAGAGCAAAAATTTTAAAAATACACACATTTTTTCACTTGTAGGAGCTCGATATTGAATCTAATGTACCTCTGTAAGTTTGGATCTCCCAGTTCTGAAATCGTGACCTGCATTAGCCCTCTGCATCCTCTTTCCAATGCCACCAGTCTGATCCAAATTGGATTCTCCAAGGAAGATTTATGCCAAATCTTCCACGGTTACCTGATTATAGACTAGTTCAGTAGAGTGAACTTGTACAACGTGCCACTTGTCACTGTTTCGACCTTTGGATCTGAAAAATATATACAAAAAACTACAGTTCGTCCTCTTTCTATAACTTCTTACGAAATTTCAATCTGATGCTCAGAGAGAGAGTTATGATGATTTTCCCACGGTGACCTTTTTAGAATGTAATTCGAGGGTCTACAAAAACCCTAACTTCCTCAGACTATATTTCCGAAAATATAGTGAGACAGGATCTGAAATTCGGAGCCAAGGTTCAGAACAATTTCTTCCAAATGGGTTTTTGTTTTAGCGTAGCGAAAGAGTTATAGCGAAAATCCCACGATGACCTGTTTTAGCTTAAATTCTAGAGCTTACAAAAACCCTAACTTCCTCAGATCATATCTCCGAAAATATAGCGAGACAAGCTCTAAAATTCGGACCCAAGGTTCAGCACGATTTCGTCTCAAATGTTTTTTTTGCTTCTGAAACGTCGCAGAAAAAACATTATAGCGAAAATTCCACGATGACCTATTTGGAGCAGCGAAACCCTAGAATCCAAAGCTCTGATACCAAATGTTAGGAAACCAGCTCACAAAAAGATAAAAAGATAGATCAACGCCTTAGAATTTAGCCTCTTCGAGGGGGCAACCTCCTTTACATTACACAAATGAACAATTCTTGGATGATACAAATGAAAAAACCTCCTTTCTATATATAGGAGTCTAAGGGGTCACAATATAACCAAGCCGACCTAACAATAATAATATAAAGGCACAAAAATAACAATAGTGGGATTCTATGGGGCACAATAATAACAATATGGGGACAATAGGGGCACAACAATAACAATAAGGGATACAATGACAATAGTAATGGGGGAATCACTAGTATTATAGGGACCTAACATATCTAGTATATATAATCATAGATTTTAGTCCCTTTTCTATTGTGGTCTCGGCTCCTTTGAGTGTTATGGAGTGACTGAGATTTTATAACAGATCTACGTTATCTCTAAACAATTTGATCCATAATTTTTAAGTCTAAAACCTTTTTGTTGGTTACAGGGACTATCTTTAGTCCTCATAGACTTCAAGAATTCAGTCATTTTGGATTCTTGAGATGACATCGGTCATTTTTTATTTCAGAGATGTTTTTAATTTCTTGCCAAGGACTTCACTTTGCCTTATAAATAATTTGGTGTTAAATGGATTAGTAGTCTAGTAATTTGGATATCTAAAATGCTCATTGGTTCCTTTCTTTAGTCTGCAGCCCAATTTACCCATGTCTACAGCCTAATTACAAAGGTGAGAATTTATGATCATGTCTAGAAATGTGCCACATTAGATTGGTCCCTTTTCTAGATAATTCAGTTTTCAAAGGTAGACTTAAAACTCTTTTCAAAAGTGACCTTATTAGTTTCCTTGTCCAACTAGCGTTAGCTCTGATACCATGTTGAGAAATCCTTTACGGAAATATGATTAAGTTTTTATTATGATGTTTTCTCTTATTTTAACATTTTCATGTGAAGTTATTTATTTGTTCTTCCTTCTAATTATTAAATTATTATCATCAAGACAAATTCCAAGCAATGTAGATTAGAAACACAAAAGAGAACATAAGATGTATGCACTCAGCCAAGGAAAAACCCATATGAAGGGGAAAACTCAATCAAATTCTTTCACCAGAAAAATAAAATTGAGACAATCTTGACCTAAGACAAAGACCTTACCTACATCCAACAAGCCAAACCTCAAGACCATCAAACCATCCATCCAACTAGTCAATTAGGGCTTCGGTCCTTCTGCAATCCATCCTATAATCATAGCCTTGTACCTTCATCTTACATACCTTCAATCCCTTCACATGTGTGACAGAAGAGATAAGTTTCATGCTTCTTCCTTCTTCGTTAGGTATTTCCTTCTCTTTCTTATTATGGGATAGGCTCCTTATGATATTTTCACTTCCTCCTTTCTTCTTGAGTTGTAGATTGAATATATGCCAAATTGGTTTAGCACATTTAATATATATAGTGGTTGGATTTTGTACTTTTGAGGCTAACATGATGAGCTTGAGGCTGACTTAATGGAGGAGGTTTTAGATTATTAATAATCAATCCTTATTGATATACAAAGCCTAAGAAGGGTCTATGACTTTGATATTTTACAAACCTAAGAAACCTACAATACAAGCTTGACCTAGAAGCATGAAACCCATGCTAATAAAAATAATTTTTTTTATAATAAATTTTCTTGTTTCTTTCTTGACAATTACATCATAACTCAAATATAATTATGAATATCGCCACTAGTTACATTCTTCAACACAAACATTGCGTAGGGAGGCTAGTTTTGACCTCATTCTAAAACGACCAAATCTATTGGACCTCAATAGGATCAATTGTATAGTCCATAAGCTCGTCGTCATGGAGATCCATCTCATGTGACCTTGGGTTTTCGCAAAGCTAAGGAGCCCAAAATTTTTGGGCATTGGGTACCGCATGGGGAAGAAAGTCAACCTCCCTCTCAACTCGAAGTCAAGAGAGAGGTTTTTTGTACTAGGCCAACCCTCAATATAGACTCACTTAATAGTGCAACGTAGTTACTTTATTGAAGAGTTTCAACATGTCAACTTAAGAGATTTGACCTTGGGTGGGGAGGATAACAACTAATTTTTCCAATTACCCAAGCTAGACTCAATTGACTCTCATCCATACTTTTAATCATAGAAGCACCCAAAAATGTTATAATATATTGTATTTTACTAGATTTAAAATATAACATTCGAAGAAAATATTTTTCTTATAACTTTTAACAGATTTAAAAATTAAAATTACACTGTGAATGATCGATTAAAACTTGATATAATTAAGTTACTTAGTGTTGACAATTTTACTTTATTTTCGGTAAATTTGGGTACTTTGTAACTTAAATATGGAAGGATTTAAAATAGAGGTTACATTATCTTTCTTCTCATCTCCATCATCATCATCTTTCTCCTCATCTCCATTTATGAGAGCTATGGTTTGAATGACAAATAATTTAATCAATTTTGAGATAATTAAATGATAATTCATGTATGGAAGTTGTTCTCATATGTAGTGAACTTGCCCCTAAAAGCTAATAATAAATATCTCTACCATTGACCTCATTTTTTTTCATCATAGAGGATGATGATGTATTGGATTTCATTTGAATATTAATGAAAGAATATAATGACACCTATAACTATGGTCAATTTAAACTAGATTCATAACAAGATTGTGAAAATCTTAATATTTGATTGGAATTTTATGAAATAATGAAAATAATATTCAAAAGGTTATTTTTTAATTTGAAAACCTTTATTAAATGGGAATGTATAGTTATATATGTTAATATTTTATAGATCTGATTTTTTAAGATTGAAATAATCACACCATAAGGCGTTCCTTCGGGATGAACTCCCAACCTGTCTTCCTTGTCTTTGTTATGCTTTGTGTGATCTGATGTTAGACTATTCAAATGCCTTCCACCATTGGATCCATCGTCTATCTGAACTGCTAGTTGACTCCTTCAATTACAACACCTTAACTAATAACTAACTTAACCACCTTATCCTTCCATGCCATGTGATATCATCTCGATCGCCCTTAACAAGTTAATTTTTTGTGACATGCGTCGCTGCACAAGATTTCAGGCGTGACTGGTTTTTTTAGACTCAGAACACAATTTCTTTGTTTTTCTTTGAGACAGTTTTCTTTACCTTTAGTATATTTTCTTTGAATTGCATTGAAGGGCTAGACTTTCATGGAAGTCGTGTTGAAAATCTATGGATCAATAATTTAATGGAAAATGATCTCCAAGGTTATTGTTCTCAGCTAATAAGCTTAAGAAGCTCATGGAACAATGTGAAGAGTACGCAAATTTAATCATAGAGAGTTGGGTCCAGACCATATGGGCTACATTGAGGTCATCATTGCTCCTTGCAAATCTAATTTTCAAACAATTTTATCTATTTTGTTTTTTTTTCTCGCAGATGACTTCGTATCTATAATTTCTACTCAATTTTATCAAGAAACTGAAAATCTTGTGTATAAAACTCTCGTGAATCTGACCGAGGTTTTAAATTTTGTATTCCCAAAAACTATGACGGAGGAATCTTCTCTCTGCAATTTACCAAGACATATTGGACAACATCTTTCTGTTTATACTGTGCTCAAGTAGGTTGTTTGATTAATTCCCTTTTTAAACTAAATTCCAAGAGAAAATAAAACACCTTGATGTAATGAAAACAAAATCCTTCACTGGCATATAAGCAAATCAACTATGACGGAGGAATCTTCTTTGTAAAATTTACCAAGACATATTGGAAAACATATTTATGTTTATATTGTGCTTAAGTAGGTTGTTTGATTAATTCCCTTTTTAAAGAAAAAAACAATCTCGATATTGTAATAAAATAAAATTTTCCACAAAAGAAGTATATATATTCGAAATATAGTATTGACGACATATTCTATCTATAAAATAAATAAATAAATAAAAATAAAACTCGTAATTCATTCACAAAATGATTGTCAAAATTCAGTATAGTTACATTTATGAAGATAACCAAGAATTTGTATACTAGCAAAAATACCCTTCCAATTACATCATGTAGTCTCAAAGAGAAAACCCAAAATAAAATATGAGATATTGTCTCTGTTGAGAGTCCATTGCTTATTCAGAAAAACAAGTTAGGCATGTGTTTGTTCCTTCTTAAACAAATATATTGTAACCCCATTCATGACAATCATTGCAGCCCATCTAATTGAATCTAATACCCTTGCTCAGGAAGGAAGTAGAGCCTTATGGGTGAGAAGAAAAAACTAGAAGAAGAATACACAAGCCATAAGGAAAACTCATCTCAGATAAAGTATTGACTTTGTCAAAGAGTGGTAAATCTTGAATGGTCGGTCTGTAGTCGTGCCCATACATCAACCATATGCACCTAAAAGGTACAGACAATGAACCCAAGTTAGGGTTTTAACTCAATGACAAGGAGGCGAAGAAATGGAGAAAGATAAAACAAGTTTAAGAGACCAAATCTACCTGTAAAGTACTTTATCTATAACCTTAACTCCTCACTGGAAATCTGGAAAAGAAAAACAAAAGGTTTCCTTAGTTCTGTCAATAGAAAAATGTTGTATTATGTGAGATAAGAAAAGGAGAGTATTATCTTCGGAACTTGCAGACCATTAGTGAGGCTGACATAAATATAAGGTGAGGTTCTTTCCCTTGAGGGTCGAAAGAAGAGGGAAAACTTTCGCCAAATAAAAACCCTAAATTTTACCCTCAAAGATAAAGAAGAGCAAATTTAAAAGAAGAAAAACCACAAATCTATGTCTTAGTGTGAATAAAGGAAGGCAAGAAGTATGATCGAATAAAAACAAAAAAAAATTGTGTGAATACTTCTAGAATGGTTATTCTCATAACAAAAACATACCTTACAGTTAGGCAAGTCTTTCTTTTCAACTCCAATCCTCATGCGGAAGTGGTTGAGTGAAAAGGACTTACCAAAATTGAATTCGGAAAGTGGTGAGAGTCAGAACGGAGGGTTGAAACCCTAGGAACATAGAGCTCCAAACCCTTAGTGACGAGAGGTAGAATGAGGCCCAGCTACGGCGGAGGAGACGGGGTAGTTACCCAAAACTACCATGAATACTCCTTACCGTCTATCGTAGACCCCAATTCCCAAGAGTCACAAATTGCCTAACACGTTGTAATCTCTTAGTACGTGGTCTAACAAAGAGGGAGGTCAATGTACCAAGTGACACACTCTCCACTCGTTTCCAAAGTCTAGAGAGTTCCATCAATAAAAATGAATTTGACCATATAAACATAAGTATACCTCATGTAAATAAATATGCGGTCGAGGGTAAACCCTTTATCATAATTTTTAAACAATGACAACGAGAAATGATGTTCCATTAATATGTCAAGGAGGGACCTAAATAATAAATACCATGTAACTAGCATACATGTCATCACTATATATATGATCCATTGTCACCAAGCATCATAAAACTAAAAGAAATTGGATGTGTAGTCATTTATAAAAATATCATGGGTAAGAGCAATCATGGTATGATAAACATGGAGGGGTAGGTCAGGGGTATAACCATAAACTTATTCAAAGAGCAGAAAATAGATCTAAATACCAAAATCATGTAAACTATAATATATAGTGGTTACTCGTTGAGTTGGAGTCTTTGCAAATTACCAATATCTTTTACAACTTATGGTAAGGAAGGCCATCCAAACTATAGTCAAAGTTTAAGAAAACATATATTAATGGTTCCTATCAAGAAGAATCACATACAAAGAGCAATCGAAAATGTGAGATATTTATTGGACGAAAATTGGCATAGGGTATGGGTTATTGTCATATGGTTGGCGACTATGTTGGGGTTGTTCACGTGGAAATTCATACAGTACACAGAGGCATATTCAAATAGTGGGATATTGTCTGCATATGGCCAAAGGAAGTGTGAAAACCCTCAAATTATGAAAGCTCTATCTGTTTCCCTTCTTCCCAATTGCCCCATTCCCCATACCTCGCTCAATTTGCACACATAAATGCCTATTCAATAATTTCTCATGATGCCATTGTTAAGTTAAGTTGAAGTTCTCTATAGGGGATGTTTGGTCTCTATAGGGCTCTTAACACAAAACACAAAAGCTATATACATAATCTGTGCACATAACACAAAAGGAAATATTCCAAGGTTGGCTATCCCTAAACGTTATTTTACTAGAATTTGGAACTAGTAATGAAAAGAGAGTACTGAAAACACTACCAAATTTGGAAATAAGAACTCACTACAATCACCATATTATATATTCTTGAAAAACATTTCACTCCAATGCTAAACAATTATATTCAAGAGCCTGTGAGTGCTTTGATATATTTTCGATGAGTGAAATTGTAGCATATAATTGCTAGACTTTCATTAATTTATATTGGTGAATGATGTTTACAATGATGCAAGGAAGCATTGGAAAACTAATTGCTAACCTTTAAATCTTAAATTATATTCAGAAAGAATTCCTATCATGTTTTCTTAGAAATTACAAATAGTAATGAAATCCCCTTAAACTATTTACATTTATATTTATCAAGAATGAAATTTAACCTTTGAAAATATTGAACAAACTCCTTTGGCTCCACTGAGCTTTCGCTTTGATATCTCAACTTTGCGCTTCTAATTCTAACTACTAAATTATTCTTGAATATTTTTGTCAACGCACATTATGAAGGGGCCAATAAAAAATTAGCATCGGTTCTCTATTTCAGCCTATCAATTTTGTTGTTAACACACTTTGGGAAGGGCCAATAACAAATTACCATCAGTTCTTTGTTTCATCCAAATCAACTTTTTGCTTAGAGGCCAAATGTTTAAAATGAACTTAACGAATGACATGTTATAATCATGTAATTACGAGCTATTCTGGAGAAATTGAATTTTTTTGTACAAATTACATAATTGCAATGCATAAAACAAGTTTTTTTTGTACAAAGTTGTCCAAAGAGCTTGAGGACAATTTTTAGTGACTGCAAGGACAAGTCATTTTGGACGACAAGTTTTCATATTCTAATTTCTAGTGATGCATTTCAGCAATTTCACCAAGGCCTGTCTAAACCCCCACCACGAAGGCGCCTTTTCAGTTGCAAGTCTTTGGCCACTAAAATAGCAAGAATATAAAATTCACTAAGTAGTCTATGTGATAATATAATATCTTAATCTCTAAAAAAAATATGATCTTAACCATGAAAAAATACAGTAATTTTTTTTAGTTAAACGATGTTGACAATATATGTTATGCAATGGTGTTATGCTTCATGTTAATGCAAACCAGAGCAAGTCACATGTTTACCTTATCATCAATTATGTACAGATAATTTAAAAGTGAATATGTTCATAGTGCATTACCATAATAAAAAATATATATAAATAGGAAATTGACCCAAAACCCTTTGTTTAACAAGAGAAGCAACCGACTCATAAATGGGAATGGAAAATAAATGGAAATGACTATAAAAGGACTTGAGTCCCCTTGGCATCCTCACTATAAATACCATCACTCTCTAATTTGTGATAAGGATATTGTCTTATGCTTACTCATAATTTTATATCATATGCAACATTTTTTAATTTATGCCTCAATTTCACAAAAGGAGAAAAATGGACACCAACCAATAGTATTTATAGAAGATAGGATAGCATGCACTCATGTAATAAAAAAGGAAAGAGAAAAAATAGAGCTAGTTGTTGTGAAATGGATATTCCAACTCTAATCAATTCCTACAATATATTTTATTAGTTTAGAAAAGAATACAAGATAAAAGAAAGAACATGAATAAGAATCAATGGGATGGAAAATATGAGTTGTTGTTGAGAATGAAAAAAGTATGATAAAGGATGCTTTATACATAGCTTCCACAAACTATATCCCATGAGTTACCTGTGAGCATGTCAAATATGGTGAGCTCTGGGAAGAGTAGTCGGTTAAAATTGACCAAGTATAGGCCAATCAATACTCACCATACATAGTATTTAACTACTCTCCACTTCTTGGCAACCTCACATTGACCAAGTATAGGCTAGTCAATGCTCACCATACACAAAATAATTATTGGTAAGTATTCTCTACATCTTGGCAAGCTCATATTGACCAACTATCGGAGAGTCATTACTTCTTATACACACAAGAAGTCAGTGGCAAGTACTCTCCCAATATGTCAATTGATTTTCATTGCACTATTTCATTATGTTAGGTATGCTAAGTATTAGTATGCCATGTCTAGAAATATGGTGAGTATAGGTATACTAATTATGTTTTTTAAAATGGAAAAATTCTTAGGCTTTAGATTTTTTTTAGAAAAAACAAATAGAACTACAAATAATGACACAAAAATGGTATGACATTGTCGAAAGACACAATAGACATTGTGTATAATGAAAGTCGAGGGATTAAATTCACAACAATATCAAGAGTCCCTTCTCTATAAGATCTCCACATTTTCCCTGCATTCACTTTTGATTGTTACATCAAAATGCAAGACAACAAAAATATCACATGAAGAACATGCTAAGGTTTATTAATATGAAGAATGGAGACCAGCTTTTAAGCAATCCAAGCAAGCAGGACAAGCTAATGAAAAATTGTAAGGCCCAACCTAGGGAAATAATAAAGCTTATGGGGTTTCTTGCTTGTAATTATGGATGGTTGATGGAATTCTATAATAAAATATTTGCATATCCTATCATTTATATTGTTCTGCTTGTGTTTATCGACTTATAAGAACATTGAGAATGAATATTTCTTGTACTTTTGGTGTTGTTAACCTAAAAATGGTATTGAATACTTAAGTATGCTATTGTTTTATTTGATTCTTCTCTGGTATTGAATACTTAAGTATGCTATTGTTTTATTTGATTCTTCTCAAATTGCAATGTTAAGCAATAACGAAATCCGAAATATGACTATTTATAACTCGTACGTACCCATACATATTGTTTACCAACCAACCCTCAATTATTCTAATTTGGTTATTTAGTTAAGCATGCTTCATTGCATGCATGATATGAGATAGACATTCCAATCCACCTTTCAAATTACCCTTGACCATGGCTCGTTTATGCTCTTAAATCCGCTCCTAAATTATGGATAAATATAAGTCTCTTATGAAATAAAGTTGCTCTAGGAACATATTCTATATGATGGTGAGATGTATTGTGGTAAATCCTATGTAGTGCCCAATATGGATCAATGTTTTTCCCACAAACAATATGGATCAATGTTAGATTGGATAAATAGTGAATATTAGATTTAATCCAACTAGACCTATTATAATGACCATTTGTAATTTATTTATATTGCAGTTGTCTTGATCCTCATCTGAACTAAAATGCTTGTAGAGTCTAAATTTATTTTGACCTTAAATTTTCATTTGATGTGAAATATAATATTGTTATGCTTCCAACAATATTGATACTTTGGAGTGTAGGTGTGGTTAAACGCTTTATAAGATGAGGGGAGTAGATTTATCATGGAAGATTGTGTCAAGAGAGGCAAAGGTCCAATCAATCTATTCAATTATTATTTATAGGATCTTTTGTTAATAAAAATAGTCTCATTTACAGGTTGTCCAGGTAATTGTTATTTTTATGCCAACATGTTATGGAATATTATTTTAAGGTTTATTGTTTTTAATTTTAAACAAGATTGAGGGAAACAAGTCTCCATTTATGTAAGCATTGCTAAATGTAGAGGCAGAAATTTATGTTGCAAAGGAAACAGTTCCAAACTAGGCAATATTTAAATTGCATAACATATCACATCTTTCTTCATTTATTCTCTTCTTTCGTATGCTACCAACTTACAGTATTTCCTTTGCAACATCGGGTACAATGGTTAGTAATAATTTTAATTAAAATTTTATTTTATATTATTTTTACTTTAAAATCTTTCTTTCTCTGGGTTGGAATCCCTAAATTATATTATTAGACTTTTAAAAACTCATTCTAATTAAAAATAATCATTATAATGTTTTCATTATCACCATGTTATGAAAGTCCATTGAAAACACGATTGGACTCTTCAATCATTCCATGGCAATTGTTTACAAAACATTGTAACCTTATCTTTTTATGGATTAGTACAAATGAGTTTTGTGTGTGAGTTTGTCGATTCCATCATTTGTTGTTGCAACACTAATCAACTACAAAGTCCTACCACAAGATGTTTCCAACCCAAAGATCTAAATTATATTATTACATATTTTATCATCTATCTTGATGCTTTTAGAATGAAAAAATCAGAGAAATTAGGTTGCAGGAGTAGTTTTATTGGTAGGACCCAATTTGGTGAATTTGGGTATGAAACATTTTGAGGTCATTTGAGGCCAAAAATGATGTTTTTTTGGGAGTTAAAATTTCCTGCATAATCAGTTCCAATGACATTGTTTTTCCCTTAGAGATTTTTTAGTGGTGCGAGAATCATATCAGTCAAAATTTATATGCAAAATTTATGCCTCCCAGAAGTTTATCTATCATATTTAACCACCATGGCACGAGTAGATGTCATGTCAATCCCCATTACTCATGGAAAAGGGGCTAGCTAGATGAGGACTATGAAGAAGACTCCATAAGGGTCAAATTTGTATCTCTAGTTGAGAGTTGAGGGATTGAAACCTGGCCCCTAGTTGGATGTTGGGTTATGTTATAAATTGAGCCATTATGAGTAAAAGGGATTCTATTCAATTTGATTGTATTTTTATCCATAGTATATTGGAGCAGCCAAGAGTGGGAGTGGGAGAACATAACAAAGGGAGTTAGTACTCTATAGAAGCCTATCAAGCCATAGGTCTCAAGTCACTCCATAAACAGTGCTTTCTCCCTTATACTTGCATTATATCCATTCTACAAAAAGAGAACAAAGCAACATTGCCTTCTAGTTTGGTTTTCTCCTGTAATGGTTTCCCAGAGCATATCTCAATGTTCATTGTGATTGGTGTGTGTTTGTTTTTATTGTTCTTTATTTTCCATATTTTATCTATTCCATGCATAAATGGAAAATCAATAATTAACAAATTTGGAAAATAAAGGAATTTAAACTTCATAGTATTAAAACCTCAGTTTATTTTTATGAAATTTATTATGACGAAATGTCCAGTGGAGTATCCATGGAAGTTTACATATTATATTGGTAACAAAGCAAGTGTCTTTAGGGAATCTCGTGGGAAGTTGTAGGGATCCAGGAAGTGGTGTAAGAAGAAAGTTGCAAAACCCTAACCTTGGCCAACAAATATGTTCGTAATAAACCTAATCCCATAGAGGAGACATTCTCAAGGCTAGGAGTGTAGGTCATAGAAATCAACCATAATATAAACCTCCTTATGGTGGCTCTAGCAAACAAGCTTAGGATTGGAAAAGATATAGGTTCCAAATCATAAGTCAAATCAAATAAAAAAATAGGGAATCACCCAGAAGGAATCAAGGAAAGAACCCAAGAAAGTGCAACTGTGTTCGAGTGTCGCTACCCATTCATAGTCCTTGATCAATATGGAAGTGAAGGTTGAGATAAACATGTACCAAGGTGAGATCGGTGCCTTAAAATTGAATAATTGATTGCAACAATTATAATTATATTTAACATTCACCACATAGACAAGGAGAAAAGAATACCATTTTCTATATTAGATTGGAGGGTGATCCCCCAGTAACTAAGTGGGGTGACTTCAAAACCCTCATGAAGTCCAAATGATACCCTATTAGGTATTTAAAGGACCAACAAATTTAGGAAGATGGCAATCATGTTGGGTATCTCTCCCAAGATGCCAAATGTACTCCTTAAGTATCTTAAGGGTCTACATAGTTCATCTAGGTGGATATTGGTGGCCACCCGCCTATTCCACTTGGACCCCCAACAATATTTCCTTTTAGTTTCCTAATTTCTAGCATAGTCTACTTTTTTTGGCAATTTTTCAGGTCTTGAACTTCTAAAGTCATTTTGAGACCATAAACAATGTTTTTTTGGAAAACAAGCAAACTTGTAACTTTTATTAGGGGTCTATAGTTAAAACTTGTTGTACTTGGATAAATATTTTTAACAAGGTATCGTATGTTTCAAACAAAGATTGTATGCCAAAGTTACGGTCCCGGGAAGTTAGTGTACCAACTAACCCCAACGGGGCCCACAAACTTTTGGCGCTTCTCCTAGGGTTAGGTTTTCGGATGTTTAGGGTTTTACCTTGTTTCTTAATAATAAAAAGTCCTTGGAGCTTCATTGTAACATAGTTTAGAGGCATGTAATTGTCACATCTCTTCTCAAAGATAAGCTACCATCGCCTGACCTAGTTTATTTCCATTATGCATGTAAATGTTTTTCAATATTTGTTATTAATTAATTGAAGTTTAGTTTTCATTATAGCTCTGTGTTTCTATTTAAATTTGTATTTCATTTCATTCCTACATAAATCTGGATCAGTGGTATCAGAGTGGTATTATCTTTCTCTGTTTTTTTATGCATGTCCCTAACAAGATGCGTAAGGAGTGAGGACTTGAACTAGTTGAACCCTTGGAAGACCGACTCGCTAACCCCTCCCATGGAGGAAAAAAAGAAAGACGAGGAAGTAGGAGATCCTTTTAATATTTTGCTCGAGGAGGCCCTCGAGCGATAAAGGAATGAGATGATGGGTAACTTTTCCCAGGTCCTTCAGTGGGTATCAGCGAGCAAAGCATCTTCATCCAACAATCACTTTGGAGGTGTTGCCCCCTTTAAGGTACAAGTTAACTTTGGCATTCCAATATTTGAAGGCCAAATGGATGTCGATGACGTAGATAAAGGGTTAAATCTGTTGGAATGATCTTTTTCAGTCCATAATTTTTCAATAGCGAAAAGAATACTTTTTCACTTCTTAAAGTCGCCCCCCATGTCAAGGACTGACGGGAAACCTATTATGAGTAGGGGGATGAGAAGGAACCCTCACTATTTTTAGTGGCACCCACTTGGGATTCTTTCTGATATGTCATCAAGGAACAATATTACCTTTTCGGGAGCTATGAAGACAAGTACATAGAATGGACCACACTTCGATAGGGAAGGGATCAAGACGTGTCGAAGTTCACAAATAGTTTTCATACCCTTTGCACGAAGTTGGGTATTAAGGATTTTGAGCGGAATCTAGTTACTTAAGTACTGCAATTGTCTCCACAAATACATCTAGGTAGAGATGGAGTTCTTGGACGTCTCCTCGCTTGGTGCCACATAACGATATGCTATCAAGCTCGAGCATAAATATAAACAGAAGAAGCGAGACTTTGGATCTTCAAATACGAAGCAAGGAAAAGGAACCTCTAAACTGCATAATAAAGGACATAGCTAAGGTGGGGTGGCCTAGGACAACTCATCAAAGCCACAAGTAAAAAATGGCACCATGAAGATGAAAAAGGACACAGAAAAATGGTTTTAGTTCCACATGAGCCCCACTCATAACACAAATGAGTGTCGCACTAAGCAATGACTGGTGACCAAGATAAAATATCCAGCTTCATATGTGTGTTCCAACTTTGAGTCAGAAACCAACAAGGGGACTGACTAGGGGAAGCAGATTAACGATGTCAAGCCAAGAGCCACCATTGCCACCACCAAGGTCTAGAAGATTGAGCCCAAAGGTCCAAAGGAGGGGGAGTGTATCTTCCACTAACAAATGTGGGTGAAGGGTTCTCCACTACAATTCATTATCAACAGTGGGAGCCAAATTAACTTCATCTCAGTTGAGTTTGTGAATCAATTGGGCCTATCAACAACACCACACCCATAACCGTACACCATCGGATGGCTACACCAAGGGAGAGATCTTTGCGTCAGTCATCAGTGTCGTCTACCCTATAAAATCAAGCCCTTCATGGATGAGGTATTGTGTGATGTTCCCCCCTTGAAGTTTTTGATGTATTATTAGGTCAACCATACTTATGGAAGCATCATGCTATGTTTATTCCAAGCCTCACACTATTATTATCACTTTGGGCAATAAACTATATAGGATACCGGAGGTAGCCCTACCTACCACCATTTCTTTGATCTTTTCCAAGCAATGCAATAAGATCATCTCCTATACTAGGAAATATGTTTTCTTTCTGATTCGCTCTCAAATTAAGGAGAAGATCATGGCCACATCCATGGCCCTCGGGAAGGGTAACTCCACAGAGCAGAAGCAGGTGGACAAGGTTGTGGAAGAATACAGGGACATCTTCTCCTCGCCCACAAGGGTACCTTTGCACCGTCAGGTCAAGAATTTAATCGATCTGACTCCTGGAGCACCTCTACCCAATGGGTCGATATACCATCACTCTCTTATAGAAAAGGAAGAAATCAAGAAACATATGTAGCAGTTACTACAAAAAGGGCACACCCAACCAAGTTCCTCACCCTATGAGAGCCTGATCGTACTCGTGTAGAAGAAGGATGGGAACTAGGGATTATTGAGCACTAAATAAATAATTTTTGGGAACATGTATCCAATCCCATGGATTTATGACCTTCTTAACCAGCTCAAGGGGGACAAGTACTTCAACAAGATTGATTTGAACTCTAGTTATCACCAGGTTACAATAACCCACATATGTATGGAAGATTGCCTTCAAATCTAAAGAGGGCCTTTTTGAGTGGTTGGTCATGACTTTTGGGTTAACAAATTCCCCTACAACTTTCATGAGGCTGATGGATGACATCTTGTGTCCCTTCACCAACTCGTTCATGATTTAATATCTCGACGACATCCTCATCCTCAACAAGATTTGGGAAGAGCACATACAACACATTCAGCAAGTCCTTCAAACCTTGCATCAACACAAACTATGTGCCAACTAGAAGAAATGCATCTTTGGCATGAACCAGGTCCGATACATCATTGATGACAAAGGTGTGCATTTGGATCTGGTTAAGATCCAAGTCATTCGAGATTGGCCAATCCTAACCACTCTAACAGAGCTTCACAACTTTTTGGGCCTTTCCAATTTCTATTGAAGGTTCATGTTAGGATTCTCTCATGTCACTTAGCATTTGAGTCAAGTTACTAAGGGCAGAGATAAAGAAAAAAAAATTATTCTAAGTCCCATTAGAACAGGTATTCGTTGAAATGAAGCACCACCTTTTCTCTGCAATAGTTCACATTACCAAACCTACAACTACCATTTGAAATTGAGATAGATGCCTTTGATTGTGCCATTGGTGCAATCCCCACCCATCAAGGGAATTTGATGGCCTATCATAATGAGACACTCTCTGATACAATTTAGAAATACCCCACCTATGATAAATAGATGTATTCCATCATGCAGGCTTATCGATAGTGGAAACATTACATTATAGGGAAGGAGATGATCATCCATACAGATCACTGACCTCTTCAATTTATACAGACATAAGGGAAGTTTCAAAATGACTACCATTAGAAATAATCCACATACCTTCAACAATTTCATCTGAACATTAAGTACAAGAAGAGAAACACCAACAATGTAGCATATTGCCTCAGTCGACCACTAGTTGTGGTTCTGACCATTATCCTAGACTCTTACGGGCACAAGACTTCTGGATGGCCGAAGCTTTATAAAAACAATCCATAATTTGGCACCACATACCAGATGCTTATGGAGGGCAATCAAGTTCCATAATTCCACCTCCAAGACGTACTATTATGCCACCTGGGACACCCTTGTGTTCCTTCAAGTGAGTGTTCCAAAATGATTTCGAAAGTGCACTACATTCAGGTCGTAGGACACTTTGACACAGAGAAGACAATGGCAGTACTACAAGAGTATTTTTATTCTCCAAATATCTGATAGGATGTTGGAAAATATATCAGATCCTACACTGCATGTGTCATCTCCAAACCATCTATTAAGAAGCAAGGCTTTAAACTCCTATGCCTACTCCTAGTCAGCATTGGGAATCCATCTCCATGGACTATATATTTGACCTTCATTCTACCAAGCTTGGTAATGACTATGTATTTGTGGTCGTTGATAAATTTTCTAAGATGGCTATAATGATGGCTTGAAAGAAGAGCATCACAACAAAAGACACTACCAAACTCTTTTTTGAACGAGTGTGGGTACATTTTGGGATCTGGCATACCATTATATCATATTAGGATAGTAGGTTCCTAAGCACATTCTAGTCAAGCCTCTAGTCATTGTTGGACACTAAGCTCACAAATTCAATTGTATTCCATCCTCAGGCTGATGTCTAAACAGAGGTTTTCAACAGGATGATAGTGTACATACTATGCATGTACAACTTCAAGCATCCACGAACATGGGAGGAGATTCTTCCCTATGTGTAGCACAACTATAACAAATATTTTCATAGCTTGACTAGTCACAACCCATTTCAAGTGGGCATGGGATTTCAACCATTGTGTCCCATTGATGTTGTAATGCCTCTTAAGACTACGCAGACAGAATATGCACATGTTCAATCTAAATCTGATAAAGCCACCACGTTTATTGAAATCATCTAGCACATCTTCTAGTAGGTTCATGACATCCTCGATAAAGTCGATTCCAAGTAAAAATAGTGTCATGATTAGCATTGGGTGCCACACAAGTTTCAAGTGGGTGATAAAGTTTGGTTACATTTGCAGAAGGAACGTCTAACAGAGCCCATTGAGAGCTTCAAACACTTTGATATGGGCCCTACACAATCACCAAGGCTATGAAAGACAATGCTTTCGAGCTCAGCATTCCCCAATTCCTTGGCTTGCACCTAGTGTTTAATGTGGACTGCGTTTGGCCATACTTTCCACCATTGTTGGACACATCATACATTATTGAGCAACTGACACGAATAGAGCTCAACCCAAATTTCAATGAATATGCCACGACTGATCAGATCATGGACTATTAAATTAAGAACACTCGCCAATAAAGGATCCAACTGTATCAAGTTGTCAAAGCCGACCAAATCCTGCACTAAGGCAAGTGGCTCACCATGGACCAATTTCAGCAGAAGTTTCCCCATCTCATGGAGGCACTCAATGCAATGGGGACCATTTCTTCCTATGGGGGGAGGACTAATCTAGGACAATATTGGTGGCCACCTACCTATTCAACTTGGACCCCCAGTAATATTTCCTTTCAGTTTCCTAATTTATAACACAATATACTATTTTTATTTTTTTTCGGGTCTTGAACTTTTGGAGTTGTTTTGAGGCCCTAAACGATGTTTTTCTCTTCTTCTTTTTAAATGGGAAGCCCCCTTATTTTTTGGTAGGGGTCTGTAGTCAAAATTTGTTGTCCTCAGATAGATATTTCTAATGAGGTATCGTACACATCAAACGGAGATTGTATGTTAAAGTTACGACCGTGGGAAGTTATCGTACCAATTAACCCCAACAAGGCCCACAAACTTTTGGTGCTTCATCTCCTAGGGTTAGGCTTTTAGATATTCGGGATTTTTCCTTATTTCTAAATAATAAAAAGGCCTTGGAGCTTCATTCTAACATAGTTCAGAGGCATGTAGTCGTGACATCTCTTTTCAGAGATAAGTTACCATAGCTTGGGCTAATTTATTTCCATTTTGCATGTAAACAGTTTTCAATATTTGTTATTAATTAATTAAAGTTCAGTTTTCGATGTACCTATGTGTTTCTATTTAAATCTGTATTTCATTTTGTTCCTACATAAGTATGGATCAATAACCATATATGATAGTATGTGATGTTGTTTAATCCAAGAACAATGGACAAACCTTGTGTACAAGAATAATACTTGGAAAACATAGGCCAAAAGAAAAAGCAATCGAGTGGTTCAAAGCAAAAGAACACCATGAAGCTTCCAAGAAAGGGGAAAAACGCGAAAAGGGAGAAATGATAAGAAGACAACAAGCCTACCAATCATTGTAGCCACTACAATATTGATTGTCACTAGCCTAGGTTGTACAAGGAAGGAAATCAAATGAAGAAAAACCAGAGAAATATTAAAAAAACACAATAATATGGTGAAAACCCAACTTTTATTAATAAACGAAATAGCAAAATATTTTATAATACAAACTAACTAGAATGGTGGTAGCCATCTCTAAAAAGAGAGAGATGGTGGCTACACACATTCGCAAAAGGTGTTACAAGAGACCAAAAGGATGGTATTTTTAAGATAAAGAAATAACCCTAGATGTACAAGACACTAACCATGGAAGATGAAATGCCAAAAGGTTTGCAAGCCCCGAGGGGGTTAGTTGGTACATCATCTTCCCTATGGTACTACTTTTTCATAAAACATATGTTTGGGGCACACAATAGCTTGTTGGAAAAAACTATACAAATACTATGACTTTTGATTGGGGCTAGGGTATTCCATGACAGCCCCTGGGCCCCCTAATTTCCAAAAAACATTGTTTAGGACCTCAAAACGACCCCACAAATTCGGGACCCAAAAATCATAGAAAAACTTCCAAAAAGATAGAGAACCGTTGAGACAATGGAAGACGTGGGTGGCCACCGATATCCACCTAGATTATTTCTTCCCCTTTAGGAAGCAATGGTCTCCATTTCATCAAGTTCCCTCATTGGATGGGGAAACTTCTGCTAAATTTTTCTCTTGGTGAACCATTTTTCTTGGTGAAGAAGTTTCCCTACTTTGACAACCCGATAGAGTTGTATGCGTTGCTAGTAGGTATGCTTCATATTTTTGTCCATGATATGACCCATTTTAGTCTATTCAATACAGTCAATATTGAGTTATGTGTGGACAATTGTTCGACTACCTCCAAGGTGTCCAAAAAAGGTGTAAAATATGGTCAAAGAAACTCCACATTAAACATTGGGTGCAAGCCAAGGAAAGGGGAATACTAAATTCAAAAGAATTTTTCACCCACAACCTTTATGATTGTGTAAAGCCCATATCAAAGTGGCATGAACTTCCCATGGGAGTTTATGAGGTGTTGTTTCTATAAATGTAATATGTTGGTTCCCAAATTGTTTTAGTGACAGAACAAATTAAGAAGACATTCATTGAGGATCTATGGATCCTCTCGCCATAGGATAGAGACTGGTCCTCTCTATCCATAGAGGATATTCCCTGTATTTAGTATTTATAAATAGATTATCTAAGTTAGCAAATAGGTGTGGCCAAATTAGTCATAAGAGAGTGTTTTTTAAAAATGATGAGTGTTTAAGCTTTGTTAATAGGTTGGAATTATATAAAATATGTGATTCGCGAACCTAATGAAACTTAATGCTTGCAATTAAGAAAAATAGTATGAACTAACAAAATAACATAACAAAATTAAAACGAAATAAAAGATAAAGTAAAGAACAAAGACACAAATATCATTGGTAGTATATTATATTTACCCTAATAAGAGTAAAGAAGTAATCTCAATATCATGTATTGTCATACTTCTATCTACAACAAACTAGGTAAATATCATGAACAAAAACCTTAGATATTGTATATTAGACGGTAAATAATTCAAGTTATAATTGTAAAGAAATGATGGTGATCATGTTAACCATCAAATCTTTACAAGCACCAAGATATGGACATAAAACAAATAAACACAATCTCTGGTATGTAAATATATTTAGCATGAAAGTTGCAAATAAACTCATTAACATCATGCATTAATAAATTAACCTACAACCAATTAGTGAAATATCTTGATTTGAATCCTTCAGATAAATATATTAAGAAAGGAAAACAAACCAAATAACGTTAGAATAATTTATCATTTGCTCAAGTCAACATGTTTAAACCATTCAATAACCATAAACATAAAATATAAAACTTCACAAAACAAAACAAAACAAAAATACTATATATTACAATAGCATGAATACATTACAGAGTTCAAGAATCTAGTTCACATAGTGTGTGGGGAAACCATTGCAGCATAAGTCTCCTTTTCCTCCAAAACCAAGCATCCCCCTCTCTAATAAGAAACATGGTTTTATATAAAAAGATCAAATAGGTGCCTTCGTAACTATCTACTTAATTAAAATAAAAATAACAATTATTTTCAAGGCTTGTTTTTGTTTTTTAAGACCGTTAGATGACTTTTGTATACTTATGGACTTTGAAAACCATAATGATTTCCTTCTAAATATTAACTTACGCATAATTCTTCAAATTATTCATCGAAATATTTAATTTGTTTGTAGTTTGTTGCATGCATCACAACTAAAAATTAGTCCTATATAACAACTCAAAACAAATTAAAATAAATATACTCCTTACCTTGCTCCTTTAATAACTTTCCATAACACTACGAGGAGAAGTTATTTGGTAAAACATCATGCCATATGCTTCATTACGAATTAAAGAAAGCTTTGTTGATTTAACTCCTGCAGTAAATCCAGGGAAATCCCTTCAAAATATGACAAAATTATGTTTTATGCAAATTTATTTTAATCAACGACTTTTAATAATTTGGATGGGGAACTAGTGGTAGGTTAACAACTATTATTTGATCCGATAGGATCTAAAGGTTAATACTGGGGTGATTTAATACCTCCTTTCAACCCGAAGACATTTGCATGTGTGAATTGGAACCTCATGTATTATTGAATATCATATGGTTTAATAAATATTTAAATGTGACCCTGTGTATAATATGGTCAGCTTATTTGATAAGGAAGGGTTTCAAGTGAATATTTCCAATAAAATATTATAAAGTTTAATAAATAACTCTAAATGTCTATTTCTGACACTCGTTTTAATAATTGACTTTAAAATGTACTTTGGTTATGATTTACAATGCATAAAACATTAATCATTCAAATAGGAGAGAGAGAGCTTTATGAGGATTTTTATTAATTTTTAAGATCTGTGTTAAAATAATAGAAATATATATCAATGGTTTCTGGATTTTGGCTTTCACCTCATCGTTTTGGATTATTATATGTTCATGCTGTTAATGTAATAAGATTAAAAATGTTTTTATCTTTATTTTTTTTGTTTAATCCAGATGAAATAGGATTTCTCATAGAGTAGATATTTCTTAAAATAAATAAATTTTATAAAGTTTTAGATGGTGAATTTAAAACTTTAGATTTGTACCAAAAGCATAACAATTGTATATGTAAAATGTAAGTCTTTACTCTCTGCCTACAATAGTATATAAATGGTAAAATGATGTAAAATCTTTTGAAATCTCAATTCTATTATACATATTGCTAAATACATTCACCCATAAACTCTGGATGTTACCTTCATGGGTGATTAAAAAACGTAAACTATGTAATTCATCAAGAAGAATTTATTTTAACTTGATGCGATAATATTATTTATGTTTTTAGTAAAGAAAGTTTTACCAATGTAATAGTAATTTGTAATATTCAAACAAAATGTTCTTTAAAACTTTGTATAACATTATGCACATGGGGCGATCAGGAAAGAGAAAAACCCTAAGTAGAAAAGTAAGCTTTGCTCGATAGTATATGCACAATATTAAATAAAATAGATTTTCTTCAAACTATTATGATAATGTTTATAAGTATTTAATAGGTTTCCCTCTTTTTAGAAATTATTTCATTATTGCTATGGACAACATAGTTTGATTAAGTTGTTAATCATTTTTAGTGGTATATAATATCTAATTAGTTAATCATTTGGTTCATGAGCATGTATGTGTACACGTGATTAATAGTATTAAAAACATTAAATAACAATAATACATACATACACACATACATTCTTATTTATTTGTGACATTGCTTATATTAATGTCACTTATTTATAATTGAAGCTTTGTTTTGATTTACTAATTAATTCTTTCGTGTGATTCAAAGATCAACCATAAGAAGAGTGTTAACATTTGAAACATGCATTTAAAAGTCTAAGTAAGGCTATTAGCAAGAGGATGAATATTTTTGTGAGATGGAACCCACAGAAGTAGCCCAATTTTCGAAGAGGATCGAATTCGACTACAACATTCGGCTCCCGTTGGGGATGGTGACTCCCTGTGAGACAGCAAGAAACGTAGACTGGATGCCTTCTAAATTAGGCATGGAATCAATATGTACAATGGAAAAAACCTCCTTCAATATGTATTAATGACCCATATCATGTTATTAGATAGCTATAAATGTTGAATACCAATGCATTACAAATCCATCCTGTTAAAATTTTTTAATTGTAATTGTTCTTGTTCTTAGTATGTGGGAGATATTTCTTTTACCACTATAAAAAAAACTAATAGTTGAGTATAATAATGAGGCTCGGAGACATATTGGTTTCATCGCTCAATTAATTTTTACCCTTGTGCAAGGTGTAAATGTAATTTCCCAACAATAGTCAATTTTGTCCTCGAATGCGTCGTGGACATTAACCAATGTGTATATTGATGCCTGTTATAATGTATTAGTCGTTGATACTTTTTTTTCTTTTCCATTGTTAGATCATTTCGGATTGTAAGGTGGGCATTAACGAAGCCCTAAGTTAAATTTTGAAACACATCACGAGACGTTGGATTAGAACATCGATAATCGTGCGATTATTTCAGGCAGTAGGCACGAGGCAAAATCCCGTGATAGTTGTGTCCCGATTTGCATGTGAATTGTTGATTTGATGAGCTAGCAGTCGTTGGACCATTCTGGGCTAGGAAAGGGACATTAACATCCACACAGGTAGAGGCCCGAAGTGATCATTGACCATTGGATTAAGGGTGAAACCATTGTTTGATGACTTCGAGTCGAAGGAAGGGTGTTAGCTTCTACGTGGGTTCGGGTCTATTTTTATTTTTCTCTATTGGATTAATCACATTTTAGTTGTTAGATGGATTTTGAAAAGGAAGTGTTAAGTAAGCTTCGAGTTATCATCAGATATAGAGTTGTATATGTTGTTGAAAATAGCAACAAGAAACGCTAAATATAGAAGTGTTAAAAATAGCATTTCGGGATACACTCCAATTTTAGTTAGTTCCTGAACTAAAATTGAGAATTGAAATTCGAATTTGATCTTAGCAGCTACTGAAAAATAATTAATTAATTCATCTTGAGTTAATTAGTTGGAGAAAATCAAACATGAAGTCTATGTGAAGACATGCAACAGTTTTCCCTTTGATTGAGGAAGTTATCCCTTAATTAAAGTGATCAGGATGAGTTGTATTTTGAGTTGTAACTAGTTAGCTCAGTTAACTGAGTTAAGTCCAGTTAGATTAGTTCCAACAGTTTGTGGAACTGATTGTGAGTTCAGTTAGTTAATGCATGCATGCATGTAACTACTGGACTTCAGATAACTGAATATTCTCTCATAAATAACCCAGTTGAGATTAGATGATGGGACAGTGTGCTATCAGTTGTAGGAATATTCCATTGAGGATATCTCTTGCATGCAGAAGGAATTCATTCCTTAGAGATTGTGCAGTTAATTATGAGTTTGGTGAGTTGTGTGAGAGGTGAATTCACACCAGGAAAAATTTTAAGAACCACCCTAAATTTATATGTATAATAAATGGGCGAATCCCCATGATACATAGGAAAAATGGGAGGTGATTTTATCAATAATATAATATGTATATATAATTTTTTTGGCAAATCTCTCACCAGATTATATTATCTTGTAAAGTCACGACGAATCTATCACTGAATTATAAAATCTTGTAATATCTTGGCAAATCTTTCACTGAATAATAAAAAGTGAAGTCTTGGCGAATGTTTTGTTAAAGTATGAAGCCATATATGATAATAGGGAAACATATTCATTAAATTGTAATATACTAACATCCGTGTTTGGAAAAAAGAAACATAATTTTCTCTTCCTACAAACAATGTTGCAAGTTTCAGTGCCCATGTTTGTCAAGGTTCTCACTGTACACTCTTTCATATCCTTCTATTAGTTTTGATAATATTTCACAACAAATTTCCTGTAGGTGTTGATCTTGACCACCGTCAAGGTAGGAGAGATTAATCTTTTCTCTACCACTTTTGTCAAGCTACCACTTTTGTCAAGTTATCAAATTTCTTTCTTATTGCATAGAGTCCAACTACGAAAAAAAAATAAAAAAAACAACAACAACAACAACAAACAAACAAACATAATTTGTACCACTTTTGTCAAGCTATCAAATTTCTTTCTTATTTCATAGAGTTCAACTACGAGATTAAAAAAAAAACAAACAAACAAACAAACAAACAAACAAAAAAACAAAAAACAAAAAGCAAAAAACAAACAAACAAACAAACAAAACAAAAAACAAACAAACAAAACAAACAAAACAAAAAAACAAACAAACAAACAAATAAACGAACAAACAGAGACATGATGATATGTATTGACATATTAATTTGGATAGTCATAGAAGAAAAGGGAAAAAAGATGGAGCTAGGGTTTTTACTGCGCAAGAATGCGTTTCTGGGTGTGGCCGCCTTGCTCTATCCTTTAGATGGCTTGAAGGGCAGTCATGGTGGCCATGATTCATGGAGGCGATGGAGGAGTTTATACCATACGACTTCATCGTCCACGCTTGGTCTCTCTGGTTTATTTTTATCTCATGGGCTCTCGGTGGTCTGTCCTCACAGGCCAACTGGAATGCTATGGGCGCCTTGTGGTTTGTTGATACAGACGGTTTTGGGGTCTCGACGGCTGAAGCGGGCTTCCCTCCACAGTTTGATTTGCGCTCAGGAAGTGGGTCAAGCAGGGTATGTGCCCAGTGGTGACCCAGGTTTTGGGCATGGGTTTTTGTCTGCCCAAGGTATGCAGCAGGGGGTAGTGCTGGGATTTCCCGGCAGAATTTCTGGCTCGGGGGTGGACACAGGTCGGACACTCTAACTGCTCTGGTCACTTGACGTCACGGGCAATGAATCTTTCTTCCTCCTGGTAGTTTTGGACCTCGGAATTACAGAGGAGGTGATGCTTTGTCTCTTCTCGGAACTGTTCTTTTGCAGGTTTCCCTTGAAGCAACATACCTGCTCATTGAGCTTGGCAACCGAGGCGTGGGCTCAAAATTTCTCGTATGCCATCACCTGCTCAGAGCGGCCCTCGGTGGCTTGTGCCCTCTCCTTTGTCGCGTGCCCTGGGGGCAACAAGCAAGAGGAAGGCACCAGGTTCCAGGCTGGTCAAGGAACCGAAATAGAGCGGAGATCTGCAACGACATCCTGGCTATCATCTGGACAGAGGAAACCCAGTAAAATAGTAAGGGGGCTTACCACAGAGGCTTCCTTAGAGCGGGGAGCTGAGACAGGGTATGTCAAAAATGAGTCGAATAAACAAGATCTGGTGACCCTAGGGAGAGGACAAAAAAAAAAACAGGGGAGCGATGGATATTATACAGAACACATCCAATCTACAGAAGCTCTCCCACAAAGTGGCTGAACCACACTGCCAGGATGAAAATAGGATTCAAATCTTTATAAAATCAACTGGGGGCATCCACCATTGCATGAGACTCAGTATGGGATC
This sequence comes from Pinus tabuliformis, assembly GCA_031772625.1. Taxonomy (NCBI): domain Eukaryota; kingdom Viridiplantae; phylum Streptophyta; class Pinopsida; order Pinales; family Pinaceae; genus Pinus; species Pinus tabuliformis. The sequence continues at coordinate 540,225,922 of CM062805.1, read as the reverse complement.
AAATATACAAGAGCTTAAAAAAGAAATACAACATCAACTTGGAATACCATCAAATCACCAGAACCTAATTTGTGCAGGTCGTAGTCTACAGGACCAACTTACTCTTCAGGAATATGGGATCTGTCAAGATACAACCATATTTCTTAACCTAAGGCTGCGCGGTGGATGCAACGGATCCGGCTCAAAGACGCCAGCCTCCTTCCGTGATGCAGTCAAGGGAAAAGAAAAAATGCAGAACAAACCAGTGATACCAACAGAGCAACCAGGTCCATATATAGTAGATCAAAAACTGGAATCCCCAATGCTCCAAGTTACAATGCCAGAGGTAATAGATCTACACTCTGACCTCACTAAAACTGTTGTAATATGTAGATTCAATGGATTCTGGCCAAAATCCGATGCTTTACATCAGTGGATTTACTCCAATTGGACACCAGACTGCGATATACATCTATGTGCAAAAGGTTTCTTCATAGTTAGCTTCCATACAGAAGAAGAAAGGGATAGTATCATCATTGAGGGGCCTTGGTTTTGGGGTAATGCTGGTCTTTTTGTTACCCCTTGGTCCGCTGATTTTGATGCAAACACTATGAAAATCTCAACAATGCCTGTTTGGGTGAGGCTTCATAATCTCCCATTACACTTCTGGCATCATTTAGTTTTAACTGCCATTGGGAATACCTTAGGGAAATTCCTAAAAATGGATGAGGACAGAGTTAGCAGAGGAATCTTCTCCTTCGCCAGAATTTGCGTTGAAGTGGATCTGAGTCAGGGGCTGCCTGATCATATCTCTCTAAACTTCAACAACACTCAGTGGATTCAGACCCTTGACTATGAAAACACCGCATTCAGATGCTGCAGTTGCAGGCAAACAGGACACCTCCAATACTCTTGCCCCCTGGTCAAAAAGAATCCTAAAGGAAACAAGAACAGAAAAAAAAAGCCCAATGGGTGGCAGCACACGGAACCGCTGGAAGAAGAGGACATACTGTCAGAACAGGCAGTAGACCAAGAGGAACCTGATACAAATATGGAACAGAAGGGTACACAAAATGATAATACTCCAGACCCTCATATGGAAGCACCCCAAAATCAAATTCAGCAAAATCCTCAGCTGGATGTAAGTGGCATCAAAAGATCTCATGGATCGGATGGCTCTGAATCCGATAAGGAACCACAAGTGAACACTCTGGAGTCCATGCAGGCTATCATTGTTCCCTCTCCTGACTCTCAGGGTTGGCGTAGGGTGGAGAAGAAAAAGGGTAGAAAAGTATAGGCTTGCGGTATTTTTTATTTTATTATTTTCTTTTTATTGTATCAGTCCTTCTCATGGACAGCTATCTGCATATGCTTACAAGCATCTACAACATGTAATTTTTTTCATTTTATGAATATAAATTACGCGCTCTTTTTCCTTGGAAAAAAAACGAACAAACAAAAACAAAAAGCAAAACCAAAAAAAAAAACAACAACAACAACATTTTGTTTACCACAACACGCCAACAAGTAGTAAGCCCCAACTATATAATATAAGAAAGTAGTAGGTATCCCAAAGGCCTGAAGGAGATCTAATGGAAAGAAGTGACCGTTGTCAGAAGCCTTCCAATCAATATATTAATATATACATATAGATTTATTATTATTTTAATTGGAAATCTTTAATTAAATAATAAAATTTAATTACGTCTCTCCCAATCTAAATTGCTTATTAGCATAATTCACTACCTTCATACATCTTGCATTTTTTAACAATGTTGTAACATGTGGATTAATTTCCTTTTCTGTGCACAATCTCCGCCTTTTAGGACAATATGGTGCACTGGCCCAACCCCTACAGATCATTTCGACAAATTAAGAAAAACAGAGAAGATGAAAGGTTGTACAAACCAGCATATTTTCAAGCACTGGCCCAACCCCTACAGATCATTACGACAAATTAAGAATAACAGGGAAGACGAAAGGTTGTACAAACCAGCATATTTTTCAAACAACTAATCCAACATCGGTACCTTAACTTTTTCATGAAGATATCATATTGAGAATGTTTGAAAAATTGTCGGAAATCTGGCACTGAATATCTCTTTTCTGCGAGGGTGATTCGGAAAGAGTGATAAGATTTCACTGTTTTGAATTTTTTTTGTCAAATCAGAAAAACCAATATTAATGGAGATATTGGTATTTTTTACTAAATTTTGTGAAGTGACTAAATGTAGCTTTAACCATTCACCTTAAGATGTTTTTTATAATATAATTTCCTAAGTCTATTTAATATCTTCATTATAATAAAAACCAACCTGTATCCATCTTAGCTCCACTTCTACCACTCTTGGAGGGATGAAATCTATTTATCCCTCTCAACACTTGGTAGACCCAGAATTAAGATGGATCTAAGCTGGTAGAATTTCCCATTTAAATAGTCTATGCTCACATGAATACCATGATATTACCATGGGTCAATACCATGGTTATCATAAACTTGGAGCTTAAAAACTACTATTAGTAATTTATAAAAATTAATAAAATTAATAATTGATTTTTATTTTTATTTTTATTTTTTATTTTAACCAAATTAAAATGTTTAAGTGACATTAAATTACAAGATCCATTTTTACCCTTGATCTACCAACCCCGAGGATCAAATATTTTTTCACTCTATGTTAGTTTTCATATCACGATATTTGATCCCTCACGGGGCTTAGTAGATCCAGAGTAAGGATGGATCTATGCTAGTTCAATTCCCCCCTTTAAATAGCGTATTTTCCACGTGAATACCATGGGTCAATACCATGTGCCATCTTTTTTTATTAATACTAATATTAGGGTTAATAATGGGTTAATAATGTTTTTTTGCATGGTATTAATAATAATTTGGCCCATGGTATTTGGCCCATAGTATTTAGCTCATAGGCTTCACCTAAATATAACACATTTTTTAAGTGTTCTTGAATATAATGTGACTTCTGGAGTAAATATATAAAAGAAAAAAAAGTGTTTTATTTATTACCATACCTCTCCTTTATTTATATTTTTATTAATTTGCGATACCTCTTTTATAAATATGGTATTTGGCCCATAAGATTCACTTAAATAAAACCTCTTTTTTGAGCCTTCTTAAATAGAAAGAGGGTTATGGACTAAATATAAAAAGAGGTTTTATTTATTTACCATACCTCTAGTTTATTTATATTTATATTTATTTACCATACCTTTGGAGTAAGTATAAAAAGAGGTTTTATTTATTTACCATGCTCCATTTTATTTTTATTTTTATTTATTTACACGTAAAAATAACGTGACTTATGGAGTAAATATAAAAAAATGTTTTCCATTATTCTTTATATGATTATGACTAAACATATGCAAACTTGGAATATGGCAAGAACATTATTCAATCTTTAAATAAACAAGAAAATAAGAGACTTGAATTTTGAAATAAAATGAATTATTCTTTTGTGACAATTTGTTCCAAAAAATAAGGTCATTTTCTCCAAATTAACCCCAATACCATGAAATACGGGAAAATGAAAGAAAATACCTTTTTAACACCCAATGTAGAGGGTGAAATAACTATCATAAGTACCTATTCTTTAAAATTAGGGCGAATGGAAGGTTGTAACTCCTAATTTCAAGGGCTAAATTTACCTTTTTTACTCTCTCCCTTAAAATAAGGTGGGCTAACCTCCATACCTAATTTTTTTATAAAATAAATTTGAGGCGATTTGTAACAATATACTGTGATACAAAATATATTCGCCCAATAAAAATATAAAACCCCTTAATTTCGCACAAGGGCGAAAATTCGCCCCTAAAATTTTCCATGATTCACACAGGTGGCAGCCAGAGGACCCAGGTGATCCAGGTGGATGTTGGTGGCCACCCACCTATCCCATTTGGACCCCCACAATTGTCTCTTTCAGTTTTTCAGTTTCCTTAATTATAGCACAGTTTACTATTTTTAGCAGTTTTTCGGGGCCTAAACTTCCGGAGTCGTTTTGAGGCCCTAAACGACGTTTTTTGGGAAATCCACCGGCAGCGATTTTTCTGATAAAAATCGTCTTTTTCGTCGTAGTCCTCGGAGAGATATTTCCAACGGGCTATCATGCGCGTCAAAGGGAAATAATACTTCATTTCATTAATGGATAATACTGAAATATGCTTACAAACAGTAATAGAAATAAACCAGCTAGGGCGATGGTAGCTTATCTCTGAGAAGAGATGTGGTGGCTACATGCCTCTGAACTGTCCTGAACTATGTTTACAATGAGGCTCGAAGGCCTATTTATTATTGAGAAATAATGGAAAACCCTTCACATTCCAAAACCTAACCCTAGAAGATGAAACGCCAAATTGTGGGCCCTGTTTTGGGGTGAGTTGGACAGCCAACTTCCCGGGGTCGCGAATTGGTCGTACTATCTCCATTTGACGCGCATGATAGCCCGTTGGAAAGATCTCTCCAAGGACTACGACGGAAAAGACGATTTTTATCAGATGGTGGATTTCCCAAAAAACGGCGTTCAGGGCCTCAAAACGGCTCCGGAAGTTTAGGCCCCGAAAAACTGCTAAAAATAGTAAATTGTGCTATAATTAAGGAAACTGAAAAACTGAAAGAGATAGTTGTGGGGGTCCAAATGGGATAGGTGGGTGGCCACCAACATCCACCTGGATCATTTTTAGATCTTGGGGGCCTTCCCTCAAGATCCGGATCAATGGTATCAGAGCAGGTTACGATTCCATGGGAATGAGGGTTTCATGCATATTTCAGTCTCAATTTTTTTGCAGGAATTTTTTTTTGGGCGGCGACGTTGCAGATTAGATCTGAAACATTTGGTACAAATTTACAAAAACAAATACCAGATCTGGATTCCTCTCGAAAAATCACCCAATTTCAAAAAAAAGGGTCAAATCGGAGTCCGGATGTGGGAGATATCGTTGATTTATAATCAGCGATTTTATCAGAATTTTTGTGACATCGGAATTGTTGCAGCGCGAATCTAAGATCTCAGAGTGTCCAAATAAGGATTTCCATCACATGGGAAGATGCAAAAAGGTCTTTCTGCTTCCAAAAACAGGTTATAATAAATATTATGAGTTATATTGATTGAGTTATGCCCATTTTAATTCTGGAGCAGCATTCGGAGTGGGTTCCCATTAGAGACGTGCCCTCCCACCCCACTTTAGTAGGCACCTGCTTCACATTCATCAGTTTCAACATAGCAGCATTCGGCTTAGGTTATTTGGAGACGTGCCCTCCCACCCCAGGCTATGTAGGCACCTGCTACTTCATCAAAAACCAACATCATGGTTATGGGTCAACCGCATAAAATCCTTGTCATCGAAGTCCATTTGCTAGGCCACACACTGTCAGAATCACAGTTGGTCACAAGCATTACAGGGTATCTCTATCCTCGGATCTTTGTTTATCAGGGTTTTGGGTTAACCACAGAAAACCCTTATCTTCAGTGGCTCTTCATATTCAACAAAGGTTTTGCAGGAGGGAACTTTACGCAATGGGGACCATTGCTTCTTAAGGAGGGAGGAATGATCTGAATGGAAAATGGCATCAACCCATGGTACTCATCCACCCATATTATTCATCGACCCATGGAATTTACCCATGGTATTGTAAATGGCATCCGCCCGTGGTATTGTAAAATCCACCCATGGTATTCATTCACCCATGGAATTGACCCGTGGTATTGTAACGGAAAAATACTATAAGTAACAAGTCACATTTTGTAAAAGGACAGATTGTCCGCCACAATGTAGCATTTACAGTTCAGAGGCATGTAGCCACCACATCTCTTCTCAGAGATAAGCTGCAATCGCCCTAGCTGGTTTATTTCCATTTTTGGGTGTAAGCATATTTCAGTATTTTCCATTAATGAAATGAAGTATTATTTCCGTTGCATATCTGTCTCTATGGTTACCTCTGTATTTTTTTGCATTCATGTTTAAATCCAGATCAGTGGGTTTTAATAAAAAGTTTCTTTGTGGTTTTGTTTATTGGGAATTCTCCTATTTTTCTTATGGCAATTCAAGTTTTCAGATCTTGGGGGTCTCTACCCCAAGATCTGGATCAGTGGTACCATCTTCCTCTGATGTCGCAAGTATAATATTTTCCTCAACCCGTTGAAATGCATCTTTTGTGTTCCCTTCGGTCGTCTATTGGCCTTCATTGTGTCCGAGGATGGTATTACGCTTGATCCTCTCAAACTTCAAGCCATCATTGAACTGCCACTTCCTCGTACCTTGTGCCAGTTACAAAGCTTTTAAGGCAAAGCCAACTTCCTTCGTAGGCTCGTCCCTGACTATGCCACTACTGCGCATGGGTTTCTTAGAATCCTCAAGTCTAACATTCCATTTATTTGGGATGATTACTCTCAATAGACCTTCAATACCCTGAATATTGCTCTCACTTCTGCTCCCTTAATTAGTCCACTCAACTTCGAAAGGGACTTTATCCAGTATAACTCAACGTCCACCTATTTAGTAGCAGGGGGATAAGCATTAAAGACTTGCTTTGCTTTAGGATGGGTGAGACAATGACGAAGGATACAATCAACATCGCGACGATAAAGGTCATCACTGATGAGAAGATAGCGAGGGGCATGGTATCGGATACATCGTCGATCATCACAAGTAAGATGGGGGGCAAACTTCTGGGTTTGCAAATATGTGAGGATATCCCCATACCAAGGATTGTCCGAAGTGATGGTGAACAAGTGTTCGTCGGGAAGATTGTCATTAACTGGCGGATCTCGCGTATCAGTGGGTAATTCAGAAATGAATTCGACGAGGGCCAAACCTTTCTTACTCTTTGGTGTGACAAATTCAAGGTCAAATTCCTGGAGGATAACGACCCAATGTGCATACTTCCCATTAATGATCTGTCGACTTAACAAGAAGGTCATGGGGTTGGAATTTGTCACAACCCTAGTGGTACACGTGAGGATGTAATGATGAAGCTTTTGGACTGAGAACACAACAACCAGAGCCAACTTCTCTTCATGAGAGTAGTTCATGGGGGGACCTACGAGGTTCTTACTGACGTAATAGATAACATGTTTGTTGTCATCTGCATCCTCCTGAATGAGGACCCCTGCTACTAAATAGGTGGACATTGAGTTATACTGGATAAAGTCCCTTTCGAAGTTGAGTGGACTAATTAAGGGAGCAGAAGTGAGAGCAATATTCAGGGCATTGAAGGCCTATTGAGAATAATCATCCCAAATAAATGGAATGTTAGACTTGAGGAGCCTAAGAAACCCATGCGCAGTAGTGGCATAGTCAGGGATGAACCTACGAAGGAAGTTGGCTTTGCCTTGAAGGCTTTGTAACTGGCACAAGGTACGAGGAAGTGGCAGTTCAATAATGGCTTGAACTTTGAGAGGATCAAGCATAATACCATCCTTGGACACAATGAAGCCCAATAGACGACCGACGGGAACACAAAAGACGCATTTCAACGGGTTGAGGCAAATATTATACTTGCGACATCAGAGGAAGATGGTACGCAAATCATGAATGTGTTGTGCCCGACATCGAGAACAAGCAGTGAGATCATCAAGGTGAGCAAGGATAATATGATCCAAGTCATGGAAACAATAAGACATGGCCCCCTGAAAAGTGGCTCTTGCGTTCTTTAGGCCGAACGACATGACCCTATAAGCAAAGTTTCACCAAGGAATGATGAACGCAGTTTTAAGTTGATTGGCAGACCAAATATTGATTTGATTGTAACCAGAGAATCCATCCATAAAGGATAGAATCTCATGCCTCGCACACTTGTCAATGATTTGATCAATGAAGGGTGTGGGAAAGTTGTCTTTGGGACAAGCTTTTTTCAGGTCGTGAAAGTCCATGTAGACACAGATGGTGCCTTGTTTCTTAAGAACGGGAACTAGGTTAGACACCCATGTGGTATATTCAATGGGATAGATAAAACCAGCCTACTTGAGCTTATCGATTTCAGCTTTAATGGCCTCATGACGAGAAGGGTGGACGAGTCTCAAATTTTGACGGACAGGGTTGGCATCGGGCCATGTGTCGATATGATGTTCAACAATGGTGGGATAAAGTCTGGGCATCTTTGAATAGGACCAAGTGAAAAAATCACAAAATTATTTGAATAGCTTGGTGTAAGCCTCAATTTCTTCTGAGGTGAAATGTGCCCCCAAGGTAATGTTCTCTTCAATCCCTGGTTTAGTAGAAATGTTAATTTTTTGTTGAAAATGCAACAAGATGATGGAGCTTAGTGAAAAGAAGTCGCCTTCACTAAGTGGACCCACAGGCTATTTTTGGCGCAAAGTCTATTTTTAGACATATGGATCATGGTCTATGAGCTGCAGGATGCTATTTGTGGATGATTGGTCATGTTGGTAAAAATAGATGGGCTTCTATTTTTAGACATATGGGCGGAGTCTATTTTTAGACTGCCAGTCTAAAAATAGAACAGTTGAATATTATTAGCTCTTAATAATATTTGGACTATAAACATTATCTTATCCTCTTGGAGCACTTCAATTCGAGCTACGGATGTGGCACATGCAACTACCAGAAGGAAATACGCTTTTCTTATGGGTTAGTTGAGCTATTGCATGATGGACTTCATTTAGAACTCAAGTGATTGAGTTTGGTGGAGTTGATTGAGGAGTTGATGGAGTTGTGTTCAGTTTGACTTAGTTGAACTAGTTGTATTTAGTCTAACTGCCAAATACACTAGTGATGAGTGATGTGAATTAATTATTAATTAATTCACTAATTATTAACTCATAAAGCAACTAAAGAATACATCAGTTAACTCAGTGCATGGATAGTTCAGTGGAGACAAGTGTTAGAGGTGGGTGAAAGAGTGAGACTGCTATCAGTTGTGACTATAGTTGTGCATGAGATTTGCACAATCATTGATGGAGATTGCCAATGAGGATTGCGCAGTACAACAAAAGGGAAAATGAGCTTGGATCATTCCTATTCTCACATTGGATTGCGCAGAAGAGGCAGGAAAACAGTGGAGGAGATTTGAACCTGTGACTTGATTAAGATCTGAGCTAGTTTGTGTGTAACAGGTGGAGATAGTACGAAGTACTTGTGAGGAGTATTGTACTATGTATTGTATGTTCTCTATCATTATAATATACAGATAGTTGGGGGTTTTCAGCTGTATGCTTTCCCCAGTACATACTGTGTTGATATGTGTGATTGATGTTTCAATGTGCGCATGTGATTGTTTCTTAATTCTGCAAAATTGATGATCAACGTAGAGGAGGTTATGTATTATGCATGCATTCCGCAGATAGTGTATAATAAGGATAATCTCTGTGAATAAGTGTTATAATAGAGTTCAGGCTTCTGTGATCCATATCAAGTTAGAGAAACTTGTCCTGACGATGAACCACACTAGTTGGTTCGAAACGCGTCGACAAATGGTATTCCATGTGATTTTCGCCGAAGAATCTTTCTCTAACTTGAATAAGTGTTATATTATTCAAAATTTCTACATGGTATCAGAGCAGAGTTGATCATCAGATCTATTATTCAGAAAGTGATTACATTTTATTTCTTCATGCAGAGTCTGTAATCGGGCCAGGTAGCCTCTGGATTCACCCTTCTTTTGGAAGGTGAGATATCCGGTAAATGCCCATACGGTCAATCTCTGTACTAGAAATACCTTGTTCTCACGAATTTTAGATCAGAAGCGGTTGAGTTTTGAGATGGTGGAATTCGAATTTGCAGCAGTGTTTTCTTGGTGGCGAAGTTGAAATGTCTTTCAACGGATTGCGATTGGAGTATGCCCTTGAAGGCAGCTCTAATTATATTGCATGGAAAGACAGGATGGAGGCGGTGTTAGATGACAATGGGTTGAAGGAGTTCATAGATGCTGAGGTCCCAAAGCCTACTAATGCTGCTCACGTTGAGGCTTGGCAAAAGAAGACAGCAAAGTGTCGAAGGATTCTGTTGGAGGGCGTGAAGGATCACATTGTATCCAGCCTGCATGGAAAGGCTTCTCCATACTTGATGTGGAAAGCGTTGACATATTTATTCCAAAGCAAGAGCGACCAGAGGAAGTTGGCGCTCAAGGATAAACTCAGAAACATTAAGTGTGAGAATGGAGATAGTATGCCCAAGTATCTCATGAAGTTCACCCAATGCCGGGATGAGCTGGGAAGTGTGGGGGTGACTGTCGATGATGAGGACTTGGTGAGCTTGGCTCTCCTTGGTCTTCTGAAGAGTTGGCATTCCTATCAGGACTCTGTCAATGGTCGGGAGAAATTGCCAGGATGGGAGAGAATTTGGTCGGATCTTGTGCAAGAGGAGATCAGACGGAATACCAGGGACAGATCTTCATCAAAGGCATCTAATGAAGAAAATTGCGCTTTGGCAGCCAAAGCAAAGAAGGGGAAGGAGAAGGTTTCTCTTTCCAAATCCAGTTCTTCCAATGATGGGAAGAAGGTTGACAGATCGAAAGTGTGATGATTTCGTTGTCATGAGGTGGGCCAATATGCTGCAAATTGTCCACGGAGGAAATCCAAGAAGGGATTCGAAGAAGGATGTGAAGGTGAGGCACTGCTTCACACTTTGAGTTGGATTTCACACTCTTTGCATGCATGGTTTCATCCATGGTGGGAAGTGGTTGGTTTCTTGACAGTGGAGCTTCTTTCCACATGATCGGTGACAAGATTTTGTTCAGTACTTTGGAGGAGAAAGATCTCCAGATACTCATAGCGATGGGTAATGATGAGAAGTATAGTGTCTCAGGTGTAGGCACGGTTATTTTTAAGAGGGAGCATGGAGCTCACCTTACCTTGACTGATGTCAAGTATGTACCAGGACTAGAGAGAAACTTGGTGTCGATCGTGATGCTGGAAGACAGAGGCTATGATGTAGTCTTCAGTAAGGGAAAGGTTTTCCTTGGACACATCATCACTAGACAGGTGAAGCAGATTGGTTCACGGGTCAAGAACCTGTATGCTCTTGAGGTTCAGGATGCATGCAAAGCCTTGAGCAGCGAGGCAACTGACGGAGACTTGGTGGTTGAGAGGGAACGTATATTACCGCTCAACATGCAGAGCCAGAAGAAGTCTCAGACGATTGTGGAGGAGCCATGGTTGTTGCAGCAACTTCAGGAGGTTGTGGAGAAGCCACAATAAGGGAAGCTGAGAGGAGATCGAGTAGAGACATCTACTCATGCAGAGACCTCTAGTAGGGGGAAACTTCGAGCCAGGTGGGCTGAGGGATCACATGTAGCCATACCTCCAGGTAGGAGGTGGGGCGATATAGAGTGATCGTCCCAAGGAGGAGGGGTAGGATCCTTGAGGTACCCAACCTCTTGGATGAGACCTTGCTACGAGAGCCCTGATGTGGAGTAGCAGGAACTGACTAATTGGGTAGAGACAGATGCGGATGGAGTGGCAGAGAGAGCGACAGTGCAGGGAATCCCAGGACAGTGCATAGCTAGTAGGTTGCAACAATGCGAGAGGCACAAGTGTTTTGCACAGTGCTAGGTGGCACAGAGAGGTGTGCAATGGTGCAAGATGCATGGAGATGTTGTAGTAGTGCAGATGTTAGAGAGGGAACACTTGTCAGCAGCAGGTAGAGCTTCAGCATCAGAGTATGTTCCTAGCCCAACAGAGTGGTTAGTTGGGAGTGTTTTTTGTTCCAAGTGTTGTTGGAGCAAGTGGACTGGGCAAATGTGTTGCATGCAAAACATTCCAGAGTTGCAGGATAGGGCTTGCAGATAATCCATATCTTGTTGAGAGGGAGTGCTGAAAATGCAACAAGATGATGGAGCTTAGTGAAAAGAAGTTTCCTTCACTAAGTGGGCTCGCAGGCTATTTTTGGCTTAAAGTCTATTTTTAAACATATGGATCATGGTCTATGAGTTGCAGGATGCTATTTGTGGATGATTGGTCATGTTGGTAAAAATAGATGGACTGCTATTTTTAGACATATGGGCGGAGTCTATTTTTAGACTGCCAGTCTAAAAATAGAATAGTTGAATATTATTAGCTCTTAATAATATTTGGACTATAAACATTATCTTATCCTCTTGGAGCACTTCAGTTCGAGCTACGAATGTGGCACATGCAACTGACAGAAGGAAATACGCTTTTCTTATGGGTTAGTTGAGCTATTGCATGATGGACTTCAGTTAGAACTCAAGTGATTGAGTTTGGTGGAGTTGATTGAGGAGTTGATGGAGTTGTGTTCAGTTTGACTTAGTTGAACTAGTTGTATTTAGTCTAACTACCAAATACACTAGTGATGAGTGATGTGAATTAATTATTAATTAATTCACTAATTATTAACTCATAAATCAACTAAAGAATACATCAGTTAACTCAGTACATGGATAGTTCAGTGGAGACAAGTGTTAGAGGTGGGTGAAAGAGTGAGACTGCTATCAGTTGTGACTATAGTTGTGCATGAGATTTTCACAATCATTGATGGAGATTTCCAATGAGGATTGCACAGTACAAAAAAAGGGAAAACGAGCTTGGATCATTCCTATTCTCACATTGGATTGCGCAGTAGAGGCAGGAAAACAATGGAGGAGATTTGAACCTGTGACTTGATTAAGATCTGAGCTAGTTTGTGTGTAACAGGTGGAGATAGTACTGAGTACTTGTGAGGAGTATTGTACTATGTATTGTTAGATGTTCTCTATCATTATAATATACAGATAGTTGGGGGTTTTCAGCTGTATGCTTTCCCCAGTACATACTGTGTTGATATGTGTGATTGATGTTTCAATGTGCGCATGCGATTGTTTCTTAATTCTGCAAAATTGATGATCAATGTAGAGGAGGTTATGTATTATGCATGCATTCCACAGATAGTGTATAATCAGGATAATCTCTGTGAATAAGTGTTATATTATTCAAAATTTCTACATTTTTATGGTTGGAGAGATGTTGGCCATGTTCCCTTCTTCGAAAGAATCTAGTGTAGGGATAAAATTTCTAAACCAATCGACTTCATTGTGAATGAAGTCTTTAGACTCCACAACATATTGGTCATGAGTTTGTTGTGGAAGGAAGTACACACGATGGTGCATATCATCCCAAGGATAATCAGGGGTAGTCATGGCTTCCATGATGTCCTCATCAGAATGGAAGATGGGAGGACTAGAGGAAAAGATACTACATGATGTGGAGAAGCTACTTGGTGCATCATCCTGAGAAAGAAGTTTCACATATGCAACGTTTGGGGTGGTAGACAAAGAGCTAGTAGATGGAAGATCTACCGATGTTGAGACCCGAGAGTTCGATGAGGAAGGTTCGACCGAAGCATGCGGGGGAACCTTAGAGAGGTTTTCCTGCGAGGATCTCATGGATGATGATAGGTAAAGGATTTGGACTGTAGAATCCATCATCTTGACATCGGGGGCAACGATCACAATGGTTGGGTTAGAATCCCCCTGTTCTAGTGTACTAGTGGTACCAGAACCCACAGGTAGAGGAGTAGATGATCCACTATGAGTGGCCTCGAAGTCGCAAAGCACATAGAGGCAATCCCAAAATTTGTCGAGACGAGGGCAACGATGATGATAATGGTTGTAATGGTTGCACAAAGCACACAGGTGGTTGGTACGCAACGATTTAAGTTTCTTAGATGAATTAGGTAAGGCAACTTGGACCTCTAGTATGTTAGATTCAGGAAATGTTTCATTGACCAAGGGTTTGAGGCGAGGAAGTTCAAGACAATTATTGGTGGCATGCCCAACAACATCACACAAAGCACACAAAGGTGTTGACTTTAGAGGCTTGGGAGTTGGAGTTGCTTGGGGAGCCTTGTCCCTAGGTTCCTTCTTTTTTTCTTTGCCCCCCTCGCCAGATGCTTTCGCAACAAGAGTGAGTTCCTGTTGAGGTTGTTGTTGAACTGAAGCAAAGGCAGGGGTTATGGGGACCAGTTGAACCAGGGAAAAAGCGTGATATATGAACATGTAGAGTGTTAGCAGGGGGATCGATGTACCAGACTGGGATCCCCAAGGTCATGTTAGGAAGACTCAACGTAGCCATAACAAGAATAGAAAAGATTCCAGGTGGAGGAAACAAGAAAGGTATCTAACTTACTGGATAGTGTCCCAACGGAATGGTTCCTAGATGGTTAAGACCTGGAGGGACAGTTCCTGGTGGGAATAGAAGAGAGGCACCCACAGAAGGAGGAGGTTCTTGATGGGTGGACCCGAATGTTGAGGGCACAACAACAGGATGCGGTGGAGCTGGTTGTTGGCCAGACATAACAGATTACTTACGGGCAACCTAAGATGCTTGTAACATGCAAACACTCGATGAGATGGGGTTAGAGATGAGAGGGGGGGACTAGGGAACACACCAAGTAAGGCAAAATCTTTGTAGACTCCAGGTGAGAGACTGGTGAGGGGCTCGACTGTTTGTTTATCAGTCATTGATGATATGATGGAATCAGGTGATGATTGAGACCTTGGCTCGTAATATGTCAGTTGATTGACTGTAACGATCTTTCCATTATGGGGAAAGGACATCTTACGGAAAAGCGTATATGCCACAATTGACATCACATAAATGTAGCTACGACCCAATAGAATGTTGTAATCTAAAGGGGCATCAATAACCTCTATGTTGACGCAAACAATGTTACCAGCAACTATGATAGGACAATTGCGATACATGCCAAGGGGTTGTGAAGGGTGACCATCCCAAGCACGAAAAGTGATGGTGGATGGGGATAGCTTAGGTGACTTGAGTTGTTTCCAAACATTTGCGGACATCACACATGTGGATGCACCTTCATCAATAATACACCGTTGAATGATAGCATTGTGTACTCTGACTGGTATTTGGAAAGCAACAGATGGGGGAAATGGTGGATGATATGGCATATCAACATGGAAGACAATCAAATGATCATCTGAAGGGTTGATTGCACCTAGAGCGTTTAGTAGAGCTTTCTTCTGAGATGCGCACGATTGGAGAACTTCCATCGTCAACATGGAAATAGGAGATTGCACCAAGTTGTCTACTATACTGTAAGTATGGGCGGCTCGGTTAGAAGCAACATTACAACGTAATGGTCCTTTTGGGATATTGGGAATGACCTCTACTTTTGGCGGAGGGATCTATAAGGAACCATTGGGTGTCGTAATGGGCTCAGAGGACTCTTTAGTTTTGGGATCGGTTACAGACGAAGCTGATGGATTTTCATACTGACACGACCAAGTTTGGAGGTTGATATCGGAGGTGCTAACCCCGTCAGAGTTCATCATAAGAATCTGGTAGTCACTATGACTAGATTGTGGAGGTGGAGGGGCGGCCTGACCTTGTTGAGGTTGGGTAGCGATAAATCCTTGCTGAGGGAAAGGATTCGTGAGCACAACCAGTTGGTTTGGTGCAGGATTAGGAGGCTGCTACGTTGGCTGTGAGCCTCTAGATGTTGCTTGGGCTTCCCACATTTGACGCATCTGGGGTAAGAGGGGACACTCATGAGTATAATGGCCATGCACACCACAACATGCACAAGGCTTATTCATACGAATTACCTTGGCTTTCTTGGATTGATCGCCCTGTTGCTAGTTGTTGGTGGTAGGTTGGTTCCCCTGGGGTATATTAGGTTGATTACCCTGGTTACCCTACGTTTGTTGGTTCCGGTTACCTTTCCCCTTATTATTTTTCTTTGAATTGGGGGGATTGGTCGTGCCTTGCTGAGCATACACTTGACCCTGAGGGGGAAGTGGCTGTTGTGGCAGAGGTTGAGGAGGTGTGGGAGGTTGCGACAATAATGCCTGGGGGATTGGAGTGCTCGGTGGTGCATAAGTGTAAGAGGGGGATGGGGTAATGTTTTGGTAGATAGGTTGAGCAACCACTGGCCTTGGCATCTACTGATGCGGTTGGGCGAATGCATGTGACTTTCTTTGTCCCGAATACACGTTGCTGAGGGAGGAGGATAGGTGTTGGAGGAACTAGTCTCGCCCTCGAGGATAACCACATCTCAGTTGGGCATATGGTGATCGATGGGAAATGGATCCAACGATGCCATCAGTAGCGTGAGATGCCCTCGGTGCATTCGCACCACCAGGTCTAGGGAGATCCAACAAGACAGTATAAACATAACTTGATTGCGCATAAATTAGGTCATATTTCAGGGCAACTTAAAGAGCTTCTTCCTCTGATTGAGGAAAATGAGATGCGACATCTTTTCCTATGGGGGCTAAGAGAAACCTAAGAAACCAGTCAAGATAAACACAGTCTTCGAATGTAGGAGAACAAGACGTGCTCCTCCTTCTACACCATTCTTGGACATGGTTAGAAAGGCGGGTGGAAGAAGTTTGACGAAATGTGGTCAATAATTCGGTACCGGTGTCATATAGGAGAGGTAACTGGAAATATGAAAGGAATGCTTGAGCCAGAGTCACAAAAGTGGAATGGGAAGCAAAAGGCTGGTCAACATACCACTTTGCAACATCTCCAGTGAGCATGTGTTGGAATAACTGAAGACGAATGGAGTCATCAGTTATAGAGTTGGACGAACACCACATGTGGAAGGATCGGACATGGTTAGTGGGGTCCTCTCCATAATTACCCTCAAACTTGGGAATGTCAGAGGGAAGCTTAGTTGGCATAGCTGGCCAACCAGCATCGTGGTGTATGGGGTCATTTATCAACTGGTTGAAATTCGGAAGGCTTACCCAACATGAAAGGAAGCAGAGGAGTTGCCAGAACAGTTCCTGTGGTGATTCCACTAGATGGGACTATAGGAGTAGGACCAGAGCCACTAGCTGGTGGGTTTCCCCCACTTGCATTGGCACTAGACATGATGACTACAGGCAGGAGGGAAGACTCAGAATCATATAGACCAGAAGAAGAGTCAGTATGGGGACTCGGGGAAGGACTCACTCGGACCCTATGGGGAGGAGTGATACGTCCAAGCGGAAACTGGGGGTGAAGACCTTGGAGTCTCCGCAAAAGACGCCTTGGTGGCACTATGATGGCAAGACACTGGTGACATGGAAATGGTGAAGGGTAATAAACAAAATACTGTTGTCTCTTATGAGGGATATTGATTAATTAAGTTTATGTCTTGGCTTGGTGGTGTAAACCAAGTGCCCTTCGCTTTAGGTGTGCTTGTGTGTGTCAAAATGTGTGTTAATTTTAATTAAGCCCAGTCAATTGTTTGAAAAAAGAAAAAAGATGTTGAAAACTGTAAATAAACTGAAATAATGAATAGTAAATAAACAATAAATTATGCATACAACCCCACCCAAACTAGGTTGACAAACAAGGAGACTGAATGGTGGCAAAACTGACTCAAAACACACTGGAAAGGGCCACAAGATCTAAGTGTCGGTGTGACTGGGATCTAATGACTCTATGCTGCTGGAAATGATGCAGCAAACAACAATAAACCAGAGGGAAAAGTGTTGCAAAAGATAGGATTAAGGGTGAAAAACCTAGGGCAAACGATGGAACCCTAAGGAAAATGGCCAAACAAGACTCAAAAGGGATTTTTGGATGAAAAACAACCTATCTTAAGGATCTGATAAAATGATGGCTCAGATCTGTAAATAATGGTTGAAAGCACTGAAAATCTCAGACTACCTACTCAGCTTGACTCTTCCTATAAAGGTGGAAGAGGAATGAAACCCTAAGGGCTTGATCCTTCTTCAACAAGACAAACAGAGCATATCTAGGCCTAAAACAGGTTGGGACAGTGGTCAAACAACCCAGTATAGTGCTCTTGGCAAAACCCAGAAAAATTGCAGACAAAACTCAGAAAAACCCAAAATCACAGGTACTGACCTGTTTTCAGGGGAGATCACACTTTTTGGGCTAGTAAGTGCACTCTAGACCTCCACATAGCAGGTTTGGGGTTGAAAAGTGTGATTTCTATTCCTTGGTTCTCGGGCGGCAGGTCGCGGAAAAAGTTGTCGTCTCCAGTGCAGCTGGTACCTGTTACCTGCGAAAAAGGCTAGAAAACACTCAGAAGTTAGAATTTTGACTGTTTTAGGGTTAAAAATCTAGATAATAACATTAAGAGATTAAAAATAGAAAAACCCTAATAGCTGAAACTGATGATCATCCAGGTTTCTGAATCACTACAGTGGAGTCACCATTTGTTATAGTGTATTCTTATTGAGAGTGTACGAAAAGAGAACACATTAAGCTGTGGATGATAAACAACCCTAACAACATAAATGGTTGTAGAACCCTTTAGATCTGCAACAGATATAATAAATAAAACCTGCAAACTTCCATATCTATGTAGCAAAAGCAATTATACAACATAAATAAATAAGAACTATAGCGAATAATGACTCCAAAACAACCAATGGACAAGACAAGAATATGAAATTGTAATTTTATTATGTAACACCTGGTGAAAGGAATAGGTAAAATGTTACTAGTCCCCCTCAAATGGGATGGGTTCTTGGCTGTCCTCAATGCTTCAACTTGGTAGAGTCTCTCCTCTCTACAATGTATAAACCCAACAAAATGTGTGTGTAGAGTTCAAATGGGAACTCAAAGATAAAAATAAATGGAAGACAACAATGATAATAATTAGAGCTCTAACAGTGAGTGCAACAATGAAAATAATCGAAAGTTAAGAATAAATAAAAAACCCTTCATTTTATAACAAACTATTAGGTTATTCTGGAATAATGGAAAATAATAAAATATTATTAACCAAATTCTAGACCTAACCACTTGGAATATTTTATTATATTTTGTTGGAGGGAAAAAAAGTATTTAATTTGGTCAAATACTTTTATTTAGAAATAATAAATAAATAAATGATCTATTTATTATTTTGAAAACATCATTAAATAATAATAAAGAAACAATGGTTTGTTTAATTATTCCTAGGTGAGCTAGTCAAATTTAACATGGAATAATACCTAAATAATTATTAATTAATTATTGCTAGAGAAAAATAAGAAATATAATGATTTATCTAATTATTTCTCATGATTGGGTCAAATGTGACAAGGAATATTAGTTAAACAATGGTTTAATTAATTACTCCTAGAGGAAAATTATATAAATAATGATTTATTTAGTTATTCCTCATGGGTTTAACTTAATAAATGTGGTTTATCAAGTAATTTCTTACGGTGAAAGCATTTTTACTATGGTAAAATTGGTCTTACATGGTGTATTTCGATCCATCTAGTTAGATATGGGTAGATGACCAATTTTGGTGATAACAAGGAGGTACTATCATTTTTATCATCCAAGAATTGTTCATTTATGTGATGTAAATGAGGTTTCTCCCTCGAAGAGGATAATTTTTAAGTCATTGATCTATCTTTTCTTCTGTTTTTGAGTTGATTGCACAACAAGAAGACTCACTACGCTACTTATATTTGTCCTATGGGAAATATTGCTGACAAGAATTTCCACCCTCTTCCAAGACAAATATATCTAGGCAACATAGAAGCACCACTTACAAGTGGAAAAACCAAGACAAGGAAGACATATTTGTGATTAAGAAAGTCAAAATGTAGGGGGTGGAAAGTACCAACACTGATTTGTCTTCCTATTCTTATCCTCCAAAGAAGTATCCTACAAAATGCATTGCAAAAGTTGATGTTGAGCATGCAACAACTCTTTTTTCAAATATTGTTACCCACAAGAATCTCTGAGTTGAGAACGAATCATCACATAAAATGGTTAAGAAAAATGAAGAAGCAATAAATTCTTTTAAGTTCGTCAAAAGCAACCAAGGATAATATAATCTTGCTGCGTTGCACAATACCCATCCAAACAAGCAAGAAGACCTACAAGAATTTTGAGAAGATTAAGAGAATCTCTTAAAGTTTCAAATCATGATATGCATACATAAGCCAAATATATCTAATAGGTACAAAAGATACCAAAAGTTGCCTAAAATGAAAGGAAAACATATTTAGAAGAAGATATATCTCAAGCATATGCAGAGGCTCTATAAGAACCAATAAAGAGATAAAAATAAGGAAGATAATTTGAGCAAGATTGGGGTCCAAGCAAGCTAGAAAGTGAAAGTGAGCCTAAAGAAGAAGATTCTACAGAAATAAAAAAAAAAGGCGGAAAGTAATTTCACGAATGTAGTTAATTATTACATTTGGACTCTGATTTTGTTCAAACAATTACTCGCCATACCTTATAGATTGTGTAACATACATATGATTTCAATAAAACTTGGAAGAAGACAAAGCCCTTCCTCCATACTACTGGAGCTAAGCAAAATAGGAGTTAAGAATATATTTGTCTGCCCCTTTTTTTTGATAATTTGTCAAAAAAAATCACATCAGCATGGTTTAAACCAAATTTCTCAGTCATGTCATTTAGAAATGTCTTTCATGGATTTGAATATAAATATCCAAGACCAATTTTTCAGCCATATGATTTATACATGTATCTCATGGGTTTGAAAGCCATGAAATGACCATGTATTTCGTGCTTTACATGTGGGTGGAAAGCATTATGTATTTTGCAACAATTGGTTTGTCCATCAGTCCAATTCATTCATTAGATAAAATAATACTTAAAGATGTTGTCATTCCTTCATAAATGTTTCTCTCACGGGGCTATTAATAGCCTTGATCATGATGATGATAAGACCACTTCTCTAGCTTCTAGGTAAATCCCTTGCCTTTCTTCAGCAACTGTGTATTTGATTATAGCAACCTCTATTAAACATTTTATTGTATCATGTATAGATAATATAAGATGCATGATATTTCAATAATCTTGCCAAGTGTTTTCACCGATCCTTATGAACAATAAGTTGTGTATTTTGAAGTATTTGAGCTTTGAGGCGTGAAAGAGAAATATTGGTTAGGCAGATGCAAAGGAAACTAACAACTGCTGAGAGAGAGACTTTATTTGAGAAATAGGGTGTTGTCATGGACAAAAAGTAGAGGAAATTGCAGTTGGCTAGAGATTATGGATAGACACCCAAGATTTGGCCCACATATAGGCAATGCTAATATTATTGCAAAGCTTTTCGGAATTTGGGAACCAGGACGAGTTCAAAAGAGATGTTTGAGCTCAACTTTACACCTGTGAAGAACAACCAGAGGTTATCATCCTCTAGGTGAAATATTATCTCAACTCCCTTGAGATTTTAAACTATATCTTGGGTCTTGTACTTTAAACTAAGAGCACTTGGCATTTATTCTTCTCTCTTTATTCTATTGCTTGTTTTGATAAAGAGAATTTTTTTACTCATGCAGTTGTAACAACATGCTTCCACAAAGAATTGTTTGAATATGTATATGTGTAGTTGAGCATATATGTTTAACTTCTGTCTTGGTACTGAGTCAAGGGTACCAATGACTTGATAGAATGTATATGCAAAATACAAAGTGATCATGTAAAATGATTCCCAACAAGGGCATAAGGCCAAGACCCCGCTAGTGAATGTGTATAATTTAGACCAGGAAATATGATGTTAATAAGGCCTGGGTGAGGCTTGTTATAGTGATGTGAACATGTCAGTGTCCCTAATAAATTAACATGCACAACATAGAATAGCCAAGGGGAACATGGGGAGGGACCATGGGTTGACACATGACAAAGGGCTGGAGTGAAGATGAGGGGCACATGACTTCTCCCTGATGAATCAAAACAATATATACTCCTTTATGAAATAATTCAGTATTAGAGAAAGGATACCTAGCTTTCTATGCAAATTAGTTGTTGTTTTTGTTTGTTTGTTTGTTTGTTTGTTTGTTTGTTTTTTTTTTTTTTTTTTTTTTTTTTTTTTTTTTTTTTTTTTTATTATTATATATATATATATATATCGTATTCCAATGCAAAATATTGACAACTTTATCAAGAGAGCCATGAACTATCTAACTCCATGCACCCAAACTATCTTTTAAAAATTGTAACAATCAAGGTTGACATATTTACAACATTTAAGAATATATGACTTGAAAGACACAATTCTAAATTAAACTAAAATCTTGATTATCAATTTCTTCAATATGTGCAGTTGTTATGAATCCACTATTTTGATATAAAGTTCGTATTCCAATAGGATTTTCTAGTCTACGACCTAAGTAAAAACTCTTAAATTTTCAATGCAAAATATTGAAAACTTCATTGGGAGAGCTATGAACCATCTAACTCCATGCACCCAAACTATTATTTAAAAATTGTTACAATCGAGGTTGACATATTTATAGTGTTTAAGAATATATGGCTTGAAATACACAATTCTAAATAAATTAGTGAAGACAACATAATGTTTAGAGTTGTATACATATACAAGAATGGTGGAATACATATCCAGAAGTCTTCAGTTTGGCGGCACAAACGACAAGAAGTTTTTTTTTGGTCCAAAACTCTAAACTCAGATGGAGATTATAATCTGATGTATATTCAACAGTAAAATCATTTTCCAATTTTAACACCAATTATCTGAACATCAGAGGAAACTTTAAAGCAGTGGCCAAAATTACATATCTCAGTGAACAAATTCAGAGTGCATAACACCATTCTTGTGTGTGAGAGCTAAAGCTCAATACAACTCCCCATTGAAAACCCATATAGCTTAATAAGTACACCTTTTGAAACCCCTAGAGCTCAATCAAACTTCTGTTACGATAATTTGTTTGTTATTAGTCTTCATAAAGCTTAAGAAGTCTCTCCACGATCCACATATTCTGTTACGTTAAAAATGTTGTTTTGAAACCTTTGGAGCTTAGTAAAACTTCTAAAGCCTTATAAGATCCCTTGGAAACCCATAGAGCTTATTAAGTACACCTTTCGAAACCCCTAGAACTTGATAAAACTTATGTTACGATAAAATTGTTGCCATGAAACCTCTAGCTTAATAAGAATCATGTTTGGAAACCCTTAGTGCTTAATAAGCACACCTTTCGAAAGGCCTAAAGCTTGGAAAAACTTCTATTATGATAAAAAAAAAATTGTAAAAACTTTAGAGCTCAATAAGAATATCCTCCCTTCCCCAACAGGAAAACGTAGATGTTAATAAAACTTTAAGAGATTAATAAGACTCCCGCTTGGAAACCCATAAGAGCGTAATAAGTGCACTTGTCGAAACCCCCAGAAACTTGATAAAACTTCCATTACAGTGAAAAAATTGCTAATGAAACCTCTATAACTTAATAAATCTTTTGTTGCGACTCTGAAACCCTAAAATCAAATGTAGATTTCCTATTAACAGACATTTCCAGATGTTTTCTTAACTAAAATTGGGATTTCAGGACAATGACCATCAACAGTAGTATCTGCATGCAGAGGTTAAATGATGGTGGAGACTAAACAAATTGCCATTTATTCACGATTTTGCTGAAAATTGGCATTAGAAAGGTCAAGTAATATGTAATAAGTTGGGAAACTATTTGTGTATTCAAATTTGTAAGAAAATAGAAAGAGAATTCATGTTAGCAAAATCGTGAACATATGGCACTTTGTGTAACGTCTCGAGGCTTGAAAGGCAAAAAACTTATGGTCATCTGCCCCCCACACCATTCTGCAATGTCTTGACCATCACATAACCTCAACATGTGGATACTGCCATGTTCCTCTCCATAGCATATCAACACCACTATGGCAAAGATATTTGAAAAATGGAAATGGATCCTTCGTTGAACACCGTGCAATAACTGCTTGCCGTGCTAGATGATCTAGAGAAGTTACTCAACGTTGTGACTCGATGAAGAAGAAAAGGAGGAAGAAGAGGAGGTGAAATACACTCAAGGAAAAAAAATGGATCGATTAGTTGTAGGGCATTGATAGGAGGTAACAAACATTTCCATCGGTTGCAAATGCGTTTCATTCTAGCAGCATCCAAGAGAGAAAGCCTAGGTTAAATCGAACAAAACAAATTGTCAGGCAAAGTTTCCAAAAAATGTGTTTATGTTGAAAGAAAATGTGGCTTGTGATAAGATATTTCTTATCAACACGTTGCAGGTGTAGGTAAATTCTACAGGATTGAGGCCTCCTTTGTCTTTCATTGTGGTGCAGGCTATATTTGGCCATTTTTTGTTTTTTCTACTCCTTTAAAATTGGAAAGACTTTGAAAGCCCTTATATAGATGCATATTCTAAATACCAAGTGATCTTGTCGATTCACATCTGAGGAGATCACTCATATTGTTTTTGAAAGGAGTCTAAGTATAAAGATTCAAAGCAATATTAGCATCAAGAATGTGGTACAAACCAGTTATCTGTTGTATTTTGAAAGCAAACCCTTGAGGTCCTTCAGCTTCAATGAAGTTTTATGTCCTTCAGCTTTGATGTTCTCCTATTGAAACAATAGTAGGTAAGAAGAGACCCCTCTTCAATATATATTGGCACCTGGAAGTCACAACATGGAGAAACTAAATGAAGGCCGTGTCTATTCAATGCAAAAATAAGCAATGTGGTGTGATACCCCTAAGATTAAAGATTCTAGTATAATTACTTGTATGTAAGTTCAATTTTGAAGTTAAGTTTACTACATTATAAAATAGACAAATACTAATTTATCAGTAATCTTACTGATAATGGATGTTGTATAGGTAATGTTGAAAAGTTACCTTTATGTTTTATTTTGTGAATAAAGATAAAATTGGAAATTATGGCTAGGGACAAATTGTTGAAAGAGAAAAAAAGTTTGCAATTGTATTTTGAAAATAAATATTATCCATAAAAAGTCCTAGGCATCTAATCCGGGTGATTAGATTTAATTCTAAAAATTATAAAATGGCCATTTAAATGTTTCCTGGTAGACATGAAGCTTCCCTCAGAAGTGGGAAACAAAGGCTCATAAATGAGTAGTTAACTACCTACCACTTATTGGTTAGGTGGAGGTAGTTAATAACCACCCAAGAAGGTGGTAGATGGATATTATTTGAGGATTCTCCTGTTTTTGTCTCAATTATTATGAGAAAAAAATAGAAAAGGCTGAAGAGAAACATAGAGGATAGACAAAGGAAAATTTGTAGGACTTATTTGCTTGGGGGGTGTTGTAACTCGTTTTAATTTTTCCTATCAAGATGTCTAGAGCATATTTTTGTAAAAATAATAATGAAATATCAAAGAAAAAAAAGAAAAAGATAGGAGTTGAAAGCGCTTGGGGTTGTTTTATTAATGAAGTTTTTTTTAAATTAATAATCAAAGTTTAGCACGCTAATCAAAATTAGCGCAGTCATAAGAGTGATATAGTGGGTCTCGGTTTCAACATTTGAAAAGATTAAAGGACAAGCATGTACAACAATGGAATGAATTTATGTGACAGGGCCCACACGATGGGGCAAACCCAACAACACAAATTGCCTAAAAGTTAATGGGAGGTGTGCCTCCGCAAGGATTTTCAAACGAGCTTGTTGACTTTAGATCTACAACTCAGATTGACTGCGAAGGCACTCCTCCGAAGATGTCCCACACTAATGATTTCCCCCGTGATATTGTCAACAAATGAGCACGATTTTGTCAGTAAGCGAGGCAACCCCCACCACTCATCTTGCCATGTAGCCATTCCCTCTGCCACCTATCACTTATGCATGTTGTTTCGGTAATTTATTTCAGTATGCAGAAAATTTAATATTCTATGGAAGCATTGAAATCTTGTTTCCCCCTCCTACTCTTCCATTTAACCTATAAAGCCCCATTTCAAATCATTTTCATGTACTTTTGTTGTCTGCTCTTATTGTCATGTACTTCGAATTCGCCAGCAAACATCCCAGTTAGCACTGTTTGCCACCGCCAAGTATTTATACAGTCACTTGCTACTCCAATTATATGAAAATGTCAAAGAAAATTGTCTTAGCAAGGTCATCTTCTCACATTCCACTCATGGTCACTAAGCCAAAATCCCATTTTATGTTGTCGCGGTTAGGTCGGTGTCCTTCCAATTTTCGTCTCTGAAACTCACCTTTTCCCAGAATTTATCCACTGGTTAGTATCAACCATGTATCCATAGAAATGTTTTGTAATGAATAAGTCAAGAGAAAACATTTTCTAGGTGTCCTCCCTTCTAATTCAGAAAGCATTGTGTTTCCCCTCTGCAAGTACATATACTTCTTTTTTTTCTGAGGAAACCCTGTTAATTTATTTTGAAAATTTGTCAGGCCAAGAGTTTGCCCAAATTATCTTTTACCTAATGCCAAGTGGGATTTTTTTTATTTAGATTCAAATCAGTTCCCATTGGATACTTTTGTTGAAGATGTCAGACCTATTCTTCAAATTTTAACTAAGATCCTAGGAAGAGATGATGCTTCAATCATTGATAAAGTCACTTTAGGTCTTTTTAGTTTGATGATGAAGCCTGAAGTTGTCTTGGATATACCAACTTTTTGGGAAGGGGTAGTTAATTCTTAGTTCATGAACCTCTCACTTACTAGTTGTTTCAGATTCCCTTCTCTAATTACATATCTGTTCTTATACACTCATGTTGAAAAGTTCATGCACTTGGGGTTAAACATCATGGATCCTAATAAGAATAAATAGTCAGTGGTTTTTTGGACTGATGTGGTGAGGAGTAACCCAAAGAATGAAGGCCTAATGGATTTTGCTGCCTCATTCCTTTCAGTAGCATATTCAATTATCAATAGTTCACCTGCACCCTCTATGTTTCCAAAAGCTCAATCTTTTCTTCAGTTGAGTAGAGATATGAAAGTAGGAGACTGGTATTCTTTTGAAGATTATTCTGAGATTAGGTTGTATGGAGCTGATATTGAGCCTTACAGATTGCCAACCTTTGTTCCCATGAGGTTGTTTGCTTTGGAGTTTATAAGGCAAAGTTTAAATGTGGACCAAGTCCATTTTGTTCTAGCCAAGAAAGGGCATTTGTTTAGATTGCCAAGAACTGTGGGACCTTTCATTGTAAACACCAGGCAAGCAACAAAAGAAGTCCAAAAACTTCTTGAAGGGATGGATTTGTTATTGGGAGAAAAATGGGCTTATGACCCTTTTCATGTGATTTCCAACAAGAGAGTGGAGAATGGTTATGCCCCTTTCTTACATGAAGCTTGACCAGAGATTGAGAAAATGGAAAATGGAGGTTAGTTTGTTTCAACAAGTGGACTAGAGGTTGGCACTCCTTTAAAAAATGAAAAGAATTAGAAGAGAGTTAGAGGGGAGGTCATTGATTTGGATGAAGTTGAAAATGGAGCAACCAAAATATCAAAACTATATGATGAAGGCAACACAACATTAGTTTTTGGTTTCCAATTACAGTTGGGGGAGACAATTTGCACACCATCCTCTCCCAATCTAGATGAAGCTACTTAGAGCTCTGTTCCAATGATCAAACAAATGTTTTCACAAATTGAGGATAGAAATAAGAAGATTAGAGAAAATATGGAAACCCAGTAGGAGGCTCAATCATCTTCAGATTATCAAACAAGATTGTTATATGCCATGGATCTAGAAAGGAATCAACTTAAGATTTCATTTTCTCATCCTTCTGCATTATCTGTTTCCTCTTCAACAAGTTTCAAAACTATTAATTTAATAGTGGATGCCAGGAAGATCCCTTTACCTGATAAAATTAATCTCCACAGGCAGACTGGAGAATTAATTTATAATGATTTGAGTAAAACCTTTTCAGCTTCCAACAAAGTTGAAGACATGTTGGAGAAAGTTATTAGTCAGCTGAAGTTGGAAAAGGAAAATTCAAGGGCATTGACAACTCAAAATGAAGAGTTGAAAAATTTAGTTGTTAAAATTGGAGTCAACCTTGAAGATAGGAGTGTAGTTCAAAAATTGTTGCAAGGTAAGGAGGCAGAAATTCAGGTACTTAGGAAGAAATTGAAATTACCTTCTGTAGAACATCCAATGGCTACAGAGGTAGCACAGGTTGAAAAATAGAAGGAAGTGTTGACTAATGAATTATTATAGAGGAACGAAGAAGTGACTAAGTTAAAAGAAATGAATGCTTCCTT
Organism: Pinus tabuliformis; assembly: GCA_031772625.1. Taxonomy (NCBI): domain Eukaryota; kingdom Viridiplantae; phylum Streptophyta; class Pinopsida; order Pinales; family Pinaceae; genus Pinus; species Pinus tabuliformis. The sequence continues at coordinate 540,198,067 of CM062805.1, read as the reverse complement.
ACAAAAAAAATTGACTCACATGTTTGTACAATTCTGGTGCAAGCAGATTCCGAAGACCTAGTTGCAAAACTAACTCAGGTCATGACTGAGTTGAAACTTGCTGAAAATGAAATGAAAAAGAATCAAAGTGATTTTGACAATGAAATGAAGGTCCTCAAAGCCACTGAGCATGAGTTATTGATGTCAAAGGAGATTGTTGAGAAATACATAAATGATTACCAACTTGCCTACTAGGAAATCAAAGAACTGAAAGAAAAGGTAAAAGGGAACATGTCCCTTATTCAGGAAAGGGAAATCTTGTGGAATGATATTATAAATACAGTGAAAAATATTTGGGGATTCTTGCTTATTGTTGAAGAAGAAAAGATTATTGTCAGGGATCTGGAGGGTATAATCATGGCTGCTAAGCAGAAATTACAACAAAGAGCCCAATTTGCTAAGAAGATGATTGATTTTCTGAATTCCAAGTCTGCACAGGAGTTAAAAGAAGTTGGAATTGAAGACAAAATTGAGTGTGTAATGGAAATCAATAAAGTAATAGTGAAGAATTTATATAGGAAAATGGTTGAGAAGAAACTGAAAGAAGTAAAGGAGTCTGTAATGAAATTTAATGCTTCTTTTGACAAAAGAACCAGGGCAGGTTTACCATCATGCTGGGACCAGCAAGGAAATTTTCTACCTTGGGAGACTTATGAGACACTGCTAGTAGAAGCCAAAAGCAAAATTGGTTCTACACATGAAAAGACAATAATACTTAAAGGGGCTACTATTGTTAATTATTTACATAAAGACTTTAAACTTATTTGGATGATGAGGACACTATTTGTTGAAAAGCCAACGTACAACAAAAATCACTGAATTTAGAATGGCCCATGTCAAGTTTATGAACAACTCAAATGAAAAATCAGATATCTGGAAAAAGTGTAGAGAATGGATGTCACCCCAAGCAGCTGATACAGAAGCATGACCTTCTTCTGTTCCTGAGTCACAATTCATCTAATGACAAAGAGTTTTTTATAATGTTTAGCATAAATTTTTTATTTCAATGTAATTTTATTTTCTAAATGTAATATTTGAATAGGAGGACAGTTGGTCCTGAAGTAGTTTAGAAGGTTGACAATTTTATAACTGTCCTTTTTGAAATTTTGTATAAAAAAGACTTTCTAAGGCATTTTGAAGGTTTCGGAATTTTGGACCTCAGAGGCAAATACAATATTGTACTTTCACTTTTCATGTGTTGATGAATAAAGTTTTCACAGTGATTCCAAAATTTTTTCGGTATGATAAGTTTTTCTTGTTTCATCTTGTGTTTATTCTTCTTCTTAGAAAAGAGTAATGAAGTTGTTGGGCTTTGATTTTACAGTGCTGTGAGTTTGAGTTTCTATAAATTAAAGTTAAAAAACCTTAATGATGCGCTCCTCTTTTCTAAATTTCATTACATGCTAATCATATTTCCTCTAAAGTTGAAGATAAAAGATTATGTGCAAGGCAACTTGTTATCTAAAACTTTCCACCATCACTTCTTTCTTCTCTTTCTTCATTTGTATTCAACATCAGAAGGCCATTTTGGAAACATTATTCACATATGGAAAGTTAAAGGGTTTTAATCAAATTTCTAGGGTTTTATGAAATGATGGGACAATCAATTAATTATTTTACAGTTCAAAATAAATGTTTTGGGCACTAATCTCCTTTCATCAAGAGATTGTCTCCCAAGGTACAACATTTTTTTACGTTGTTGCCGATGAACGAAGACACAAAGTTATTTTTCCTTGGGTTTTAATTTAGAATCATTTCTTTGGTTGGTGAGAAAAGAAAGTGATTAGGCTGAGTCTCTCACCAAGACAACAGTCCTAGCTCCAAAAAGACCACATACGAGGTCTAATACCTCACAACAGAAAACTCATGCTCTTTCAGACCCATAGAAGTTAGTTTCTCAAAGAGTTTGGAAGGCTAAATCACCTGTTACCCAAAATCCCACTCTGTCTGCTCCTGGTACCAGTTCTGATCAACAGTTTCTTGGTGTTCGTTCAGAAGAAATTGTTAAAAATCTTGATTTTCTTCAAGAAGATTCTACATTTTCTCAAACTGTTTTTCCTGAACCAACTTTAGAAGAAAAATATTTTGAGTCAGTTTCATTCTCTTTTCTAGAATTTCAAGAAGTTGAAGTAGTTAATATTTCAGTTTCACATCAATCTGTTTCTAGTATTAATCAACCAGATCCTATTTTAGTTCTTCCCCCTCAGTCTTTTGTGTTTCAAGCAAGAAGTTCTTTTGTGGTTAATCCAAATCCAAACATGGTTGTTTCAACTTTTCTATTGAATAGATATGCTCCTCTAAACCTTCCTCAACAAATGAATGCTCTTCCACAAGACTACCTCCAAATGCTACCCAGATTCACAAGAGAGGATGAAATGACAACAGAAAATCATGTTGCTACATTCTGTGCTTTTGTTGAAAACTTGAATGTTGAACATCTTGATGTAGTAATGAGATTGTTTGTTCAATCGCTTGATGGAGAAGCAAGGAAGTGGTTCAAAACACTTCCTGCACATTCTATAAATACTTGGGAAGAGTTAGAGAATGTGTTTATACAAAGATGGGGGGAGAAAAAAGATCACAGTTATTTTTTGACAAAATTTAATGCCATTAAGAAAAAGCCAGAGGATGATGTAAGTGAATTCATTAAAAGCTTTAATAAATTATATAACAGTCTGCCAGAAGAAATAAGACCTCCACCTGCTGGAGAAAAACTGGTGTTTGCAGGAGATTTTGAGTTTGATTTTGGATTTATATTGAGGGAAAGGAGATCCCCTACCTTAGATCAAATCCAAACTGATGCCTTGGAAATTGAGGAAAATATGGCTATTGCAGGGAAGATCAAATCGAAGCAACAATTTGATGATAAAGGAAAGGGAAAAGAGGAAGTAAAGGCTGTAAACTAACCTAAGGATTCACATGAAAAGAAATTGGAAGAGATGACTAAAGTTCTCATGAATATTTCAAACAAATTTGTAAAATTGGAGCTCGAAAATAAAAATCCTCCTAAACAATGTCAACAAGGTCAAAACATAAATTTTAATCCTCAATTTAGAAGGAAACCATTACAGATAATGCAAAGGGATAGAAGGGATCAAGATCAGATCCAACCTCCCCTATATATAGAAGATGAACAGGAAGAGGCAGTGGAAGAGGCTCTTAAGGAACATGATAATCAAATTTCTATTTTGTATGGGGAAGAAGAAGATGTGATCAGAAGTGAATATTTGAGTTCTGAATTTCAAGTCTCTCTAGATGATGATGAAATTGAAGATTATTGCCAAAGATTCACAGATTTCATGTAGGCAGAATTACACAAGAAGTGTGATCTTAGATCAAGGAAAAGGTCGAGGGTACAGGATGGTGCAGAAGGACAAAAATATCAAATGCTTCAACACATGGTGACTCCACAACAACCTCCAAAGCAGCTTGATCGAGGAAAACAACAAGTCAGTTCAGTCCCAAAGGTTACATTTCAGCAGGGTGAGAGTTCAAAGGAAAACTGGACACAAAGGTATTGAATAAATCTGTTCAACCTCCTATGGATAGTTCTCATGAGGTTTCAAAACAAAAGGTGAGTGAAGAAGAACAAGAGAAGGTGACTAAACAGGGCCATTCTTTTAACTTGGTAAAGGAATTAGAGAAGATCAAAGTTCCAATTCCTTTGACTGAGTTGATTAAAACTCCAACATATAAGAAACAAGTCTCTGATTTTATAAATCTTTCATAGGATAACCATGCAACAGACACAGTTAATTTGCAGGAGGATAGACCAGTGGTAATGTTTGGCCCCATGTGGAAGAAGTTGATTCTTCTACTCCTCCTTTCTATATTTCTCTATTGGTGCATACTTTTATTCTTCATAACTCTATGTTGGATTTTGGAGCCTCTCACAATTTAATGCCTCTTTCAGTTATGAAACAATTGAACTTGCAGATCACTAAGCCTTATAAGGATCTTTATTCTTTTGATTCTAAGAAGGTTAAGTGTGTAGGATTGATTAAAGACTTGGTGGTTTCTCTAGCTCAAATTCCAACCAAAAGCATTGTGATGGATGTAGTGGTTGCAGACATTCCAACACATTTTGGAATGCTCTTATCTAGATCCCGGGGAGCCAAATTAGGAGGAGTGTTGAAGTTGGATTTTACATATGCCATAATTCTTGTTTTTGGTGGTGAAGAAAGGAGATTATACAGAGAGACTAGGTTTGTCAAAAAAATTACAAAGGAGGGTTCTAGTAATTCTCCTGTTAGGAAAAGGATGACTTTTCATGTTTTATGTTACAAGAAACAAAAGAAATTGCTGAAGACACTAAAGTGCAACTCCCTTCAGCAATTGAAAATAAGGAGCTAGCAGTCAGTGGAGTCTGGAAGCTATATTTTGATGGTGCTTATTCAAGAGATGGCAATGGAGCAGGAGTGCTTTTGGTTTCCCCAAAAGGTCATTTCATGCCCTTCTCTTATAAGTTAGAATTTGACTCTACAAATAATATTACTGAGTATGAAGCTTTGATTCTTGGTTTGCAAACTGCTAGACATTTAGGAATACAATGAATTTATGTTTATGGAGATTCAGAATTAGTAGTTAAACAGATCAAGAATAAATGTCAAGCAAGGCATCCAAGATTGAAGACTTACAGAAATGAAGTCTGGGATCTGGTAGATAATTTCTTTGTTGCTTTCAATATACAGTTTATACCTAGAGATGAAAATAGATTGGTTGATTCTTTAGCAGTTGCAGCTAGTACTTTCAAGCCTCCTCTGAATCCCATGCTAAGATATGAAGTCAAAATCAGACACAGGCCATCTATTCCAGATAATATAAAACATTGGCAGGTGTTTGAAGATGAAGAGAAGATCAAAGATTTTCTGGAAATGATTGGTGAGTTTTCCAATTTGGAGATTGATCAGGAAGAAGAAACTGAAGGAGAACAGAAGGATGGATTGTATTTTAAGGATTCTATAGGAAATCAAAATATATTACAACTTAAGGACAATGTGATACCAAAAGGCTTAGTTCCTTTGGAGAGATTTTTTAATTTGAATGATGTTGCAATCAATCCGAAGAAAACAGACTTAGAAGCATGCCTTGAATATTGTAATTTGGGAACACAGGAACAACCATAGATGGTGAGGTTGGCTAAGGATGTCCAGAGAATTTTAAACAAAGGTATGCAAATATTTTTAAGAAGTTTGTTGATGTATTTTCCTAGTCATATGAAGATCTGAAAACATATGACACTAGTATTATTCAGCACAAGATTCCTTTAAAGCCAGGGGTAAAAGCTTATAAATTAAAATTAAGGCAAATAAACCCCTTATTTCTCCCATCAATAGAGAAGGAAATAAAGAAGTTGTTGCAAGCAAAAATAATTGTTCCTCTTAGATATTCAGATTGGGTAGCTAATTTAGTTCCCGTGAGAAAGAAAAATGGAGAAATAAAGTTGTGCATTGATTTCCGAAATTTGAATAAGGCATCGTTGAAAGACAACTATCCTCTTCCTAAAATGGATCATATACTACAGAAAGTAACAGGATTAGACATGATATCGATGATTGATGATTTTTCTGGTTATAACCAAATTTCAATAGAGAAAGAAGATCAAAAGAAGACAACTTTTACAACTCCATGGGGCACTTTTATGTATGCCAAGATGCCCTTTGGACTAATGAATGTTGGTGCCACTTTTCAAAGGGCTATGGATATAGCCTTTGTAGGAGAAAAAGAAAGGTTTTTGGTAATCTACTTGGATGATATTACGGTTTTCTCCAGATCAGATGAGGAGCATCTGGAGCATTTGCAACAAACTTTTCAGAAGTGTAGAAGGTTTGGCCTATCCTTAAATCCTAAAAAGTCTCATTTTTCTTTAAAGGAAGGAAGATTATTAGGCCATATTGTATCAAAAGAGGGAGTTTAAATAGACCCGAAGAGAGTGGAAGCAATTAAAAATGTACCTCTTCCAAGGAGTAAAAAGGAGATTCAGAGCTTTCTAGGAAAAATAAATTTCCTTAGAAGATTTGTCCCAAATTATGCAGAGATTGTTAAGGAAATAACTGATATGTTGAGAGAAGGTGTAGAAGTTAGATGGACTACAACTGCCAAGGAGTATTTCTCAAGGATCAAGGAGGCCCTTCAAGAAGCTCCTATGCTGGTAACCCTGATTATACAAAGCCTTTTCAGATTTTTTCATTTGCTTCTTCTTCTACCATTGCAATAGTGATTTTACAGAGAAATGAAGAGAAAAAGGAATAGCTTGTGGCATTCTTTAGCAAGGTGTTAAGGGATGCATAATTGAAATACAATATCTTGGAAAAACAAGCTTATGCTTTGGTCAAAGCACTGAAGGCTTTCAGGGTCTATATTCTTCAATCACAAATTACTGCTTATGTTCCCAATGTTGTTGTGAAGGATGTATTGACTCAAAGTGATATTGAAGGAAAGAGAGGGAAATGGATAGCAAGGATTCAGGAATATGACATGGATATAAAACCAACTAAGTTGGTGAAAGGATAAGGCTTGGCAAAGATTTTGACAGAAACAAATTTTCAAGCTATGGGAATAAACTTGCTAGCTGAAGTTGAGGAGAATAATGCCACTGCAAAAAAAGGTAAAGATATAGAGCCTGATAACAAAATTCAGTATAAATACCTTTGTTCTCAATGGTATAAAGACATTGTACATTATCTATGTTTTCTCTATTGTCCTCCTAATTTAGATAGATCTAAGTATAAATCTTTGAGAGTCAAGGCTAAGAAATATGTGATAGTAAATGGGAAATTATATTGGAGAGATCCAGTTGGTGTCCTTTTACTTTGTCTGACAGAAGGAGAAACTGTTGAAATAGTAAATGAATATCATGGTTGTCTTTGTGGTGGTCACTATGGATGGAAGGTAACAACTCATAAAATCTTAAAAGTTGGTTTTTTCTGGCCCTCTCTATTTTCAGATGTTTTTAGATTGGTAAGGAGTTGTCAAAAATGTCAAATTTTTGCTGAGAAGAAAAGACTGGCACCATTACCTTTAATTCCTGTGTTTGTGGAGGAACCTTTCAGGCAATGAGGATTGGATTTCATAGGGGAAATCAATCCATCATCTAGTGGGCAGTATAAGTGGATTTTGACAGGCACAAACTATTTTACCAAATGGGTGGAAGTTGTCCCAACAAGAAGAGAAAATGATTTAGTGGTGATTAAGTTCTTGGAGGAGAATATCTTCAGCAGGTTTGGTTGTCCCAAAAGGTTAGTAGCAGACAATGCACAAGTTTTTAAATCTGCAAGATTAATTGATTTCTGTCAAAAGTATAATGTAATTTTGTCTCACTCTACTACCTATCACCCTCAGGGGAATGGGTTAGCAGAGTCTTCTAACAAAACTTTGGTGAAGATACTTAAGAAGACTATTGCAGAAAATCAAAAGAATTGGGATACTAAACTGAAGTTTGCTTTATGGGCAAGTAGAGTAACTCCAAGAAGGTCCACTAGGAAATCACCTTTTGAGCTTGTATATGGAACAATTGCTTTATTTCCTAGCCAATTAGTAAAACCTGTTGTAGCATTTGTCCAAGATGTTCAAGAAGAATCAAGTCCCCTGATTAGAAGAATGAACCAGTTGATAGAGCTAAATGAAAACAAAGAGAAAGTCATGGAGAATTTTATTGGTTATCAGGAGAAAATGAAACAAGTTTTTGACAGAAAAGCCAAAGATATCCTTTTTTAGCCTGGAGATCTAGTACTCAGATGTGATACAAGGAGATAATACAAAGGAAAATGTGGCAAGTTTGACCCTTTGTGGTTTTGTCCTTTCAAGATAGCATAATCTAGATCAAACAACACTTTTGTTCTTGAAAATCTGGATGGCGAGTTTATACAACTACCAGTGAGTACAATTTAACTTGAAATTACTCAAGATAAGCTTCTTGAGTTCATTGTTATCTAATGTTGAAGAATCTAGGCAATTTAGGTATGATGATATTCTTCTGACGATGATAAATATCTATGAAGAACTTTTACTTTTATTATTAGCACAATCTTCTCTTATTATTATTAGTGTGTATTTTCTTTCTTCATCAAACAGTTACCAAAACAAAAGGGATGAGAACACAAGATATTGGCTCTTAGCAAGGGAAATACCTCTCTCTCCTAGAGTGGAAAACCCTTCTACAAAATTATCTTATTGAAGCTTAAATTGACAAATGCCAAACCCTAGACCCTTGACCGACAGATCCTCCAAGCACAAGATGCAATCTCTCTTTTGCAACTTCCTTTTTCTCCTTTAATCAATGCCTCTTTCTATACTGCACCTCGATCTCTTTCTTCGCACTTCTTCTGGCAACTGATGGCACTTTCCTTCGCTCCTTTTCCAACAATTGAAGAAACCCTAGGTATCCTTAGAGACTTCTTCTTTGGTGCCTTCCTTTCCTTTGCTGGGAAATCTTCCTTCTCCTTGATACTTGGAACAGATAATGAGCCTCTTCTTCTGGTGTATCTCGGAGTTAGAGGATGATCCTCTTAACCCTACTGCAGACTGAATTTCTTTGCGCATGTGGGTAATCTAAGGGTTGAGATAGATCCTTTTACTTGCTCCCTTCCTTCGCTATATGTGGGACCTCCTTCACTTGAGATGGAGGCCTATTTGGAGTCTCTTCTTAGTTTAATCAAACTCTATTATGTTGTTGTACTTGTGGATCTGATGTGACTATAGAACTGCCCTCCTTTCTTCGCATGTGTGACAGAATTAGGCCCTAAAACAGTCCTCCCAAACTCAGTTTCTACTTTTCCTTCTTCACTGCCCTAGAAGCACCTTTCTGCTCCTTTTTCACACCTCTTTGTTGCCTCTCTTCTTTGTTGATTTCAGAGAACACTTGATGGTCTAATTGTCAGGTCGAATGGCACTATATATAGGAGTTTTTCCCTCCTATTGGGCTGATTTGAGCTAGTGATGCCAATTTGACTTTAAGTGCACTAAAAATTCATTTCTTTAAGCTGACTTGAAGAGGAGACTTGTCTTTGATTTGGAGGATCTATTTTGACATATTGCTTTGACTCTAATACATAGATTTACATAGTGTAACATGCCCACATGGGTCTTCAATAATTCCATTGACTCTTTGACTTTACTAGAAGCACTTAAACATGTGGTTGACCTATCAAATGGGCAAGAAACCCATTCTTGACAATGACAAAAATAATAATTCTTTTCTTTTACAAGCACAAAGATCAAAATTACATTTATGGAGACCGAAACTAGTTACACTTTAGTCAACACTCCCTCTTAACTAGGGAGGCATTCGTAAATCACTTACAAGGTGTTTGGACATTTTCAATCTAAAGAATTCACATAAGAGAAATCAGATTGGAAATCCATCTGTTATAACATCATAGTAACCAACATTGTTTCCACAAAAAGGCCTTGACTAACAACTCTATCTCTCATCAAATTAGAGAACAATGTTGGCAAGACCAATGACTATAGACACCTTCATCATTGTCTCTCAAGGTACATACCCACCCGGGTGTTCATTGAGTATGACCTTCTAGCTATTGAAAATAACAACAAGAAATGATAAAAATAGAATCCAAAAATTCCAGTTTAATTTGTCCTTGAATTAAACTGAGAATTAAAATCGAATTTTATTCTCATAGCAACTTGTAATAGTTAACTAGAGTGAGTTGACTTAGTTAACTTAGGAATTTTGAGTTAGAAGTATTTCTAAAGTCATGTATATGTTATCCCTATATTATAGGGGTATAGGACGAGTTAAGTAAGAGTGGTAATTAGTTAACTTATTTTACTGAGTTAATTCCAATTAAATTAGTTCCAAACTATTTGAGGAACTAATAATGAGTTAACAGTCAGTTGATGCATTATTGCACTCAACTAGTGCTACTCCAATTAACTAAAGATTCCCTCATCAGAAACTCATGCATGTCGATTCTGAGAAAGACCTAGTTGAGACTAGAGTGCAGGGACAATGTACTATTTGTTGTATAATTTTCTGAGTTGTACAAATGGTGCATGCAATCAAGAACTGAACCTAGAAGGGATTGCGCAATTATGGATGAGGAATTTCCCTTTAAATATGGGTTAATTCTCTCAGGAATTATGCAAAGAATTAGAAGCTTGGAGGCTTGGAAATATAGCTAAGTATTGGCTAAAGGAAGTCATCAGGCGGAGGATAGGAAATTCTTGTGCAGGTTAAGCTCAAGGTTGAGCATAACATATTGTATTTATCCAAATTATTTGACCAAGGGTGCATTAGAATAGAGACTTGGGGAGCTTGTGAAGAGACCAATTTTGGCCTTTAGCTTGCTTATGAGTTGGAGATTGAATTTGCTGAGTGCTGGGATTGTTCTAGAGAGAACAAACATTGTAATTTCATCTTGATTTTCTGGATTAATACAAAACAGATAGTGGGGTTTTGAGTTGTGGCTTTCCCCAAATATTTATTGTATTATGTGTCTTTGGTTCTCTTCCTCTATTGATTATTGTTTTCTCGATGTTTATGGGCTTTCGCTGTAAAGAGTAGAAGTAGATTCTTGTCTCTTGCTTTAGCAAATTGCACTAGCTTGTGAATCTTCTGGATTTTCTACACTAGGACTATTCTTGTCTTGGGTTCCCATACCTCAAAGAATATTTGTCCTCTTGTATACTCTTATATTGGATTCCCCACACATCCTCAAAGAGTACCAGATGTTAGATGATTACCTAATCCTCCATTCTTTCTTCCCAAGTGAAGACAAGAATGTTGTGTCTAGCTATCCCTCTCAACTAGGGAAGATATTACCATTCCTATAAAGGAATGTACCCAATCTCCCTCTAACCAGGGACTTGCCTAAGCTCCCTCTTAATTAGGGACTTGTTAGAGCTCCCTCTTAACTAGGGACTCTCCTTTTCATCAACAACTTCTTTTTGTGGGTCCTTCAACTGCTTGATCAATTTCTTTCCTTGATGTCATGAAATTCAGTCGAGCTTCTTCTTTGTAGGGCATCAACCATCGATCACTTTCCTTCTTGGTTTGTCATATCATTCCTTTCTTCATGGAAAGTGACTTTCCTGATACATATCTAGAACCTTTTTCATATGGCTACTTCTTCTTCATCATGTTTCTTTCAGGAATTTCCAGCCACCACATGAATGCTAGTTGTACTTGTACTTACAACCCTTGTTCTAGTAGCCCTACATGAACTCATCCAGATATTATTCAAGAAATAAAAAAATTAAATTAAATCAAACAGTTCCTTACGAGATGGATTTTGATCATGACATTTTTTGTTGGCTTGAATCATCAACATCCTGCATGTTCATATCTCCAAGACCTTTTTAGGTGTCAAGGGCCCTTTGATATTTTTATTCCTTTGTTAGAATCCTTGTGACTTCTTCTAGGAGATGCTTCAACAAATCTATCAGATGTTAATTCCTAGTGTCCATGGTGTCCTTTTATTCATGATCTCTTTTCCCATATGATTCTTTATAGGTTCTCTTGTAAATCACCTCATACTTCATATGAGGACATTTCTTATGTTGACCTTTATCAGTGTGTGAACCACACCTTCATGCATATTCTCAATGAAAAGAGATCTATCATATTCTACACCATGCTTCCAAAGCAATTTTCCATGCTCATTAATGTAAATGATGACATGAATTAACATAGATGCATACCTTATCTTAGTTCTTTCCTTGATCATCTCAGCTTCCTTTGACAACTTCCTATATTGAGATTACCTCAATTTCCTTTGTTGTGCTACATATTTCCTTGCCTATATATCATCCTTTCTTGAATCCCCATAAGTGGAATTCCTATCAAGACATCTGCTTTTCCTGAGAGTCATGAATCCTCTATTGAAGATTCTACTGGAGGATCCTTGTAGTCCTCATCCTGCAAATGTTCCTTCCTTTTGATGATAGTGGCCTTCTAAGACGATTCTTCTTGATCATGATCATTCCTTTATGCATTGATGATGTCATTCAATGGATACATCCTTCCTACATGAATATCTTTATCTGATAATGCTCCTATATTCCTAAAGATGCCATTCTAATAAACCATGCATTCTATCCTACTACTACATGTCCGATGCTACCCAAAACTTTAAAGAAGACTTATGTGAAGAATTTGATCTCAGTCATAATAGAGATATGAAGGGTCCTCGTTCTTCTTCTTCTTCCATTTACTTCTTGGGTAATGTGGGATTCGTCTCATTTCCTCTTGTTGTTGTCCTTATTGAAATTAGGAAAATCCTTCTTATAGTGTCCATACTCTTGGCAGCGAAAGCATTGGACTTTGGACATATCTCTTTTATCCTTTCTCTATGGACCAAACTTTCCAAATTTCCCTTTTCTCTTGGCCATGGTGGAAAATTCCTTCTCCTTTGATCCCACATCATCCTTGGCTTTGAGTCTAGTCTCCCCAATTTTGCATAAAGACCAAAGTTCATTCAACGAGGTAGCTTCCTTCTTGGCATATATACTTGATGTGAAGTTGCCCCATTCCTCAAGTAATGCATTGAGCACTACAATTGTCATCTCTCTGCCTAACATAACTTCTCCCAGTTCTTGCAGCTGGTCTCTCATCTCAAAGACCTTCATGAAGTAGGGAGATATTCCTTCTTCCTTTTATGGATCTTGAATCCTTGCTTGATGCTTCAACCGTTGTGTGCCCTTTCTTCTTGCTATTGATGCTTCAATATTCTATGTGTTCTTGAGATGCCCTTCCTTGATGTGTCATCTTAGCTTTGATACCATGTTGAAGAATCTAGGGAATATAAGTATGATGAGATTCTTCTGACAATGATAACTATTTGTGAAGAACTTTTACTTTTCTTGTTATCACAATCTTCTCTTATTCTTATTAGTGTGTATTTTCTTTCTTCATAAAGCAGTTACCAAAACAAAAGAGACAAGAACACAAGATATTGGCTCTCAGGAAGGGAAAAACCTATTTCTCCTAGAGAGGAAAACCCTTCTACGAATTTCTCTTATTGAATCTTCAATTGACAAATTCCAAACCCTAGATCATTGATTGGTAGATCCTCTAAGCACAAGACACAATCTCTCTTTTGCAACTTCCTTTTTGTCCTTTAATAATTGCCTCCTTCTATATTGCACCTTGATCTCTTTCTTTGCAGTTCTTCTAGAAATTGATGGCACTTTCCTTCGCTCCTTTTTTGGGAACTGCAGAAACCCTAGGTCTCCTTAAAGACTTCTTCTTCAGTGCCTTCCTTTCCTTCGCTTGGAAATATTCCTTCTCCTTGATACTTGGACTAGATAATGAGCCTCTTCTTTTGGTGTATCTCTGAGTTAGAGGTTGACCCTCTTAAGCCTACTGCAGACCCGATTTATTTGCACATGTGGCTGATCTAGGGCTTGAGATAGACCCTTTTACTTGCTCCCTTCCTTCGCTATATGTGAGACCTCCTTCACTTGAGATGGAGGCCTATTTGGAGTCTATTCTTAGTTCAATCGAACTCTATTGTGTTGCTATACTTGTGGATCTGATGTGACTTTATAACTTCCCTCCTTTCTTCGCACGCGTGACAAAATTAGGCCCTAAAATAGTCCTCCCAAACTCGGTTTCTACTTTTCCTTCTTTACTTCCCTAGAAGCACCTTTTTGCTCCTTTTTTGCACCTCTTTCTTGCCTCTCTTCTTCACTGATTTCAAAGATCACTTGATGGTCTAATTATGAGGTCGAATGGCCCTATATATAGGAGTTCGTCCCTCCTATTGGGCTGACTTGGTATAGTGAGGCCAAATTGACTTTAAGTGCACCAAAAATTCATTTCTTTGAGCCGACTTGAAGAGGAGACTTGTATTTTCTTTGGAGGATCTCTTTTGACATATTTATTTGACTCTAATACATAGATTTACATAGTGTAACATGCCCACACAGGCCTTTAATAATTACATTGAATCTTTGACTTTCCTAGAAGCACTTAAACATTTGCTTGACCTATCAAATGAGCAAGAAACCCATTCTGGATAATGACAAAAATAATAATTCTTTTCTTTTACAAGTACAAAGATCAAAATTACATTTATGAAGATCGAACCTAGTTACACTTTCTTCAACGTCTGACACATAGATACTATCCCTAAATCTCACCAAACCATCTATTGTGAGATGATAATCCATATCTTGATCACCTGTACTCTGTTGCTTTAACCTGTGCTAAAGCTCTTAGTACCTATTATCGTGCTTCCCTACTTGCAAGATATGTTGCTGCAAATCTGTCCCATATGAACTCATAGTTGCAATGTGATTTACCTACACTCTTCTATTGAGAGCATATGCAACCCTATTCTCCTTACCCTTAATGTACATGATCTCAAAGTCAAACTCACTAAGCGTGGCCAACCATCTAGCTTTCCTATCATTCAGATTAGGTTGGTCAAACAAGTATCTTAGTCCTCTATGATCACTCATCAAAACAAACACCCTGCTAGGAAGATAATGCCTCCACATCTTCAATGCATGAATGATTGTTGCCAGCTCAAGATCATGAGTCACATAATTTTGCTTGTTGTCATTCAATTTCTTTGACTTGTAACATACCACATGTCCCTCCTGCATAAGAACTCCACCAAATCCTCTCTTGCAGGCATCTGTACACACCACAAAATCTTTATCTAGATCTGCAATATTTAGAATGAGAAATTTTGTAAGCAATTACTTCAATTACTCGAAACTAGCTGCACATTCCTATGTCCATTCAAACTTGTTTCCTTTCCTCTGCAAAGATGTAATAGGATAGGTAATTTGTGAAAATATGCTGACGAAACTCCTATAATAACCTGCTAACCCCATGAATGATCTGACCTTCTCCACATTCCTAGGAGTTTCCCATTCCATGATAGCTCTATTATTTTCCGGATCTACTACTATATGAATGAATTGAAGTTTTGTTTTCGTTGTACCTCTGTGTTTTTATTTATATCTGTATTTCATTTCGTTCCTTCATAAATCTATATTAGTGGTACCATAGCAGTCTATTGTTTCTTTGCTTTTATGTGCATGTCCCCAACAAGTTCGAGGTATAATGAGTTAATGCTCGAATTGGTTGAATCTTTGCTAGACCAACCTCACCGATCCCAACGAACTCCCATGGCGGAAGAAAAGAAAGACGATGGAGCAGGAGATCCTTTCAAATCATTGGTCAAAGAATCCCTCGAGTGACAAATGAACACGATGATGGACAACTTTTCCGAGATCCTTCGGCGACTGCCACAGGAAACAGATTTTCATCCAACAACTACCCTAGAGGCACCAATCCCTTTAAGGTGCAAGTCAACTTTGACATTCCCATATTTGAAGGCCATATAGATACAAATGTTGTAGATAAATTGTTAAATATGTTGGAAGGATATTTTTCGGTTCATGAATTTTCCAATAGGGAAAAGATTATTTTTTCACTCCTCAAATTCCCCCCCCCCCCTTCCTCCCCACCCACATTAAGGACTGGTGGGAAGCCTATTGCGAGAAGAGGGATGAGAGGGAACCCTCACCTTTTTCAATGCACCCACTTGAAATTCCTTTCGAGAGTCCATCAAAGAACATTACTACCTTGTTGGGAGCTACGAAGATAAGTACATAAAGTGGACCATACTACAACAGAGAAGGGACCAAGACATGCCAGAGTTCACAAATATTTTTCATACCCTTCGCACAAAGTTGGGCATCAAGGATTTTAAGTAGCATCTGGTACTCAAGTACCATGGCTGTCTACACAAATACATCTAGGATAAGATGGATTTCCTGGACATCTCCTCACTTGGCGTTGCCTATCGATATGCTGTCAAGATAGAGCTGCAATTTAAAAACAAGAAGCGAGACTTTGGATCTGCGAATCCAAAGCAAGGGAAAGGCACCCCAAATCGAAAAACAAAGGACAAATCCAAGGCGGGGTGACCCAGGACATTTCGTCGAAGCATCAAGTAAACAAAAACACCACGAAGACAAATAAGGACACAGGAAAGTGGTGTGAGTACCATAAGAGCTCCACTCACAACACAAGTGAGTGTCGAGCCAAGCAGTCACTGGTGGCTGAGTTGAAGGCTTCAAAGTCAGATGCATGTTCCGACTATGAGTCAGTACCCAACAAGGGGAATGACAAAGGGAAGTAGATTATTGATGCGGAGCCCAGCACCACCGTTTCCACCACCAAGAACCAGAAGATTGAGCCTGAAGTTCCAAAGGAAGGGGAGCATCTCTTCTACTCATAGATGAGGGTGAATCACTCTTCGTTATGGTTCATTGTTGACAACAAGACCAAAGTAACCTCATCTTAGTAGAGGTTCTTAGGCAACTGGGCCTACTAACCACACCACACCCGCAACCATACACCATTGGGTGGTTTAACCAAGGATGGGATCTCCACGTCAGCTAACAGTGTTTCCTTCCCTACAACATCAAGCCCTTCACAAATGAGGTACTGTGTGATGTTTCTCCTCTCTTGAAGTTTGTGATGTATTCTTAGGTTAACCATACTTGTGGAAATGTCATGTTGTGTATGAGTCTAGGCCTCACATTGTTACTACTAATTTGGGAAACAAGTTATTCAGGATACCATAGGTAGCCCTGCATACTGCCATCTCTTTGATCTTTGCTAAGAAATGCAATAAGATCATCTCCCAGACCGGGAAATTTTTTTTCTTTTTTATTTGCTCTCAAAGTAGGAGGAATATCATGGCCATTTCCATGGCCCCCAAGAAAGGTTCCTCCACACAGTAGAAGCATGTGATAATGTCGTGGAACAATACAGGGACATCTTCTCCTCACCCACAGGGGTGCCCTTACACTGTCAGGTCATGCATTTGATCGCTATGACCCCTGGATAACCACTACCCATGCACTGATAGATCGTCGGTCCATTCTGGAAATTGAAGAGATCAAGTGGCATATCCAAGAGCTACTACAAAAAGGTCAAATCCGACCATGTCCCTCACCTCAAGGGAGCTCGATTTTAATTGTACAGAAGAAGTATGGGACCTGGAGACTTTGCATTGATTACTAGGCATTAAATAAAATCAATGTCAGGAACATGTATCCAATCCCAATGATTAGTGACTTTCTTGACCAACTCATAGGGGCCAATTATTTCATCAAGATCGATTTAAAGCTTGGTTATCACCAGGTTCTAATAGAACCCACGAATGTATGGAAGACCGTCTTTAAATCCAAGGAGGGCCCTTTTGAGTGGTTGGTCATGCTTTTTGGGTTGACAAATGCCCCTGCAACTTTTATGAGGTTGATGGATGGAATCTTGCATCCCTTTACCAACTCGCTCATGGTTGTATGTTTAGACGACATCCTCATCTTTAGCAAGAGTTGGGGAGAGCACTTGCAACACATTCGATAGGTCCTTCAAACCCTACAACAACACAAACTATGTGCCAACTTGAAGAAATGCACCTTTGGCATGGGTCAAGTCCAATATATGGGTTACATCATTGATGATTTAGGCATGCATGTGGATTCAACTAAGATCCAAGTCATTTGAGATTGGCCAGCCCGGATCACTCTAAGGTCCAAGTAACTTTTTGGGCCTTGCCAATTTTTATTGGAGGTTTGTGTTGGGATTCTCTCATATCACTCGACCTTTGACTCAATTAAGGGCAAAGTGAAATAATTTTTTCTTTATGGTCTGAGTCCCAACAAAAGGATTTTGTTGAGATGAAGCACTGCCTCTACTTTGCACCAGTACCCACATTTCCAAACCTGCAACAACCATTTGAAATTGAGATAGACACCTCTGACAATGCTATTGGTGTAGTTCTTACCTAGCAAGGGAATCCAATGGCTTATCACAGTGTGACACTTTCCGACAAAATTAATAAATACACCACCTACCATAAGGAGATGTATTCCATTATGCAGGATTGTCGGCAATGGAAACATTACATTATGGGGAAGGAAATGGTCATCCACATATTTCACCGACCTCTACAGTTTATACAAACCCAAGGGAAGTTGCAACATAATTTCCATCAGAAGTGGTCCACATATCTGTAACAATTCCATTTGAATATCAAATACAAGAAGGATAACACGAATCATGTTGCAGACTGCCTCAGTTAGCCACCGGTTGCAGCATTGACCACTCTTCTCAACCCTTGTGGCCATGAGACCTCTAGATGGATGTAACTATATAAAAATGATCCAGAATTTGCCACCACATACCAGATTCTAGGGGATGGCAAGCAAGTTATAGACTTCCACCTCCAAGATGCATTTTTATGCTACTTGGGCCACCTTTGTGTCCCTTCAAGTGAGCATGCCAAGGTGATTTGGGAGGTGCACTATAGTCAGGTTGCAAGACACTTTGGTGTGGAGAAAATTATGGTCATACTATAGAAGTATTTTTACTGGCCAAATCTCTGCTAGGATGCTAGAAAATGCATCAGATATTGCACTTCCTGTGCCATCACCAAGACAACTATTAAGAAGCAAGGCTTGTATACTCCTCTGCCTACTCCTGGACGACCCTAGGAATCCATCTCCATAGACTATATGCCTGAAATTCCTTCTACCAAGCATGGAAATGATTGTGTATTTATGGTCATCGATAGATTTTCTAAGATGGCCATATTAGCTACCTGGAAGAAGAGTATCATAGTTGAGGCCACTGCCAGACTCTTCTTTGAATGAGTATGGGTACATTTTTGGATCCCATAGACCATTATATCAGATTGGGATAGTAGGTTCCTAAGCACGTTTGGTTGAGCCTTTGGTCATTATTGGACACCAATCTCACCAAGTTGATTGCATTCCACCCCCATACTGATGGCCAAACAAAGGTCACCAATAAGATGATTGTGCACATACTACAGATGTACAACTTTAAGAATCCATGAACATGGGATTGGAATCTTCTCTATGTACAAGATAACTAAAACAAAGCTCTCAATAGCTCAACTGGCCATGACCCCTTTGAAGTGGGCTTGGTATTTCAACCGTTATGCCTCCTTGATGTTGCACTGCCTTTTGCAACTACACAAGAAGAATATGGCCTTGTTCAATCCAAAGATGATAAATCCACTAGGTTTATTGAGCACATTCATCACATCCACTAGCAATTTCATGACATCTTAGATAAAGTCAATGCCAAATACAAACAATGGCATGATCAACATCAGGTGGCCCATAAGTTTCAAGTGGGCGACAAAGTTTGGTTACATCTGCAGAAAGAGAGCCTTGTTAGAGCCCATCATAAGCTCAAACCACTTCGATATATGCCTTGCACCATCACCAATGTTGTGGGAGACAATTATTTTGAGCTCAACATTCCCTCCTTCCTTGGCCTACACACAGTGTTAAACGTGGACTGCCTTTGGCCTTACTTTCCACCATTATTAGACACATCAAACATTGCAGAGAAACTCACACCAACATAGCTAAACCTAGACTACATGGAACATGCCACAAATAATCGGATCATGGACAAACGGATCAAGAAAATTTGCCAGTAGAAGATCCAACTGTATCAGGTTCTCAAAGATGGACAACTCCTGCACCAAGGTAAGTGGTTCACCAAGGACCAAGTTCAACAAAAGTTTCCCCATTTCATGGAAGCACTCAATGCAATGGGGACCATTGCTTCCTAAGGGGGGAGTATTGATCTAGGTGGATATTGGTGGCCACCCACCTATTCCACTTGGCCCCCACCATTGTTTATTTTAGTTTACTCAATTGTAGCATAATTTACTATTTTTTGCATTTTTCCGGTCCTGAATTTTCGTAGCCATTTTGAGGGCCTAAACGACATTTTTTTTGAAAATGGGAAAATAAGTAGCCTGCGACAGGATTTTTCCATTAAAAGTTGTAGTCCTCGTATTGATATTTCTAACGAGGCATTGTACGCATCAAACGAGGTATCGTATGCATCAAACGAAGATCATATGCCAAAGTTATAACCCTGGGAAGTTGATGTACCAATTTACCCCAACAGGACCAACAAACGTTTGACGCTTCATCTCTTAGGGTTAGCTTTTTGGATGTTTAGGATTTTCCTTTATTTCTCAATAATAAATATGCCTTCGAGCCTCATTGTAACATAGTTCATTAGACATGTAGCCACCACATATCTTCTCACAAATAAGCTACCATTGCCTGAGCTAATTTATTTCCATTTTGCATGTAAAAAAAATTTAGTACTTTTTTATGAATGAATTGAAGTTTTGTTTTCGCGTACCTTTTTGTTTCTATTTATATATGTATTTCATTATGTTCCTTCTTAAATCTGGATCAGTGGTATCAGATTAGTCTGCTCTTTCTCTATTTTTCTGTTCATGTCCCTAATGAGGTCAAGGTATAAGGAGTTAGGGCTCGAACTCGTTGAACCTTTTCAAGACTGGCCTCATAGATCTCGACGAACTCCCATGGCAGAAGAAAATAAATATGAGGGAGAAGGATAACCTTTCAAAGTATTTCTAAAAGAATCCCTCGAGTGACAAAGGAACACGATGATAAAAAAACTTTGCCCAGATCCTTTGGCAATTTCCCACAGGTGGCACATCTTCATCTAGAAGACACCCTAGAGGCGCCGCTCCCTTTAAGGTACAAGTCAACTTTGACATTCCCATATTTGAAGACCAAATATATGCAAATTCCATAGATAAATTGTTAAATCTATTGCAAGGATATTTTTCAGTTCATGATTTTTCCAATAGGGAAAAGATTACTTTTGCACTCCTCAAAGTCGCCCCCCATGTCAAGGACTGGTGGGAAACCTATTATGAGAAGAGGGACAAGAGGGAACCTTCACTGTTTTTAGCCGCACCCACTTTGAATTCCTTCTAAGATGCCATCAAAGAATAGTATTACCCTATTGGGAGCTATGAAGATAAGTACATAAGTGGACCACATTGTGGTAGGGAAGGGACCAAGGTGTGCCAGAGTTCACAAATATTTTTCATACCCTTCACACAAAGTTGGGTATCAAGGATTCTGAGTGGCATCTAATACTCAAGTACTGCAACTGTCTACACAAATACATCCAGGACAAGAAGAAGTTCCTGGAAATCTCCTCTCTTGGCGCCGCCTATCAATATGTTGTCAAGATCGAGCATAAATTTAAACAGAAAAATCGAGACTTTGGGTTTGCGAATCCAAAACAAGGAAAATGCACCCCCAAACCGCATAACAAATGACAAAGCCAAGGCAGGGTGACTCAGGATATCCCACCAAAGTCGCAAGAAAAGAAAAACACCACGAAGACAAAGAAGGACACATGAAAATGATGTGAGTTCCATAATAGAACCTAACAGGGGGAATGACAAAGGGAAATAGATTATTGATGTGGAGCCCAACGCCATCGTTGCCGCCACCAAGATCCAAAATATTGACCTCAAAGATCCAAAGGAAGGGGAATCTTTTCCACTTGCAGATGTGGGTGAACATCATCTGAACAAAGTTCTTTGGGTGGTTGGGCCTACTGATCACACCACACGCGCAACCATACTCTATTGGGTGGCTTCACCAAGGATGGGATATTTGCGTCAACCAACAATGTCTCATTTCACGGATGAAGTACTATGTGATGTTGTTCCTCTTGATGTTTGTGATGTATTATTAGGCCAACCGTACTTGTGAAAATGTCATGTTGTGTATGAGTTTAGGCCTCACACTGTTATTATTAATTTGGGTAAAAATTTATATAGGATACCATAGGTAGGCCCGTCTATCACCATCTCTTTGATGTCTACTATGCAAAGCAGTAAAACCAAATCCCAGACCGAGAAATTTGGTTTCTTTTTTATTCACTCTCAAAGTAAGGGGAATATCGGGGCCACATCCATGGCCCCCGAGAAAGGTTCCTCCATGCAGCAGAAGCAGGTGGATACGTTCATGGAAGAATACAAGGACATTTTCTCCTCACCCACATGGGTGCCCTTACACTGTCAGGTCAAGTATTTGATCAATCTGACCCCCGGAGCACCTCTACCTAATGGGCCGATATATCGTCACTCCATTCTAGAAAATGAAGAGATCGAGTGGTAGATCCATGAAATTCTGCAAAAAGGGCACATCCGACCATGTTCCTCACCTTGTGCAAGCTCGATTGTAATTGTATAGAATAAGGATGGGACTTGGAGACTCTGCATTGATTATCATACACTAAATAAAATCACTATCAGGAACAAGTATTCAATCCCATAGATTAATGACCTTCTTGACCAGCTTAAAGGGGCCAAGTATTTCAACAAGACCGATTTAAAGTCTGGTGATGATCCTCAGTACTGCAACAAGAATGTTACAACTCCCAAGGCTACCAACTTAAATTATCAACCCAGGGTTCATACAAACTTAAGAGGTGTCGACACTATATGTGAAACATGCAATGTATCCTTCCTTCAATGATATGATGTAATGGAGTGAATGTCATTATATCAAAGCCTAGACGAATTGCAAAAATGGATGTGTTACTCTATTTGCAAGAAATGGAAATGTTGCTTGCTCAAATGTAAATGCTAATCCTATAAATGTAAAGGCTATACTAGCAAAAATGTAAACATTAAGCTAACAAAATGTAAATGTTGCATTGAAAGGAAACCTAGTATATGGAATGGAAATAACAATGTTTGAAATAGAAGCCATAACTTAATAATAAAGAAACCAAACTGATCTAAATTACATGAAAGAAAGAGAATGTAATCAATCACTGCATTCCAAAGAGTTTAGATCCATTGATAGAGTTCATTAGCTGTGGCAAATAAGAAAATCATTATTGTGCTATCCAATTCATAAATTTGTCCACTAACCCAAATTGTAGTGGTGAATTACAATGGAGAATAGGAAAGGCTTAAGAGATATTTTTTCTTACTCAATCATGGATTCAAAGCTTAGGGGTCATGATTGAAGGCTAAGAGACAAAAACCAAGCTTTTGGAGCAAATCTGGTCAAGTTTACACGTGCTACAAGACTGTTACTCCTCGAGAAAACTTGGCGAATTCCCAAGCAAATCAAATGCAAACGATATCGGAAAATTTTTGTTATAAATCAGGATTTCTGAGAACTCCATTCCAATTGGAATCACTCAAAAATACCTCTGTTAACATGTGCTAAAAAAAGAAGAAAATTACTACTCTAAAAACTAGAAATTCAAGAATTAGTGAGCTAGTTAACCTACCACATGCCTAACCTAATCAAGTGAAAATTCTATGGGGTAAATTTTGTTATTAAATTGAATTTTTTTATGACCCAATCCAACTGGAATAAACTCAAATGAAACTCATTAACACATTCTAAAAAATAGCAGAAAATTACTACTATTTTGCTACAAAGGACTTCTAGAAATTCTAGATTTGTGAACTAGAAAACCATTCCAAGTAGCTCAATGATGAATATGACTTTTCAAAGTTGTTCTAAGAATGCATCATGCTTGTGAATCTATAAATAACTTGAAAAACAACTCACTTCAATCATTTAACCAATATAACCTACAGCAAAAGAGGCATGAACACTAAATGCATAAATAAGAGATGCAAGTGAAAAATACATTCAAAAAAATAAAGAAATTGTACAAGAGGGTTCCGAGGCTCCTGAGATGGCCAAGCCTAAGGATACTCGGAGTAATATGAAGGAAACCAAGCTTTAGAAGCTAAAAAAGGAACCAAACTTCATTATTTGAATCAATCCAAGTACATCCATGCTAGAAATGAAAGTGGAGCTTCTAAATAACAAGTTTTCTCCACAAGAAGGCTAAGAAATACATGCCCCCAAAGGAAAATTAGAATTGGTACTTATACAAATAGATGGGAAAGCATCCTCCTTAAATGAGACAACTTTCCCGTCCAAAATCCATCAAAAAAGTGGATCTGGTTCCCAACACTAGGAATCTTCATTAAATGACAGGGAACACATTCCTATATTTTCTCAATCAGTGGAGCTCTAGAATTTGTCAATAATTTCATGATATTTTTTTCATTTATTATCCAATATTGGTCCATCCTGTAGTGGGGAGCAAGTCCCTATTTTATCTCATTTAGAATTTACTCAATATTCTCTTAATATTATGTAGAAATAAATAATATTAGGCACAAATATGCAATTATCTCTAAACCTTCCTAATGAACATATAAAAGATAAAAATATGTCATCTAATACAAAAATATAGGTTGAATATGCTAAAGGATGGTCATATGGGCCTTAATTTGTGTCTAATTTGAAGGCACATCATACCCCCTAATGAAAGTGTTGCTCACCCTCTAAGCAACTTAGTGACCTAATTGTGCCTCATTCATGGCCCTCGAGTCCTCATTAACATCCCAAGCTACCTTAAAAGGAATTTTGGCACATATTCTCTTGCTCCATCCTCTTCCTCTTCTTCTCCAACTTCTTCTTCTATAGATCCATCCTTTTCTCCAATTTTTAACTAGGCTTGTGCTTGTGTCTTAAGAAAAGTATCCTTGTCTATGTCCACAAAGTTTTCCCATGATACAAGTTTTCAAACATTCTCCACAACATATATGATAACTGGCATCCTTGATGAGTCCATGGAATCTCTTCAATTGAAACCACCCCCCCCCCCAAGGATTGTCACTGTGATTTTCCAAAGTTTGGAAAACCAATACTCTTAATATGCTACAGGGGTAAAAGAGTAGTTTTATCCATACGGTTAAAGAAAGAAAAACTACAGACTCAACTCAAAAACAATTCAAGTTCATTTCTTTTTCTGCCAAACTCAAAAGAAACATTCACATTCAATTTTTTTATTCTCAAACTGCTATCAGAATTTTGTTACAAGATGCATTGTTGAAGGAATGAGAGGTTTTGCAGGTTTCTTGTCCACAAATGGTAGAGAAAAATGTGTATTTACCCTTCTCTTAGATGTACCTACTCAAATATAGGGTTTTGGTGACAAAGTTTCTCAAAATTAGGCTTTTTGTAGCTCTCTGGACTTTCCTGTAGCACACTGTCTTCTCCTGTAGCAAATTTGTCCCTTCATAGAAACTTTGTTTCTCTTGTAGTATCTCTATTTTCTGGTGAGAGGCTTATTTGATGCCCCTATTTTTCTATCTTTTGAGATCTTGAGGGCTCTTTAGGGGTCTCTTCTTCTGCTTTATGTTCTCCTCCCATGACTTCTATTGCTACTTCCTTAAATTATTTGAAGGGAATTTCCAATATTTTTCTTTGAGCAATCTAGGGTGCAGAGGGTGGTTGATGCTTTTTGGTCAGAGAGGGAGATGAATGGTACCCAATACCTCATTGAAAAACTTTCTCTTCTCTTGCCTTGCCTTTCTTATGTGAGAAAATAAAATTTTCAAAGGAATTTACTTTCACATGGGTTTGCTATAGGATACCTGTAGCAAGCAAAATTCTATATGCAATTGTATGGAAAGTGAGGAGGTAGAATGTCACTTACCCTTCTCAATATGACTTCTTTATCTTCATGGGGGTTTGAGGAAATTCTTGGTGGTTTGGACTCCTTTTCTCCCCTTAGTTCAATCCTATAGCACCTCCTCTTTGTTCTTGTAGCAATTCAGGTATTCCTGTAGCAGTGGTGTCCAATCTTGTAGCACCTGTAAACTAAGCCTGTAGCTCTTCTGTTGCAGTCCATGGGACCCCTAGTCATTGCTAGCTTGACTCTCGATGTCTTAATGGGCCTCTCTTACTATTTTAGGAATGAACTTCTCAATACAAATGAGATTCAGGCTTGTCCTTTTATTTTTCTTGTGGTAGTGGGCTTAGTGTACTGGGTGAGTTGGCCCCCACCTACCACCTATGTATTCCCCTTATACACCTGTTGGCCCACTCCTCGTAATTATCACCCTCATTTTGTCAGTTTCAACATTGCATGAGTGAGGGAGTTAGCTGCACTTAACTGTTCGAGGGTGGTCGAGGCTACTAGCCATCTTTAGCCTATAAAACCTCCTCACTTGTGCATTGACAACAAATTTCTAACCATAATACACTCAAGAGAAGAGGTGAAGAATATTGCATACCTGTGCCTACCTAATGGTATCTGGTTTCCTTGACGTCTGCATACTACTTCAGAAATGGTAGTTGACCCACTGACTGTTTGGAGGTGCCATTTTCCATGCTAGCCGCTTCATGCGATGGCCTTGCTTTGAACATAAAATTTGTATTTTTTTTATAGGTGTCTAACTAAGTGAAATCTGTTGATGCAGGTTCTTTAATTGGTGGATCGATATGATGTTGTTTGTTGGGTGAACATGGATCTTGTAGCAATCTACAGAGGAACCTGTAGCTATCCAAAACTAGTGTTGGAGTCCTCTGATGCATAGATTTCTTGATTTGGTGCATTGAATGTGGTCTTGTAGGGTATGTGCGGGCTGCTAGAGGATTGTGTCTTCCTGTAGCAGTCACACAAGCCCTTCGAGGACCAAAATTTTCTCCAAGTCTAGCTTGATAAAATATTGATAATTCATAAGGAAGTTGCTAATGAGTCTTAGGGAGTTCTGTGGTGATGAAAAGAGGTGGAAAAAGGGATAAAGGACAATGATTTTGATGGAAAAATATGGGAATGAAGGTGGGAAAAGTGTCAAATGCTGTGATGGATTGATTATAGGTCTCTTATGGTCCCCCTCATCTATTCTTAAGTGAAAAAATTTCAATCTATTCCTTCTTTTTATGTAGATCAACATCCTGTAGCAATCTGGAACACTCCTGTAGCAATAGAAAATATTGACAAAATTGGGTGACACAGGTTAGATAATGGTGTGGAAAATCTTATAGAGGTTAAGGGATAGATGGAGTGGACACAAAGGGATGAATGGGAGTGTGTGAAGGTGGATTTTGATGTTACTTTTCTAACTGTGCTATTCTTCATTGATTGCCACTAGATATTTTTTATGTGTGTGTGTTTTTTTTAATTAGACTCATGGGAGGAGAACCTTATTCTTTGGGATTGGTGAGTGAAGGTCATGATGGAAAAAAAAAAGTGAAATGATGATAGGTAGGACAAAAAAATTGATCTTTTCCACTGATTGGTGGCTTCCTACTGTGGTCTTGTAGGGTTTGTGCAGACTACTACAGGACTGTGTGTCTTCCTGTAGCAGTCACACAAACCCTTCTAATATCACATTATCCTTCAAATAAAGCCTCCAATAACATTGATAATTCATGATAAATCTAAGGACAAGGATTAGAAGCCTCTACTGTGGTGGAAATGATGGAAGAAGGGGTGAAAATGGGGTTTTTTTCATGGACAAAGATGAATTTGAGAGTGGAGAAGAGGTCAAGCAATGTGGAAAATGAATGATGAGGCTATGGTAGACCCATCCTATTGTTCCTAGATGAAAAACGTAATATATGAACCCTTTTTATATGCCGATCATAATCCTGTAGTAAATCTGGACAATCCTATAGCATTTCAGGACAATCCTGTAGCATACTTGTTTTATCCATATCTCTCAAACGGTAGATTGGATTGACCTAGAATTTTTTGAGCATGTTTCCATCATCCTTATGCATCTCCCTATAAAAAATATTGGCCAACAAATGCACAGATCTTGAGAAAACATAAAAATGGATGTATGTGATGGTGACCAATTTCTCTAAAAGTGTGCATTGGAATTTGCTGAAATTTCTCGAGCATGTTACTATCATCCATATGCATCTCCCCGTGAAAAAACTCGGCCAATGGATGCACGACTTCCGAGATATGGTAAAAAAAAAATATGCCCTATGTATTTTGACAGCCCTGTAGCAAAACAAAACTTTCTTGTAGCACTTCAAGACAACAATAAAAACGAGTGGGAAAGGTTTGGGAATGATGGGAAATGTCATGGAAATGGATGTGGGTGATGGATTGACATGGCCTTGGTCCTGTTGTAGCATTTGAGAAAAGGGGGAGAAAACCCAAGTTTGACTTCCTTTGACTAGGCTTTTGATCAACTTTTTCTTTTGGTGCTAAATTGTTCTTGTTGCATGCAGAGGTTGGAGAGAATCTGCATTCATCAGAGAGAGATACAAAGAGCAAAGTTTTTTTTTTTCCTTTTCATTTTTTCCTTTCTTTTTTACTTAGGCCTACTAGCTGCCTCAATGAGGTTTTTAACTAGTAGGTCTGCCTAGGTGCCTCAAAGGAGGTTTTCACCTAGGATATTTTCCTTTTTTTCTTTTTTCATTTCCAACCTACTGATTGCCTCAAGGAGATTTTCAATCAATGAGCCAATCTCAGGTGCCTAAAAGATGTTTTCACTTGAGATTTTATTCCTTTCCTCTTATTTTTCCTTTTTTATTTAATTTTTTTCCCTACTCTACATGAAAAAACAAAATCTCTTTCAAGTGTAGGAATACTTCCAATGGATCCATGTGCATATCAAGATGATAGATAAACTCATGTGTAGGCTTGAAATATATGCTTTAACATGTACCTGAAAGTGAGAGACCAACTCTTTGACTGAGATGAGATCGGGAATTATTGAAGAAGAGTGTGTTCCTACAACTTATTGATTGTCTGGAACCATATTTCAATATAGTTGTGATGCCCCTGGTCCACTTGCACATATGGATCTCTTTTTGTGTCCTATTCTACCATGGCATTCAAATCTTCTTCATTTTACTGATTATTCTCCTGAACACATGGAGGATCTGAAGGTAAACATGAGGGAACTTTCTCAATCTCTGATTCTAATGTTTGCTCTTCATCAAGTGCAACCCATGATTGTTTGGTCTCTTCATTTGAATCTTGTTTTTCTGAATTATGTCCTTTAATGACATCAAGAGAATCTACTTTTTGTAATACTCTTCCTGAGCTAAGATGAATACCATTTAGATCAAGAGGATTTGTTTGGAAATGTTGTACCTCAACATTGTAAGTGGATTGAGTTACTAGATTGTTTGGGTTCAGAAATGGTTGTACAGTTTGTTGCGTGGGCGTGGATCTTTGAGATGGTTGTGGTTGTGGTGGGGTGGATGGTAGGCATAACATGGAGTTGAGTATAGAGGATATTGAAGCAAATATTGAGGATATTATGGATCTCTCCCATAAGGTTCTTTCCAACCTTGTTGCCAATATTGGTTTTGGGTTAAGATGGCCAAGGTTGCCAAGGAAAGGGTGTGTTCCAATTGCTTTGAGATGGATGTGCATAACCTTGAAATTGTGAATTAGGTTCTTACATCATACCAGGTTGACTAGGCCGCCATTGTCTTCTTGGAGCTACATAGTAGAGTTACTTTGGTGATTGAATTATTCCACTGTCCTATTGGTAAACTTCCTTCAACCTTGGTAATGATGCACAACATTTAGTAGCATGTGATTCTTCATGGATAACAAAAATATCAACATCTTCTTTTTGCTCATATGGCATTCTTAACATTTCTATTTGTTCACTTAGATTGCTAAGAATTTTTGTTTTAAAGTTATCAAGCAATTTTCCAAGTTCAACTTGACTTACAGATCTTGATGTTGATTTACTTACTCTTGACCTTCCTCTTGATATACGCTTGCATATTTCACAAATTTCTTCAAATGATAATTGGGATACATCACCTCTACTCATGAGATCAAGGAGATCAATCCACTCACCCCTAATTATTCTAGGTAAGAGGGTTTTTAGTGTGTCAGATCCTAAATGGTGTTATTTTCCTTGTTAACATTATACAAAAGTCTGTCAATTAGATCCTCAAGGGTCTAATCTTTTGGTTGAGCCATTCTAAATATTTTTTCTTTAAGATCATGATCTTCATATTTTTATATAAATATCTTTTGCGTATAATTCCATGACCTTATTGCATTAGGCCCTAAACTCATGAACCATTTAAGAGCTCTATCCTTCAATGATGTTGGAAACAATCTCAATTTTTGAGTGTTTAGTAAATAACCATAAGAGCTATAAAGGATTTCAAATTCAAAGAGAAAGGTTTCCGGATCCTCTGACCTCATACCATGGAAGTTGGGAAGGAAAGATGGAGGGATTCTCTTCATATGAACACTAATAGCAATATCTTGAATGGGAAATCCAAGAGGATCTTCTTCACTATCATCATCTCCATCCATTTCTTCTACCTTCTCTGCCACCTCTTCTTCTTCTACCTGTAGTGATATGGTTTTTACTGCACCACGTGATCAAATGGGGGGTTTGGTGTTGGAAAAGTAATTTATTTATTTATTTATTTATTTAAAAAATTTTGAATAAGAATGCTAATGCAATGCAATTTTTTTAAATGAAATATGCCTAATACACTTTTTGTTTTTGCAGAAATGGATCAACTAAGGACGAAAACAATGAATAATTTGACACCTCCCCAACATCCGCGCCAAAAAGTGATGAGCCTCAGTATTGCAACAAGAATGTTTCAACTCCCAAGGCTACCAACTTAAATTATCAACCCAGGGTTCCTATAAACATAAAAGTTGTCGACATTATATGTGCAACATGTAATGTATCTTTCCTTCATTGATATGATGTAATGGAGTGAATGTCATGATATCAAGAACAATCCCTAGCAAAAGATCCAACTGTATCAAGTTGTCAAAGCTGGCTAACTCCTGCACCAAGGCAAGTGGCTCACTAGGGACCAAGCTCATCAAAAGTTTCCCCATCTCATGGAGGCACTGAATGCAATGGGGACCATTTCTTCCTAAGAGGGGAGGAATGACCCAGGTGGATATTTGTGGCCACACACCTATTCCACTTGGACCCCCACCATTGTTTCTTTCTGTTTCCTTAATTGTAGCACAATTTACTATTTTTGGCAGTTTTTCAGGTCGTGAACTTCCAGAGTCGTTTTAAGGCCCTAAACGACATTTTTTTAGAAAACAAGAAAACAAATAGTTTGTGGTAAGAATTTATCATCGCAATTTGTAGTCCTCAAATATATCTCTATAGAAAGGTATTGTGTGCGTCAAACGGATATCGTATGCCAAAGTTATGACCCCAGGAAGTTGGTGTACCTATTTAACCCAACGAGGCCCACAAACTTTTGGCGCTTCATCTCCTATGGTTAGGTTTTTGGATGTTTAGGGTTTTCAATTATTTCTCGATAATAAATAGGCCTTCGAGCCTCATTGTAACATAGTTTAGTAGGCATGTAGCTACCATATCTCCTCTCAGAGATAAACTACCATCACCTAAGCTGGTTTATTTCCATTTTGCATGTAAACAATTTTCAGTACATTGTTATTAATGAATTGAAGTTATTTTTTCATTGTACCTTTATGTTTCTACTTATATCTATATTTTATTTCGTTCCTTCATAAATCCAAATCAACAACAAACTCATAATTCCCATACTTGGTCTAAAAAGAAGTCTTGTAGATGTCCTCTTCTTTGATGCATATCTGATGATATCATGATCTCAAATCAATATTCAAGAACATTGTTTCTCCCTTCAACTGATCAATCAAGTCATCAATCCATGGCAATGGGTACCTGTGCTTGATCGTCACCTTTTTTAGCTAACTGTAATCAATTGACAGCCTAAGAGTATAGTCCTTCTTCTTCACAAACAACACTGGTGCACCCCAAGGCGATACACTTGGGCTAATGTATCCCTTGTCAAGAATTTCCTTCAATTGCAGCTTCAGTTCCAATAAATCTGGAGTGTTCATCCTATAAGGTTCCTTTGATGTTGGTAGTGTTCTTGGTACCAACTCAATAGAGAATTCCACTTCCCTATGAGGCGACAACTATGATATATCTGTTGGAAATACACCATGAAACTACTACAAAACCAGGTACCCCTTCAAGACTTCCGCATCCTCAACATCCTTACCTTTGTCACTGGAAACATGCACTGCAAATAATGCAAATCCTTTCATGAAACTACACTTATCTTTCATAGTTGTAACCATTCTCACAGATGTAGGCTTCTTCTTTCCTTGCAAGATTCTCTTTTCTCCATCATCATCCAAGCACTCAATAACCTTTTCACAATAATCCACCTCAGTTTTACGAAGGTACAACCAATCCATACCCCAAAGAATATTGTATGATCTCAACGGAAGCACATTTAGATGCGTTGATCTTGGCATACCATTAAGCTCAAATGCATAAGCTCTTACCCAATGGTGAACTCTTTTCTTAGTACCTATAGCCAACTGCACCAAACAAGACTCTACATGCACTTATTTTCTCAAACCACACTTATCCACTAGGTTAGGATTATCATATCTATAATTAGATTTAGGGTCAATCAAAATGGAAACAACTTGATCACAAAGCTTACCTTTCATCTCAATAATGGATTCTTGGTGATCTACCTTCTTGTTATCAAATGCTTCATAGATCCGAGAAATGCTCTAGCCCACATCCCCAATTGTCTGCGCCTCCTTAGCACTGTAGATATGAGATCTACCACCCTGATACAAACAGAAAATCCTTCTTGCGATGATCTTTCCCACAAATGCAACACTGTAACAGTTCCCTACAACTACCCTTATTATGTTTCTCTCTAGACTCAAGTCCATGTCCTTTATCTACTGCATTAAACTTCTTGTATGGAGGCACATTTTCCTTCTTACTTACTTCCTGAGGTATTGCTCACTTCGGTGGCCACTTTCCTTTAGTCTTGTTATTCCATTTTCAATATCACTTGGACTTGGACTTATGCTTTGATTTTTCATAACAGTTCTTCAACTTCCCAATGACTTCCTCCAACGATTGAGACTCATCATACTGAATCCGATCCTTGAATGCTAATGGAAGTCCATTGATGAACCTTTAAACTTTTTTTCATCCTTGAGGTAAGGTACATACCTCAAAAACTCCAGAAACTTAATCGTGTACTCCTCGTCTGTCATAGATCCCATCTTCAACACGTAGAAGGATAACTACATTGACTTTTTCTTTTTTTTCCTGATCCCTCACAAGCCTTTCCTGTGATTGAATTATCTTGTCATTATCTGCTTTGCAACTCACGATCTCTGCCTTTTAACTCCTCAAAGTATCTTCTATTTCAAGAGAGTACACATCTTTGTGCTGCTCATTTGATCTATAAGGAGAGTCTCGTGAACTGTAATCCACCATTCTGCTAGTAATCTCTGATTCTCTTCTTATTCATGCAAACATATGATGTCAAATAACCAAATATAAACATAATCAAACATACCTTAGTGAAGTTCAGGGGAGGCTATCTCGTCTGCAAAATCAATCCAGATTAGCACGATATATATATATATAATGAGACAAACATATCAACCTATTGACATCATGCACTGTAACACCGACTAGATACATGACAACTATAGTCGCTACAATGCATGCATACGACTGACATGCATGCATAACAATCACATCTTGCCCATCCTGTCCAAGTATTTGAACCATGCTCTAATACCAATTTGCAACACCCGCTCCCCACATTTACCCACTTTCACAAGCCCTCCAAGTAAATGTGAAGTGAAGTGCCACTATGACATGACTCGACCTCCTAGCTCCATTTAAGAAATCGGGGCCTACAACTGAGACTTAATGACCACACATTAACATCTTATAGGGCTTACATGACACTTAGGGGCCAAAGAACCACCCCAGATGACCAAACCCTAGGATGGAAACATTTTCATTGACCTAGACTCCCAACCACATGCACAAGCCTACAAGGATGCGGTTATAGGGCTCCAACTGCACACATGACACTGCTTCCATGTGGTTATAGCCCAAAATTTCCAGTTCATAATGTGCGTTCCTAAGATCTGAGTCACAATTCCAGGCTAGCCTCTTGACCATTGCCCATAACTTCCTGTAACTTCTCAGACTGATAAATGACATAGTAACAATGTTATTCATACAAAACTTGAACAAGAAATTGAACTCACCAAGCCTAACCATGACAATCATTTCGTGAAAAACTTGGTAAACATGTAAGCTACAGGTCATGAATGCATATTAGATTATAGAAGTCTGAAACTAATCTGAGAATCACCAAGAAGTTCTAATGCCCTCTTATAATAGTTGCAATAACACTTGTTATCCGTGCATTCTTTAACCATCAAATACTTATCAAACCCTAAACAATTCATAACTTTAGCACATTACAAATCCATGCATATAACCATCCTACAACCAAATTATTAACCATGACATAACAACCATCAAATCATCATTATAACAAGTACAAGTGCTCACAAAATACAATAGGAAAATAACTCTTATTAAATTTTTCAAAATCCAACAAAGTCAGGGACTTTCACGTACCACCCGACCATAAATTGGGATGAACCAAATCTTTCTTTCAACCAATCACCCCCATGCCATATTCCAAGCATGAATGTGGGATCTCAAGACATGAAAACCCAGGGCTTCCCAAAGAGTAAACCACCTCCACCATCACGCTACCGTAATCTCGCCATAACTAGTCAAGAGATCACAAAGCCCAAAACGAGCTTGGATGCCTCAAAGTTTCTTCACCAATACCTGGAGGAATTTGCCTATCTCCACTGGAGAGATTTATGGAGATTAAACCACTTCCACCCCAACCCTTGGGAATTTTCTTGAGACCACCTCACCCAGTTTCAAAACCTTTCGGCAATCCAAATCTCAACAAAAAAAGAATCCCATCACACCGTGGCTAACCAGGAAATGGAAAAGCAAGGCTCAAACCACTATCAAACCAAGCAAAACCCATGCCAATTACAGTAAATGAACAAAATAAACAAATGCATGTACCATGCATTCACACCTCAGCTAGAAAATCACACATGCAACCCATTATCGACAATATGCTCCCGGTGAAGCTGCTTGATCCAACCTTTCTCGCTTGCCCTTCCTTTACTTGCTTTCTCCTCTTCGTGTTCTTCTCTTTCTGAAACTAATTCCAAAGTCAAACTGAGAAAAAGTTCCAAATTGATCCTCTGCTACCTTTTTATTATTGAAGCCTCTATTTTTCCTTCAATTTCTGTCTCATGCAAACCTACGACTCTTCATCTCCCTTTTCTCCTATTTACCTTTATTTTCATAAACAAATGCCAATTAATACCTCTTTGCCTTTACCAATGCATTTTCCAATTTCCTTAGACTGAGATGTTTTTCCCAAGAGTCACGTGTCACATGAACTTGATCTTATTTTGTCTTTATTAACCTTTATTACATAAACTTTTAACTCGAAGCTATTACAAACAGAGCCATGAGTAAATCTAACAATTAATATGACTAACTCTTTCATCATAGGAAAGTAATATAAAGCAAAAAAAAATTAGATGCATGCTAAATAGTGTAGAATGATTTAAACTTAAAAAAATTCCATCTCAAAATGTAGTTTGCATAGAAATTATTGGAGTGTATAAACGAGTAGGGAGATTTTATGAGAGAAGCTCTCCCTAAGAAAACCGACGTACAAATAATTAAAATAAGCACATATATAATTATTGACAGTCATTCGACGACTGAATACGACTGTTAAACGAATTCAGGCCATTGAAAATTCATAGGAAAATGTTTATAAACTATGACAGAATATTATTAAAGGCTTAAAACCTTATGCCATTTCAATAAAAGAAAAAATGATAAAATTTTCTCTAGAAATTTGATCCTTCCATATTCAACGACAACCCGGAATTGGAAACCAATTGACATAACAATAAGGTTCAAAACTCTTCGTATAGAAACAATCTCACGTATGGGAATCAAAGGGAGGAAGAGTTGATTTCCAACTTCGGAGAAAGAATCGTAATATCATATAAGACATCGGTTAACCAAGATAAGTGCAGATGTCGAAAAGAAGAGGGCAAACTGAGTAGGTAATATCCAACAAACCTGTTACATGAGTCGAGAGCTTTAAGTTATAAAAATGAGGAAATAAAAAGAAGGGACTATAATATAATAGGAGTCATTTATCGAGTCGGGGAATTTTTCGGATGATTAAAAGTGGTTGAAATTCGGGTAATAAAATTTCAAAAAAGTTTGTAGATGTATTGTTTGAATTGTGTTTTTGATACTGGAATTTCCATAATTTTCTGGGCAATTCCTCTAGTTAGTTAGACTACGGCCAATATAATATGAATCGGATGCCGAAAACGAAATGGAGAAGAATTATCTTGAAATAATCGTTGAAATTCGTTTCGGTGAAAACGAGGTGGAGAAGAATTATCTTGAAATAATGGTTGAAATTCGCTCCGACTCAATGCCTATTAGTAATTACGGAGAAATGCATTAGACAGGAATAAAACCGATTAAAATTATGAAAAAGAGATTTTATATGTTTTTTTGTTTTCGTTTTTGTTTTTTTTTTTTTTTTTTTTTAATTTAGGACAATTGGTAACTGGTGAAAGTTATGCTGAACAGGTCCAGGATCAAATCCAACTGACTGCCACTATACATCTAGGCTAGGTGCAACACCCTGCAAGGCGCACACAATAGCAATTAACTTTCGCCTCAACAAAAGCACCTATAGCAATAAGCATACTTATAAACCAATTTTATATAATAATAAGTATGGCGACCTCCATAAATTTGAAGTTAAATTTTAATTATGCGAAATCACTAACGAGTAAAGGGAATAAGCCTCCTTAGATCATAAAGGGTCTTGGAAGTCGAAACTCTCCTATTACAAGTTGTTAGCATAATTGTTGGAAACAAGACAATGAGGTCAAAAGCAGGAAATTGTTACAGAATAAACTCTACAAGACGGGAAATTGAAAAATGATCCATGCATGATTCTATCATCCGGGAGTTTATTAGAAAAACAAATAAAAAAAATTATAATGAGATTTTCAAAAGAAAAATCTTAGAATTAATAGAGGAAAATGGATTGTCTAATGAAACAAGAAATCTTACAAAGGAGGGCCATACTTGGCGACAATATTAACAAGAAATACTTCGGAAGCAAAAGTCAATCATAACCTTGCCCTCACAAAAACCTAACACAAAAAGAGAGTCAACAATTACTTAATGCACATATTGAAATATAAACTGTTCAGAAGAGGTATCAATTTAGAACCCCAATTCGAGATAAAGACTTTTTAAATAGACATGATACTTTGATATGAACCTCAACATCCTTGACTTGAAGAACTACTGCAAATTAATAGAGGGAGGGGTTACACCCTTTGTAAGTGACAGAGGGTGGTCAATATCCTAATAAAAAGGAATGACGTACATCTGTTAATCAGCAAGTGCAAATACAAACAAGGTCAAACCCTCACCCTAAAGTTGTTGTCGAGACAAAATCTTAAAGAGTTGTTTTTGGTGTGATTTTTTGAAGTTTTTATGGTGGGTTTTTCCAGTCTAATTTCTCTAAAATCCCACAGGAATTTATTGAAATCACAAGCCTCTAAAATCCGGCAAGAATTTATTGAAATCACAAACTTGATGAGTAATGCAATCGAAGTGCCCTAGAGGTTTTCCGGGAGCTGAATCCATATATACAGTGTAAAAACTAATTTAAATAATACAAATTAAAATTTCACCTCAGTTTTTTCACTGGATTCCAACACCAAAAAGTCCAAAAAATCACACTAAAAAAAACTCCAGATTTTAAAACAAATAAAAACTGAAATCCACCCAGACTAAAGTCATTAAATTCTAATAATAAATCCTAATGTGGTTAAACATTGTTGATCTTGTGACAAATGATCTAGACCACCAATTGTGATAATACATAACCTGTATACGTGGTGAGTATACATCTCTTCCCGCTCATGACTGGAAAGTTCCAGAGAATCACTTAAATAATGAAGTGAATAATACATGTATATAATGCCACATCGAAACAAGGATTACAAAGAAGAGTTCTTGATATATATGTCCGGATTGAAAATAAATAAAAAAACGATATGTTGATCTGCTGATACATATAGTGGACGTAATTGAGTTCATGATATAAGAGATACAATCATGGTATATACATTTAGATGGAAATATCACAATTTCCGAGTGTGAGTTTCCAATCACGTAATAATGCATTTGAAATTATGGGTCGAAAAGCCGAAGTAACTACATGAATAAGAAGTTACAATATTTTACAATAACGCTAATGTAGGTTAGATTGAAATAAAAAAAGAAGTCTTAGAAGATAATTCTCTATGCCTTGAAGTGTGTTAGAATATTACAAATAAAATTTGAAATAAACCAAGTCTTTAATATGATCATCTTCAAGCAAGTATGGGATATAAAATACAATGTTACATTCTCTAAAGAAATAAAGGGTCTATTATTTAGATAAACGTGAGAATTTTGTTTATCACAATTACCCGTGTGAGTTTCCAATCATTTAATAGTGCATTTGAAACTATAGCTTAAAAAGCCGAAGTAACCATATGAATAAGAGTTACAATATTTTACAATAACGCTAATGTAGGTTAGATTGAAATAATAATAATAATAATAATAAAAAAGAAACCTTACTAGATAAGTTCTCTATGCCTTGAAGCTTGTTAGAATGTTACAAATAGAATTTGAAACGAACCAAGTCTTTAATATGATCATCTTCAAGCAAGTATGGGATATAAAATACCATGTTATATTCTCTAAATAAAGGGTATAGTATTTAGATAAACTACATAGTGAGAATTTTGTTTCTAACAAAATTTTTAGAAATATTAATTAAAAAGGGCTATCTCATCAAATGTAGATAAACAAGTTGGGTTGCACATCAACAAGTCCTTGCCCTAGTTAGTTTAATTGCTAAAAGAGTTTAATTGCTAAAAGAACAAAGGGGATGGGGTCTCAAGAAATCTATGTTTTTAGGCAAGCCTTAGCTGACTATTGCCACTGGCACTCTGCGTTTAAACAAGTTGTCTGTTGCCATTGGCACTCTGTGTTTAAACAAGCTGACTGTTGCCACTAGTACTTTGTGTTTAAAACAAATCAGATAAAACCTGAAAAGGTGTGTAATGATAACAAATATTGCATAGCTTACAATAATGCACACTAATCCCTATTCTTAAGCATTCAAGCATTCATGGTAAGTAGGAGATCATTTTATTTACTCACCACCTCCTATTACATGCTCTATTAATGCATTTGCAAGCATGGTCTGAGCAAAGAACAATACTTCCAGAGCTTAAATAGAGTATTTGATATTTGAAAGAAATTAGTGGAAATGTTGATTACATATCTAGGCAACTGCATTTTTTCGTAGAAACTTTCAAACTATTTGTATTTATTCGAGCCCGGTTCACATGCCAATTGATAAGAGGTGTTCCAATGTTACATGTGGGAAAAGTATGAAGCCTAGGTACTCTTGAGCATTGTATGAATCAATGGATTATCCCTGGGCATCCCCACACTCCTCGTGAAATCACTAAGCTTGCAAAGGGATTTTCTATAGCAAGAAAACGTATCTTGAAACGCACAGAATTGGAGTGGATTGGTAATAACTAAATGACATCCACAAGATTGCAGTTTCATCCAACTCATAGCTTTTTCAAACTTTGATCATAAATGTTAAATTAATAAGTTGTCCTTTCGAATTTGGAGTATAACTTAATACATGGCACAATATAATCATAATTCAAATTGCCACGTTGAATTGATCCTTACTGCTTGATTGGGAGCCTTACTATCATTAAGATATTTTTTGTTTTTACTTTTTTTTTTTCAGAAAGAAAAAGCTTCATGATTTATATTAAGAGCATATAAAAGTCCAGATACAAGCGAAGGCATAAGGCCTTTGATGCATTTGATGCAAAATATGCAGAGACCTGTTACTGTCATGGAATCAGCACCGCATGAATCTCTGAGATAGACAAAAATATTGAGTGCATGGCACTACAGAATCTTCAGAAGGAAGGAACCATCAAGATCAAGATATTAGGAGTCTGAATTTAAACAAAAATGCCCCGAAGGATAAAGACATAAAATGCCAAGACGGAAGTTAATGGTAGTGGGCTTAGTGTACTGGGTGAGTTGGCCCCCACCTACCACCTATGTATTCCCCTTATACACCTGTTGGCCCACTCCTCGTAATTATCACCCTCATTTTGTCAGTTTCAACATTGCATGAGTGAGGGAGTTAGCTACACTTAACTGTTCGAGGGTGGTCGAGGCTACTAGCCATCTTTAGCCTATAAAACCTCCTCACTTGTGCATTGACAACAAATTTCTAACCATAATACACTCAAGAGAAGAGGTGAAGAATATTGCATACCTGTGCCTACCTAATGGTATCTGGTTTCCTTGACGTCTGCATACTACTTCAGAAATGGTAGTTGACCCACTGACTGTTTGGAGGTGCCATTTTCCATGCTAGCCGCTTCATGCGATGGCCTTGCTTTGAACATAAAATTTGTATTTTTTTTATAGGTGTCTAACTAAGTGAAATCTGTTGATGCAGGTTCTTTAATTGGTGGATCGATATGCTGTTGTTTGTTGGGTGAACATGGATCTTGTAGCAATCTACAGAGGAACCTGTAGCTATCCAAAACTAGTGCTGGAGTCCTCTGATGCATAGATTTCTTGATTTGGTGCATTGAATGTGGTCTTGTAGGGTATGTGCGGGCTGCTAGAGGATTGTGTCTTCCTGTAGCAGTCACACAAGCCCTTCGAGGACCAAAATTTTCTCCAAGTCTAGCTTGATAAAATATTGATA
This sequence comes from Pinus tabuliformis, assembly GCA_031772625.1. Taxonomy (NCBI): domain Eukaryota; kingdom Viridiplantae; phylum Streptophyta; class Pinopsida; order Pinales; family Pinaceae; genus Pinus; species Pinus tabuliformis. The sequence continues at coordinate 540,157,597 of CM062805.1, read as the reverse complement.
ATTCATAAGGAAGTTGCTAATGAGTCTTAGGGAGTTCTGTGGTGATGAAAAGAGGTGGAAAAAGGGATAAAGGACAATGATTTTGATGGAAAAATATGGGAATGAAGGTGGGAAAAGTGTCAAATGCTGTGATGGATTGATTATAGGTCTCTTATGGTCCCCCTCATCTATTCTTGAGTGAAAAAATTTCAATCTATTCCTTCTTTTTATGTAGATCAACATCCTGTAGCAATCTGGAACACTCCTGTAGCAATAGAAAATATTGACAAAATTGGGTGACACAGGTTAGATAATGGTGTGGAAAATCTTAGAGAGGTTAAGGGATAGATGGAGTGGACACAAAGGGATGAATGGGAGTGTGTGAAGGTGGATTTTGATGTTGCTTTTCTAACTGTGCTATTCTTCATTGATTGCCACTAGATATTTTTTATGTGTGTGTGTTTTTTTTAATTAGACTCATGGGAGGAGAACCTTATTCTTTGGGATTGGTGAGTGAAGGTCATGATGGAAAAAAAAAAAGTGAAATGATGATAGGTAGGACAAAAAAATTGATCTTTTCCACTGATTGGTGGCTTCCTACTGTGGTCTTGTAGGGTTTGTGCAGACTACTTCAGGAATGTGTGTCTTCATGTAGCAATCACACAAACCCTACTAATATCACATTATCCTTCTACTAAAGCCTCCAATAACATTGATAATTAATGATAAATCTAAGGACAAGGATTAGAAACCTCTACTGTGGTGGAAATGATGGAAGAAAGGGTGAAAATGGGGTTTTTTTCATGGACAAAGATGAATTTGAGAGTGGAGAAGAGGTCAAGCAATGTGGAAAATGAATGATGAGGCTATGGTAGACCCATCCTATTGTTCCTAGATGAAAAACGTAATATATGAACCCTTTTTATATGCCGATCATAATCCTGTAGTAAATCTGGACAATCCTGTAGCATTTCAGGACAATCCTGTAGCATACTTGTTTTATCCATATCTCTCAAACGGTAGATTGGATTGACCTAGAATTTTTTGAGCATGTTTCCATCATCCTTATGCATCTCCCTATAAAAAATATTGGCCAACAAATGCACAGATCTTGAGAAAACATAAAAATGGATGTATGTGATGGTGACCAATTTCTCGAAAAGTGTGCATTGGAATTTGCTGAAATTTCTCGAGCATGTTACCATCATCCATATGCATCTCCCCATGAAAAAACTCGGCCAATGGATGCACGACTTCCGAGATATGGTAAAAAAAAAAATCTGCCCTATGTATTTTGACAGCCCTGTAGCAAAACAAAACTTTCTTGTAGCACTTCAAGACAACAATAAAAACGAGTGGGAAAGGTTTGGGAATGATGGGAAATGTCATGGAAATGGATGTGGGTGATGGATTGACATGGCCTTGGTCCTGTTGTAGCATTTGAGAAAAGGGGGAGAAAACCCAAGTTTGACTTCCTTTGACTAGGCTTTTGATCAACTTTTTCTTTTGGTGCTAAATTGTTCTTGTTGCATGCAGAGGTTGGAGAGAATCTGCATTCATCAGAGAGAGATACAAAGAGCAAAGTTTTTTTTTTTCCTTTTCATTTTTTCCTTTCTTTTTTACTTAGGCCTACTAGCTGCCTCAATGAGGTTTTTAACTAGTAGGTCTGCCTAGGTGCCTCAAAGGAGGTTTTCACCTAGGATATTTTCCTTTTTTTCTTTTTTCATTTCCAACCTACTGATTGCCTCAAGGAGATTTTCAATCAATGAGCCAATCTCAGGTCCCTAAAAGATGTTTTCACTTGAGATTTTATTCCTTTCCTCTTATTTTTCCTTTTTTATTTAATTTTTTTCCCTACTCTACATGAAAAAACAAAATCTCTTTCAAGTGTAGGAATACTTCCAATGGATCCATGTGCATATCAAGATGATAGATAAACTCATGTGTAGGCTTGAAATATATGCTTTAACATGTACCTGAAAGTGAGAGACCAACTCTTTGACTGAGATGAGATCGGGAATTATTGAAGAAGAGTGTGTTCCTACAACTTATTGATTGTCTGGAACCATATTTCAATATAGTTGTGATGCCCCTGGTCCACTTGCACATATGGATCTCTTTTTGTGTCCTATTCTACCATGGCATTCAAATCTTCTTCATTTTACTGATTATTCTCCTGAACACATGGAGGATCTGAAGGTAAACATGAGGGAACTTTCTCAATCTCTGATTCTAATGTTTGCTCTTCATCAAGTGCAACCCATGATTGTTTGGTCTCTTCATTTGAATCTTGTTTTTCTGAATTATGTCCTTTAATGACATCAAGAGAATCTACTTTTTGTAATACTCTTCCTGAGCTAAGATGAATACCATTTAGATCAAGAGGATTTGTTTGGAAATGTTGTACCTCAACATTGTAAGTGGATTGAGTTACTAGATTGTTTGGGTTCAGAAATGGTTGTACAGTTTGTTGCGTGGGCGTGGATCTTTGAGATGGTTGTGGTTGTGGTGGGGTGGATGGTAGGCATAACATGGAGTTGAGTATAGAGGATATTGAAGCAAATATTGAGGATATTATGGATCTCTCCCATAAGGTTCTTTCCAACCTTGTTGCCAATATTGGTTTTGGGTTAAGATGGCCAAGGTTGCCAAGGAAAGGGTGTGTTCCAATTGCTTTGAGATGGATGTGCATAACCTTGAAATTGTGAATTAGGTTCTTACATCATACCAGGTTGACTAGGCCGCCATTGTCTTCTTGGAGCTACATAGTAGAGTTACTTTGGTGATTGAATTATTCCACTGTCCTATTGGTAAACTTCCTTCAACCTTGGTAATGATGCACAACATTTAGTAGCATGTGATTCTTCATGGATAACAAAAATATCAACATCTTCTTTTTGCTCATATGGCATTCTTAACATTTCTATTTGTTCACTTAGATTGCTAAGAATTTTTGTTTTAAAGTTATCAAGCAATTTTCCAAGTTCAACTTGACTTACAGATCTTGATGTTGATTTACTTACTCTTGACCTTCCTCTTGATATACGCTTGCATATTTCACAAATTTCTTCAAATGATAATTGGGATACATCACCTCTACTCATGAGATCAAGGAGATCAATCCACTCACCCCTAATTATTCTAGGTAAGAGGGTTTTTAGTGTGTCAGATCCTAAATGGTGTTATTTTCCTTGTTAACATTATACAAAAGTCTGTCAATTAGATCCTCAAGGGTCTAATCTTTTGGTTGAGCCATTCTAAATATTTTTTCTTTAAGATCATGATCTTCATATTTTTATATAAATATCTTTTGCGTATAATTCCATGACCTTATTGCATTAGGCCCTAAACTCATGAACCATTTAAGAGCTCTATCCTTCAATGATGTTGGAAACAATCTCAATTTTTGAGTGTTTAGTAAATAACCATAAGAGCTATAAAGGATTTCAAATTCAAAGAGAAAGGTTTCCGGATCCTCTGACCTCATACCATGGAAGTTGGGAAGGAAAGATGGAGGGATTCTCTTCATATGAACACTAATAGCAATATCTTGAATGGGAAATCCAAGAGGATCTTCTTCACTATCATCATCTCCATCCATTTCTTCTACCTTCTCTGCCACCTCTTCTTCTTCTACCTGTAGTGATATGGTTTTTACTGCACCACGTGATCAAATGGGGGGTTTGGTGTTGGAAAAGTAATTTATTTATTTATTTAAAAAAATTTGAATAAGAATGCTAATGCAATGCAATTTTTTTAAATGAAATATGCCTAATACACTTTTTGTTTTTGCATAAATGGATCAACTAGGGACGAAAACAATGAATAATTTGACACCTCCCCAACATCCACGCCAAAAAGTGATGAGCCTCAGTATTGCAACAAGAATGTTTCAATTCCCAAGGCTACCAACTTAAATTATCAACCCAGGGTTCCTATAAACATAAAAGTTGTCGACATTATATGTGCAACATGTAATGTATCTTTCCTTCATTGATATGATGTAATGGAGTGAATGTCATGATATCAAGAACAATCACTAGCAAAAGATCCAACTGTATCAAGTTGTCAAACTCCTGCACCAAGGCAAGTGGCTCACTAGGGACCAAGCTCATCAAAAGTTTCCCCATCTCATGGAGGCACTGAATGCAATGGGGACCATTTCTTCCTAAGAGGGGAGGAATGACCCAGGTGGATATTTGTGGCCACACACCTATTCCACTTGGACCCCCACCATTGTTTCTTTCTGTTTCCTTAATTGTAGCACAATTTACTATTTTTGGCAGTTTTTCAGGTCGTGAACTTCCAGAGTCGTTTTAAGGCCCTAAACGACATTTTTTTAGAAAACAAATAGTTTGTGGTAAGAATTTATAATCGCAATTTGTAGTCCTCAAATATATCTCTATAGAAAGGTATTGTGTGCGTCAAACGGATATCGTATGCCAAAGTTATGACCCCAGGAAGTTGGTGTACCTATTTAACCCAACGAGGCCCACAAACTTTTGGCGCTTCATCTCCTATGGTTAGGTTTTTGGATGTTTAGGGTTTTCAATTTTTCTCGATAATAAATAGGCCTTCGAGCCTCATTGTAACATAGTTTAGTAGGCATGTAGCTACCATATCTCCTCTCAGAGATAAACTACCATCACCTAAGCTGGTTTATTTCCATTTTGCATGTAAACAATTTTCAGTACATTGTTATTAATGAATTGAAGTTATTTTTTCATTGTACCTTTATGTTTCTACTTATATCTATATTTTATTTCGTTCCTTCATAAATCCAAATCAACAACAAACTCATAATTCCCATACTTGGTCTAAAAAGAAGTCTTGTAGATGTCCTCTTCTTTGATGCATATCTGATGATATCATGATCTCAAATCAATATTCAAGAACATTGTTTCTCCCTTCAACTGATCAATCAAGTCATCAATCCATGGCAATGGGTACCTGTGCTTGATCGTCACCTTTTTTAGCTAACTGTAATCAATTGACAGCCTAAGAGTATAGTCCTTCTTCTTCACAAACAACACTGGTGCACCCCAAGGCGATACACTTGGGCTAATGTATCCCTTGTCAAGAATTTCCTTCAATTGCAGCTTTAGTTCCAATAAATCTGGAGTGCTCATCCTATAAGGTTCCTTTGATGTTGGTAGTGTTCCTGGTACCAACTCAATAGAGAATTCCACTTCCCTATGAGGCGACAACTATGATATATCTATTGGAAATACACCATGAAACTACTACAAAACCAAGTACCCCTTCAAGACTTCCGCATCCTCAACATCCTTACCTTTGTCACTGGAAACATGCACTGCAAATAATGCAAATCCTTTCATGAAACTACACTTATCTTTCATAGTTGTAACCATTCTCACAGATGTAGGCTTCTTCTTTCCTTGCAAGATTCTCTTTTCTCCATCATCATCCAAGCACTCAATAACCTTTTCACAATAATCCACTTCAGTTTTACGAAGGTACAACCAATCCATACCCCAAAGCATATTGTATGATCTCAACGGAAGCACATTTAGATGTGTTGATCTTGGCATACCATTAAGCTCAAATGCATAAGCTCTTACCCAATGGTGAACTCTTTTCTTAGTACCTATAGCCAACTGCACCAAACAAGACTCTACATGCACTTATTTTCTCAAACCACACTTATCCACTAGGTTAGGATTATCATATCTATAATTAGATTTAGGGTCAATCAAAATGGAAACAACTTGATCACAAAGCTTACCTTTCATCTCAATAATGGATTCTTGGTGATCTACCTTCTTGTTATCAAATGCTTCATAGATCCGAGAAATGCTCTAGCCCACATCCCCAATTGTCTGCGCCTCCTTAGCACTGTAGATATGAGGTCTACCACCCTGATACAAACAGAAAATCCTTCTTGCGATGATCTTTCCCACAAATGCAACACTGTAACAGTTCCCTACAACTAGCCTTATTATGTTTCTCTCTAGACTCAAGTCCATGTCCTTTATCTACTGCATTAAACTTCTTGTATGGAGGCACATTTTCCTTCTTACTTACTTCTTGAGGTATTGCTCACTTCGGTGGCCACTTTCCTTTAGTCTTGTTATTCCATTTTCAATATCGCTTGGACTTGGGCTTATGCTTTGATTTTTCATAACAGTTCTTCAACTTCCCAATGACTTCCTCCAACGATTGAGACTCATCATACTGAATCCGATCCTTGAATGCTAATGGAAGTCCATTGATGAACCTTTAAACTTTTTTTCATCCTTGAGGTAAGGTACATACCTCAAAAACTCCAGAAACTTAATCGTGTACTCCTCGTCTGTCATAGATCCCATCTTCAACACGTAGAAGGATAACTACATTGACTTTTTCTTTTTTTTCCTGATCCCTCACAAGCCTTTCCTGTGATTGAATTATCTTGTCATTATCTGCTTTGCAACTCACGATCTCTGCCTTTTAACTCCTCAAAGTATCTTCTATTTCAAGAGAGTACACATCTTTGTGCTGCTCATTTGATCTATAAGGAGAGTCTCGTGAACTGTAATCCACCATTCTGCTAGTAATCTCTGATTCTCTTCTTATTCATGCAAACATATGATGTCAAATAACCAAATATAAACATAATCAAACATACCTTAGTGAAGTTCAGGGGAGGCTATCTCGTCTTCAAAATCAATCCAGATTAGCACGATATATATATATATAATGACACAAACATATCAACCTATTGACATCATGCACTGTAACACCGACTAGATACATGACAACTATAGCCGCTACAATGCATGCATACGACTGACATGCATGCATAACAATCACATCTTGTCCATCCTGTCCATGTATTTGAACCATGCTCTAATACCAATTTGCAACACCCGCTCCCCACATTTACCCACTTTCACAAGCCCTCCAAGTAAATGTGAAGTGAAGTGCCACTATGACATGACTCGACCTCCTAGCTCCATTTAAGAAATCGGGGCCTACAACTGAGACTTAATGACCACACATTAACATCTTATAGGGCTTACATGACACTTAGGGGCCAAAGAACCACCCCAGATGACCAAACCCTAGGATGGAAACATTTTCATTGACCTAGACTCCCAACCACATGCACAAGCCTACAAGGATGCGGTTATAGGGCTCCAACTGCACACATGACACTGCTTCCATGTGGTTATAGCCCAAAATTTCCAGTTCATAATGTGCGTTCCTAAGATCTGAGTCACAATTCCAGGCTAGCCTCTTGACCATTGCCCATAACTTCCTGTAACTTCTCAGACTGATAAATGACATAGTAACAATGTTATTCATACAAAACTTGAACAAGAAATTGAACTCACCAAGCCTAACCATGACAATCATTTCGTGAAAAACTTGGTAAACATGTAAGCTACAGGTCATGAATGCATATTAGATTATAGAAGTCTGAAACTTATCTGAGAATCACCAAGAAGTTCTAATGCCCTCTTATAATAGTTGCAATAACACTTGTTATCCGTGCATTCTTTAACCATCAAATACTTATCAAACCCTAAACAAGTCATAACTTGAGCACATTACAAATCCATGCATATAACCATCCTACAACCAAATTATTAACCATGACATAACAACCATCAAATCATCATAATAACAAGTACAAGTGCTTACAAAATACAATAGGAAAATAACTCTTATTAAATTTTTCAAAATCCAACAAAGTCAAGGACTTCCACGTACCACCCGACCATAAATTGGGATGAACCAAATCTTTCTTTCAACCAATCACCCCCATGCCATATTCCAAGCATGAATGTGGGATCCCAAGACATCAAAACCCAGGGCTTCCCAAAGAGTAAACCACCTCCACCCTCACGCTACCGTAATCTCGCCATAACTAGTCAAGAGATCACAAAACCCAAAACAAGCTTGGATGCCTCAAAGTTTCTTCACCAATACCTAGAGGAATTTGCCTATCTCCACTCGCTTATCAAGAGATTTCTGGAGATTAAACCACTTCCACCCCAACCCTTGGGAATTTTCTTGAGACCACCTCACCCAGTTTCAAAACCTTTCGGCAATCCAAATCTCAACAAAAAAAGAATCCCATCACACCATGGCTAACCAGGAAATGGAAAGGCAAGGCTCAAACCAAGCAAAACCCATGCCAATTACAGTAAATGAACAAAATAAACAAATGCATGTACCATGCATTCACACCTCAGATAAGAAATCACACATGCAACCCATTATCAACAATATCCTCCCGCTGAAGCTGCTTGATCCAACCTTTCTCGCTTGCCCTTCCTTTACTTGCTTTCTCCTCTTCGTGTTCTTCTCTTTCTGAAACTAATTCCAAAGTCAAACTGAGAAAAAGCTCCAAATTGATCCTCTGCTACCTTTTTATTATTGAAGCCTCTATTTTTCCTTCAATTTCCGTCTCATGCAAACCTACGACTCTTCATCTCCCTTTTCTCCTATTTTCCTTTATTTTCATAAACAAATGCCAATTAATACCTCTTTGCATTTACCAATGCATTTTCCAATTTCCATAGACTGAGATGTTTTTCCCAATAGTCAGCTTGGAATACGTGTCGCATGACCTTGATCTTATTTTGTCTTTATTAACCTTTATTACATGAACTTTTAACTCGAAGCTATTACAAACAAAGCCATGAGTAAATCTAACAATTAATATGACTAACTCTTTCATCATAGGAAAGTAATATAAAGCAAAAAAAAATTGGATGCATGCTAAATAGTGTAGAATGATTTAAACTTAAAAAAATTCCATCTCAAAATGTAGTTTGCATAGAAATTATTGGATTGTATAAACCAGTAGGGAGATTTTATGAGAGAAGCTCTCCCTAAGAAAACCGACGTACAAATAATTAAAATAAGCACATATATAATTATTGACAGTCATTCGACGACTGAATACGACTGTTAAACGAATTCAGGCCATTGAAAATTCATAGGAAAATGTTTATAAACTATGACAGAATATTATTAAAGGCTTAAAACCTTATGCCATTTCAATAAAAGAAAAAATGATAAAATTTTCTCTAGAAATTTGATCCTTCCATATTCAACGACAACCCAGAATTGGAAACCAATTGACATAACAATAAGGTTCAAAACTCTTGGTATAGAAACAATCTCACGTATGGGAATCAAAGGGAGGAAGAGTTGATTTCCAACTTGGGAGGAAGAATCGTAATATCATATAAGACATCGGGTAACCAAGATAAGTGCAGATGTCGAAAAGAAGAGGGCAAACTGAGTAGGTAATATACAAACCTGTTACATGAGTCGAGAGCTTTAAGTTATAAAAATGAGGAAATAAAAAGAAGGGACTATAATATAATAGGAGTCATTTATCGACTGGGGAATTTTTCGGATGATTAAAAGTGGTTGAAATTTGGGTAATAAAATTTCAAAAAAGTTTGTAGATGTATTGTTTGAATTGTGTTTTTGATACTGGAATTTTCATAATTTTCTGGGCAATTCCTTTAGTTAGTTAGACTAAGGCCAATATAATATGAATCTGATGTCGAAAACGAAATGGAGAAGAATTATCTTGAAATAATCATTGAAATTCGTTCCGGTGAAAACGAGGTGGAGAAGAATTATCTTGAAATAATGGTTGAAATTCGCTCCGACTCAATGCCTATTAGTATTTACTGAGAAATGCATTAGACAGGAATAAAACCGATTAAAATTATGAAAAAGAGATTTTTTTTTTTTTTTTTTTTTTTTTTTTTTAATTTAGGACAATTGGTAACTGGTGAAAGTTATGCTGAACAGGTTCAGGATCAAATCCAACTGACTGCCACTATACATCTAGGCTAGGTGCAACACCCTGCAAGACGCACACAATAGCAATTAACTTTCGCCTCAACAAGAGCACCTATAGCAATAAGCATACTTATAAACCAATTTTATATAATAATAAGTATGGCGACCTCCATAAATTTGAAGTTAAATTTTAATTATGTGAAATCACTAACGAGTAAAGGGAATAAGCCTCCTTATGATCTTAAAGGGTCTTGGAAGTCGAAACTCTCCTATTACAAGTTGTTAGCATAATTGTTGGAAACAAGATAATGAGGTCAAAAGCAGGAAATTGTTACAGAATAAACTCTACAAGACGGGAAATTGAAAAATGATCCATGCATGATTCTATCATCTGGGAGTTTATTAGAAAAACAAATAAAAAAAATTATAATGAGATTTTCAAAAGAAAAATCTTAGCATTAATAGAGGAAAATGGATTGTCTAATGAAACAAAAAAATCTTACAAAGGAGGGCCATACTTGGCGACAATATTAACAAGAAATACTTCGGAAGCAAAAGTCAATCATAACCTTGCCCTCACAAAAACCTAACACAAAAAGAGAGTCAACAATTACTTAATGCACATAATGAAATATAAACTGTTCACAAGAGGTATCAATTTAGAACCCGAATTCGACATAAAGACTTTTTAAATAGACATGATACTTTGATATGAACCTGAACATCGGACTTGAAGAACTACTGCAAATTAATAGAGGGAGGGGTTACACCCTTTGTAAGTGACAGAGGGTGGTCAATATCCTAATAAAGATGAATGACGTACATCTGTTAACTGGATGCCCATAGAATCAGCAAGTGTAAATACAAACAAGGTCAAACCCTCACTCTAAAGTTGTTGCCGAGACAAAATCTTAAGGAGTTGTTTTTGTGTGATTTTTTGAAGTTTTTACGGTGGGTTTTTCGGGTCTAATTTCTCTAAAATCCCACAGGAATTTATTGAAATCACAAGCCTCGAAAATCCGGCAGGAATTTATTGAAATCACAAGCTTGATGAGTAATGCAATCGAAGTGCCCTAGAGGTTTTCCAGGAGCTGAATCCAGATATACAGTGAAAAAACTAATTTAAATAATACAAATTAAAATTTCACCTCAATTTTTCCACTGGATTCCAGCACCAAAAAGTCCAAAAAATCACACTAAAGACAACTCCAAATTTTAAAACAAATAAAAACTGAAATCCACCAAGACTAAAGTCATTAAAGTCTAATAAATCCTAATGTGGTTAAACATTGTTGATCTTGTGACAAATGATCTAGACCACCAATTGTGATAATACATAACCTGTATACGTGGTGAGTATACATCTCTTCCCGCTCATGACTGGAAAGTTCCAGAGAATCACTTAAATAATGAAGTGAATAATACAGGTATATAATGCCACATCGAAACAAGGATTACAAAGAAGAGTTCTTGATATATATGTCCGGATTGAAAATAAATAAAAAACGATATGTTGATCTGTTGATACATATAGTGGACGTAATTGAGTTCATGATATAAGAGATACAATCATGGTATATACATTTAGATGGAAATATCACAATTTCCGAGTGTGAGTTTCCAATCACGTAATAATGCATTTGAAATTATGGGTCGAAAAGCCGAAGTAACTACATGAATAAGAAGTTACAATATTTTACAATAACGCTAATGTAGGTTAGATTGAAATAAAAAAAGAAGTCTTAGTAGATAATTCTCTATGCCTTGAAGTGTGTTAGAATATTACAGATAAAATTTGAAATGAACCAAGTCTTTAATATGATCATCTTCAAGCAAGTATGGGATATAAAATACAATGTTATATTCTCTAAAGAAATAAAGGGTCTAGTATTTAGATAAACATGAGAATTTTGTTTATCACAATTACCCAGTGTGAGTTTTCAATCATATAATAGTACATTTGAAACTATGGGTTAAAAAGCCGAAGTAACCACATGAATAAGAGTTACAATATTTTACAATAACACTAATGTAGGTTAGATTGAAATAATAAATAAATAAATAAAATAAAATAAAAAACTTTACTAGATAAGTTCTCTATGCCTTGAAGCTTGTCAAAATGTTACAAATAGAATTTGAAACGAACAAGTCTTTAATATGATCATCTTCAAGCAAATATGGGATATAAAATACCATGTTATATTCTCTAAATAAAGAGTATAGTATTTAGATAAACTACATAGTGAGAATTTTGTTTCTAACAAAATTTTTAGAAATATTAATTAAAAAGGGCTATCCCATCAAATGTAGATAAACAAGTTGGGTTGCACATCAACAAGTCCTTGCCCTAGTTAGTTTAATTGCTAAAAGAACAAAGGTGATGGAGTCTCAAGAAATCTACGTTTTTAGGCAATCCTTAGCTGACTATTGCCACTGGCACTCTGCGTTTAAACAAGTTGTCTGTTGCCATTGGCACTCTGTGTTTAAACAAGCTGACTGTTGCCACTAGTACTTTGTGTTAAAACAAGTAAGATAAAACCTGAAAAAGTGTGTAATGATAACAAATATTGCATAGCTTATAATAATGCACACTAATCCCTATTGTTAAGCATTCATGGTAAGTAGGAGATCATTTTATTTACTCACCACCTCCTATTACATGCTCTATTAATGCATTTGCAAGCATGGTCCGAGCAAAGAACAATACTTCCAAAGCTTAAATAACAATACTTCCAAAGCTTAAATAGAGTCTTTGATATTTGAAAGAAATTAGTGGAAATGTTGATTACATATCTAGGCAACTGCATTTTTTCATAGAAACTTTCAAACTATTTGTATTTATTCGAGCCCGGTTCACATGCCAATTGATAAGAGGTGTTGCCAATTGATAAGAGGTGTTCCAATGTTACATGTGGGAAAAGTATGAAGCCTAGGTACTCTTAGCATTGTATGAATCAATGGATTATCCCTGGGCATCCCCACACTCCTCGTGAAATCACTAAGCTTGCAAAGGGATTTTCTATAGCAAGAAAATGTATCTTGAAACGCACAGAATTGGAGTGGATTGGTAATAACTAAATGACATCCACAAGATTGCAGTTTCATCCAACTCATAGCTTTTTCAAACTTTGATCATAAATGTTAAATTAATAAGTTGTCCTTTCGAATTTGGAGTATAACTTAATACATGGCACAATATAATCATAATTCAAATTGCCACGTTGAATTGATCCTTACTGCTTGATTGGGAGCCTTACTATCATTAAGATATTTTTTGTTTTTACTTATAATGTTCAAGGTGATAGAAAAAACAGGGAGCATTCTCTTGTCGATTATCAGTTGGCTCATTAGCCAATGGCATTGGACAGATACTCATTTCAAAAATGTCTATTTCTTAGTCTCATTTGAAAATACTAGCTTTAACCTGAAATGTTGTATGTATCTCATATTCAAATCAAATGCATAAATGTATTACAAGGTGTTGTTGCCCCATTCTTTATAGTTGGTAAAATATGGAAAGCAAGTGCTTTGTTAAGGTTCTGCTACTATTCTGGGGCTCAGAGAACATCTAGAAAGATTCTCTTTTCTTTAAAGGCAGTCATTAGCCACATTGTAAGGTTGTAAGGTGAGTAACTAGGTGGCAGAACAACAATATTCTACGACGGAACAATAGGAGAATACTATTCGGGCTGAGCAAAATTAGATCTTGTTCAAATCCTGAAGGTAGGAGTTGTAGCAGGCTTAGGATCTACTATCAACATATGCTCAAAATCATTTGGTTGTGCATATCCTGAATCAGTTGTAGCATGACGGTCATGTCAATCATTTGTAGCATGACATTCATGTCAATCTTGGGATCAAAATTGTCAAACGATAGACCTAAGAGAGACGATTAGCAATGTTGCAAGATGCCCACAACTCTAAGGTAGCATGGCATTTCGGAGTACACAAGACGTTGATTCATCTGCAATGTCACTACTACTCGCTGAAGATGGAGATGGAGCAGCATACTCTGCATGGCTAACATATAAATCAAGGGCCCGACAGAACTAGATTCGAAAAGGTAACATGTTCGCTTCCAACTTATTTCAAAAACACTCGCAATTGATTTTGAAACCATAATTTGGCTAAGCTTGCCATTGTCAATTATAATACTTGAATTCTAAACATAGATAATATGAAAATGCCAATGGGGTAGTTTTGAGACCGAAGCTTTTAAAAATGCACACAATTTTACAGTCATAAGTTACAAGGGTGCAGGGCCTTAATCACAGGCATTTTTCCAAAAGAGAGAATTTAACAAAGCTGAAATGTGTTTCCCATCCTCTACAAAGAAACCAAATTAGAAAATGGAACCTTCACCTTGGAATAACAAACAGGAACCTACTGAAGACGCTCAATGCTGAAATTCTACAGTCGGGGAAGAAGATTCAACAAAGTTTAGCTATGTAATTAGGCATAAATAACAACAAATTTTAGCTATGTAATTAGGCATAAATAACAAAAACAGAGTATAAAGAACTAACCTTCTGCAAATTAAAGAGGGTAAAGAAACATTGTTATGGAAGTAGGAAGAAAACTGATTATCCAGCGTCAATCTCAGTGTAAAGTCCAGCCACACAGAGAAGCATAATCTAGTTGTGATCAACACACAAATAAGGAAGAATGAGGAAGGGATCAGGAAAATCAAGACACAAGCCACATCCATAAAAAAATACAAGAAGAAACATCCCTTGGAACTGCCTACAGCTGCACGTGTCATCCATGCACACCCGCTCTCACATCTCTCATTATTAAAGGGGCCACATCCATAAAGAAATGGAGTTGTCTATAATGCGACTTTTTGAAGATCCCGGTAACGGAATCCGGCGGAAGAATTGAGGTCAAATCTTGATTTCTTGCAGTTAAAATGGTTTTTTAACTGCATATTTGGATTCAGCACCCTGAAAAACCCCTGTGACGCTTTCATTGTGCAGAAACTAGCTATCAAACTTGCGATTCCAATAATTTCTGCCGGATTTCGACCGGAAAAATCCGCTGGAAAGACCTTCAAATCCGCCGGAAAGACCTTCAAAAAGTCGCGTTATAGACAACGGCTAAAGAAATACAAGAAAAGACCTCCGTTGAACTTCCTAGAGCTGCATGTTGTCATCATGCACATCGAATGTCACATTTCTCATTTTAATAATTGAAATAAAAATTATATATTTTAATAATAAAAAAATTAGTGTTAATAATAAATAAAATTAGATATCGACACGCTAAAGTTTGCATGCAGCCCACTTGCTTCTCTAACACCATTTTAAATCTCAACTTCCAACGCTGGAGGCTTATTTGCTTCAGGAATATCTGCACATCCAAAATAAAAGCGATGGTTCTGAAGTACTCAAGCTCTGCCATCCATAGTTATGTACAATCCTGGAACAATGCCGAAATGAGAATTGGTTGGCACTTTACCAGTTTTGTTCAGATTAACATATGCTGTTGGAAGCTTCAAGTGTTTGTGCACTGTTGACAATAAATAGGTATGCCTCTCGAATCTTTGAACCATAGGGAATGTTCCGATACGATCCAAACAACAAAGCCATTCACTGGAAACATCTTGATTCATATGTTGTCAAAAGAGTAGAGTTCAATTTTAAGTTGTTAGTTAGTTGTCTATGTTTCCATGGTTGTATTCTGTAACATTGAATGTTGCTAGGGTTGTACGAAGAGGTAAGGAGTGCTCTTCCTTTTGGTCTAAAGGCCATTAGCTATACGTTAGGTACCTAATTACCTTACTTATTAGAGAGGAAGCAATACTTTATGCTCGAAACTTTATACTTGACCCGTCCTTGAACAAAAAACAACACCCCAAAAGCTAAGGTTACAACCTTTAAGCGTTTATCCTTGATAGTTTCATTTAGCGAGAGCGAGGAAAAGCCCACACCTTTGCCAACATCAAGCTTTACTTACTCTGAAGAGCTTACCCTTCCTACTTAAGCTATAACACTTTACACGGGAGGAACACAACTTCATACCCTTTTCCCACTCCTTTCAGTGATGAGGTCTCACATAAAGTGGCAGGGAAATTAATTTCAATGCAATAATTATAGCCAGAATTAAGAACTTTTTCTTTAAATTAATTTCATATTTATAAGCAAGAAAAAATTGGAGCTCTATTTAATAACCATTATTTTTTGAGAAATTTTAGAATTAAGAAATTGTTCTTTAAATTAATTTCATAATTATAGGCAAGAAAAATTTGGAGCTCTATTCAATAACCATTATTTTCTGAAAAATTTCTTGATGGCTTGAATTACTCATTACCAAAATTATTTATTTCCAAAACTAAGAAATTATTGCTTGATTTCATAATTGTATGCCAAAATTATTTATTTCTAGAACTAAGAAATTATTACTTGATTTTAGAATTGTACCTCTACGTCAGCAACTGGTGCAACTGGTTCGGGTCGACATCATTCATTCTGAACGTGGCTTGTAACCACCTTTTCACTTATTAAGGCACTTATTAAGGTTGAAGAGGAAGCCTCACTGTTGCAAAATCAACTGAGTTCCAAAATGCGAAAGGTTAAGAGGAGGTGACAGCCCGGCTGCAAAACATGGAGAGGAAGACTCACTGTTGCAAAATCAACCGAGTTCCGAAATGCGAATGGTTAAGAGGAGGTGACAATCTCACTGCAAAATGTGGAGGCATTGAAAAAAAGGCACTCAATCTAAATATTGAAGGAGCCTGACGAGGTGTTGCCAGGTGTAAAACAAGGAAGACTAGGTGTAAAACAAGGAAGACCAGGTGTTGCTAGGTGTAAAACAAGAAGACTAGGTGTTGCCAGGTGTAAAACAAGAAGACTAGATGACCTAAAATTCACAGGGCAGTGGAAAGTTAAGTTTTGAAATGTGGTAGACTGAAAACATTAAATGTTACGAAATATTAAGAATTTGAACCCATCTGTTGCTTAACCTAAGTGATAGTGCCTCCCAATGTGTCTTCAACTACTGCCAGGATTAGTTTGATGTTTTTGAAAATGGGATGAAAATGCAAAAATTCCAAGGGAAACAAATCAAAATAGCATATGCTTTTGGCCTTCGGCCTCGGGAAGAGGCCAAATAAGACTATGAAATGAAAAACTATGCATATTTAATCGCAACGCAAAATAATAACCAGCTTAAACAACTTAAAAATAATGTTAACATTCCCATTTCGATTACTATAGTCCCATGCCATTGCCAGATGGCAGGGACTAATAAGTAACATAGATTAAATATTTATATGAATGTTGTTTTATATATATACATATATATTAAAATAAATTAGTAGTGTTTTAGGGTCTTTACACTGGTAGCTTGGGAATACATCATGTGAAAAATGAATGAATATGGAAGTGAATATTAAATGTGAGGTGATGAACAAGAGATTTCATAGATAGTGTGGAGATATAGGGAATGTAGATCAGGACGAGGCAAAATATGCAGAGATGGGTGCGACAGAATATTCAATGTGAGGAGACCAGGAGGAGTGCAAAATTGAAGGGTCACTTCAGATACAGGGAACGTTGTGTGAAGTTGAAGGCCTGCTTTAGATAGAGCAAATGGCGTGCGAATGTGGGTGGATCTCTGATATAGGGAATGTTGTGCGAACTTGACAACTAAAGAAATTGAATTCTCACTTCATATACATGGAGGATTAGTTTGATCATGACACAAGGAAACAAAATAAATGGACCTCGTGGTAATGTATACTTCTGGATGCGTGCGAAAGTGTTGATAGTCCAAGTAGCAATCCTAAATGGAAATTTATAATTGACTTCAGGATGAAAAAAAATAAACCTCTTGAATTGGCTAAAGCGAACAATGTTTACCCACCCAAACTTACCCAAAAAAAACTTATCAATATAATAACAACTAAAATCTCTAAATTAAAACTTACCCAACTTTTTAACTTAGGAAAATACTTAAAAAACACATTCTAAAATTCATTCTTTGTTAAAACTCAAATCACTCATTTACGCATAAATTAGGCTTGAATACAAGTTTTGATAGACCTCATACCCCAACCTTAACGATGAATCATAACTCATATGTAAAAACTTGAATGAGAGCTCATACTTATATGTAAACACTTGAATAATAGCTCATAACTATGTGTGATGCAAAGAAGGGACATAATAGGAGTGTATATATGTTTGCTTTTGTACACTTTAGATTGTATCTAAAATTGATCTAGTTGTATCTAAAAATTAAATAACCATGGTTTTTGTGAACCATAGGTTGATTTTTTTTTTTATTTCTTCGAGAATAAGTTTATAGAAGAAAAAAAATCTAAGTATTTGAAGATTTATTTCAAGCAGATTCAAAATAAATATTAGTTTAATATTAAAATTTTTAATTTTCAAATATGATAAGTTAATTAATTAGATATTTAATATAATTCATGAAGTGTAAACTAGTTGGTTTGAGTGGGGTTTAGTCTCTATTAAGTTTCAAGTTTAAATTTCATGAGTAAAAATTGAGAATGAAAACCATTTTTGAGGAAACTAAACTATCTCAAAAAGTGTCCAAACTTGATCGAAATTTACACAATCCTAATAATAACATCCCACTATAAATAAATCATTCTTCTATAAAATAAAAAACTTAACACTAATCTATATTCAACGTAATTATAAAAAAAAATATCCAACTTATCATTATATAAAAATAATAATACTAACCTCTTTAATAATACGTTGACCACTCTTATTTTATTTTAAAGAAAATTGGCTAAAGCTTCAACAACCATGACATAAATATGACATAAAAATTATGTCATAAAATTCAAATTGGCTTAAGGTTTCAACAACCATGACATAAAGAGGTCGACAACAAAGACCCCGTTATTTAATGGATTTAAATAACCTTACCATATTTTGAATTCACCAACCATGACAGAGAGGTTGGCCATAAAAAACACCTTTTTTGTGTGTGGATTTAAATAGCCTTATCATATTTTGGCTTAAGGCTTCAACAACCATGACATAAAGAGGTCGACAACAAAGACACCTTTATGTAATGGATTTAAATAACCTTACCATATTTTGAATTCAACAACCATGACACAGAAGGTTGGCCATAAAAACACCTTTTTTGTGGATTTAAATAACCTTATCACCTCTTGTAATTTATAATTTATTAATAGGTTACAAACAACATTGAATACAAAATTCCCTAAGCTCGAGCATTGCTTCTTAAAATCTATCACCTCTTGTAATTTATAATTGCATTGCTTCTTAAAATCTATCACCTCTTGTAATTTATAATTTATTAATAAGTTACAAACAACATTGAATACAAAATTCCCTAAGCTCTGAGCATTGCTTCTTAAAATCTATCTTGATAGAAAGGGCATCAATGCCAAGATTCTAAGCCCACTCAATTTTTGGATGAAAAACCTTCATAAAACTTATGTCCTTGGAAGTACCTAATTGATAAAAGACATTCTATTTGTATTAATCATTTTTTTTTCTTTTTCTTTTTTTAATCTAGGAGAATCAGTAACTGGTGAGAGTTATCCTGCACAGACCCAGGATTAAATCTAACTGGCTGCCACTATATACCTAAGCTACGTGCAACTGCCTGCAAGCCACACAATAGCAGGAAACTTATGCCTCAACAAGAGCCGAGACGTCTGCTATAGAGTCGCCTACTCTTTTAGCCAAGACACAACAGCTCATATATATACTCAATGAGATTTGAACCTTCATCTCGCGGGTTACACCCTAAAAACTTACCGTTGAACCTCATATCTCACTGTATTATTAACCATCTTTAATTCAAAAGAATCTAATTGTATTAACCGTCTTTAATTCATAAGAAACTTTTAAGTCATTCTGTTTCAAAATGAATCTTATTAACGTTAAAATGTGAACGATAATTTGGAAAAGTGGCAATAAGATCATGTGAGAGTTGGGGTTCATTATGCTGAACCAAAAAATTAATAATTAAATAAAAATACGGTGCACATCTTCAAACGTTGTGAATTCTAATTAACATGCCATAATGTTAATTAATACGGTGCACATCTTCAAACGTTGTGAATTCTAATTAACATGCCATAATGTTATATATGATATATCATATAGGTGTATTGTAAATATTTACTTATTGGAATAGGTTACTTCTAATGGAAAAATATTGAGAGAAATATATTAATTTTCGTTGTAATTATGGGAAGATTTTATAAGTCAGGTAGTTAAGTATATTTATGTATTTTTGATTATGTATTTTTGGAATTAAAAATAAATATAAATGAATATGTATATTGATTGTGAAAATATGGAAATTTAATAGAGATTTATTGAGATATATTGCGTAATTTATAATTTATAAGGTGTATATTAGTTGGTTTGTATGAAGTTTAGTTTTTATTAGTTTTAGAATTAAATTTTATCGGAAAGAGTTGAGGATAATAGCTAATTGTGGGGGCCACACTGTCTTATAGGGTGTTTAAATTTAACTGTGTTTCTCACAATTTCGCTAACAATATCTTGCAATTGGACATATCATTCTTCTATCTAACATTAAACTTAATATAACTTATTGTGAACAAAAATCATTAAATAATCTTCATCTTTATATTTAAGTCATTTACATCCCATGATAAATTTAGTATGTCTTTCCTCATAGGAATGGATGCAAATAATTTTGATGGTGCATATCTTCTTGTAAGTAGGTTATTGCTATTATAATATTGTGTGTTAGGGTTATGTGGATAATGAGATTATCATTCATTATTTTAATGTTTTGGTTAGAATATCGTTATAATGTGTATTGTTTAAATGTGATTTATTTATGATGTTGTAAACCTTTTTACGAGTTATGTGTTATAATGTAAATTTTATTCATTGTGTTACATGACAAATTAATTTATATTAAAGTTTTTATATTGAAGATAAGTATATGCATTGGATAGAAATTAAGCCTAACATTTTGGAGAGAATTTTGATGAAAAAATTGTAAATAATTTTGTTATTCTTCCAAGTTTATATTTTGTATATCTCATTATAATATAATTTTATTGTGTTAAGACGTTATGATTTAGATTCACCTAATGAGTTTTGTGGGCATGCTCAAGCATAATGAACATGTTTAGATAGATCTACTAATTAGTGTAAGAGGAATAAAGACATGGAGGATAGACATGACAAAAGCATCCTCGTGGGTGAAAGCAAAAGATCATGCAAGGAGATCCAACAATTTGGCACAAAATTCAATATGAGAGTGCCCTGGGTAATTAATGTGTAAGGCCCATATGAGAGTGGTCTGAGTTTCCTCTGGGGGAATGTGAGGAACAAAACTCTTTCAATAAATGTAACCACATCTTATCACCAACCTCTAACTTATGTGGAACCCTATTTTGGTCAAGCCACTACTTGTACTTAACATTGGATTTTTGCAAGATATCATGAACTTGTTGTTGGAGGTGTTGGACCTGTTCAAAATTTTTGGCTGCTCTATCTGCCTTGACCTAAGCATGGGAAGAATCTATTGGTGAAGATGTAATGGTTATATCTACATCAATTAGGGCTAGTGGTTGGAACCCCAAGCATACCTGAAAATGATTGTGGACAAAAAAGCTATGGAGGGCTTTGTTATAGCTTTTCTGAACATATGGAAGGCTTTCATCCCATGTACATGGATACTTGGAGTTGTATGTGTGCAAGATATGCATAATAATCTTGTTGACCACTTCTGTTTGTCCATCTGGTTGGGGATGAAAGACCATTGATTTGGTTAACTTGGGGTCCATCAGAGACCATAGGTTTGACGAAAAGGTGATAAGGAACTGTTGATTTGGGGTAGCATCAGATGTGCTCTAGCCACGAAATTTGGTGGAGAGGCTAAGGCACATGAGATATCCAATACCCAGAAAGGGTTTGGGCAGATTCTAAACAGTTTGAAAGATATTAAAATAATTAATATTTTTAATGGAATCCCTAAGTCTAAACTTAGGGAAATTAAAATATTAATGTGAATTAATATAAAACTGTGTTAGAATGGTCCAAAAGTCATGGATCAAGCCAGATCTAATCTTAGCCATTGATTGTGGACTTAATCTCAGCCGTTGATTTGTCAACGAGAAAAGTATAAGAGGAGGCTTGAGGGTCACTTGGAGAACACACCAAGAGATCAAGATTTCGACTTTCTGGGGCTGGGTTTACTGAGAAAGTTGAGAGAGTGATATGGAGTTGTAGTTGAGGGGAAGTGAATACAAGGTAGAGAGGCAGAGATAGTGCCAGGAGGATCAGCGCAATAGCCGGGAAAGCTGACGCAGAGGGAAAAAGTCGAAACTGCCAGAACAGCCGAGAAAGCTGACACAGAGGGCAGAAGTAGGAACTTCCGGGAATAGCCGAAACTGTCAGGAATTGCCGGAACAGCCGGGAAAGCTGACGCAGAGAGCAGAAGTCAGAACTGTCAGGAACGCTGACATAGAGGGCAGAAGCTGGAACAACCCGAAAAGTTGATGCAGAAGGCATAAGCTGGAACTACCGGAACAACCGGAACTACCAGAACAATCGGAAAACCGATTTAGAGGGCAGAAGCCAAAACTTTCGGGAATAGCCGGAAATGCCAGGAAATCTGACACAGAGGGCAGAATCTGGAACTGCCGGGAACAACTGGAACTACCGGAATTACCAAGAAAGCTGACACAGAGGGAAGAAGAGGCTGACGCTGGGGTTTTTCGTGGGACAGATTGGAGCTAAGGAGCTGCCAGAGTGTTTATCCAGGGTTTCAGCCAGAGCATCTACCTCCGAAGGAGAGGTACTACTACCGAGATTTTTCTCTGTTGGGTGAGCTAGATTTGGTACCCAGATTGTATTATGAAACTACTTAATAAATAAAACCCTCATATAGCTACATCGGTTTTCCCGCATTGGGTTTTTTCGGGGACATTAGTCCAAAAATAACATTGTCATTTGTGTGCTTGTTTCCGTTTCCTTCAGTTGATGATTTGTAATGTGTTGAGCATGTATTTGTGTTTATTTCGACTATTTACATGGTAAATAACTTGTTAGTTAACAGAAAAAGTAGGTAGGAATAAATCAGTAAAGTGCATGAATGGTTTCTAACGTGTCAAACTTAGAAATTTCAACAGGAACTTGTTGTCCCTATTTGAAATAATGGTCTGAGGTATCCAAAAATGAACTCAAACACACTCAACAAAGAGTTTAGCAGTGACTTTAGATGTGATACTCTTCTTGCATGGTGCTAAAATGGGCATCTTAGAGAACTGATCGACAACCACAAACATACAATCGTTACCATGCTTGGTAGATGGAAAAAATAGCATGTAATCCATGGAGACTAACTCCCGTGGCTTATATGGGGTAGGTAGAGGAGTGTGCAAGCCATGCTTCTTAATGGCTGATTTGGTAATGTTACAGGCAGTGCATAATATAATGTACCACTTGACATCTTATCAAAGCTTTAACTAATGGAAATGAATTTGAAGTACTGTTATTGTCTTCTCCACTCAAAAGTGCCTTGCCACATAACTGTAATGTGCCTCCTAGGTCAACTTGGCATGCTCACTTGAAGGAACACAAAGGTGGCCTAAGTAGCATGAGAGTGCATCCTTGAGGTGGAAGACTAGAACTTGTTTTCTTGTGATCAGTATCTGGTATGTAGCAATGAAGTCAAAGTCATCGTTGTATAATTGTGGCCAGCCAGAAGTCTCACACCCATAAGAGTTAAGAACTATGATATCGCTACAACCAAGGGACGACTGAAGTAGTTTGTGACAAGATTGGTGCTATCATTTTTGTATTTGACATTCAAGTGGAATTGTTGCAAATATGTGGACCATCTTTTATGGAATTCATTTTGTAAATTTCTTTGTGTCTGGATGGATTGTATAGGTCTGTGATCAATATGGATGATTGTGTCATTCCCCAGAATATAATGCTTCCATTGTTGTCATGCCTGCACAATGGATTACACCTCCTTGTCAAAGGTGGTTTATCTCTGAATAGTGTGAGAGAGTGTTTCACTAGTATAGTCCATTGAATGTCCTTGTTGAGTGAGGATTGCACTGATAACATAGTTAGAGGCATATTCATCAATCTCAATGTTGCAAGTCTGGTAGGGTGAGGGTTGGTGTAGAGCAAAGGAAATGTTTAAAATCCTCGAATACCTTTCGTTGTGACTCAAACCATGAAAAATTTACTTTTGCTCCACTCTTAGTCACTTGACTTAAGGGCTAAGCAATATGAGAGAACCCCAACATGAACCTTCAGTAGAATTTGGCAAGGCCCAAGAAGCTATGGAGTTTTATTAGAGTTGTTGAGGCTAACCAATCCTAAATGAATTGGATCTTGGTTGGTCCACATGCACCCCATGTTCATCCACAATGTATCACAAATATTGAATTCTCTGTATGCCAAATGAATGTTTCTTTATATTGGCATACATATTATGTTGCTACAGGGTGCTCAAGGCCCACAAAATGTGTTGCAAATGTGTTGCTTAGATTTGTTGAAGATGAGTATGTCATCCAAATAGAAAACCACAAAAGAGTTTGTGAACGACTGTAGTATATCATCCATCATCCTCATGAACATTGTTGGAGAATTAGTCAAGCCAAAGAGCACAACCAACCATTCAAAAAGGCCTTCTTTAGATTTGAAGGTTATCTTCCATACTTTAGGTTGTTCAATTGAAACCTAGTGGTAGCCTAACTTCATATCATTCTTACTAAAGAACTTGGCACCCTTAAGATGGTCAAGAAGATTGTTGATCCTAGGGATCAAGTATTTGTACTTGATAGTTATTTTCATTAAGGCTTTGTAATCAATATAGAGTCTCCATGACCCATCCTTCTTTTGGACCAACATAGTTGGACTCCCACAAGGTGAGGAGCTTAGTAAAATATGGCCCTTTTGGATGAGCTCATGAACCTAACATGTTATTTCCTCATTCTCCAAGAGAAGGAATCTATATATAGGGCCATTAGGTAAATGAACACCAAGTATCAAGTCAATTGAGTGTTTGACTTGGTAGTGTAGAGGCACCCCAACATGTGGAGCAAAGATATCTCTATATATCTCTACAATCTTGTCCACTTACTTCTATTGTGCCAAGAGGCCTTGTGTCAAGGTTGTGATGGTCATAGTGACCTTCCTCTCACCTTTTGGCTGAACCATAAAGAGGACAAACTTTACATTTGGAAAGATTACCTTTTGGCATTGTTTTGTTGAGATCAATGAAATTGTAGCAATTGGAACTACCTTTGGTTCCCTATAGAGTTGGCCTCTAAGAGCAATAATGACATTATTGGGACAAGACTTATATATAACATAATGTTTCAACATATGAGGTTGTTCTAGAAGAACGCCACAAAATTCAAGTGGGGCAACATCAAAAAATAACTTATCTTTGAAAGGCTTGATGTTGTAGAATAGGTGGCACTGATGGCTCACATGGTTATCTCATCCATGGATAAACCAACAAATGCTATATGGTTTGGGGTGTGGCATTGTCGACATCTTCAATCTCTTGATGACCTTGGCTGATTTCAAGTTCTTTTGGCTTATATTGTCAACAATGAAATTTAGTGGGGTCCCCTTCACCCACATTTGTGAATGGAAGAGGCAATCCCCCTATTTAGGCTCCTCTGGATCTTTTGGTTAGATATTTATGGTCACAATGGTAGCACTGGGTTCTGCATTGATGATCTTCTTTCCTTTATCTTGATCTAAATCAATATCAAAGATAGAGTCTATTTCCTTTTCTTTAAGCTCCACTAACAATGACTGTTTCAAGTGGTATTTGTCAGTGTTGTGCCAGCGACTTTTGTGGAACTCACACCACTTTCCAGTGTCATTGTTCAAGTTCATATTTCCCTTGTTTTTCTGTGACTTAGGTTGGTTTTCATGATGATTGCTCTTCTTGATTTATCCTTTATTTTGAGAGTTTGGGCCACCTTTTCCAGGCTTCAGTTGTAGTGAATTTGTAGATCCCAAAAGTTCGGGACCCAAAAATCATAGAAAAACTGCCAAAAAATTAAAGAAGAATTGAGACAGTAGAAGAGGCGGGTGGATCCACTTGGATCATCATCTCTATTTTTTGTGACTAAGTGACACATACTCCTGAGAAAGGGTCACTAATCTAATCATCAATAGGGAGGAAACAATATTCAATCAGTAATACATTTGACAAGTTTATTTGCATTATTTGTACCTATGATTGTGGGTACAAAGATGCTATTATGAGAACAATTGTTTTAAAAACTATGGCACACCCTAAAATTATGGGGTCAAGTGTTATGTATTAAAATACATACATAGCTTAATGAATCTGGTACATCATAACATCTACATTTATTATTATTTTTGTCTTAGTCATAACTTTAATCAAAGGAGCTTTAATTGTTAAAACTAGGTGGAAACAAGCATAATAATTCATATTCTACGTAGAAAAACCATTCAAGATGTAAGTATATAAGAAGGTTCCTTAGCATTGAGTAGAGACTAAAATACAGGTTCATTAATCTTAGCAATGTACATGTAATAGAAGGCTCATTCATATCACTAATGTTAAAAATACATGAGCATCCTCCATTTATCTCTCTTGAATTGCTTGTTGAACATGCAGTGTTTATTTGAAATGCACCCAACTTCATTAGCAAGGGGATTCTCAAAACTGTATTCATTTAGTTTGTAATTTTAACCCCAAGTTGTTCTTGTTACTCTTGCAACATACTTGCATGCATATTAACCTTATAAAAACCTCATTGATATATTAGTGTATTCTAATTAGGCTTTTTGGGCATGGGAATTGACTTACCTTTTCATATTTTTTCAATAGTTTGCAAGTGGTGATGGCATTTTTTTTTTTTTTTTTTAATTTTTAATTTTTATTTTATTTTTTAGTTGAAATAATAAATAAATAAAAGTCAAGGCTACAATAATACTATTGAAACCTAAAGCATTATAGGATCGTATCAAACATCCAAGTAAAGCAAATCGTCCAACTACAATTGATATTTATTTATATAGTTCATATTGTTTAAATGGATTATTTTTGGGCTTCTTGGGTATCCAAATGATTTTATCCTTTAGTTTTTTCTAACATACTAGGTTTTCCAAATGAAATTCCTGAGATAGATATATGGGAAAACTACCTTCCCTTCTTTTGAGAAGACGAAGACGAATATCTGCTCAACATGTAATTGAGTTTCACAACTACATTCCTAAGATTCAGGTTTACCATGAGGATGTACTTATGAAATTGTTTATGATGTAATAGTATAGGAGTCTTCCTCTTGGTAGTATTTCATCCTTGAAATATTTCCATACAAATTTTCATGAACATTATAGAATTAGGTATCCCTTTAAATTACTTCTTGATTATTTTTTCCATTCGAATGAACATTGTAAAAAATATGATTTAGGGTTTCAAGAAAGTGAATATTATGTTAATGATGAAGTTGTAGGTTGTCAGGATGAATATGATGATTATAATGAAATATGTTTACCCTCTCTTTCTTTACAGAGTGAATGCTTAACTGAACAAGGTTTTATATCTAGTTTTGATTGCCAATAAAACCTTAGAATATGATGATTTAATGACCAATATTAACTCGTTTTTCTTTATTTGATTCCCTTAATCATAGTACTAATAAAGTTTGTGAAGCAACCAATGTTGAGGAAGAAATTATGTCCATGACCACATTAGTTGTATACATTCATGATTATGCAGATCAACTAGTGGAAGACCTTTCTCAAACAAATGAAAGGGATAGCCATGGGATAGAGATATATGGGAGTTCTTCTCGCGAGTAGGTCGCTGATATTTCAAGTTTTCGCCCATCAAAGGTTCATACATGGGTACATGATTTTGTTGAAGAATGGATGAGTAAATTATATTTTGAAAATAATTCTTCATGTTATCAATCAAGCATATTTCATGATGGACTGGTAAACTATTTTTTTCCCTGCTTCTTTCAACAATTGAGCATATTATTATTTTTTATAAGTATGAAGTGAAAAAATAGGAACCATGGGGCTGGTAATATTTTAACTTGGTTGCATTAGCTTTATGATTTCTTTGAACAAATTTTCCATTAAAATCACATATGTAAATAAATATTGTACATAAATAAACTACATATACTTTATGACTATTAAACTTAGGATGAAATAAATATGAAATCCTCACGTCTTAAAGATCTTAGGTGATCATTGCAAGAATGAGTTATGGATTGAAAATCTTTCCCTAGTATATATCATATCGATGATTTTGTGAAATATCATTAAAGACTTTGTTCATACTAGTAGGTTGAAGGGTAATTAATCTCGCTAAAAGGCTTAGACATCATCCCTATAATTGTTTCAAATTTTTCGTTGAGCATTTTGTTGACAAAATCTCTATTTGTACTTCTTACAAATGAATATCATAATATATTTACTTTATAAGTACAAATATATAAGCATGAGATTTAACATTCACAAAATCTAATGAATACTGAGGCTTTTTGTTGTACTAGTTATTTATAAATATACTTGATGCATGTGAACTTCCTTAATCACCATAACTATGGACTTATGGAAACTAATCCTTTTTCAATGGGGCATGCAGGTAACTTCGTCAAGGCTATGGACATTCGCTGGCAGCGGAGCAACGTTCGATTTTGAAAACTCATGTGGTGGAAACAAATGGGGAAAACAAAATCCCTAATAACTAGTCTCAATAGTTTCAGTTGAACTTCACTCTGAGACGAATGTCATACTTGTGCACCTAAAACTAGTACCATAATTTCTACAAACTCTAAATTAGTAACTGTAAGAATGCAAACATTTATATATGGTTTTGAAATGCCCCCATGAATGATGACACGCATATCAAATTGTGATTTCTTAGAACTAAATCATTATCATAATGACCCTAATATATTGAAGGGTATGAATAAGTGTTTTATATATTAATAACAACTTCACTCATCTACTTTATTATTGGAAATTTATGACTTTAATCATAATATCATTCTTGCTTTTGGTCATACAAAATATTAAGATGCCAATAATTTTCATTCTCTTTCCCAAGATAGGTTAGGGGTTTATATTTTTCTATATTCAAAGTTTCATTTTCTCCTCCCCGTTAACACATGAAAGGGTTTTTGAGATATAATAATGCTTTATTTCCTGTTAGAGCGATGAAATGATGTAATATTTTTGTATAAATTGAAAATGAAACTTCTCCTTTTTTATATTTCAATATGTTTGATTTTCATTGAAATTGGATTATGTATGCATGAATCTTACAAAATCTGTGCTAAACTCTGTGAAATTCTATGCACATTGGCCAGTAACATGGAATTGTCTACCCATATCATCAAGCGATTGAAATTCATTTAAAATAACATATGTAGAATCTCTCACTGTAGATCACCTGATAATGTAATATACTAAAGCAAAATACTTGATCTACTTCTACAAACAAACTTGCGGAAGCTTAATCGATTTTGAGCAAGATCGAATAGAACACATATAACAGAGAATGAGAAATCAATCACACATGAACACAGAAGAATACTCTAGGGAAAGCCTCAGCTAAAAACCACGATCTCTGTATTATCATACAAGTGGAAATATCTCCGGATTACACAAAGCTTTAGCTCACAAGCTATCCAGCTCTCAATACAATCCCTCAATATTGCTCATAGACTTAATAGACACAACATATGCCTTCCTTCAGTCCTCCAAGCCTCCTATTTCCTTACTCAGTTTCTCCTGGTGATCCAGGTGGATGTTGGTGGCCACCCACCTATCCCATTTGGACCCCCACAACTGTCTCTTTCAGTTTTTCAGTTTCCTTAATTATAGCACAGTTTACTATTTTTAGCAGTTTTTCGGGGCCTAAACTTCTGGAGCCGTTTTGAGGCCCTAAACGACGTTTTTTTGGGAAATCCACAGGCATCGATTTTTCTGATAAAAATCATCTTTTCTATCGTAGTCCTCGGAGATATTTTTCCAACGGGCTATCATGCGCGTCAAACGGAGATAATACGACCAATTCGCGACCCCGGGAAGTTAGTTGTCCAACTCACCCCAAAACGGGGCCCACAATTTGGCGTTTCATCTTCTAGGGTTAGGTTTTGGAATGTGAAGGGTTTTCCATTGTTTCTCAATAATAAATAGGCCTTTGAGCCTCATTGTAAACACAGTTCAGGACAGTTCAGAGGCATGTAGCCACCACATCTCTTCTCAGAGATAAGCTACCATCGCCCTAGCTGGTTTATTTCTATTACTATTTGTAAGCATATTTCAGTATTATCCATTAATGAAATGAAGTATTATTTCCGTTTGATGCGCATGATAGCCCGTTGGAAATATCTCTACTACGACGGAAAAGACGATTTTTATCAGAAAAATCGTTGCCGGTGGATTTCCCAAAAAACGTCGTTTAGGGCCTCAAAACGGCCCCGGAAGTTTAGGCCCCGAAAAACTGCTAAAAATATTAAACTGTGCTATAATTAAGGAAACTGAAAAACTGAAAGAGACAGTTGTGGGGGTCCAAATGGGATAGGTAGGTGGCCACCAACATCCACCTGGATCAAGGGGTCCTCATTAAGGAGGATGCAGACGACAACAAACATTGTTATCTATTACGTCAGTAAGAACCTCGTAGGTCCCCCCGTGAACTACTCTCATGAAGATAAGTTGGCTCTGGTTGTTGTGTTCTCAGTTCAAAAGCTTCATCATTACATCCTCACGTGTACCACTAGGGTTGTGACAAATTCCAACCCCATGACCTTCTTGTTAAGTCGACAGATCATTAACGAGAAGTATGCACATTGGGTCGTTATCCTCCAGGAATTTGACCTTGAATTTGTCACACCAAAGAGTAAGAAAGGTTTGGTCCTCGTCGAATTAATTTCTGAATTACCCACCGATACGCGAGATTCGCCAGTTAATGACAATCTTCCTGACGAACACTTGTTCACCATCACTTCGGACAATCCTTGGTATGGGGATATCCTCACATATTTGCAAACCCAGAAGTTTGCCCCCCATCTTACTCATGATGATCGACGATGTATCTGATACCATGCCCCTCGCTATCTTCTCATCAGTGATGACCTTTATCGTCGCGATGTTGATTGTATCCTTTGTCATTGTCTCACCCATCCTAAAGCAAAGCAAGTCCTTAATGCTTATCACAGTGGCACTTCTGGTGGACACCTCTATGGTATGGACACAACCCAGAAAATCATTCGTATTGGTTACTTTTGGCCTTCTCTCTTCAGTGATTGCATTGAGGAAGTCAAACATTGTCCCAATTTCTAGCATTTTTCCCCAAAGACAAGAGCCCCCTCGGCTCCCCTCCATCCTGTCATCGCAATGGTCCTTTCTGCAAATGGGCCATTGATTTTATGGAGTGTCGACTGTTATCCACTAATAACCACAAGTATATTATCATGGCAGTCGACTATTTTACCAAATGGGTTGAGGCCATGCCTACATTCAATAATATGACAGCTATCGTGACCCTCTTTTTCTTCAACCATGTTATCGCTCGATTCGGGGTTCCGAAACAATTGGTCTCTGACCATGGCCAACATTTTGAAGATGAGGTTTGGCACGAGCTATCCTCTCTGTTGCGTTTTGAGCACCAATATTCATCATCTTACTACCCCCAGGGTAATGGACAAGTTGAAGCGGTCAACAAAATCCTTAAAACTATGCTTCAATGGATGGTGAACAAGCACAAAACCAACTAGCACCTTATGATCTTCCCAGCTCTATGGGCCTATAGAACTTCTGTTAAAACCTCCACAGGTTTTACTCCTTTCCACCTTGTTTTTGGCGAGGAGGCAGTCTTACTGATCGAGTGTGAAATCCCTTCCCTTCACTTAGCTGTCGAACTTCTCCCTGACACCCAACCATTAGAACAGAGACTTATCATGCTTGAGTGTGCCTCTAAAGACTGTCATGTTGCACTGCAAACCATAGAAGTGGCCAAGAAGCGCACCAAATCTCAATATGATCGAAAAGTCCAACCTCGTACCTTTCACGAAGGTGATCTTGTTCTTGTGTATGACCAAGCCCATGATGTCCTGGGGCATGGGAATTTCGAATCATTATGGCTAGGACCTTACATCATATGTAAGTATTTGGGTAAGGGGGCGCATCTTCTAGAGGATTTCGAAGGTCAACTTCTTCTTAATCCTCGCAATGCACTCTACCTCAAGAAATTTTACCCATAGAATTAATTTGCATGTAGTTATTTCTGCCATGCATTTAGGTAGCTTGCATTCTCTCATTTGTTGTCTTTTGCACCTTTCAGATGGATCCATCATCCACACTATATATCGTCTATGTCGATGATGCGAGTCGCTTCTCCAGGAATCTAGCCTAAGTAGCATGGGCCATGTTTACCCCCTTGCATATGTTAGTCCACTCTAATGGTGTGTGCATTAGTTTTGCCACCAATAATTAGGCCAAATATGATGTAGTGATAGGTTTGTTAGTCAATACCCTTGCTCATCGCATCCTTCATCTTCATGTTCGTTTAGATTCCTTACTACTTGTCATGCAATTGAATGGTGTGTATCATGTGCATAACCAAGTCCTTTTTAGAAAATATCTACAAGTTAAGCTTTTGGTACGTGAATTTGATTCCATTACATTTAGTCATGTTCCTAGAGCCCAAAATATCTATGTAGATACCATTGCAAATAATATTCTAGATTGGCATTTATCACATGTATACCACAGAATACAACCATAACCAAAATAAATGGCGAACCACAATTGTCATATAAAAGATGCATAATCACATTATGTATCGACATATCCAAAATACAAGTGTTTGGAGTCTACTACTCTAAATACATCATACATGCCCATAGCATGTTATCAAAACAAAACCAAGTGGACCCACATGTCCTCATTCCTAGTCACTATTTGGAGGATCCCGAGCCAATGGCTATTCTCCCCCTGCTCGTAGATCCCACACTGCTTGACCTGCCATCGCCATGCACCGCATGAGCCCTCACCACTCTAAGGGAAGATCGATACACTCATTTGTATACCGATCTTCTAGTTCGTGCCATCTGCGCTCAGAAACTCCAGTCAGGACCACATCACATCTACAACGGAGGTCATCAAGTAGAGCCTTGTAGTCAGGACCCTGGTGTGATGATGACGCACTCTGATCTGCAGCCCCAGGTGCTGCGGCTCGTCCGATATATCCTACTGGTTTCACTGGTGCTATATCTGCATACCACATATTTTAAACTCAATACCATATACACATTCTAAAAATATGAAATGCACCAAAATATAGCAACTTAACACTTACCATCTAGGCCCCATGCTCGTCTGGGTGGAAGCGGTAAGTCAGGATCACCCTGATAGTTC
Organism: Pinus tabuliformis; assembly: GCA_031772625.1. Taxonomy (NCBI): domain Eukaryota; kingdom Viridiplantae; phylum Streptophyta; class Pinopsida; order Pinales; family Pinaceae; genus Pinus; species Pinus tabuliformis. The sequence continues at coordinate 540,124,445 of CM062805.1, read as the reverse complement.
ATACCACTGTATGGAAAATCATCTATGTATAGTGGCATCTGATCCCAATGTGCGAAAAACTTGGGTCGGAACACTCGTCTAATCCCCCCTCCTCCTCCTCTAAGCAGTAGTTGCCCCCAGTGGTGCATCCTAGGCTCCTGTGGGCCCCCATCATGGATCTGTACATGAGGGCGAATAGTAGGGATCTTCTCAAAGAAGAATGCACATAGTACTATACCAAACACACAGTCATGGTTCACCTATCACCTGCATAGTGTCAGTTGTCGTTTCACTGATAACAACATCATCTGGGCCCACCCATAGTAGGTCCCCCCCAACACACTCTCTACCAACATCATCTGCCCCCCACTCATGTGATAGAACACATGGCTGCCCAGAACCTACAGTACCGTTGCGGCGACAGCCCGTGTCTTTATTCTCTCTAGATCATTGATTGGGATGGTCATGCACTTAACATGAACACCCTATGGACAATGGCGATCCACGAACTCAGAGATGAACCTCCCACGACGCAACACCGAATTTATATCCCCCACCACCCCCAGGGGGGGAGTCCGTCCAAGAAATATATGTCCTGGTATGTCAGCTCGATCTTGTGCCCCTGCACTATAAAGACCTCCTGGTCTGGATCCTAGTAGCTCACGATCCTTGACAGCAAGGGCTCACCTGCCCTCATTAGTGGGTTCTCCAACAACTTGAGAACCCCATAACGAGCCAACGCCCCTCGCACCACCTGATTCCCCTGAATCTCGGAATGAAGGGCATCCAAATCTCATTCATGCCAGTTGATCTTGAGCTCTGCCATATCTGCAATACACCATTAAGTATTGTCAATTTAGAGACAAAATCACTACACTTCACAACTCTGCCCTTACAGCTCACCCAACCAATAGACCACTCTCCCTCTTAGCTCCACATCATAGTTTTCTACCCAAAACCTGCGAGTTCACAGGTTGGCCGCTATTTCCTGTGAGCTAGGGTGCAATTTTGGGCCCAAAAAGTGTGATCCGACCGAGAATATGAGCAAGGGTCTCCCAGTGAGCTATGGGGCCCTAAACTGAAAATTTAATCTACTGGAATTGAAGAGACAAGTAAGACCACCTACCTGAAAGTCGCAGATCTCAATTCCATCAATCGGTTTGTCTGCTATGATCTCCACAAGATTTAGGGCCTTCTCCTCCTCTCCAAATTCACCACAACTCACTTAGAAAATGAATTAAATTGGAGGGAAAAAGCCCTTTTCTAGGAAAACCAATGGTTCTTTTGTCACACATTGTGACCAAACTGTAGCTTTGTTTGATGAACTATCAACACCATTGGAAAACTCTCACCGAGTAATCTAATGGGTTTCTTTTAGTTTTTGGTAATTTGACACTTCACCAGGAAGCCATTTTTTCCATGAAGCATCACTTTATCGCCTCTTAAAATCGAATTTCTTCATATGAGTCGCTTGTACTTTGGGACCACTTTCCCTTGGCACTTGTCATCTCAAGTGTTGATTTTCGTCATGAGTAACCATCATTCACTTATGTTTTCATGGTCCCCTTGGGCCTACTCTGTGTGGCAGCATCATTGAGTTACCCTTATTTAGAGCATCCACAATGAGTCACCCTTGTATCCATGGAGTCTATTTCGAGTCCCATTGTGTCCCATTACAATCTTTCATCCATCGCTACATCTTATTCATCTCGTGTTGTCCATTTTGTGTTGGAAATAATACTGAGAGGGGGGGGGTGAATCAATATTATCAAATCAATAACCTTTTCATTTCCATTATCAGATTCATATACGCTACTTCAGTTAAGGCAACCTGCGTGTATATGCAACTGTGTTTAATGCAACTAGCGTATATCTAGCAAACTTATGATTCAGTTAGTTGATCTTTAATGAGTGCATCAGAACATTATTAACCATATAAACAGTAAACAGGTGCAATAAAACAGAACAGATCATCACACATAAGAAGCACACATGAACACCATGATATAAGGTGGAAACCCAATGTGGGTGAAAACCACCTGCTGCAATTGTCTCTATCTTCCTTTTAATAAGAAACTTCTTTTTACAATTTTGTACTGGCGCAGACTCATACCAGTACGCAGGCACCCACCTGCAGAAGGCTACAACCTTCTCTCATTCTCCAGCTACTACTGGAAGGGAGCTACAACCCCCTAGCTCTTGTACTAGCCAATATGTTTACTAGTACATAGGCGCCGGCCTACAGAAGGCTACGACCTTCTCTTTTCTTCCAGGGACCACGTTTCATAAATTTTCAGACTGGATCCATCAATACAAAACAATCATTATTGCAATACAACCATCAACTATATCTGCATCATCAATCTCTAAATCACCCAACAACTAAATCATTGAAACCCTGTCATCAAAACATATTCGCCAAAACACAGAACAGAACCCAGAACTCTGCAACAACCACTAGAATAACCAGCAACCTCAAATATCAAATCTCATAATGTATACACTACTTGGTTGTGTCGAACCAGCGTGTATACGCTCTTTCACCAAAGGGAACCCGCATACAGATCTGAAAATAATTACTTATACCTTTGCTGCAATTTTCAACTTCAGATATACCCAAAACATAAGATATAAAGGATAAGACATGCGTCAGTATTTAGATCTAATCATGATCATACCATATAATGATAATGCATTTTAGTCTTCACGATCCCAATTCATCAACCTTCATTTGCCACATAGGTGCATCCTTAACAAAGCATCACATACCCATAACTTGCATACTAGATCTCACCTTTTATCAGATATTCATCACTTGCACACTTGCACTTTGGCCTAATGATCTTCTTCTCCTTATATAGGTTTAGGCCTCTCCCAATACCATGGTCGAAAACCACGTAAGACCAATACCTTAACCAATACTTGGGGTCAATACCTCAAACCAAATACCATGGACCAATACCAAAATACCATGGACCAAATACCACGGACCAAAACTTAGTTTTCCAGCATGTATGTGCCTTTCCTTCCGTGAAAGTGTGTGCATATGATATACACGACTTGTTATATAGGGAACCTACGTATATATGCGACTTGGTATATAGTGAACCTGCGTATACCTTTTATTTCTTCATTCTGATAGCCTGAACTAATCTGTCATCTAAGTGAGTTGCCATCAACGACAACACCTGTGTCTTACCTGTATCATAATGCCAACATTTTTTGCCTCCAGTCATATTGTCCACCATCCCCTCCAAAGTTGAGTCAATCGCTGCTAGGTCAACCATGCACTTTATGCTCTAACAAGGGAAGTCGTCTGTTTGTCCCTCAGTCCCCATTCCCCTTATCATTCCTGGTGTCAGTCCATCAGTCACATTACTATTTTCCCTCGTGCCTTAGTTGAGGATTCTCATTGCCTCACCTATGGCGGGCCCTATTCTGTCGACATCAACACATTCATTCCAGAAGAACGACCTAGAGGGTAGTGTACCTTGGTTCCAGCTTCCATTCTTGTTCGGTGCCTTGGATCAAGCAAAGGGAATCCTTATTTCCCTTTGACTTGATTGCTTCCCATGTTCGTGATGCATACACTTGATGGCCCAGTGATGCAGCAGATTGTACCAGTGATTCTCGGGTGTGTGTGAGATGTTTCAGACCTCATGAGGGGGTGGCCCTTCCAGTAGCCCCCCACATGCCCGGATGACCTCAGATTATCCTACAACCTCAGATGTAGTTCTACAAATTTGATGGGTTCAGTTCCAGTTGCTTGCAACACTCATAGTTGCATATCTCCTCTAGATGATCCATTCAGTTTTGTAGAGCCCTTTCCTATTCAACAGGGCTTCTTTGGTTGTTACACCCACCCTCCCACCCATTTTAGAGGGTGAGGAATTATGTCTCATGTACTCAGATGTTAGTGTATTCAGTCTTGACTCATGTTTTTTCCAAGCGCATTATGTATATGGGATGTCTTATATTATTTTTTGGCCCATTGATGCCAGCATGTCATGTACCATTTATCATGTACTTTATTTCTTAGTTTCATTTTTCTAGGCGCATCATTATTCTTTGTACTGAGTTATCTTGACGGGTATAGGTATGCCTCCCTTGCCTCACTGAGATCAGGTACCACAACATCAAAGGAGACTTACATCAGTTATTTTGTCTCACCCCCTCAGTTCTTGTCCTCTCTTGCTTCAGCCCCATTGATCTCTCTCTCTCTCTCTGACTCCCCTTCGGTGTCTGGTGATTGTGTTCTTACAACGTACTTCGGTCATACATTTTGCTCCTAACACTCATACGTTGGGGGGAAATCTGTTATCACCAAAAATTGGTCATCTAACCATATCTAACTAGATGGATCGAAATACACCATGTAAGACCAATTTTACCATAGTAAAATTGCTTTCACCGTAAGAAATTACTTGATAAACCACATTTATTAAGTTATTTCTGGTTAAACCCATGAGGAATAATTAAATAAATCATTATTTATTTAATTTTCCTCTAGGAATAATTAATTAAACCCATTGTTTGTTTATTATTCTTTAACTACATTTTCGAGATAATAAATAAATTGTTTATTTATTTATTATTTCTAGATAAAATTATTTGACCAAATTAAATACTTTTTCCCTCCAACACCTCTTCATCATTCTTCCATTCTCCCTTGCTTCAGTTATCCATCAGGTTGGATAATAGAAATGTCACAAAGCAATGCTTCCACATGCAGATCCTTTCATGAGAGTGCACCAGCAACTTCAATTTTCTTCCCTTTTTTGTAGATAATTTCAAAGTCATAACCCAACATCTTTATGACCCATTTTTGTTTCTCTTTTGAAGATAATCTTTGTTCCAAAAAGTATTTAAGTCTATGATGATCTGTTTTTACCTTGAATTGTCTTCCCATTAGGTAAGGTCGCCATTGTTTTAGTGCGTGTAGTATTGCCAACATTTCCTTCTCGTAAATAGGTTTGTCTAAAAACTTTCCTTTGATTGGGTGACTTTCAAAAGTAATAGGTCTTCCTTCTTGCATTAAAACAACACCAATTCCATTTCTTGAGGCATCACATTCCGCAATAAAGGTTTTTGTGAAATCGGGTGTAGCTAAGACTAGTTCTTGGCACATCACCTCCTTAAGATGTTCAAAGCCCTTAGTTGCTTCTGGGGTCCAAGAAAATGCATCTTTCTTCAGTAATGTTGTTAAAGGTGTTGCTATTCTCCATAATTCTTAACAAACTTGTGATAATACCCTGTCAACCCAAGAAATCCTCGAAGATGCTTTATGGTTGTGGGGATTTTCCATTCCTTTATGAATTTAATTTTGTTAGTGTCTACCTTAACACCCTCATGAGATACAATATGACCCAAATATTCCACCTCTTGTACTCCAAAGAAACATTTGGAGGTTTTTTCATATAATTGTTTCTCCTCCAATAGTTTGAGCACCCTGTCAACATGTTGAACATGATCCTTCCAAGACTTGTTGTAGATTAGTATATCATAAAAAAACACTAACACAAATTTTCTAAGGAAGGGTTTGAAAATGGAATTCATCAAACCTTGAAATGTGGAAGGTGCATTAGTAAGGCTAAAAGGCATGACCAAAAATTCATAATGACCCTCATGAGTTTTGAATGTTGTTTTCAAAATGTCTTCAGTCTTCATTCTAATTTGATGATATCCTAAATGAAGATCCAACTTGGTGAAGTAAATTGCTCCATGTAATTCATCCAACAATTCATCAATAACATGAATGGGAAACTTATCTTTAATAGGGAGCATGTTGAGCTCCCTATAATCCAGACACATACGCCATGATCTATCCTTCTTGTGCGCCAATATTACTGGAGAAAAGAAAGAACTTCAACTAGGTTGAATTATACCAGCCTCTAGCATTTCTGCAACCATAAGTTCAATTTCACTCTTTTGGGCATAGGGATATCTGTAAGGCCTTATGTTTGGAGGAACACTTCCTAGAATCAATTGAATAGCATGATCATGATCATGAATAGGTGGGAGGCCTTTGGGGGCCTCAAATACGTTGGAGTGATCGTCCAAGACTTTTCAGAGATCTGGAGAAATAGGCGATTTCGGTTTTTGAACCTCTTGTGAGCATAATTGTGCAATTACTCCCCGTTTTTCTTTCTTCAAAATCTTTGTCATACCATTAGAGTTGATTATCTTTCCTATTTTCCCTACAATACCCTTTAATCCACTTCCTTTCCTTCCAAAAAAAGATCTAAGAAAAGTTATTGAAAATTAAAAGTTATTGTCCCCAAAGATTGTAACCATTGGACTCCTAGTACAACATCAACACCACCCATTGGAATGGAAAGCATTGGACTATTTAATGCATATCTGTTATGAAACCAGCTCAAGAAAAGATAGAAAAGATAGATCAACACCTTAGAATTCAACCTCTTCGAGGGGGCAACCTCCTTTACATTACATAAATGAATAATTCTTCGATGATACAAATGACAAAACCTCCTTTCTATATATAGGAGTCTAAGGAGTCACAATATAATCCAGCCGACCTAACAATAATAATATAAAGCCACAAAAATAACAATAGAGGGATTCTATGGGGCACACAAATAACAACATGGGGGTAATAGGGGCACAACAACATAAATAAGGGGTATAACTACAATAGTAATGGGGTAATCACTAGTATTATAGGGACCCAACATGCCCCTCTCCTTCAAAAAAGTGTTGTCCTCAATGCTTGAGTAGTTCTGGATACTTCTGCATAAAAGTCTCATCCTCCCATGTGGAATCTTCAGCGGATAAGTTCTTCCACTTGATAAGATATTCTGAAATTGATCGATTTCGTAGCTGTCGAGTTCTTGTTTCTGTGACTGCTTCCGGTTCCAATATAATTTTTCCTTCCTCGTCAAGTTCTGGCAATATTGTTTGAACTGGAAGCTTGTCGCCTATAACCTTCTTTAAACATGAAACATGGAAAACTGGGTGCAATCGAGAAGCTGCAGGAAGCTCCAATTTGTATGCCATAGTACCAATCTTTTGCAACACCTTGTACGGACCATAATACTTTGGTGATAATTTATTATCCTTCTTAGCTTGCTTTAGGGACATTTGCTTATATGGTTGTAGCCGTAGGAATACCCAATCACCTACATCAAAACTTCTTTCACTGCGATGTTGATCTGCCTGTTGTTTCATTCTATTTTGTGCCAACACGAGGTTATCCTTTAAGAGTTGGAGGACTTGTTGTTGATGTTCGATGTGATGTTCCACTGCCTGAACCTTAGAATTTTCTCTTAAATATGATGTGATGGATGGTGGTTGATACCCATAAAGTGCCATAAATGGGGTCATTTTTGTTGCTGTATGGAAGGAAGTGTTATACCACCATTCAGCCAGAGGCAACCATTTGACCCATTGTGTCTGTTTATCAGATACAAAGCAACGAAGATATCCTTCCAAACATTTGTTTACTATCTCAGTTTGCCCATCAGATTGAGGATGATAAGATGAGCTATGAGCTAACTGAGTACCAAGACAAGAAAATAATTATGTCCAAAAATTTCCAGTGAAAATGGGATCTCTGTCACTTACAATAATCTTTGGGTTTCCATGTAGCTTTTGAATTGTTTCCATAAATGCAGTAGAAACTGTACTGGCTTTAAATGGATGTGATAATGCACAAAAGTGTGCATACTTGGTAAGTCTGTCAACTACCACCATGATGACACTCTTTCCCTCAGACTTGGGTAAACCTGTGATAAAATCCATTGAAACCTCCTCCCAACGTTGGCTTGGAATGGATAAAGGTTGTAATAGACCCGGTGTCTTAATTGTTTCAACTTTATTTTGTTGGCAAACCAAACATTCCGCCACAAACTTTTGAATATCTGATTTAAGGCCATCCCAAAAAAATTCCTTCTTAACCCTGTGGTAAGTTTTTAAAAATCCTGAGTGCCCTCCTAAGGGAGAAGTGTGCAATTCCATAAGAATCTTTTGTTTTAGCTGGGAATTCTTACAGAGGTATAAGCGATCTTTGTACCATAACGAATCATTTTGCCAGCTAAATGTATCAGACGTACTGGAATCTTGTTGTAGCTTTCGAATAAGTGCCCACACTTCTTCGTCATTCTTCCATTCCTCCCTTGCTTCGTTTATCCAATCTGGTTGGATAATAGAAATGGTGCACAACAATGCTTCCACATCCTCATCCTTTCTTGAGAGTGCATCTGCCACCACATTTTGCTTCCCTTTTTTGTAGATGATTTCAAAGTCATAACCCAACATCTTTGTGACCCACTTTTGTTGCTCTTCAGAGGATAATCTTTGTTCTAAAAAGTATTTAAGGCTATCATGATCTGTTTTTACCTTGAAGTGTCTTCCCATTAGGTAGGGTCGCCATTTCTTAAGTGCATGGAGTATTGCCAACATTTCCTTTTCCCTTGATTGGACGACTTTCAAAAGCAATGGGTCTTTCATCTTGCATTAGAACAGCACCAATTCCATTTCCTGAAGCATCACATTCCACAATAAAGGTTTTTGTGAAGTCCGGTGTAGCTAAGACCGGTGCTTGGCACATTGCCTCTTTAAGATGTTCAAAGGCCTTTGTTGCTTCCAGAGTCCATGAAAATGCATCTTTCTTCAATAATGTTGTTAGAGGTGCTGCTATTCTCCCATAATTCTTAACAAACTTGCGATAATACCCTGTCAACCCAAGAAATCCTCGCAGATGCTTTATGGATGTGGGGATTTTCCATTCCTTAATGGCTTTAATTTTGCTAGGGTCTACCTTAACTCCTTCATGAGATACAATATGACCCAAATATTCCACCTCCTGGACTCCAAAGAAACATTTGGATCTTTTTGCATATAATTGTTTCTCCTCCAATAGTTGTAGCACCCTGTCAACATGATCCTTCCAAGACTTGTTGTAGATTAGTATATCATCAAAAAATACTAACACAAATTTTCTAAGGAATGGTTTGAAAATTGAATTCATCAAACCTTGAAATGTTGAAGGTGCATTGGTAAGGCCAAAAGGCATGACCAAAAATTCATAATGACCCTCATGAGTTCTAAATGCCGTTTTCGGAATGTCTTCAATCTTCATTCTGATTTGATGATATCCCAAACGAAGATCCAACTTGGTGAAGTAAATTGATCCATGCAATTCATCCAGTAATTCATCAATGACAGGAATGGGGAACTTATCTTTAATAGTGAGCTTGTTGAGCTCCCTATAATCCGGACACATGTGCCATGATCCATCCTTCTTGTGCACCAATACTACTGGAGCAGAGAAAGAACTTTGACTTGGTTGAATTATACCAGCCTCTAGCATTTCTGCAACCATACGTTCAATTTCACTTTTTTGGACATAGGGATATCTGTACGGCCTGATGTTTGGAGGAACACTTCCTGGAATCAGATGAATAGCATGATCATGATCACGCATAGGTGGGAGACCTTTGGGAGTCTCAAATACCTTGGAATGATTGTCCAAGACTTTTTGGAGATCTGGAGAAATAGATGATTCCGATGTGGAAACATCTAGCGAACATAATTGTGCAATTACACCTCTTTGCTCCTTTTTTAGAAGCTTTGTCATACCATTAGAGCTGATTATCTTTCCTGGTTTCCCTGCAATACCCCTTAATTCAACTTCCTTTCCTTCCGTAGAAAATTTGATGAAAAGTTTTTGAAAATTAAAAGCTATTGTACCCAAGGATTGTAGCCATTGGACTCCTAGTACAACATCAGCACCTCCCATTGGAATGGAAAGCATTGGGCTAGTCAATACATATTCTCCCATGGATAGCTTGATATTATGGCACTTTCCAGAGAAATTTATTGTTCCTCCATTTGCAATCATCACTTGACACTCTGGTGCTGGATATAGGAAGCAATTCAATTCTTTTGCTACCCTACAATGAATAAAATTGTGGGTGCTTCCTGAATCAATCAACACTATTACCTTTTTCTTCTTGATTTGTCCTTCTATCTTGATGGTTTGAGGAGTGGTAATTCCCGCCAATGCATTACAAGATATGGTCGGATTTATTTGTTCTTCATCTAGGCTTTGTTCCTAGAGTATATCTTCTTCTTTTGACCTTTCTTGCTCCTTTTCTTCTTCCTCTTCACAATCTATGTAGAATAATTTCTTCTCAGCACACTTATGACCTTTAGTGTATTTGCTATCACAACTGTAACAAAGCCCTTTTGCTCTTTTTTCTTCCAATTGTTGTGGTGTCAACCTTATAGGTTGTGGAAGACTAGGGGCAACAACACTTTGTCTTTATAGTTGTGAGTGGTATGCTTCCTAGTTGCCATAATTTTGCTTTCCATTTTTCTTGCTAACCTGAATGCCTTCTCTAATGAATCAGGTTCCCAAAGGCGAACATCATGTTGGATATTATCCTTTAAAGACCCTATGAACACATCAATCCTATGCTCCTCTGGAATATCTTTTACCCTTATGTTCAATTTTTGGAACTCCTCAATGTGCTCCATTACTGAACCCTTTTGTTTGAGACTTATCAATTGGCTAAAAAAAGTGTTGCTTTTTGTATCTTCATAATGTGCTATCAATTCTTCCGTAAAAATTGCCCAAGTGATAAATTTTTACGAGAGCAAAGCCATTGATACCATACAAACTGATTTGGTTCCAAATATACAGTTGCCATACGTACCTTTTGTGTGTTTTGCACATTATTGAGATCGAAGAACTGCTCCATTTGTAATATCCATGTGGCGGGATCCTTGCCATCAAACTTCCTCATATCGATTTTTGGAATATGGTGGGTCTTCGATCCATCATTAGAGTCTATGGAATCATGATTAACATTACTTTTGTTCACATCATGAGTTTCCTTTACAACCTTTTCACCATTAGTAAGTATTTCTTGTAGAAAATTTGTCAAATCTGTCTTCAAATCTGCCATGTCTATCTTCAAATCTGTCTTCAAATCTGTCTTCAAATCTGCCATGTTTGTCTTCAAATCTGTCTTCAAATCATCCATCTTAGCTTCCATTCCCTTTATCTTAGATTCCATTCCATTTATCTTAGATTCCATGCCATTTATCTTAGCTTCTGTTAGCTTTTGTGAGTGTGACATTTGTTGCACTTGTTCTTGTAATTTTGATATATCATGTAGCATTTCTTCCTCTTCTTCATGAGTCATGCTAGAGCTTTCAGGTTCCTTACTAGGTGTTCTCATTTTCTTTCCTCGGGGCATCATTTACCGATAATAATTCTTTACTATGCCCTTTGAATTCCGTTAAACCAAGCTTACACAAAAATTTAAAAAGAAAACTACACACCTTTTTTCACTTTATAGAAGCCTGATATTGAATCTGATGTATCTCTGTAATTTCAAATCATCTAATTCTGAAGTTGCAACCTGTAGTAGCCTTCTGCTTCCTCTTTCCAATGCCATAAGTCTGACCCAAATTGGATTCTCCAAGGAAGAGTTATGTGAAATCTCCCACAGTGACTTGCTTTTAGACTAGTTCAGTAGAGCGAAATTGTACGACGTGCCACGAGTCGTTGTTTCAACCTTTGGATCTAAAACTCGCATACAAGAAACTACAGTCCGTCCTCTTTTTGTACCTTCTTACGAAATTTCAATCCGATCCCCAGAGAGAAAGTTATGACGATTTTCCCCAGGTCACCTGTTTTGAATGTAATTCAGGAGTCTGCAAAAAGACCAACTTCCTCAGATTATATCTCCGCAAATATCGCGGGAAAAGATTTGAAATTTGGACCGAAGGTTCAGCGCGATTTCTTCTCAAATGGGTTTTTTTTGCGACTTTGAAACGTCACAGAAAAAAAGTTATAGCGAAAATGCCACGATGACCTATTTGGAACAGCGAAACCCTAGAATCCAAAGCTCTGATACCAAATGTTATGAAACCAGCTCAAGAAAAGATAGAAAAGATAGATCAACGCCTTAGAATTCAGCCTCTTTGAGGGGGCAACCTCCTTTACATTACATAAATGAATAATTCTTCGATGATACAAATGACAAAACCTCCTTTCTATATATAGGAGTCTAAGGAGTCACAATATAATCCAGCCGACCTAACAATAATAATATAAAGCCACAAAAATAACAATAGAGGGATTCTATGGGGCACACAAATAACAACATGGGGGTAATAGGGGCACAACAACATAAATAAGGGGTATAACTACAATAGTAATGGGGTAATCACTAGTATTATAGGGACCCAACAATATCCCCCCATTGTTAGCTTGATATTATGGCACTTTCCAAAGAAATTTATAGTTCCTTCATTTGCAACCATCACTTGACACTCTGGTGCTAGATATAGGAAGCAATTCAATTCCTTGGCTATCTTACAATGGATAAAATTATGGGTACTACCCGAATCAAACACCACTATTACCTTTTCTTCTTGATATATCCTTCTATCTTGAGAGTTTGAGGAGTGGCAATTTCTGTCAATGCACTACAAGGTATGGTCAGATTCATTTCTTCTTTCTCTGGGGTTGGTTCCTAGTGTATATCCTCCTCTTTTGATGTTTCTCGTTCCTTTTCTTCCTCCTCTTCAAAATCTATGTAAAATAATTTATTCTCAACAAACTTATGACCTTTAGTGTATTTTCTATCATAACTGTAACAAATCCCTTTTGGTCTTTTTTCCTCCAATTGTCATGGTTTCAACCTTGTAGGTTGTGGAAGGATAGGAGTAGCAACACTTCCATCTTTATAGCCGTGAGTGGTATACTTCCTTGTTGCCATTACTTTGCTTTCAACTTTTCTTGCCACCCTGAATTCCTTCTCCAATGAATCAGGTTCCCAAAGGTGAACCTCATGTTGGATGCTATCCTTTAAAGTCCCTATGAATACATCAATCCTATGCTCCTTTGGAATATCAGTTACCTTGATATTGAATTTTTGGAAGTCCTCAATGTGCTCTGCCATTGAACCCTTTTGTTTTATATTTACCAATTAGCTAAAGAAGGTGTTTCTCTTTGTATCCTTGTAGTGTGCTATCATTTCCTCTGTAAAAATTGACCAAGTGACAAGTGGTTTGCAAGATAAAAGGCATCGATACCATACAAATTGATTGAGTTTTAAATATAAATATGTAATGCATAATTTTTATGTGTGTTTCACATCATGTAGATCAAACTATTGCTCCATCTATAGTATCGATGTTATTGGATCCTTGCCGTCAAACTTCCTCATATTGATCTTTGGAATGTGGTTGGTCTTCAACCCAAAGTCATAGTCTCTAAATTCATTATTAACATTCTTTTTATTCTCATCATGAGTCTCACGGAATAACTTGTCACCATTAGGAAGCATTTCTTGTAGAAACTTTGTCAAACCTTCCTTCAAACATTCCATTTCTGCTTTTAAACCATCCTTCAAACCTTCCATGTCCCTTTTTATTTTTGATTCTAAACCATCCATGTTCCTTTTTAAACCATCCATATTAGCTTTCATCATCACTTCCAATTCATTTTTGGTTACTCTTTGTGATAGTGAAATTTGTTTTACTTGATCTCGTCATTTTGATATATCATGTTGCATTTCTTCCTTTTCTTAATGCTTTGTATCATAGCTTTCTGGTTTCTTACTGGATGTATCCATTTTTTTGTTGTGAGGAATATTGGAAATAATGATATATATTCTTCACTTATCCCTTTGAATCAATTCAAACTGATTTTTCAAACAAACATTATACAAATTTAAAAAGTACACGCTTTTTCACTTGTTTTGGGGATCTTGATTTTGAAATTGTTGTATCTTTTTAATTTTGACTCTTCAAGGTCTGAAATTTGGCCCTGTGGTATCACATTGAGTCTTCTTTCCAATGCCATAAGTCAGACCAAGATTGGATTCTTCAATATAAAGTTGTGTCAAATCTCCCACAATGGCTTGATTATGGCCTAATTCAGTAGAGAGAACTTGTATGGGATGCCACATGTCACTGTTTTCGATCTTCAGACCTAAAAATGATACATGAAAAACTATAGTTCATGCAATTTCAGTCCCTTTTTACTAAATTCAAATCCAATGCTTGAAGAGAAAGTTATGACTATTTTCCCTAGATCATCTATTTGAGATGGAATTATGGAGCCTGCAAAAACTCTAACTTCCTCATATCATATCTTCGAAAATATAGCAAAACAAGATCTGAAAATTTGTACATGAAGTTCACCAATATTTCAGCTCCATGTGGTTATAATTTTGGCTTTTGATTGTAGTTTCCTAGCAGCAGCAGCGAGGGTGGACACATCAAACCTGCGAGTCAATTTGTCTACTTACGCGCATCAGAGAGCATGTAAACTCGTTCGGGTTGGTCGTTTGAGGGCGTGTTTTTGTTGTTGGTTGACCTCCAAGGAAGGCCGAATTGTTTTGACCTCGTGAAAAAAATTTATAGCGGAAATTCCAAGATGGATTTTTTGAAGAAGTGAAACCCTATAACCCAAAGCTCTGATACCAAATGTTATCCAAGAAGCTCACAAAATAGAAGGAAATATATCAACGACTTAAAAATTATCCTCTTCAAGGGGGAAACCTCCTTTGCATCACATAAATGAATAATCCTTCAATGATACAAATGATAAGACCTCTTTGATATATATTGGAGTCTAAGGGGTCACAATATAATCAGAGCCTACATAACAATAATAATGTAAGGGCACAACAATAACAATAGGGGCTACACTACAATAACAATAAGGAGGATACACTAGTATTATAGGGACCTATCACTTCTTTACCTCCTCATTGTCCAACAAATATTGTAAATCTTCCTCAATATTTGTCTCAATTAAATGGAAAATCCCAACGAAGAATAGGAACAAACTAAATGTGACAATTTACATAAATCAAGTTCGACAAGGTGTGACTTGTCCTGAAATTCCACAAAAAAATGCCTTTTAGGTCATGTAACAACTATCTAAAAGCCCATGTACTATTACCCAGTCATAAAGAAAGGCAAAGGTATAGGTTCTTATACCAATCCCTTCCTCTATTCCCTCCAAACCTATCCTGCACTCAAGGAAACCTATTCTATAAGAGGAGCTATGATTTTTGATTGCTTATTTGGCCAGGAATTATTTTGCTTCTGCACATATTTTAGTCCAACTAACCAAACCTTGTACAAATATGGCTAAGTAGTAGCCATTGTTGTTGATGCTTGGAATGTGTTAGAATTCCATGTTAATGTGAACCAAAAATAATTTCATAATTTTTATTGACTCAATACACCAGTCATGCAACATTTTGCAAGCCACCATAGCTTTGTAAGTTATTGCCTTCTAATCTTAAATTTCCTCAACTATCTTCTTCCTTCATCAACAGGATATGCCCATAAACCCATGTAGTATATTTTCTTCCTTCATCAGTAGGATATGAGCATAAACCCATATAAACTAGCTCATTGTTGTCTCAGAATGCTACTAATTAGTCCTTGTATGTGAAATCCATAATTCAACATTTCCCTATACCTATAAGTTTTTCTAACTCGAGCTCGTGCAAGTGCTCTTTCGATGCATATGGAATCTTTGTATTGTTGCACCTACAATTCATTCCACGCCTGAAAAACTCATGGATACACTTTTTTCTATGCACATGCCCATTTTTGCATTCATACACAAACTTGAAAAACTAACAAAAAAACCTTGCTACTGCAGGTATACAAGTTTAAAATACAACCTAAATGTTCCTTCACACACTCTATGTTGTGGATAATGCCACATGCTCTTGTATATTGAATATGGTAAGAGCTTTGATCTCACAAGAATGACTAAGCTATATTTTCTTATGGAATGTAAGAGGAACTAAATCTATGAATTAAGATAATGATAAAAGTTTCAAGGTCTTTTGAATAAGGTAGAAATTTGTAATTGGCATAAATGCAAAAAACAATATTTATTGCACAAACAATTAAAATAATTGAAACCATGTTACCTTTTTCTACTTGGAGTTTTTATTTTTTTCTTCCTCCTTTGGCTTGCTACTACCCGTGCAAAGATTGCTAGGACATTCTTGAAAAAACTTTAAGGTCTATTTACTTGAACAATAGATGAGGTTTACTAAATAATTCATGTGAATCCCCTCTTTTGTTCCCTCCAAACCTTTCTTGCAATCAAGGAAATAGATTCCATAATAGGAGCTGTGTTTTTTTAAATTGTTTGTTCAACCATTCATCATTTTGTATTTGCACTTAAAATTGCAAGAATTAAGAGGAGCGCTGACTAACAATCTCTGTGTTGGTGGTATCACCTGCGTTCTTGTTTGTTCTATTTATTTCATTCTTTTATATATTCCTTTTGTTTTCCCTTCATGTCTTTGAAGATTATTTGTGCAGCCTTCTCCTTCAATTTTCTACACAAACTACCTTTCTTCCTATGCAGTTACATTTTGTTAGAAAATTATATATTACAGAGCAATGGAACACATAAAATATATTGCAGAAATATAAACATAGAAAACACATAAAACAAGAGAGACACAGATATACGTGGTTCACCAAATTTGGGCTACGTCTACAAAGAAACATCCAGTCCTTCCTTTTATATTATCCAATAAACTGAAGAGATACAACCTACAACATATTTGTTGTAATTCCCTCTTCTCTCTCACACATTCTCCTCTCTCTTTCTCGCTCAGAATATAGATCTACATAGACGCAATACAATTCCCTCATATATAATGAGGGGTTGCCTTCTAGGGCAAAAAAACCCTAAATTAAACATAACTTATACCGTCAGATTTCTGCCTAATGAACAACCCAGATTGACTATGAAATTACAACATTTTACAACGCAATTTTACATCTATTTTTAGGTTCGGGGACACTGCCCCCGATTCCCCCCCCCCCGAGACCCCCCTGGCAGTGCACATTTATGGGCGGCATTTCCGCCACATTACGAACTGGGGTCCAATGCAAGGATAACTCTAAATAAAGAAGATAATCAGGCTCCACACCCAACACATTTGATATTCAATTGTAGTTCCTCTCTTCGAGCAACACGGTTGTATCACAATGTAGCAAACCTTGACTAGCAATGCACTTTCGTTGTTAATGGTTGGTTCTACTGAGATGCAACCAGTCCTACAAGCCATTTCCATCGAGCATATTTTCCTTACTGGGGATGTAGCCCCCTTGTACCATCTCTCTCTTTCTAATACATGACACTAATATCATATATTTTTTTTCTGTTCACTTTTGAAAAAAGTCGTATCAAATTTTTTGTTTTTGCTCAAGTATAAATATTTTTCTTTGGATTTACTTTTATTTGTATGTTATCTTGATATTTCCCATACTTGGTTGCAGTTCCATGTCTTTGCCACACCTCAAGATTGGCACATGGATTTTTAAATAGTTTTGTTTTTAGCATGCTTTAAACATGGTTTGTACTCATTCCCTTGCCATGCAACTTTTAAATATGCATTTTACATTCTTTTAATGACATATATTTATTATTTCAAAATTTTTATAGTTTGTATGCAGTCAGGTATCTACTAAGAATAATTCAATATTAATTTCAAACTCTATAGAGAAAAATTGATTCTATTTCCTCACCTATGAAGACAATAACAAGTCCACCATCTCCACGAGGCTCTCTCAAACAAAAATGGCAACACACAAGTACCAATAAGGAATAATCGTGAGGATGTACTGTCTCTTGATACAACCTACTACATATTCCTCTAATTACATAACCCGCTTTGATAGTTGTAACTTTCAGATTAGTATAAGAAGGGAGTTGTTTCTTCAACCATGAAACACAAAGGTAAGATTTATTTCCACGTCATGCCAAAAACAACAAAAGCACATAATTATTCCATAAACCTCAAAAGTGCATGCTTCAACCCTATCAACTTTTACAACGTAGTCCTTAACATCCACACTAAATGATACAATCCATACATAATAGATTTTAATGATAACAAATTGAATTTAGTAGTAATGTAAATATACCCTATAGATTTATACAAATTGCTTCAACATTGAACAAAGCAAGGGCCCTAGTAAACAAATATGAATGAAACTGAAATAAAGTGAACTTTCAGCAAGATTTTGTCCAAATAGGTTGCCAAATCAAAATTCTCGAAGATGCATTTATTTGTAATAATATTAAAGCAAAAACAAACCTTTCAAAGCTCTTTGTGATAATTGTTTTATTTCTCAATTGAATCGTTGACTAAAAGAATATTAAGAAATTGCTTTGCTTCTATGTTTCGTTTCTCTTTTATTTCCTAGTTTATTGTTAAATTTATGCTCTTATTTCATTAGCTTATTTAAAGATCCCACTTGGCTTGGATTGGTTGTGGAAAACCCATGTTTCTTGGAATGGACCATTGTGCAATTACTTTGCTTTAGATGATCTTATCTTTTAGGATTAGATATGGTCCTATTGTTTGTTCATTTATAATTACTTTTAGTTTTTTTGCCTTGAAAAGCATACAATGTATATAACACTTTTTTGCAAATCAACTTTGCAATATATTGTGTGTTTCCCTACTTGTGTGCTACCTTTAACCACATGCACCACTCTTATCAATTTAATTGCATCAAAGGGTAGTTGATTTGTTTAAGATCTCATTTAGTCAACCCATTTTTAATTTGATTTGACCATTGATAAATTATTTTGCATTTTGATCTTCTTTGTTTTACCATGGCCCTTTTGTCCAACTAGCTTATTCAAAGAGTTTTTTTCTTTCCTCTAAACTTCATCATTTTGGTATGGTTGTTGGAAAAATGTGATTGGAAATAAAAACTTCTAATAGGTGTTATTTGTAGGTCCTCTATGCTCCCAAAAATATATATGTTAATCCTCTTATCTGAAGAAGCAACCTTCTTATATCAAAATTATTTATTTTATATGATTTATGGAAATGTTTTTACATAATAAAATGGGGATCAATCTATATGCTAAAGAGGTAGACTTGAATATGTTTAGAATGTGTGGAAAACGACAATAAAGAGTTAAAATTCGTTGTTTCTAAAATTTCCAGAACAATCATGGTTAAAATGCTAGATTTTGTCAGGAACATATAGATATGCATCAGTGCCCACATCTCACAATCCCAAGCCTTTTCCTTTGTTGCTATTGTTCTTCTCTACTCTCGATTTTAATGGATGGTCCAGACTACTCTGAAATTGGAAGAAAAGGAGATTGATATTGGAATTTGACATTGTGTTGCTCAGGAAACCTATTATATTTGAAAGAAATCTCTTTTGACAAAACAATAGCCATATTTATCTTTTAATAATTCCTTTTTGTGACCAAACCTTATAAGTTCTCACTTGTTCTCTCCAAAAATTTTGAGTTGATTAATTTTGTCAGCGAAAAAAACCATGAAATTCTAAAATTTTATATCTTTGGATGAACTTTCCTATTGTGGTTATGGAGTGTTTTGAAGAAATTGTAAAACTATGGTCTTTTGTATATAGATCTAGCACTCTAATGCTTACATATTATGACGCGGATAACCTATGCAATATGTCTTGATGCAATGAAACTAGGCCATGACCATGCCTTATTTACTGTAGAGCATTCCCACACTTTCCACTTTGCTTGCATTGCTTCCAATCTAAAGCATGGAAATAAGGTATGTCCAGTTTGTCGAGGCAAGTGGAAACTTCCCTTACAAGGGATTCATTCAGAATCGTTGTGTTGCATAACATGAATAAGTCCTTTGAATTGGCCATAATAGCAAGATGGTTGGATGATGATTTTACCCCTTTTCCACCTACTCGTCCTCCACACCCTGAAGTTGCAAGACGTGTTATAAAGCCTTTTTTTTTTACTGATGGTGAGTCATTAGAGCATCGGTCAAGTGGATAAAATAGGTCAAGTGGACAAAATGGGAATGTACCTACTTGGCTGAAGTTGACATAACAACAAGAAATTCACGAGCTACTCGTTCAAGAGGAAAATTGGCATAAGGAAGTGGAAGGCATCAAGGCAGAGAAGTTGATAGTACATTTGTGCGGTTAAAAATGTTTCCTGAGTTTTTTGCAATTCCATGCTCAGAGTTTCGTGAGAAGTTCAATTTCATGGTACATCTTAAAGCTCCAAATATACCATGCCAATCCAAGAAAGATTCATCTAGATTATGAAGAAGAGAAATTTCTATGACAACAACTTATGAGATTCAAGGGGTAATTAAAAGTAGAACACATGTTAGAAAATAAAAACGTGAATATGAGGGGTGAAGAACTCCTTATGAAGCTGCAACTTCCGACGAGTCAGAGAAATATTTTCCAACACTTGAATGAGGAACATTGTGATGTAAGGTCTTGGAGTTAAGCTTATATTGGTTTGTAAAATTAGTACACTCTATCAAGTCAATATTGGCAGTACTTATTACTATCATTTGCAAGATTTTCCAAATTACATATATTATCCCCTTTCATAATTGCACCAGTGTTTGCAAATATGTGGAACAATATCAAGTTCTTCAATGTATTCATACTTTTTGTTGTATTTATGTTCATTATTGTGTATCTAATCTGCATGAGACTAATTGCCCTGTTTTTAGTATGCTTCTCCCTTTACTAAAGCATTACTCTCCTTGAGAGAAAAAAAAATACTCTCCACTATTTCCAATGTGCTTGTATACCATTTTCTGCATGATGTGAACTTCATATATTTCCAAAATACATATGATGCATATCTCATAGTTGAATATATTGCATGTCATTGTTGCCTTCCACAATCCCCTCATTCCTCCTATTAGAGTTACTTTACACGTGCTTTACACCTCTCGACGCAATTGCTAGTTATAGTCTATATGCAAGAAAAATGAACACTCAACACAAATTATTTTGAAGACACAAGTGTTGAAGTATGTAACTAGGTTTGGTCTTCCTAAATATGAAATGTACTCTTGATTCTTGTATATTGTAAAAAGAAGTAAAAATATTATTATTATCTTTGAAGCATGGATTTCATGCTCAAAGTAAATTTATCTATAGGTCGAGCACCCATTGGGTGCTTTTAGGTTTTGTCATAGAGTCAAGAAGTCAATTGAGTCATTGTCATATATGTAAGACCCCATTAGGCATATTGTATCATGTCAAAAGAAAACTTGTGTAAGTCAAATTGAGTCATAAATACCCTCCAAGATCAAGTTGGCTAGCTGCAAAAAGTCAGCCTACAAAGTGACAAGTTAGCCTCATGAAAGGGTTGGTTAACCTCCATAAGAAGCATATATATATAAGGGGCACTCGACCTCATTTGTGATACATCCAAGCAACTCGTTGAAAAATAAGGACGAGTCTAATAAGAAGTGCGAAGAAGAAGAGAAGAAATACAAGATAAGACAAAAGTTTAAAGAAGATTGTTTTGGGCCATTCCTTCCGCACGTGCAAAGAGAATTAGGGTATATTTCTACTGCAACAAGGACGAAAATTTTAAGGAGCTGAAATCAAGTGCAAAATAGATCAAGTTTGCAGGTCGAATTGTCAAGGGAGAGAAGGATAACCAAGCAAAGGAGAAAGGAGACAAATTCAGCCATATTTCAAACACATGTACGAACTAGGGTTTCTGCAGTAGAGGCCAAAAATTGCAGTCCTAAAGCAGCAAGCCGAAATTCTTAAGAAGAGGCTAAAATCTAAATTGTGATGCAATATTGACTTGGGTTGACTTTGTGAGAAGCAAGTTCATCAATAAGAGCTTTGACTTGGCCTTGGAGGGGTCTTTTTCAATATTCATAGGTCTTGAAATGTGTCATTTGAAGATTCTATAAGAAGAGAAGAATTCTTGTGGGTTTCCTCTCAAGAGGAGAGGTTTTAAACCTGGCTAGAAACCTACATTTTGTGTCCTCTTGTCTCATTGATCATCATTGTTTGGTAGTTTTTTATGATAAAGAACATTATAATAATTAAGATAAGAAGAATTTAACTACAAGTACATCAAGCTAAGTAAAAATAACATCACAAGCAATTATCTAAGTAAGATAAATCACCCTAATCTAGTTGCCTTAGATTTCTCAACATGGTATCAGAGCTAAGGTGACAACAACAAGGAAAGGAAGCTTGAAGATCATCCAATTGAATAAGGATACACAAGGCTTGAGCACAAGTAAATCATCAATCAGGACTAACTATCTCATCACAAGGATCATGTTCAAGGAAGTAACTCTTGAAGGAAGAAGAAGACCTCAAAGACCCTACCTTCATTCAAAGAAAGACTCTACTCACTTGAAGCATTCTTGGAAGCTTTCACATTATACATCATCAACTAGAGCAAGCAAGAAGATCATTTCATCATCAAAATCAAAGTGATCTCCCTCTATTGGAAGAAAATATCACATCCTTGAAGAAGATCGTCAAGCAATTATCATCATGGAGGCATCTTTAATTGTTAACAACAAAGGAGTAGTGGAAGTCAACGTCATCAAGAAGGCATCAAGTTGAATATATCATCATAAAAGGAGCATATTCACTTGACAAGTAAATAATCTATATTTTATGTCTCAATCTACAATGACTTCTTTCTGCAAGAAGAACAACAAACTTGTTGGGTCATCAAATTACCTTGCATGGACGAAGAGAACATATTTGATTCTCATAGAAAATGAAGTTAGTGAATATGTCATGGGATCAATAACCAAACCTTATCAAGAGCAATCTCAAGAAATATCAAGTTATGTGAAAGGAGAAATAAGGGCTCAAAAAACTCTTATTGAATCAATAAAGGATTCCCTCATCCCTTATGTAGCAACGTTGAAAACAGTGAAAGAGATCTATGAAAAGCTAGTAGAATTGTTCTCTATAAGCACTGCATGAGAAATTATATCATTAAGAACCGAAATATATAAGATGAAGGTATAAAAGGAAGAAGGATTATCCTCACACCTTATGAGAGTATCTCAAATAAGAGATCAACTACAAGAAAGCTGGTAGAATTGCTCTCTGTAAGCACTGCATGAGAAATTATATCATTAAGAAACGAAATATATAAGATGAAGGTATAAAAGGAAGAAGGATTATCCTCACACCTTATGAGAGTATCTCAAATAAGAGATCAACTACAAGAACAAGGATAAATAATGTATGGTCGAGAGATGACCACCATTATGCTCAATGCACTACCTGATGAATGGGGAAACTTTGTATCAAGTATTTATGGAAAGAATGAAACTAACCCATTCAATGATCTATGGTCATTAAGAAAAATTTAAGAAAACATAGTAAAGGCGAAGAACGGTGTTGGGTCAAATGAACAACCTCAAACATATGTAGCAATGGCAAGGAAGAAAGGGAAATCTATAAATTTTGAGCCTCAGAAGAAGTTTCAAAAGAAAATTGATATGTCTAAGATTCAATGCTATGAATGTAATGAATATGGGCATTTCAAGAGGAATTGTCCTAAACTCAAGAAGGACAACAAGAAAATAAAGGAAAGAAATGAATCCCATATCATCGAAGAAGTAGAAGAACCAGAAAAGAAGAAATCAAAGAAGGAGGAAGTGAAATACCGTTATTATGACTAAGATAACCTCCTTCACTATCATGGAAGAAAGCGTTACAAGTATGATAGGATGCATTATAGCAAAGATTGAGATGCCATCATCATAGAAGCATGAAATGATAGTTGAAGTAGAAGTTTATATGGTTATAGCAGTCATAGTACATGATAGAAAGGAAGTATCTCGTGGCATCTACATTGGAATCATAGCAGGATAACTGAAGTAACAAGTTGAATAATTGGAGAAAGTCATTTAACAAGATGGGAAAAGAAAGAGATCATTATAAATCATCGCCATCACAAGATAAGCATTTGCAGAATGAGGATAATCAAGATCCTCCATTGGAATATTTGTTAAAAGGTTCACCTCTACTTAGAAACAACAAGTGTCTCATAGGTAGTCTACATTCCACCATGTGTGGGATCCATAATTTAGAAGGATGATGGTATGATGACAAAGATGTGCAATATATCAAGTTGGTTGAAGTATCTTCATCTTCAAGCAAGGAAAGAAAGTTGTTAGAAGAAAGTATATATGACTACACGAAGGAAGAGGTTTGTATACATTTGGTAATAGATAGGCAAAGTCATGTCATCATATGGTTGAATACCCTATCTCACGAGCATGATGAGAGAAGAAGAAACTCTTCCATAAGAATGATACATGAAGGTGTGAATACAATGTACCTTGAACTCTTCTACATATTGACAAGATGAAACCAACATAATATGACCTCGTGAAGAATATGAGGTGGTTGGAAACTATGGTTCCTATGATAAAGGAACTATGTATAGAAGATCCCGTGTAAGCAATATGTGGAGAAGGTGAAAGAAGAGTTCATGAAAGATGTATCTATAGTTATGTAAGATAAAATGAGTAATCAACATCTGATAACTAGAAGGATCAGCAATGACATCTCCATGAAGAAGGTATGAAGGCCAGCTTGTTGAAAAATGCAGCAAGAAATTCTCAATTTGATTTTGCCTTAATTAAATTGAGAAAAATCAAATTTCCACATCAGCAGACAACTTGGATGCAATTAACTTGTGTGACATGTCTTGTGTCACCCAATTTTCTCAATAAATTCAAGCCATAGGAGTTAGAGTTCAATTAAGCATGTGTAATTTCTAATTTGTAGCAATCAAGGTCAGTTATCTCAAGTTGTTTTTAGTTAAACTAGTTCCAACTGTTGGAAGAACTACTGGAAGGTCAGTTGTGCAGTGGGACTTCAGTCAAACTCAGTGATCATCTGGTTAACTGATCAATCAACCCAAAATAGCTAGTACATGTAGATAATTTGAGTTCCTTGGCTATGGTGGAGAGTCCAAGGCAGTGTAACATCAATTGTAGACTAGCATTGAGTGTACAAGCAGTCAAATGATCAACCTTGGGAATTGTGCATTCCATTTTGGAGAATTTCCTAAAAAATAGGGGCCTAATTTCTTAAGGAATTGCACAAGGAAATAGCAGACTCAAGCATAGGAAGAAATTGACTAAGTCTCGGTTAGAGCTTCTCAATGAGCAAAGAGATAGGTTATTCACTTCCAGTTTGTGATCAATTGAGCAAAGCAATTGTAATACATCTCTATTCACCAAATTAATGCAAGAAGGCATTGGAGTTTTTAGTAGATTGCTTTCCCTTAAGAAAACTACTCTGTGTATGTGTGTTATTTGTTAGGATATTCTGACACATAGGAAGTAGTTAAGTATAACTTGGTCTAGTATAGAGTTAGGTAAAGTGTGTTTCTTTACTATGTACTTTTGTAACTTACAATCTGACGGTCACACTATGTTATAGACATGAAGTGATCCAACAGTTCATTATCTCCTTAGTATTACTGAAACTTGATCCATGGCTTAACACCCGATTGGTCCATGATCTCTATTTAAAGAGCATGGAGGGTCTTTTGTAAGGTGATCGTTCATGAGAGAAGCTTATGAAAATTTTCATTCTTTTAGTAATAAATTGCCTGAAGTGGCCGTGTTGGCTCAGGCAGTGGATTGTTCCCTCTTTGAGGATTTTAACCACATCAAGCATACTGGTGTATTGATTTGTGATTTTTTTGTGAGCGGTGTCCTCTGGTGTTCTATCTGAGGAACTTACCCTATAAATTCCTACATTATTTCTTATTGCGTGTTTGAGATTTTTGTTCTAAATTGTGAATTAACTTCCACAAAGCAGTAGAGTAGGCTTGTGTCTTGTGATTTTGAATAAAAATCCATAAGAAGTTGCAAATATACACTATAATTTCTACATGGTATCAGAGAAGGATTCACGATAGAACAAGAATTTCAAAGGTGTTTATCAGGAGGTTCGAATTTTTAGTTCAATGTAGCAGGATCTCTTCAAAGCTGAGAAGATGACCTTCAACACGTTGAGGCTAGAATATTCCTTGGAAGGCACCTCTAATTTCATTGCATGATCGAATGGAGGCGGTATTGGATGACAATGACTTGCTAGAATACATCAAGATATATGTTGCAAAACCACAAGCATCTGATGCCCCAAACCTTGCTCAGTGGAAGAAAGATGTAGCCAAGGCAAGGAAAATAATCTTGGAGGGAGTGCAAGATCACATTGCCTCAAATCTCCACAAGAAAGGAACTCCATTAGCAATGTGGAAATCACTAACATAATTTTTCAAGAATAGTATTTAACATTGGAGGTTGGCACTCAAGGATAAACTTTGAAATATCAAGATGTAGAAGAATGGCACTATTCTGCAGTATCCGAGCAGTTTCACACAATGTTGTGATGAAATTGATGGGGTTGATGTTAATATTGCATAAGATGACTTGGTAAGCCTAGATCTTATAGGCCTTCCCAAGAGCTGCCATAGCTACCAGGATTCAATGAACGAGAGCGAGAAACTACTGAATTGGGAACACTTATGGTATGATTTGGTACAGGAGGAAATAAAGCGGAATACCAGAGATGGGACTTCATCCAAGGGTGAGGATGAAGAAAACTTTGCATTGGTTGGAAAGGGAAATAAGGGAAAAGGGAAGGAATCTCAAACCAAACCAGAATCTAGCCAAGGGGATAAGAAGAAAGATTTTTCCAAAATTAAATGCTTAAATTGTCATCAATTTAGGCACTATGGCACAAAGTGTCCACAAAAAAAGGAAAGCAAGAAGACCTCATGGGGAGTAGTAGGTGAAGCCTTGGCTTCACAGTTCGAGCTTGACTTTACCCTTATCACATGCATGGCCAGCACAGTGATGGGGAGCGTGTGGTACTTGGACTTAGGTGCATCATTCCACATGACAGGGTGTAGAGAGTTTTTCAGTGACCTGGAGGAGAAATAATTGCAGATGCACATTGGGTTAGGGGACGACGGAAGGTACAACACGACTAAGATTGGTATAGTCATATTTTAGAGGGAGTCGAGATCCCCTCTCAGGCTCAAGGATGTCATATTCATTATGGGCCTAAAGAAAAATCTCATCTCTATTGCAATTTTGGAAGACCATGGTTATGATGTGATCCTAAGACACATAGCCACAAGATAGGTGAGGCTAATTGTGGTCTGTGTGAAGAACATGTATAAGCTAGATGTGGAAGATTGTAGTGTCCCTTCTCGATGAGATAGATTTGATGACACTTAGAGAGGGTGATTTTGATATAATGATATAATATTATGCATGAGAAGATTATGTACATGCTTATATGCTATAGACTTGGTGTTAGGGCTTAAATCTACCTCAGGCTGAGAAAGGTAGGATCTAGGGTAACATCAAACCAAGCTTAACCTGGTAGCTAGCCCTACCAGGTCGGGAGAGGGCTCTCTCCTGTCAATCTCAGCAAAAATGATCAATGAGGCTTGAGATGACTTGAATGAAGACTAATTTTAGGCTAGGTATTTGTGCAAAAGGGTTTGATTGAATTTGATGATGTTTTGTGGGCTCAAATGGAAAGGCGGTTTTTGGGTCTTGGGAATGAGGCTCAGTTTTGCAAAGGTCTCAATGGGGCAAGGTAGGCAAGTGATTTGATACTTCAAATTGAATGAAATGGAAAGATTTATACAGGTGAGGAGTTGAATAGGGCAAGAAAACCTCAAGGATCCTCTTCAAACAGCTGAAAACATCAATAACTAAGCAAACCCTAGGTAGAGCACTGCAATTTCAATGGATTCTACCTTTATCCTTGTTTGTTTTAGTTAAGAAGAAGCAAGAGAGATAATGGCATACATAAAACACATATAAACTTACAATTTACAGAAGGAAACACAATATCAAATCAACATGCCACATGAATCCCATAGATTGCTGCAAACCACTGG
Source organism: Pinus tabuliformis (assembly GCA_031772625.1). NCBI lineage: Eukaryota > Viridiplantae > Streptophyta > Pinopsida > Pinales > Pinaceae > Pinus > Pinus tabuliformis. Next base: position 540,096,724 of record CM062805.1, on the reverse strand, counting down.
TCTATTCCTTATCCAAAATTGCAGAAATGAGTATGCAATAAGCTCCAAGCTTTCCCAAAAGTCCAACCATGCTAATGATTGAAAAAACATAAGATATAGGCAAACAACAACTCATCCTAGCCTCCAGGGGTCGAGCTCATGAGTTTAGGAGTTGTTCCAACTAATTCTAAACTGAGAACTACAAATTAGGCAGTGGAACAGCATGCCTCTAAAAACTAGGGAACTAATTCATTCAGTTGTAAACTAAATTTTTATGGATTAATCTACCTCCATGAGTGAAAATTTGTCATAATTACATCAATATCCATCAATTTACATTAAATTACATCATCAGTTTCGCATTAAGAAAGAGAAAAGTCAAACTGTCAAGGAACTAGGCGAAAAACAGAGTATACTTGGTCAAACTGAGCAAAATTTCCCCTATGTGTCGCGTTGAATTCTCTATGCGTAGTGCCTGTTTGCAGCCACTTTTGGAGGCCTTCCCGATGTCCAAATTTGCTCCAAGTGTGCTTGTTGGAAAGGTCTGCTTGTCTACTTTCCAGAAAAAATTGAATTTTTGAATTTGGCCTCCATTTGCTCCTCCAAAACAGAGTTCTCCCAACATTGCTTCCTATGTGTCAAAATAGGGGCAGTAAGGTCATTTTTTGGGTGTTTTTGACCTTTTTGGGGGCTCAAAACCTGTCAAAATTTATTGGCCATTGGTATGCATGCATATTTTTCCATGCCAAATCCAAAAATGTTGAGTTTTTGTCATTTGGAGGCTCCCATCAAAAGCGAGCGCCAGGTGGCACGGCGCATAGGGCAGAAAATTCTGTGTTTTGGCCCAAAAATTTCAAAAATGCAAAAACTGTCCCAAATTTTTTGAAATTTGGGCTGAGTGTTCTCCATCAAGTGTTGTGTTGGGCCAAGGAAGCCTCAGCCAAGATCTGAAGTTTATCTTGCGCTTTTTGTCTCCTCGATCTCTTCTTCAATTTTGCCTTCAAGCTCCTGATTCTAGCTTGGCACACCATATTCCTTGACAAATAATGATATGCCATGTTTCTCAACATATTCTTCTCATTGATGGCTTTCTCCAACCTCCTCTCTAAGTGAATATTAGCTCTTTCAAGCCATGATTCTTGATCGGCATTGATTTCTTGCTCAAGTGATGTGAGCTTCACCTCCCTTCTTTTGGCAGCTTAGTGATTTTCTCGTATGTTTTGCAACTCCATAATCACTTTCTGATCCTCAAGATGCTTGTTTCTTTGCTCCAGGGACTTTATTATCCACTTGGCTCTTTCCAATTTGAGGGAAAAAACATTGATGTCCGCCTGTTGCTCTTGGATGACTTCCTTGAGCTTTGAGCTTTGTGGGCCCAAATCCGTGTCATCATCCTGAATGAGAAAGAAGTCGGTCTCCTGCTCACCTGAAGGCCCCTCATCATGTAATGGCCTCTTTCCCTTGTCCTGAACTTGTTGTGTTGATGAAGGAAGTGAGACCCCTTCCACCCCAGGTGGAGATAATACTCACTTTGCTACTGCAAACAACTGTCTAGTTCCCCTTTGATAGGCGACAAATACCGGCACACTAGCGATCTGTGTCTCATGACCCTCCTGTTGATGAGAAGGTCCACTTGTCTCATGGAAAGTCTCTGGAGGTACCTGAGGAGATGTGAAGAACTCATGAGAAATGAAATCCTCCCATGAGATGCCCTGTAAACCAAGTTGATGCATGACCACAATTTTAATGAGAGCAAAATGATATATACTGTTGAACTACTGTTGAGGAGTCTTCTGTTGTACTAGTGTGGTCATCTTCTCAATATTTCGACACATGAAGTAGGGGAGATTCATCATTCTCACCCTGGTAAAGTGCATCAATAACCTAATATGATAGGCATATAGGCGAGAAAACTGGCCCTCACAGCTGAAATATTTCATTATCAATTTCATCAAGGGAGCATATGAGTCTTTCAGGTACCGAAAGGGAAACACTCTGCTGAGTTGTCTCAAATAACCGGGCTTGATGTATGGTTCATAATGTTCCCTGTCAATCTGTTGCCTTTTATTCCACTGCTCTCCGACATTAGGAATGTCGGTTGCTAGAGAAATAGACTCCGGTGTCAAGGTAAATGTCACACCAGCTAGAGTGGTTTGGTCATTATGTAGATGAAGCACAAACAACCAGGCCAACTCATGATGATATTGGACTCTAGCAACCATCTCACAGAACTCATAGCAGGATTGTTGTTGGAAGCATGTGATAGCAAGAGGGCAGGCCTGCAGCTCAACAAGTGTGGTAGGTTCCTCTCATATATGTTTGCCACCCTTATGAGGTCTCCTTGGTGCATGTACCTCTGTAGGAGAGTCACTGTGTGTCTCTTCATCATGGTCATATGAAGGATCAGACTCCATTTTTGCTAGTGGGTGAGTTTTCTTGATGAGTAGTAGGAGATTTATGGTGTTTTTAATTTTCTTCCACCAAGGGAAAAGTATATGAGGGACTGTGGAGGGAGAGAGTATGAGGGATTTTGGGACTGTTAGGACAGGGTTTTGTTTGGGAAACAGGGGATTAGGGAGTGATATGTAAGTTTTAGGGACAACAATTAGGGTTTGGGGATTTATAGTTAGGATTTGGGAAAATGGGATTTGGGGATAGGGATGACTGAATATGGGAGTCAGGGAATGGGTGGATAAGCTGAGAAAATGAGTGGAGAAGTGAAAAAATGAAGGAGTGGAAGAATAAACTTGGCAGCAAAATGACAAGTACAAACCCTAAGCAATGGCTTTTGAGAAATTGCAAGGTATTAGGGTTTGAATTTTCTTTTACACAACCACCATAAATTGTATGAAAAACTCCTTCACTAGCAAGGAAGAGGGCTTAACTTACTTGCACACTGGACATTTTGAGCGATTTTAGCAATTTGAGGGAGTTTTTGAGAGAAACAGGCTTGGCAACTCTATGCGTCGTGCCTCTTGTGTGCGTCGCGCAAGTTCAAATTAACACTGAGGAAAGTGACTCTATGCGTCGCGCCTCTTATATGCACCGCGCCACTCACCCAGTGCGTCGCGCCCACAAATTTGGACAGTTTTTCTCCAGTTCCACTTCCTTTGCTCAAACACAGCCTTCACTTTGCTCAACCTTGTTCTTTGAATGAGCTTTTGAATTGAGAAAATGATTTATATACAAGGAGATTTTTAATATTTTATTCATAAAAACCCACTTTTATAATGTTTGCAATGTGACTTTGTTTTTCACCTCTGTTTTTTTAGCAATTTGCTTTATTTGAGACTTTTGATGAACTGAATGACTTGATCTTTGTTTGCCTTACAGGGGATGGAGCTGCTAAATCTTTGCAAGGTGACCAGGGTTGCCACTGAAGTGATTTACATACAAGAGAACTGAAAATACATGAATTTATACAAATAAACTCTGTTTTTCCTCAAAACAGAGTTTTGAGGAAAAATACATTTCCGAGTGAAATTTATTGATACTGGAACTTTATTCAGCCTCCTCATGCACCTGCTGACTGTTATTGGAGATTTTGAAGACCTTTTTGATGAAACCCTAGACCTAATGAAACTGAAACCCTAGAAATGACTCTTGCAAATTTAAAGACAAAAAGTGACTGCAGATGATCTTGATGAATGGAAATGAGCCAACAGGTAAAGGACATGAGGGAAAATGTACAATAAGCCACTACCGTCAGATGATCCATGCTCCTAATGGAATGCAGCTGACTGAGCGAGACACCTAATATGCAATGCAACAAGAGAATTTGATCTCTGATGGAGGGATGAAGATACCGACACTAACATTGGCTCCAATGGGGATGGTAGCTCCTTGGAGGTGCCAAGAACTACAGATCTCTGGGAAAGCAGGCAGTGCCTTCGTCCATTGGGCTATGGAGTCAATAACTTCAACAAACCAAAACGAGACTCTTGACTCAATTTCAGGACTGAAATGTGACTCAAAACTGACCCAATTTCAAGACTGAAATTGACTAAAATACCTGACTCAAACAAACCAAACCAAAACTGAAATCAAACCTCAGTTTTATAGCCTTCACCTCGGGCCCCAAACTGAAAGTATGAAAATAGTACACACTTGCAATGGAATTTAAACAAACCGGTATGTACAATGATACATATGACAACAGAAAATACTTCAAAAATAGTACCGTTTGAGTAGCCGACCGTTGACCGGCCCACCAGGATAGTCTTCGCCATTCATTTCTTGCAAAAGGAAAGCATTTTGGCCCCGATATGTAGCAATCCTGTAAGGTCCTTTCCAAAGATTTTCAAACTTGCCATACTTACCTTTCTCTTCATTCCTTGCATCCCATTTCAGCACTATGTCCTCTAATTGAAACTTGTCTGCTTTTGCTTTTCATTCGTATATCTTCTTGATTCTCTCTTGCAGCTTGAAAGTGTTCTGAAATACCTCCTCCCTAGTTTGTTGCAAGTGAATCATTTGATTGATTCTCCGCTGCAAATGATCGTCTTCGTTGCCCGCTTCTTGTAGGAGTTTGACCACCGGGACCGCAAGAGAGGTCGAGAAAACTGTGTCCACACCATACACAAGCTCAAAAGGCGACATGCCTATAGATTTCTTTTGACTTACTTTGTCTACCCAAAGTGCATTAACCAGCTTTTTGTGCCAGCTTTTCTTGTTCGTTTCCAGCAACTTTTTGATAATGTTGACCAAAGATTTATTTGAGGATTCCGCCAATCCATTGCCTTGTGGGTAATAGGCGGTTGAGTGCCCCAAAGTGATTTGATATTTATGACAAAATTCAATCACCCTCTTATATTTAAAGGCTACTACATTATCAGTGATCAGCTTATTTGGACAGCCAAAACGAGACAAAATGTTGTTTTCAAGAAATGAAATGATTACTGAATCAGTTGCCTACTTCGTGGGTATCACCTCAATCCATTTGGTGAAATAATCCGTCGTCGTGAGGATCCATTTATGTTGCGCTGAAGAAGAAGGATGGATCTCGGCAATAAAATCCAAACCCCACTGCTGAAATGGAGCACTTACTTCAATGGGATTGAGTGGTAAAGGCTGCAACTTCCTCCTCCCTTGAAAAATTTGACATTCGTGGCATCTTGCTACTGTTTTGTACACATTAGCAAAAAGACTTGGCCAATAATACCCCGCTCTCAAAATTTTATTAGCTGTTGTCTTCCAGAAAAGATGGCCTCCGCAATCTCCCTTGTGAAGTCTTCCATAACCTGTTTTGCCTCTCCTTCAACCAAACAATTGAGCAAGACACCACCGGGATCTTTCCAATAAAGTGCATTATTCATGATACAAAATTTGGCAGCCTTCAATTTCAGTGTCCTACTTTTGTTCTTAGCCATTCCAGGTGGTGATGACAAATTTTGGAGTACATAAACAATGTCCGAATACCAAGGAGAAAGAAGAAAAATTTCTGATACCTGAGCGGGCAGACTTTCTTCATCTTCCTCAGACATAGCAGCAATGAGATTGATGTCCAAGGTGTGCAAATTTGACTCAGCCATTAGTTTAGCCAACCCCTATCCTTTGATGAGCTTTGTTGGTTTGATTTCCACATCATATTCCAACAAGGCAGCGATCCATTTGCCTCTTCTCCCCTCTGGATCTGTTTGCACTAAAACATCTTTAACAGCAACGTTAGGGACATAAGCAAGGATGTGAGAATGCAGAATATAAACCCGAAAATCTTTCAATGCCTTTACCAAAGCAAGGGCCTGTTTTTCAATAATATTGTACTTTAATGCCGCATCCCTTATGGTCCTGCTGAAAAACGCAATTGGTTTCTCAAGCTGGTCTCTTTTCTGCATCAAGACTGCTGCCATAGTGTGATCCGAGGCAAATGAAAACAAAATGAAATCCTAAGTATAGTCCGGGCTTATCAAAATCGGAGTGGAAGAAAGGGCCAATTTCACCAAATTGAAAGATTTAATTTCTTCCTTGGTCCATTTGATTACACGATCTTTTTTTAGCATGTTTGTGATTTCCCTTAAATGTTCTGCAAGATTAGGCACAAAGCGACGTAAGAAATTCATCTTACCATTGAATGAATGGATTTCTTTCTTACTTCATGGAAAATCAATATTTTGAATGGCTTCCACCCAAGTTGGATCAATGCGGATGCCCTCCTTTGATATGATATGGCCGAGAAGCTTGCCTTCATCCATGGCGAATAGACTCTTCTTCGGATTGAGAGAAATACCATACTTTCTACAATGTTGAAATATAATTTTCAGATGATAGAGGTGCTCTTCATCTGAGTTAGAAAAAACTGTCAAATCATCAAGATAAACAACTAGAAAAACATCTTTTTGATTAGCGAATGCAATATCCATCGCCCGCTGAAAAGTTACACCAGCATTTTTCAATCCGAAAGGCATCTTTGCATAGTGAAAAGTTCCCCACGAAGTGGTGAACACTATTTTGTCTCTGTCATCCTCATGGACTAGAATTTGGTTATACCCTGAATACCCATCAAGTAGCGACAATCAGGAAGCCCCAACTACCCTCTGAAGTATGTGATCCATCTTGGGCAAAGGATAGTTATCTTTCAAAGATACTTTATTCAGATTTCTAAAATCAATACATAACTGAATCTCACTGTTTTCTTGCGCACAAGCACCAAATTAGAAATCAAATCAGAAAACCATATAGGAACAATGATACCTACTTTGTACAACCGATTGACTTCCTTCTCAATTGAGGGCAGCGGCTTTGGATTTATTCTTCTTAGATTCTGACGAAAGGGCTTCTAATTTGGCTTGATCGGGATGATATGCTGAATGATGCCTATGTCATATGCCTTCAAATCTGAATAATCCCAAGCAAATACATTGGTAAAAGAAGATAGTAAACTGATATACTTTGCTTTTACCTGTGGAGGCAATGCCTTTGATAATTTCACCATTTTAAGATTTTTAGCTGATCCAATGTTCACATCCTCAACTCCTTTCTCGGTTGGTAGCAAGCTCGGTTTTCGGGCCACATCATCTTGATCGAACAGCTCCTCTAAAGGTATTAGACCTTTAGGAATGATGTTGTCCTTCAACTGCAAAACTTCCATCTGATTGACTTCTCTATCCGCCTCACCATCATCATACTCCACATCAATAGAAATTTCTTTGAATTACCTTCATTTTGCAGAAATTCATCAATCTCTTCATCATCTTGAAACACTTGCCAATACCTTTGATTGTCGGGAATAGCTGGGCAATGTTTCACATGAATCTCAAACTTATTGTTTGAATTCATCAGAATTTTTAAATTACTTGTTGTTGTTGCAAGTGAATTTTCAATGACATTCTGAACACAAGGGACACATGTCAAAGTGTAATCTAAAAATACTCTCAAGATGTCTAATACCGCATTGCGGTAAGCCCACATTCGAGGATAATTAGCTTGATATTACCCTTTCACTTGCTTGATAACTAACTCGGAGTCGCCATACACTGAAATCCTTTTAGCATTCAACTTTCTAAGAATTTTCAAACCAGCAATTAAAGCCTCATATTCAGCCTCATTATTTGAACAATCAAAAGCTAGTTTATAAGAACAGACCCTTACATTTCTTGGCACTTTGTTTGGGGCGAAAACAGGGTTGTGTATCCAAATGCCAATTCCAGCACCTTCCCTTCCTACTGCGCCATCAAAATCCATGCTCCACAGGCCTGCTTCGTCCTCTTCCAAATGCTGAAATTATGTTTGTTGTGTTACTCTTCCTTGCTGTCCATCAATATGTTGCTGCTGTGGGAAGGCTGATTGCTCAGTGGTACTATCAAGTCTTTGTCTTTCTTGCTTTAAGACCTCTCTGAAATTTTCAGTGATCTCGGGAATGTCTTCTACTTCTACTACTTGACTATTTACATCATTAAAGCTATCTGAATACAAAACAAATGATTCTAAATCAGTATGTACATAGTTGATTGGATGATTTACCGGTTTCTCCTTGTTGGTAATCATGTACTTCATCTTTTGCTCTCGGTATAATTTTCTCATTTGACCGAACACGGGAATGGTAGCATAGGAGAAATCAAGCTGCATTGTCCCTTTGATCTTTGCTCCCCAAGATCTGGAAAGAAGCATGCCAAATCTAGGAGGTATATCCGCCACGACCACATCCATCAAAACATTTTTAGCTGGAATCTGATCCAAACTGACCACCAAATCTTTGATAAGACCAATGCACCTTACTCTACCAGAATCAAAGGAGTAGAGGTCATGATACTTTCTAGTAATATCCAACCCCAATTTCTCCATGATAGCCTTAGGCATGAGATTATGAGAGGCTCCGGAATCAAACATAGCATTGTGTAATACATAGTCATGCACCCGCAGGCTGATGTAAAAAGGAGCTACATCACTATCTTGAGACTGACCTTCCAATGCTAGACCAAAAATCAACTTAGGTCTATCATCCTCCATGTTCACCATATCAGATGATAGATCCAAATTCAAAATCTTAGACACCTGACCTTTGTAGCTATTGTTTTTCATCAACTCAGTTAAAGGAATAGATACTTTTAACTTAGCAATTTCATTTTCTAAGTTAAAAACTGAAATCTTTTCTACCTCTTTTGCTGAAACATCCTTCTTTTCTGTCTTCGCCTTTGACACACTTGGCTAATTGGATCTTTCATTTGCTGATGGCGTTTTGTTGGTGGTAGGATCAGCTATCTCTTTTCCCTTTTTCTGCACAATGGGAGGATCATTCTTCGGTGTTGTTATCTCCTTCCTTTTCTGAATTGGATTTATGGGCAAATATCTATTTCTGAGTGAATATTATCGTTGTTGGGCTGACAAAGCATTCATGTATTCTCTTTGATATTCATCCGACTCCTCCTCAAGAACTGTTTCATTCACCAAGATGAAATTTTTGTCCCATTGTACAGCTGAATTCTCGGAATACTCCTCATCTTCAGTAATAAAAATTGGCATATCATCGAGTGTAAAGAAATGATTCTCTTCTCCAATTACGTTCTCCTCATCGTTTTATTCCGGGCCATATACAAAATTCTGTTGTAAGGGTGTCTTTACCTGCTACTGCGCTGCTTGGTCTTGTGCTCGCTGCTCTCTTTGCTTAATTCTAAATTGTGGTTGCTGCTGACCACGGAAGTTGGGATTTCTAACTTGTGGTTCAGACTTGTCAATTGTCAATCTGTCAAACATCTTCTCCATCTTCCTGAGCACTTGATCTGAAGTGGAAACCTCTTCCTTTATTGTTACCTTCTTTTCAGCCTTTGTTCTAGCTCTCTTGGCAAGGAGATTAGCTTCAACACTGACTGTAATTTTCTGCATGTCTTCCAAAGTGGTCGGATCTCTTTCTCTTAATTGATAGGCCATATCAGGATTGAAACCATCTGGAAAATTAATCAAAGCCAGCCCCATAGGTGGCTTTATATGATCAGGAATTGCATTGTAAACTGAATTGAATCTAATACAATAATCTTGAACAGACTCACCAACATTTCGCTTGATGTTCTCATATTCAGAAAGGATCTGAAGAGGATTTTTCTTCACTTCCCAGCGATCCAAGAATTGTCTCTGAAGATTAGTCAATGTAGTGATGCTTGCAGCCGGCAAAGCTCTGAACCACTTCCTCACTTCACCACCAAAGGTTTGTACAAACAGTCTCATTGTTACATTTTCGGCATCAATCTCATGAAGGTCGAAGAAATCTGTCATCCTATCCACATGTTGTTGAGCTATAACACTGTGAGGAGTGCCATCAAATAGTGGAATTTTGCTTTGATAATCGGCGGGCATATCATCCAAATTTTGAGGGAGCACAATGGGTGCAAAACGAGCAGCCATTGCTCTCAGTGGATTTGCAATTGGTCTTGGGGATGTTGGGGTAGTGGGTGAAACTGGTGTATGGGGTGTATAAGGTGGGGATGGTGGTGAAGAAATTTTGGGTGTTGAGGGGTAGAAGGAGTGGACGGAGGTGACACCACTGCAGATTTTTGATCAGAGATAAATGTTGCACGGGAATGGTGGGAATCAAGGGAGTTTCGGTAGGAATTCTAGAGCTAGATGCAATTGCAGAAGACCCAAGGGTTGCAGATGCAGACTCTAAGAAATCAGTGATATTTGAAGCCACAATTGAAGTTTGGAGCTGATTCAAGATATAATCATCAATTGATATATTGGCCCTTTCAGTTTCAATATCTTTAACAAACTCTAGATTTAAGGTAGTAGAAGCAACAACACTTTCAAACTTGGTTTCAAACAAAGACAACTCAAACTGCTCGTCAAACTCAAGATCTTCAAGATACTAAAAAACAACAGGACATGAATGAGATTTGAACACGGGAATCACATAACTTTCTTGGCGAAGGATTCTCGGAATAAGATTGGGATTTTCTTACACAGGAGGTGGATCAGGATCCGGATTTGCTCTGGTATATCTTCTAGAAACCAGTGTGTTATTATTTCCAAGAAATCAAATGGACATTACCAACTTGTTTAGCCTATAAAACTCTAAACTTATCATCCAAAAGCTTAGAATTCTCAGATGTACTAGGGAAATTTGCAAGTTAGATATCCCATTTATAAGACTAGACCGGAGATTGACTGAAGTAGCTTTTATTTACTTGCACTAATGCAAAGCAAAAGCATTTCGAAGGCTACCTGGCTAATCTTCACACTCCGTTTGTAGTTTATAAAATGAATAACACTAACAAACAAACAATATCATCCCCAGTATGGTCACCACTATGTTAGGGCCTAAATCTACCTCAGGCTGAGAAAGGTAGGATTTAGGGTAACATCAAACCAAGCTTAACCTGGTAGCTAGCCCTACCAAGTCGGAAGAGGGCTCTCTCCTGTCAATCTCAGCAAAAATGATCAATGAGGCTTGAGATGACTTGAATGAAGACTGATTTTAGGCTAGGTATTTGTGCAAAAGGGTTTGATTGAATTTGATGATGTTTTGTTGGCTCAAATGGAAAGGCAGTTTTTGGGTCTTGGGAATGAGGCTCAGTTTTGCAGAGGTCTCAATAGGGCAAGGTAGGCAAGTGATTTAATACTTCAAATTGAATGAAATGGAAAGATTTAGACATGTGAGGAGTTGAAGAGGGCAAGAAAACCTCAAGGATCCTCTTCAAACAGCTGAAAACATCAATAACTAAGCAAACCCTAGGTAGAGCACTGTAATTTCAATGGATTCTACCTTTATCCTTGTTTGTTTTAGTTAAGAAGAAGCAAGAGAGATAATGGCATACATAAAACACATATAAACTTACAATTTACAGAAGGAAACACAATATCAAAGCAACATGCCACATGAATCCCATAGAGTGTTGCAAACCACTGGTCTATTCCTTAGCCAAAACTGCTGAAATGAGTATATAATAAGCTCCAAGCTTTCCCAAAATTCCAACCATACTAATGACTGAAAAAAACATAATATATGCACATGACGTGCATGATGTAATGGCTGGGGCGGATGGCTTTCACACCGCCCAGCCAAGTTCGAATCCTGTGGAGAGGTTGTAAAATGTTGTAAAAATGTGGAATATGAGTGGGTCCTACCGAAGCTTACAAAAAAAAAAGAAAAAAACATAATATATAGGCAAACAAAAACTCATGCTAGCCTCCAGGGGTCGAACTCATGATTTTAGGAACTGTTCCAACTAATTCTAAACTGAGAACTACAAATTAGGCAGTGGAACAGCATGCGTCTAAAAACTAGGGAACTGATTCATTCAGTTGTAAACTAACTTTTTATGGATGAATCTACCTCCATGAGTGAAAATTTGTCATAATTACATCAAGATCCATCAATTTACATTAAATTACATCATAAGTTTGGCATTAAGAAAGAGAAAAGTCAAACTGTCAAGGAACTAGGCGAAAAACAGAGTATACTTGGTCAAACTAAGCAAAATTTCTCATATGCGCCGCACTGATTTCTCTATGCATAGCACCGGTTTGCAGCCACTTTTGGAGGTCTTCCCGGTGTTCAAATTTTCTCCAAGTGTGCTTGTTGGAAAGGCCTACCTGTCTACTTTCTAGAACAAGTGGAATTTTTGAATTTGGCCTCCATTTGCCCCTCCAAAATTGAGTTCTCCCAACATTGCTTCCTGTGTGTCAAAATAGGGGCAGTAAGGTCATTTTTTAGGTGTTTTTGACCTTTTTGGGGGCTCATAACCTGTCAAAATTTCTTGGCCATTGGTATGCATGCATATTTTTCCATGCCAAATCCAAAAATGCTAATTTTTTGTAATTTGGAGGCTCCCATCAAAAGCGAGCGCCAGGTGGCGCGGCGCATAGGGCAGAAAATTTTGTGTTTTGGCCCAAAATTTTCAAAATGCAAAAAGTGTCCCAAATTTTTTGAAATTTGGGCTGAGTGTTCTCCATTAAGTGTTGTGTTGGGCCAAAGAAGCCTCAGCCAAGATCTGAAGTTTATCTTGCGCTTTTTGCCTCCTCAATCTCTTCTTCAATTTTGCCTTCAAGCTCCTGATTCTAGCTTGGCACACCATATTCCTTGACAAATAATGATATGCCATGTTTCTCAACATATTCTTCTCAATGATGGCTTTCTCCAACCTCCTCTCTAAGTGGATATTAGCTCTTTCAAGCCATGATTCTCGATCGGCATTGATTTCTTGCTCAAGTGATGTGAGATTCACCTTCCTTCCTTTGGCAGCTTGGCGGTTTTCTCACATGTTTTGCAACTCCATAATCGCTTATTGATTCTCAAGCTGCTTGTTTCTTTGCTCCAAGTACTTTATTATCCACTCGGCTCTTTCCAAGTTGAGGGACAAAACATTGATGTCCGCCTGTTGCTCTTGGATGACTTCCTTGAGCTTTGAGCTTTGTGGGCCCAAATCCGTGTCATCATCCTGAATGAGAATGAAGTTGGTCTCCTGCTCACCTGAAGGCCCCTCATCATGTAATGGCCTCTTTCCCTTGTCCTGAACCTACTATGTTGATGAAGGAAGCGAGACCCCTTCCACCCCGGGTGGAGATAATACTCACTTTGCTGCTGCAAACAACTGTCTAGTGCCCCTTTGATAGGTGACAAATACTGGCACACTAGCGGTCTGTGTCTCATGACCCTCCTGCTGATGAGAAGGTCCACCTGTCTCATGGAAAGTCTCTGGAGGTACCTGAAGAGCTGTGAAGAACTCATGAGAAATGAAATCCTCCCATGAGATGCCCTGCAAACCAAGCTGATGCATGACCACAATTTTAATGAGAGAAAAATGAGATATATTGTTGAACTGCTACTAAGGAGTCTTCTGTTGTACTAGTGTGGTCATATTCTCAATATTTCGGCACATGAAGTAGGGGAGATTCATCATTCTCACCCTGGTAAAGTGCATCAACAACCTGATATGATAGGCATATAGGCGAGAAAATCGGCCCTCACAGCTGAAATATTTCATTATCAGTTTCATCAAGGGAGCATATGAGTCTTTCAGGTACCGAAAGGGAAACACTCTGCTGAGTTGTCTCAAATAACTGGGCTTGATGTATGGTTCATAGTGTTCCCTGTCAATCTGCTGCCCTTTATTCCACTGCTCTCCGACATTAGGAATGTCGGTTGCTAGAGAAATAGACTCCGGTGTGAAGGTACATGTCACACCAGCTAGAGTGGTTTGGCCATTATGTAGATGAAGCACAAACAACTGGGCCAACTCATGATAATATTGGACTTTAGCAACCATTTCATAGAACTCATAGCAGGATTAGTGTTGGAAGCATGTCATAGCAAAAGGGCAGGCCTGCAGCTCAACAAGTGTGGTAGGTTCCTCTCGTATATGTTTGCCACCCTTATGAGGTCTCCTTGGTGCATGTACCTCTGTAGGAGAGTCACTGTGTGTCTCTTCCTCACGGTCATATGAAGGATCAGACTCCATTTTTGCTAGTGGGTGAGTTTTCTTAATGAGTAGTAGGAGATTTATGGTGTTTTTAATTTTCTTCCACCAAGGGAAAAGTATATGATGGATTTTGGGACTGTTAGGACAGGGTTTTGTTTGGGAAACAGGGGATTAGGGAGTGATATGTAAGTTTTAGGGACAACAATTAGGGTTTGGGGATTTATAGTTAGAATTTGGGAAAATGGGATTTGGGGATAGGGATGACTGAATATGGGAGTCATGGAATGGGTGGATAAGCTGAGAAAATGAGTGGAGAAGTGAAAAAATGAAGGAGTGGAAGAATAAACTTGGCAGCAAAATGACAAGTACAAACCCTAGGCAATGGCTTTTGAGAAATTGCAAGGTATTAGGGTTTGAATTTTCTTTTACACAACCACCATAAATTGTATGAAAAACTCCTTCACTAGCAAGGAAGAGAGATTAACTTACTTGCACACTGGACGTTTTGAGAGATTTTAGCAATTTGAGGGAGTTTTTGCGAGAAACAGGCTTGGCAGCGCTATGCGTTGTGCCTCAAACCCAACGCGTTGCACCTCCTGTGTGCACCGTGCCAGTTCAAATTAACACTGAGGAAAGCGACTCTATGCACCATGCCACTCACCCAGTGCACCACGCCCACAAATTTAGACAGTTTTTCTCCAGTTCCACTTCCTTTGCTCAAACACGGCCTTCACTTTGATCAACCTTGTTCTTTAAATGAAAATGAGCTTTTGAATTGAGAAAATGATTTATATACAAGGAGCTTTTTAATTTTTGATTCATAAAAACCCACTTTTATAATGTTTGCAATGTGACTTTGTTTTTCACCTATGTTTTTTGAGTAGTTTCCTTTATTTGAGCCTTTTAATGAACTGAATGACTTGATCTTTGTTTGCCTTGTAGGGGATGGAGCTACTGAAGCTTGGCACAGTGACCAGGGTTGCCACTGAAGTGATTTACATACAAGAGAACTGAAAATACATGAATTTATATAAATAAACTCTGTTTTTCCTCAAAACAGAGTTTTGAGGAAAAATACATTTCCGAGTGAAATTTATTGATACTGGAACTTTATTCAGCCTCCTCATGCACCTGCTGACTGTTATTGGATATTTTGAAGACCTTTTTGATGAAACCCTAGACCTAATGAAACTGAAACCCTAGAAATGACTCTTGCAAATTTAAAGACAAAAAGTGACTGCAGATGATCTTGATGAATGGAAATGAGCCAGCAGGTAAAGGACATGAGGGAAAATGTACAATAAGCCACTACCGCCAGATGATCCATGCTCCTAATGGAATGCAACTGACTAAGCGAGACACCTAATATGCAATGCAACAAGAGAATTTGATCTCTGATGGAGGGATGAAGATACCGACACTAACACCTGGTTTGGGTCACCTAGTTGTTGTGTGCTTAGGATAATATCTATGTTTGTGTGTATAAGAATTGATTTTGGTTAAGAACATATTATCAATGTTTTTTCTTTTGGTATCTTAGTTTGGCAATATGTGTATGACATGGATGTTGATTCGGGATTGAGACACATAGATCCATGGATGATCATGGTTATGTGAAACATATGGTTAATTATGGTTTATGGATGATACATGATTTATATGATTATATATGTTTAATCTTGTAATGAGCAAAATGTGGCAGATACATAGTTATTTGCAAACAAGAATGCTCAAATTATAAATGACTGTGGAAGTCATGATACATGATTTTTATGATTTTATATGCTTAATCTTGTATTGACCAGGATGTGATATGGAACGTGGTTATTTTCAAACAAGGATGTTCAAATTTTAAATGGCTACGAAAGTCATTTCTCTAGAACTAAAATGGTTGTGGAAGTCATTCACAATCTTAAGTAAAATGTGAATAAGTTAATTATGAAATTCATTGATTCCTTTGATCTATGAGATTGTGATGTGTGCAGATCTTGGAACAAGACCTTACCAAAGAACCATCACATGGGTATGAGCTCACAATCAGTACCTTAAGGTGAAGTGTGGAGTTTCAAAGCAGAGTAGATAAGACGCCATGGAAATTAGGGCGAAAAGTCCTAAATCCATGAGAGATAAAGACGTGGAGCCTTGTATATATAATAAAAATTTTAGGGCGTGGTGCCCTGAATATTTAAAAATATCAAGGTGTAGAATCTTGGATCTTTAGAGTAGATCAGGGCATGGAGTCCTTAATCTAATAAGGCACGAATATGCATGCAATAGGGTACGGAATCCCTATTCTCCAGAAGAAAAATACCACTCATGGAAGCTCGGGGATGAATTTCCTTAATAAAACCTCTTTTCTAACAATCCTAGAGTGACTTTCTAAAAATAGAAAGTGAAGTCTAGTATCTCAAACATGACTTTCCAAAAATAGTAAATCACCTTACATAAATTGGCAATCAAGTATAGTTGAAGGAAAATCACTTAACTTATCATTAATCAATCATAATTGTTCAATCTAGAATTAATCCTCAGTATTATTAATATTATTATTATCTTTTATGAGACTATGATATTATTATTAAAAGAGAATTACAAGTCACCTTCATCTCCTCAATCACTTCACATCTCTCTCCTTGATGACTCTCATGGCTCTATGTAAATCTCTCTCTTTTGATAATACATTACACTCTATTTTATGCACTCATCAAAGAATGGCATATTCCTCTTCAACTCATTAAAGACATGTCATAAAATATTCCTCTTACGCTCTCTTTAATGCATAAGTTAAATTATCATTAACTAAGGGATGCATACCTCTCCTTAATGGCATGAGTTACACTCCTCTAAATGGAATGCAATGCATGCATATTGCTCCTCCTTTATGACAAGAATTTGTTGCTCCTCCGATATATGTGTCTCTTGTTTTCTCACTTAGAGGGAGGAAGGCGCATTATGATACCAAGAGTTGGAGAGATTTGAGAAATATTATGAGAGTGAGAGACTTGGAGAGTAGCCAATTGCTTTCGAAATGATTTTGAAATTTCTAATCTAAATTACTATGTAGCTCTACCTGGTGGAGCTGACCATGAGTGGTGTTGGGAGTGTTAGACTCCGTCTTCTCAAGTCCTCTGTCAGAGTCCAATTCAGACAGGTGGCTGTCAAAGTCTCTGTTCAATATGCTGGAAACGGCTTTTACAACTTATCAGAAAAGGATCACCGCACATATGCCTCTGCTGGAGCTATTCTTTTAACAGAAAAGACATGGCAATATTTGGAGGAAGGATTAGTTCCATCGACATCCCCGACATCAAGTAACTGGTTAGATTCTGCAGTAAGGTCTTCTTCCAAATCTTGGAAAGGTCAGTTTCCAACCCAAAGATTGGTTGAAAAGGTTATCTCAGAGATCTCCTTCCACAACCAGGACAATTTCTGAGCGATAACAACAGCATTAATATTTGTCAATGGACTTGTATTTTTCCGGAGGTATGTTCCTCACCAAGCAGATAGGCTGGAGAAAACAAATGTAATTGGAAAACAAAGCAAATGTAATTAGAAGTGGAGCATCCAGCAAGGTTTATCGCTTTAGATAGAGGAGGAATGACCTGTTGTAGAGTTTTATGGGTTCATAAAACTCTACAACAGGTCATTCCTCCTCTATCTAAAACTATCCTCACCTGTATGGATTCATTATTTAAAAAAGTTTATCGCGCTGACATACCCAACAATGAAACAGTGGCAGTGAAGCACCTCTGGACGAACTCCAAAATGGATATAGATGATATCAGAACGAATAACGAAGTGGGAAGCATTTACTGTGAGAGTATGACCATTGATTGTCCAAGGAGGAAGTTGAAACATTGGGAACCATTCGCCACAGAAACATAGTGAAGCTCTATTGTTATATGTCCAACAGGCAGTCTAATGTGTTGGTCTATGAATACATGCTTAATGGGAACCTGTTTCAAGCTTTGCATAGCAATAATAATTCGGATTGGCCAACATGACATAAGATTGCATTAAGGACGGCTCATGGATTATCTTCTCTTCACCACGATTGCTCCCCTGCAATTATTCAAAAGATGTCAAGTCTACCAATATCTTGGTGGATCAATTTTATGAGGCCAAGATTGCTGATTTTGGTGTTGCAAAACTTCTTCAAAGCTCGTAACAGAGGAGGGGATTCAATAATTTTTGTAGTCACTCACGGTTACATTGCTCCTAAACATGCATACTCCTTGAAGGTCGCAAGAAAAAAAACGATGTTTACGGTTTTGTTGTGGTTTTGCTGGAGCTCGTAACTGGCAAATGAGTCATTGAACAAGAGTTTGGGAGAACAAGGATATTCTTTATTGGACTTCATAAAAAAAATATGAGAAGGAAGGTGCGCTACGCACACAGAGGTGCGCTACGCACTGGGTAGAGCCCACAAAATTTCTCTTATTCATCCAGACATTGGCATGCTGCTAGTGTTCGCTAGTGTTCATGAAGACTTCTGGAGATATTTGAATTTTGAGAATTGTCAAATTATTACAGAGCAATTGGCTGTAGAACTACATTTCCCAGGTTCTCTTTTGGATGTTTTTGTCCGTGAAGCATTGCGTGCTCTTAGGAGTCTTGAGGTGCTTAACTATTGATTGGGGCAACAAACACAACAGAGAGGCAATGGAAATTGGAAAGGCAGGGAGAGATACGATCTATTGAGATGGTCCATAAACGCTTTGAGACTTTCCCTGAAGCATTTGTGACAAACCTTCAGCCACCAATGCTCAACACGCTTCATAGTGGTTATCTTAATGCTGAGGCGTCTACACAGACAAACAAATTCTATGCTGCAAAGTTCTCACCCTTTTGGAATGAAATTATTAAAAGTCTCCGTGAAGAAGATTACATTAATAATCGGGAAATGGAATTGCTTCTTGTCCCAAGCAATAGTGGGAGCTTAAATTCAGTACAATGGCCACTATTTCTTCTCACCAGTAAGATTTTTCTGGCCATAGATTTGGCTGTAGAGAGCAGAGACACACAATACGAATTGTGGGACAGAATTATGAGAGATGAATATATGTGCTATGCTGTTGTCGAATGCTACTACAATGTGGAGAAAATACTAAAATCATTGCTTGAAAATGAAGGCAGGCTATGGGCTGAAAGATTGTTTCGTGATGTAAATGAGAGTATACTAGATCAATCTGTTCTTGTCAATTTCCAAATAAATAAGCTGCCTCTTCTGCTATCAAGAATAACAGCACTGACAGGTCTTCTGGGACATGAAGAGACACCTCATCTAGCAAGGGGGGCTCTGAAAGCTATGCAAGATCTTTATGATGTAGTCACTCATGATATCTTGTCTCCTAATCTAAGAGAGAATTACGACACTTGGGGCATTCTCAAGAAAGCAAAGATTGAAGGACGCCTCTTCTCACAGATGGAATGGCCTAAAGATCCTGAAATTAAGGAACAGATCAAGAGGTTGCACTTGCTTCTTACTATCAAGGACTATGCTGTGAATATACCAAAAAACCTTGAGGCAAGACGTCGGCTAGAATTTTTTACAAATTCATTGTTCATGAAAATGGCACCAGCAAAGCCTGTGCGAGAAATGATGCCTTTTAGTGTCTTTACTCCATACTACAGTGAGACTGTAATGTACAGCATGTCTGAATTACGGAAGGAAAATGAAGATGGAATTTCTATTCTCTTTTATCTTCAAAAGATTTTCCCAGATGAATGGAAAAATTTTCTAGAACGTATTGGTCGAGATCAAACTACACTGGATTCAGAGCTTCAGGACAATTCCAGTAATCTCTTGGAGTTGCGCTTATGGGCTTCATATCGTGGCCAAACACTAGCAAGAACTGTTCGAGGTATGATGTACTACAGAAAAGCTCTTATGCTACAAAGCTATGTGGAGAAGCAAGTCTCTGGGGACATCGAGGCTGGTATTTCTGGAGTTGATTTGACAAATACACATGGATATGAGCTATCTCGTGAAGTGCGAGCTCAAGCAGATCTGAAATTTACCTATGTTGTGACATGTCAAATTTATGGACAACAGAAGCAAAAATGAGCAGCAGAAGCTGCTGATATTGCCCTTCTAATGCAATTACTAGATTATTGATTGTGAAGCTTGCTAATCTATTTTGCATGGACAAGGGTGCAACATCTGATCCCATTTCAAATGACAAGAAAGTAATTTCCGTATACATGGACATTGCGCTTTAATGGTATTGGAAAGGAAGCATTTTTGGCCATGAATGCAAGCGAAATGAAACGCTTTTAGAGATATCGACACCTATCAAAATGCCAAAATAAACAGAGACATCTGTCACAGCAGAGAAATAGGGTCGATTTGCCTATTTTTGACCTCAGTTAAATCTCCAAGTGGATCTGCGCTCCAATTTGTGTCTTTAAAGTGGCCATCAGAGGATTTTAAGGGGAACGATCTTCTGTTTTTAGAATAAAGAGATGATTCTATCCCTATTTTTGTAACTTCAGGTGAAACAACGCCCTTTTTTGGGTCGATCTGTTTTCTCCTAGAATAGTTTATTTAATGCATTAAAAAATCACTTGTAATTTTTTAGTGAAGAGAGAGAATTCTGAGAGCTGGTGGAAGAGAGAACAGAGTTTCATTGTGCGGATTTTGACAGGGATTTTAATAAAAAATACAGCTCTGACCCCTGAGATTCCTGTGGTATGAAATTTAACATTTGTCTCATCCTTTGTTTCATATGTAGTCTGTTGTGTTTCCATTTCATTTCATTTCTAAATGAATACTTTTAAGTGAGAAAGGCAGAATTCAAATTATTTGCTATGTCTTGAGGAAGTGTTCATATTAAATGTTTTCTTCTGTTTGACAAGGATTCATCTTCTATGCCCTTGTCAACATCTCAACAGTTCACCCACTCCACAATGCTTCAAATTTGATGTTAAACTTCTTGCCTATCTTGCCTCAGGAGATAATCTGTGTTTTTGATTATATTTCTCTGTTTCAAGTTGTTCTTTGCCCATGCAGCCCAGAAAACCCAATCATTTATTGAAAACCCCTTTCTATCAATTTACTAGCCTAAAATCAATATTCCTTATCGGTCATCTCAACCCCTTTGAAAACTTGTTTGCCGAGATAGACCCGGAGAGAGCCCTCTCTTGTCCTCGTAGGGCTAGCTACGAGGCTGAGCTTGGTTCGATGTGGCCTCGAGTTTTGCCTTCCTCAGCCTGAGGCAGATTTGAGCGCTAACAGGGAAGAAGTGAAACTTATCTTCCTCAGCTTGCCTTGGATATCTCTCTACTGCTATATTATGGTATTGTTTGTGAGCTCTTACAGCTTGGGGGTTCCAGTGGGAAAAGTTCTCCTTGGATATGGTTGGGAGGAAAACCGAATGGTTTACAATAAGTTGGTAAGGATATTGGAGTAGGAGCATAATCCCAATGGAGCTGGAGCATATTTCCATCTTTGGAATTGTATAAATACACTGCCAAGTTTCCATCAGTTGACTACAATACCATATTATCATAAATTTGAGTTTTTTTTCTCCATGTACAATTGTAGATGAAGTTTGCACACTAAGTGTTTGACAAAGTGATAAATGAGATAGTAGGAATGTTTTTGTTGTTGTTGTTTTAATAAATCGCATCTCTGGAATGTTTTGTTACTTTTCCGCTCAACATCAGGGGGTATCCATGCCTTTTGGCCATTTAACCCCCCATTTGATTCCAAAAAAGTACTTTGCAAAACCCAGATCGAAAATCTGGGCGATTTTACATATTGTTGTTGTCAATTATATGCGTCTGTTTTCGAGTTTTTGATGAAAAACTAAGATTGTTTAGTCCTTGTTTTAAGATGCCAACATTTGAAGTTTCAATTTCTGAATTTTCTGAGTTGAATAGGTTGAAGAAGAATCTCAAATTCATTGTTGCCAAGTGTTTGGCAAAATGCCTCAATGGTTGTAGATTGCATGCTTGCAAAGTGTTTGTCAAAATGCCTCAATGGTTGTAGATTGCATGTTTGCAAAGTGTTTGTCAAAAGACATGAATGGTTGTAGTTTTTGTGCATATAAATTGTTAGAGTAAAAGTCCTACTTACCGTCATGCAAAGTGTTTGTCAAAAGACATGAATGGTTGTAATTTTTGGGAATATAAATTGTTAGAGTAAAAGTCCTACTTACTGTCACGGAAAGTCTTTGTCAAAAGACATGAATGGCTGTAGTTTTTGTGCATATAAATTGTTAGAGTAAAAGTCCTGCTTACCGTAGTTTTTATGTACTAGAAATTTATGAATTGACTATTTAATGAATGTAGCTTCTTATGTCTACAAGTTTTTGGTATGAATGTGAAAATTAATTTAATAATTTGTTGAAGTGTGAATAGAGAATAGATTTGTTGTTACTTTTATTATCTAAATATTTCATAAAAAAAAGGGGGTTGTTGGAAACAATTTTATAGTGAATTTCTGTAGGATTTTTGCAAGCGAGCATAATAAGTTTTGTCTGAGCTACATGTCTTCATGTGTGCATTCTTGTGCTTCAATGACTGTAGAAAATAACTACTTATGTCCAACTTATGCAGTTTTCTTGTTTTACATGACACTTTTTGCAGAATAACATGCTTCTGAATTAGTAACAGTAGTTGTTTTTGTTGAATCAACATTCATTATATAATTCTCATGATTGCAGCATTGCCTTAATAATTGGGATTGGGAATTTTAATTGATGAATTTGGAAATGTTGCTGAGTCAATATATTTTGTGATTCTATTTCATAAATATATCATATTTATTAGATTTATTGATGAAGAGAGACACATTATTCCCTTAGTTAACTTGCTATAGGTAGGTTAATACTCATATACTTATATTTGATTTTTGTGAAAAAAGTATAATACTTTTGTGGTTATGATATCAAGAGTCAATAAATGAAGCTTATTTAGCATAATCTAGGAAATCAGATAGGTTGATCTAGCTTAATGTTCGCACATGGAATTATGGTAGAATTCATTTCCACTCTTACTTAGAGCTCATGTATAAGTATGAAAAGAGCACATGTTATGACCTTTTAAACTTGAGAGGAAATGTGTTTTGGACTTGGTCTTAAGGGAAAGTTATCCCTAATTTTTTATGTTATATTCTTACATTGAAATAGTTGAAGGAATATGATCAAATGATAGCTACGTTAGTCATATTATGAGTAAAACAAAAATAAAATAAAAATAAAAATTGAGTAATAGTATTCAATGTGACCTTTACTTCTCTATACTATTGATGGTTGGTAAGGTGGGACCTTACATATGGTATCGGAGCCAAGTTAAAGCACTAGGGCCTAATGGGCCAACATGCTTGCTTGTAGGTTGATGTATGAATGGTTATTTTCAATGCATGTTGGATTATTGTGTATGTTGACTTGGAAGCATATTGGTTGCATAAAGTATATTATTATTATTATGTCATTTAGAAACTCGTGAAAGAAAAAGAATGGCTTCTTATATACCTTTATATTTTTGTTAACACAAATTATAAGAAATATGATAAAGGACTTAAAGACATGTAGGGAAAGGATGTGCTTGAGAAGTTGGGGTTAAACCCAAGCATGTGCATGGTTTGATTTTCAATGCGTGAGTGAGATATGTGGAGTGGATGCATGGTTACATATATGTTTAATGCATCATTATCAATGTGATATGGGCCTACTAGCCATCTCTACTAGTTGAAATTGTATCTACCAAGAAACATATTAACCTAATCTAAACTATAGCATGATGGCATTGGTGTGTATTCTTTGGGAATGTGTGTCAAGTGTAAGGCCAATATTCAATTAACATGATGATTGAGTTCATCATGTTAATTTTGACTCTTTTCTTACCTACACTAATGGAAACTTAACAAAAGCTAACTTGAAGGATGTCACTTTTAACTGTGAATGAAGATTCAAGAGTAATGTATGCGCATTAATTTGATGTGTTAAAATATGATTTGGGAATACATTCTTAATGAGTAAGAATGGAATTCCTATGATTTCTTTGACATGACTTTGTGTAGTTTGGGTTGACTTTATGCATCAAATAACTTGAAATTACTCAGATACTAGGTTGAGGTATGACCTTCCTAATAAACAAGAGGCTTAACTGATTGGTGCATGAAGGGTTTTGGAAGCCATTTGAAGGAACACTTGAAGGTTATGTTTTCCCTAAGTTATGTATGGGTGTGAAATCCATACTAGCATATATATATATATATATATATATATATATATATATATATATATATATATATATATATATATATATATGAGCTGATGTATGGGTGTGGAATTCATACTAGCGTATATCTATGAGCTAAGTAATGAGGTAAGGTATGGGTGTGGAATCCATACTAACATATATCTATGAGCTAAGTAATTCTTCTTGTTAGAATGAACAAAAATATTTTGATGAAATCTCAGACATGATTAAGGAGGATTGATTATGTGTAATTAAAGTTAAATGGATAGAGATTCGTAACATGAATTTGTTTGCGATTTAAATCCATTATTTTATTTTTATTACAAATGAAGATACTAAGATTGGTATAATAAACACCATTAGGTGGTTTAGAATGTTTGGAATAATTGATTTTGATATATGGAGTCAAGTGTGAACTAGGTACCTGTCCTCTAGTATTTTAATTATTTTGTGCGTTTTTAGGTAGAATTAAAATGATTTTCAAATGATTGAAATGTGGAAAAATATCATTGTGATAAGTGGATGAAATATCCTTTCTATTGGCTCAAGACAAATTAGGTATAGGAAATCCATAATAGTCTCTTTAATTATTTTTTCAGCTGAATATTGGTTGAATTCTATTTAACCAAATTAATTAGGGAAATTATGAGGATTTAACTCATGAATTGCTCTAAACTATTGCTAGTTAGGTGGTTGAGTCAAAATTCATATTGTTTATGAACTTGATGAACTACTTTCTTGGAATTTGATTAACTTGTAAATTATTAAGAGAATAACATGTTTAGAAGATAAACATTTTATGTAGTGAGAACTTTGTTTTACTTTAACTTAAAGAAAAAGGTATGTGATTAATGAAAAGCTTAGTTGAGTTATTGTTTTACAAGAAGTGATATTTTTGGAGGGAGAAATTGAAGGAGAGTGAGATCACATTTTGATGAATTGGAATTCTTGCATGATTTAGAAGCCTAAGATGATTGTATTATATGTGTAATGGAGGAGATCGATGGATTTAGGACTTTTGTTCTTCGATGTATAGTTGTATGAGTAGTTAGTAATCCTGCAAAAGGTTATATTCTTTTGAGAGGTAGTAATCAACAAGATTATTCAGAATTTGAGAAATGTATGGTTTTCATAACTTTTTTTGTTTATTTGTTTGTATGTATTAATAGTAAGGAATAAGACATGAAACCAAATGGATTGATTAATTATTGAGTAGAAATTACGAGTGATTTTATAGTGGGAGAACAAGTTGACTTATAATAATCAAGATAGATTCAATAATACAGATATTGTTTTTGTATAATTACAAAAGTTGTTCTTGATTACAAGCCACTTTCGAAAAGATATATTTAATTATTTTTGGAATGAATATCTTCTAATTGAATCATTCATAATTGATTCTCAAGTAAGAGAAGTGAATAATAATGAAGATTATGGGAATTAAAGGAATGGTCTATAATACAAAAGTGGGTCAATGAGGACTATATGGAACCTTATCTTGTTAGTTTAAAAAAAAATGGTGTCTTAAACCTAAAATTATAAATTTTCCTAAAGATTGAGCATTTAGTAAAAACTATAGGTAGATCCTAAAGATTTTGATTGCAAGAATGTCTTATGGAATGAAAAGGGGAAACTTGGATTGAGAAGACATAAATTAAGTGAGATGTAAGAGTGGGTTTTATATATGACATCATGTTTTGTTGCATAGTTTCACTAGCAATTGTATGTGGATGATTTTATGCTTCTTGTATGCAAATTTTATTGTCAGATGGGATGGACCATTATTGTTTTTATTTACAACCAATGTGTGAGCTATTTATAGCTTGGCAAGCTCAATGTACTATAGAACCAAGAAGATGACACATGTAGGATTCATGTAGACTATGGAAAGGAACATGTGTACTATAGAACCAAGAAGATGACACATGTAGGATTCATGTAGACTATGAAAAGTAACATGTAGAATTCAGAATATTATAGATATCTTAATTAGATGTCATATCAATTACATAAAATAGTATTTTGATATGGTACTATAAATTGTATGGTTGGTTTTGATATAGAAATATTTATCATTTTATATAGAAACATGCATAATATGGCATCGATATATTTTCTACTTGATTAAGAATGGTATCTTTCAGTTTTCATGGAGTTGCTCCCAATTTAGAAAACATTAAACTATGGTTTGGCATGAAGAAAAATATATCAAATACATATACATAAGGTTAACACCTTGGTGATAGGAGAATTGAAAATAACTAAGTATCTTATGACTGTAGGAAAAACTTCGGGCCAAGTTTAGCCCAAGAGGTGAGATAGCTTTGATGACACTTAGAGAGTGTGATTTTGATATAATGATATAATATTATGCGTGAGAAGCTTATGTACATGCTTATATGCGATAAACCTAGTTTGGGTCGCCTAGTCGTTGTGTGCTTAGGATAATATCTATGGTTGTGTGTATAAGAATTGATTTTGGTTAAGAACATATTATCGACTTTTTCTCTTTTGGTATCTTAGTTTGACAATATGTGTATGCCATGGATGTTGATTCAGGATTGAGACACACAGATCCATGGATGATCATGGTTATGTGGAACATATGGTTAATTATGGTTTATGGATGGTACATGATTTATAAGATTATATATGTTTAATCTTGTAATGAGCAAGATGTGGCAAATACATAGTTATTTGCAAACAAGGATGCTCAAATTATAAATGACTGTGGAAGTCATGATACATGATTTTTATGATTTTATATGCTTAATCTTGTATTGACCAGGATGTGATATGGAACGTGGTTATTTTCAAACAAGGATGTTCAAATTTTAAATGGCTATGAAAGTCATTTCTCTAGAACCAAAATGGGTGTGCAAGTCATGCACAATCTTTGGTAAAATGTGAATAAGTTAATTATGAAATTCATTGATTCCTTTGATCTATGAGATTGTGATGTGTGCAGGTCTTGGAGCAAGGCCTTACCAACGAACCATCAAATGGGTATGAGCTCACAATCGGTACCTTAAGGTGAAGCGTGGAGTTTCAAAGCATAGTAGATGAGAAGCCATGGAAATTAGGGCGTGGAGTCCTAAATCCATCAAAGATAAAGACGTAGAGTCTTTTATCTATAATAAAATGTTTAGGGCACGAAATCCTAAATATTTAAACAGATCAAGGTGTGGAATCTTGGATCTTTAGAGTAGATCAGGGCGTGGAGTCCTTAATCTACTAAGGCATGAAGATGCATGCAATAGGGTACAGAATCCCTATTCTCCAAAAGAAAAATACCACTCATGGGAAGCTCAAGGATGAATTTCCTTAATAAAACCTCTTTTCTAACAATCCTAGAGTGACTTTCTAAAAATAGAAAGTCATGTCTAGCATCTCAAGCATGACTTTCCAAAAATAGTAAATCACCTTACATAAATTGGAAATCAAGTGTAGTTGAAGGAAAATCACTTAAATTTTCATTAATCAATCTTAATCGTTCAATCTCGAATTAATCCTCAGTATTATTAATATTATACTTATCTTTTATGAGACTATGATATTATTATTAAAAGAGAATTACAAGTCACCTTCATCTCCTCAATCACCTCACATCTCTCTCCTTGATGACTCTCATGGCTGTATGTAATTCTCTCTATTTTAATAATACATTACACTCTATTTTATGCCCTCATCAAAGAACGGCATATTCATCTTCAACTCATTAAAGACATGTCATAAAATATTCCTCTTACGCTCTCTTTAATGCATAAGTTACACTATCCTTAACTAAGCCATGCATACCTCTCCTTAATGCCATGAGTTACAATCCTCTAAATGGAATACAATGCATGCATATTACTCTTCCTTTATGACAAGAATTTGTTGCTCCTCCTATATATGTGTCTCATGTATTCTCACTTAGAGGGAGGGAGGTGCATTGTGATACCAAGAGTTGGAGAGATTTGAAAAATATTATGAGAGTGAGAGACTCGGAGAGTAGCCAATTGCTTTCGAAATGATTTTGAAATTCCTAATCTAAATTACTATGTAGCTCTACCTGGTGGAGATGACTGTGACTGGTGTTGGGATGAAGTGGAACTTATCTTCGTCAACTTGCCTTGGATATCTCTCTACTGATATATTTTGGTAATGTTTGTGAGCTCTTACAGCTCGTGGATTCCAGGGGGAGAAGTTCTCCCTGGATACGGTTGGGAGGAAAATCAGATGGTTCACAATGAGTTGGTAAGGATATTGGAGCGGAGCACAATCTCATTGGAGCTGGAGCATATTCCCATCTTTTTGGAATTGTATAAATACACTGCCAAGTTTCCATGAGTTGAATACAATACCATATTATCATAAATTTGAGTTTTTTTTTCTCCATGTACAGTTGTAGATGAAGTTTGCTAACTAAGTGTTTGACAAAGTGATAAATGAGATAGTAGGAATGTTTTTATTGTTGTTGTTTTAATAAATCGCATCTCTGGAACGTTCTGTTACTTTTCCACTCAACATCAGGGGGTATCCGTGCTATTTGGCCATTTAACCCCCCATTTGATTCCAAACAAGTACTTTGCAGAACCCATATCAAAACTCTGGGCAATTTTACAAATTGTTGTTGTCAATTATATGCGTATATTTTCGAGTTTTGATGAAAACCTAAGATTGCTTAGTCCCTGTTTTGAGATGCCAACATTTGAAGTTTCAATTTCTAAATTTTCTGAGTTGAATAGGTTGAAGAAGAATCTCAAATTCATTGTTGCCAAGTGTTTGGAAAAATACCTCATTGGTTGTAGATTGCATACTTGCAAAGTGTTTGTCAAAATGCCTCAATGGCTATAGATTGCATGTTTGCAAAGTGTTTGTCAAAAGACATGAATGGTTGTAGTTTTTGTGCATATAAATTGTTAGAGTAAAAGTCCTACTTACCGTCATGCAAAGTGTTTGTCAAAAGACACGAATGGTTGTAGTTTTTGCGCCTATAAATTGTTAGAGTAAAAACCATACTTACCGTCATGCAAAGTGTTTGTCAAAAGACATGAATGGCTGTAGTTTTTGTGCATATGAATTGTTAGAGTAAAAGTCCTACTTATCGTAGTTTTATGTACTATAAATTTATGAATAGACTATTTAATGGATGTAGCTTCTTATGTATGCAAGTTTTTGGTATGAACGTGAAAATTAATTTAATAATTTGCTGAAGTGTGAATAGAGAATAGGATTGTTGTTACTTTTATTATCTAAAACTTTCATTAAAAAAAGGGGGGGTTGTTGGAAACAATTTTATAGTGACTTTCTGTAGGATTTTTTGCAAGTGAGCATAATAAGTTTTGCCTGAGTTACATGTTTTCATGTGTGCATTCTTGTGCTTCAATGATTGTAGAAAATAACTACTTGTGCCCAACTTATGCAGTTTCATTGTTTTACGTGAAACTTTTTGAAGAATAACATGCTTCTTAATTAGTAAGAGTGGTTTGTTTTGTTTCAACATTCATTATATAATTCTCATGATTGTAGCACTATCTTAATAATTGGGATTGGTAATTTTAATTGATGAATTTGGAAATGTTGTTGGGTCAATATATTTTGTGATTCTATTTCATAAACATATCATATTTATTAGATTTATTGATGAAGAGAGACATATTATTCCCTCAGTTACCTTGCTATAGGTAGGTTAATGCTCATACACTTATATGTGATTTTTGTAAAAGAAGTATACTACTTTTGTGGTTATGATATCAAGAGTCAAT
Organism: Pinus tabuliformis; assembly: GCA_031772625.1. NCBI lineage: Eukaryota > Viridiplantae > Streptophyta > Pinopsida > Pinales > Pinaceae > Pinus > Pinus tabuliformis. The sequence goes on along the minus strand of CM062805.1, from coordinate 540,066,939 downwards.
AAATGAAGCTTATTTAGCATAATCTTGGAAATCAAATAGGTTGATCTAGCTTAATGTTCACACATGGAATTATGGTAGAATTCATTTCCACTCTTACTTAGAGCTCATGTATAAGTATGAAAAGAGCACATGTTATGACCTTTTAACCTTGAGAGGAAATGTGTTTTGGAATTGGTCTTAAGGGAAAGTTATCCCTGACTTTTTATGTTATATTCTTACATTGAAATAATTGAAGGAATATGATTACATGATAGCTAAGTTAGTCATATTATGAGTAAAATAAAAATAAAAATTGAGTAATAGTATTCAATGTGACCTTTACTTCTCTATACTATTGATGGTTGGTAAGGTGGGACCTTACATATGGTATTGGAGCCAAGTTAAAACACTAGGGCCTAATGGGCCAACATGCTTGCTTGTAGGTTGATGTATGAATGGTTATTTTGCATGCATGTTGAATTATTGTGTATGTTGACTTGGAAGCATATTGGTTGCATAAAGGATATTATTATTATTATTATTATGTCATTTAGAAACTCGTGAAAGAAAAAGAATGGCTTCTTATATTCCTTTATATTTTTGTTAACACAAATTATAAGAAATATGATAAAGAACTTAAAGACATGTAAGGAAAGGATGTGCTTGAGAAGTTGGGGTTAAACCCAAGCATGTGAATGGTTTGATTTTCAATGGGTGAGTGAGATATGTGGAGTGGATGCATGGTTGCATATATGTTTAATGCATCATTATCAATGTGATATGGGCCTACTAGCCATCTCTACTAGTTGAAATTGTATCTACTAATAAACATTTTAGCCTAATCTAAACTATGGCATGATGGCATTGGTGTGTATTCTTTGGGAATGTGTGTCAAGTGTGAGACCAATATTAAATTAACATGATGATTGAGTTCATCGTGTTAATTTTGTCTCTTTTCTTACCTACACTAATGGAAACTTAACGGAAGCTAACTTGAAGGATGTCACTTTTAACTGTGAATGAAGATTCAAGAGTATTGTATGTGCATTAATTTGATGTGTTAAAATATGATTTGGGAATACATTCTTAATGAGTAAGAATGGAATTCCTATGATTTCTTTGACATGACTTTGAGTAGTTTGGGTTGACTTTATGCATCAAATAACTTGAAATTACTCAAATACTAGGTTGAGGTATGACCTTCCTAATAAACAAGAGGCTTAAATGACTGGTCCATGAAGGGTTGTGGAAGCCATTTGAAGGAACACTTGAAGGTCATGTTTTCCCTACGTTATGTAAGGGTGTGAAATCCATACTAGCATATATATATATATATATGAGCTCATGTATAGGTGTGGAATCCATACTAGCATATATCTATGAGAAAATGTATGGGTGTGGAATCCATACGAACATATATCTATGAGCTAAGTAATTAGGTAAGCTATGGGTGTGGAATCCATAATAACATATATCTATGAGCTAAGTAATTCTTCTCGTTAGAATGAACAAAAATATTTTGATGAAATCTCAGACATGATTAAGGAGGATTGATTATGTGTAATTATAGTTAAATGGATAGAGATTTGTATCATGAATTTGCTTGAGATTTAAATCCATTATTTTATTTTTATTACAAACGAAGATACTAAGATTGGTATACTAAACACCATTAGGTGGCTTAGAATGTTTGGAATAATTGATTTTGATATATGGAGTCAAGTGTGAACTAGGTATCTATCCTCTAGTATTTTAATTATTTTGTATGTGGTTGATTTAGGTAGAATTAAAATGATTTTCAAATGATTTAAATGTAGAAAAATATCATTGTGATAAGTGAATGAAATATCCTTTCTATTGCCTCAAGATAAATTAGGTATAGGAAAGCCATAATAGTCTCTTTAATTATTTTTTCAGTTGAATATTGGTTGAATTCTATTTAACCAAATTAATTAGAGAAATTATGAGGATTTAACTCATGAACTGCTCTAAACTATTGCTAGTTAGGTGATTGAGTCAAAATTCATATTGTTTATGAACTTGATGAACTACTTTCTTGGAATTTGATTAACTTGTAAATTGTTAAGAGAATAACATGTATAGAAGAAAAACATTTTATGTGGTGACAACTTTGTTTTATTTTAACTTAAAGAAAAAGGTATGTGATTAATGAAAATCTTAGTTGAGTTCTTGATTTACAAGAAGTGATATTTTTGGAGGGAGAAATTGAAGGAGAGCGAGATCACATTTTGATGAATTGGAATTCTTGCATGATTTAGAAGCCTAAGATGATTGTATTATATGTGGAATGGAAGAGATTGACGGATTTAGGACTTTTGTTCTTTGATGTATAGTTGTATGAGTAGTTAGTAATCCTACAAAAGGTTATAATCTTTTGAGAGGTAGTAAAAAAAAACATATCCTTAGGCTAGAAATGTCTTTATGATAGTCTAAATCTTATTTAAAATCAACAAGATTATTCAGAATTTGAGAAATGTATGGTTTTCATAACTTTTTTGTTTGTTTGTGTGTATGTATTAATAGTAAGGAATAAGACGTGAAACCAAATGGATTGATTAATTATTGAATAGAAATTACGAGTGATTTTACTGTGGGAAAATAAGTTGACTTATAGTTATCAAGATAGATTCAATAATACATATATTGTATTTGTATAATTACAAAAGTTGTTCTTGATTACAAGCCACTTTCGAAAAGATATATCTAATTATTTTTGGAATGAATATCTTCTAACTGAATCATTCATAATTGATCCTCAAGTAAGAGAAGTGAATAATAATGAAGATTATGGGAATTCAAGGAATGGTCTATATTACAAAAGTGGGTCAATGAGGACTGTATGGAACCTTAGCTTGTTAGTTTTAAAAAAAATGGTGTCTTAAACTTAAAATTGTAATTTTTCCTAAAGATTAAGCATTTAGTAAAAACTATAGGTAGATCCTAAAGATTTTGATTGCAAGAATGTCTTATGGAATGAAAAGGGGAAACTTGGATTGAGAAGACATAAATTAAGTGAGATGTAAGAGTGGGTTTTATATATGACATCATGTTTTGTTGCATTATTTCATTGGCAATTGTATGTGGATGATTTTATGCTTCTTGTATGCAAATTTGATTGTCAGATGGGATGGACCATTATTGTTTTTTTTTTACAACCAATGTGTGAGCTATTTATAGCTTGGCAAGCTCAATGTACTATAGAACCAAGAAGATGACACATGTAGGATTCATGTAGACTATGAAAAAGAACATGTAGAATATCAAAATATTATAGATATCTTAATTAGATGTCATATCAATTACATAAAATAGTATTTTGATATGGTACTATAAATTGTATGGTTGGTTTTGATATAGAAATATTTGGCATTTTATATAGAAACATGCATAATATGGCATGGATATATTTTCTACTTGATTAAGAATGGTATGTTTTGGTTTTCATGGAGTTGCTTCCAATTTAGAAAACATTAAACTATGGTTTGGCATGAAGAAAAATATATCAAATACATATACATAAGGTTAACACCTTAGTGATAGGAGAATCGAAAATAACTAAGTATCTTATGACTATAGGAAAAACTTCGGGCCAAGTTTAGCCCAAGAGGGGGAGTATGTAGTGTCCCTTCTTGGTGAGATAGCTTTGATGACACTTAGAGAGGGTGATTTTGATATAATGATATAATATTATGCGTGAGAAACTTATGTACATGCTTATATGCTATAGACCTGGTTTGGGTCACCTAGTTGTTGTGTGCTTAGGATAATATCTATGGTTGTGTGTATAAGAATTGATTTTGGTTAAGAACATATTATCGATGTTTTCTCTTTTGGTATCTTAGTTTGACAATATGTGTATGACATGGATGTTGATTCAGGATTGAGACACATAGATCCATGGATGATCATGGTTATGTGGAACATATGGTTAATTATGGTTTATCAATGATACATGATTTATATGATTATATATGTTTAATCCTGTAATGTGCAAGATGTGGCAGATACATAGTTATTTTCAAACAAGGATGCTCAAATTATAAATGATTGTGGAAGTCATGATACATTATTTTTATGATTTTATATGCTTAATCTTGTATTGAGCAGGATGTGATATGGAACGTGGTTATTTTCAAACAAGGATGTTCAAATTTTAAATGGTTGCGAAAGTCATTTCTCTAAAACCAAAATGGTTGTGGAAGTCATGCACAATCTTTGGTAAAATATGAATAAGTTAATTATGAAATTCATTGATTCCTTTGATCTATGAGATTGTGATGTGTGCAGGCTTTGGAACAAGGCCTTACCAACGAACCATCAGATGGGTATGAGCTCACAATCAGTATCTTAAGGTGAAGCATGGAATTTCAAAGCAGAGTAGATGAGAAGCCATGGAAATTAGGGTGCGGAGTCCTAAATCCATGAAAGATAAAGACGTGGATTCTTGTATCTATAATAAAATGTTTAGGGCGCGGAGTCTTGAATATTTAAAAGATCAAGGTGTGGAATCTTGGATCTTTAGAGTAGATCAGGGCACAATGACCTTAATCTACTAAGGCATGAAGATGCATGCAATAGGGTTACGGAATCCTTATTCTCCGAAAAAAAATACCACTCATGGGAAGCTTAGGGATTAATTTCCTTAATAAAACCTCTTTTCTAACAATCCTAGACTGAATTTCTAAAAATAGAAAGTATAGCATCTCAAGCATGACTTTCCAAAAATAGGAAATCGCCTTTACATAAATTGGCAATCAAGTATAGTTGAAGGAAAATCACTTAACTTATCATTAATCAATCGTAATCGTTCAATCTCGACTTAATCCTCAATATTATTAATATTATTATTATCTTTTATGAGACTATGATATTATTATTAAAAGAGATTTACAAGTCACCTTCATCTACTCAATCACTTCACATCTCTCTCCTTGATGAATCTCATGGCTCTATGTAAATCTCTCTCTTTTAATAATACATTACACTCTATTTTATGCACTCATCAAAGAATGGCATATTCATCTTCAACTCATTAAAGACATGTCATAAAATATTCCTCTTACGCTCTCTTAAATGCATAAGTTACACTATCCTTAACTAAGGCATGCATACCTCTCCTTAATGGCATGAGTTACACTCCTCTAAATGGAATACAATGCATGCATATTACTCCTCCTTTATGACAAGAATTTGTTGCTCCTCCTATATATGTGTCTCATGTATTCTCACTTAGAGGGAGGGAGGTGCATTGTGATACCAAGAGTTGGAGAGATTTGAAAAATATTATGAGAGTGAGAGACTTGGAGAGTAGCCAATTGCTTTAGAAATGATTTTGAAATTCCTAATCTAAATTACCATGTAGCTCTACCTGGTGGAGCTGACCATGAGTGGTGTTGGGAGGAAGTGAACCTTATCTTCCTCAACTTGCCTTAGATATCTCTCTATTGCTATATTTTGGTATTCTTTGTGAGCTCTTACATCTCGGGGGTTCCAGGGGGAGAAGTTCTCCCTGGATATGGTTGGGAGGAAAACCGGATGGTTCACAATGAGTTGGTAAGGATATTGGACCAGGAGCACAATCTCATTGGAGCTGGAGCATATTCCCATCTTTTTGGAATTGTATAAATACACTGCCAGGTTGCCATGAGTTGACTACAATACCATATTATCATAAATTTGAGTTTTTTTTTTCTCCATGTACAGTTGTAGATGAAGTTTGCACACTAAGTGTTTGAGAAAGTGATAAATGAGATAGTAGGAATGTTTTTATTGTTGTTGTTTTAATAAATCGCATCTCTGGAACGTTCTGTTACTTTTCTACTCAACATCAGGGGGTATCCATGCCTTTTGGCCATTTAAACCCCCATTTGATTCCAAACAAGTACTTTTCAGAACCCATATAGAAAATTTCGTCGATTTTACAGATTGTTGCTATCAATTATATGTGTCTGTTTTCGAGTTTTTGATGAAAACCTAAGATTGTTTAGTGTCTGTTTTAAGATGCCAACATTTGAAGTTTCAATTTCTAAATTTTCTGAGTTGAATAGGTTGAAGAAGAATCTCAAATTCATTGTTGCCAAGTGTTTGGAAAAATGCCTCAATGGTTGTAGATTGCATGCTTGCAAAGTGTTTGTCAAAATGCCTCAATGGTTGTAGATTGCATGTTTGCAAAGTGTTTGTCAAAAGACATAAATGGTTGTAGTTTTTGTGCATATAAATTGTTAGAGTAAAAGTCCTACTTACCGTCATGCAAAGTGTTTGTCAAAAGACATGAATGGTTGTAGTTTTTGCACATATAAATTGTTAGAGTAAAAGCCCTACTTACCGTCATGCAAAGTGTTTGTCAAGAGACATGAATGGTTATAGTTTTTGTGCATATGAATTGTTAGAGTAAAAGTCCTACTTACCGTAGTTTTTATGTACTAGAAATTTATGAGTAGACTATTTGATGGATGTAGCTTCTTATGTCTGCCAGTTTTTGGTATGAACGTGAAAATTAATTTAATAATTTGCTGAAGTGTGAATAGAGAATAGGATTGTTGTTACTTTTATTATCTAAATCTTTCATAAAAAAGGGGGGTTGTTGGAAACAATTTTATAGTGACTTTCTGTAGGATTTTGTGCAAGCGAGCATAATAAGTTTTGTCTAAGCTGCATGTTTTCATGGGCGCATTCTTGTGCTTCAATGACACTTTTTGAAGAATAACATGCTTCTGAATTAGTAACAGTAGTTGCTTTTGTTTCAACATTCATTATATAATTCTCATGATTGTAGCATTGCCTTAATAATTGGGATTGGGAATTTTAATTGATGAATTTGGAAATGTTGTTGGGTCAATATATTTTGTGATTCTATTTCATAAACATATCATATTTATTAGATTTATTGATGAAGAGAGACATATTCTTCCCTCAGTTACCTTGCTATAGGTAGGTTAATACTCATACACTTATATCTGATTTTTGTAAAAGAAGTATAATACTTTTGTGGTTGTGATATCAAGAGTCAATAAATGAAGCTTATTTAGCATAGTCTAGGAAATCAAATAGGTTGATCTAGCTTAATGTTCGCACATGGAATTATGGTAGAATTCATTTCCACTCTTACTTAGAGCTCATGTATAAGTATGAAAAGAGCACATGTTATGACCTTTTAAACTTGAGAGGAAATGTGTTTTGGAATTGGTCTTAAGGGAAAGTTATCCCTGACTTTTTATGTTATATTCTTACATTGAAATAGTTGAAGGAATATGATTACATGATAGCTAAGTTAGTCATATTATGAGTAAAAGAAAAAAGAAAAAAAAATTGAGTAATAATATTCAATGTGACCTTTACTTCTCTATACTATTGATGGTTGGTAAGGTGGGACCTTACAAAGATTGTGTTGCATTAAGCACAAAGGCAAAGAAGGTGCAGAGCCGTAATGTCGGTGATCTTTGGCACAAAAGGCTTGGCCATTTGCATCATGGCACCTTGAATATTACGCAAAAAATAACTACTAACCTCCCAAAAGAATCACTTGAGGAGCAGGATGTATGCAAAGGATGTACCTTGGAGAAGTACACAAAATCCACATTCCATGATCAGGACAGTAAAGCACATGTAGTCTTGGAAAGGATCCACTCTGATGTTTGTGGACCTTTCTCGACAACCTCCACTACCAGACACAAATATTTTGTCATTTTTATTGATGACTTCTCACGGAAGTGTTGGATCTTCTTCATGTGAAAGAAAGATGATACATTCTCCAAGTTTGTAGAATTCAAGGCATTGGTTGAGAAAGTAGCCAACAAGTAGGTGAAGGCTCTCAGGGGTGATAATGGAGGTGAGTACGTGTCGAATGAATTCAAGAATTTATGTGTAAAAGAAGGCATTCGATGAGAGTTGACAACACCCCACAACCCACAATAGAATGGGGTGGCTGAGAGAAAGAACCGTAGCATTGTGGGAGTAGTGATGGCTATGTTGAATGACCAAGGCATACCCCTACATTTGTGGATTGAGGCATGCCGCACAACAGTATATTTGCAAAACCAAAGTCCTTATCAGATTCTTGGTATGATTACAATGGAGGAGGATTTCTCGAGGAGGAAGTCGAATGTGTCACACTTCAGGATTTTTGGAGCCTCTTTTACTACCATTTCTCCAAAGAATCAAGGAAGAAGCTTGAGCTGACAACATAGTTGGGGGCATTTGTGGGTTGCACAAGAACTCCACACAACTATCGTGTGTACTTACCATCCCTCATAATGACAGTTGTACAAAGGGATGTAAAATTTAATGAGGAAAAAGCAATGTGGTGCTCTCTTGAGAGGGAGCTTCAAATCCCACCAGAAGAGGAGATTTTAGGTTCAAAGGAGGAGCCTCAGGAATTTGCGGAGAAACCACAAATTGAGGATTAATGAGTGGAGACATCCACTCAAGCAAAAACATCCATAGAAGGAAGGAAAAGAACCAGGGAAGCTGATAAACTTGTGTATGTTGCGAGGGAGAATGTAGGAGCTCCTTCAATTTGTGTAGGCAGAGAAGGTCACCTAAATGGTACACTAGCTACATGACTTTAATGACTAAGATTATAGAGATTGAGTCATCCTCTCTCAATGAAGTAGTAGAGAAACCTATATGGGTTGATTCAATGGTGGAGGAATATGAATCCATTGTAAAGAACAGCGTTTGGGAAGTGGTCCCAACACTAGCAGATAAATCGGTTGTGGTTTGAGATGGATATTCAAGTTGAAGCAGGCAGCAGAAGGAAGCATAGAGAAGTATAAGGCCAAATTTGTGGCCAAGGGGTACTCTCAAGTTGATGGAATCGACTATGAGGAGACATTTACTCTTATAGCAAGGTACTCATCAATTAGATCAATTATTACACTGGTTGCATAGATGGGGTGGAAGATCCACCAAATGGGTGTAAAAATAACATTTCTCAATGGAGTTATTAAGGAGGAGGTGTACATCGAGCACTTAGAATGTTTTGAGACATTTGATCGAGAGTCTCATGTGTGCAGACTCAAGCAAGCATTGTACGATCTCAAACAAGCACCCCATGCTTGGTACACCAGGATCGCCAGTTATCTCACTACTTTTGGCTTCATCAAAAGTGAAGTGGATGCAAACCTCTACCATATCTTGGTAGAAGGTAAATTGCTTATGTTGTCTTGTACGTTGATGATTTGATTTTAACTGGTGATGAACAACTAATCAGATCTTGCAAGGAGGATCTTGCAAGGAGGACCTTGCAAGGGAATTTGAAATGAAAGACACGGGTCTCGTGCACTACTTCCTCGGATTGGAAGTATGTCAAGGAAATGGGGAACTATTTGTGTCTCAAGGCAAGTATGCAAATAAGATACTACAAAGATTCTGCATGGAGAGTTGTAAGCCCATGGAGACACCTCTAGCAACCAACTAGAGGAAGGAGGATGCCACTTCAGGTGACGAAGTGGATGCTACCATTTATCAACAACTAATGGGTTCACTCATGTATCTCGTGAACACATGACCAGATATGTGCTTAGTATACTAACTGAGCCAAGATATGGTTAAGCCAACCAAATTATTTTGGAAGGCAGTTAATCATGTTTTATGGTACCTCGGAGGCACTACCCAGTTTGGACTATGGTACAAACAAACAAAGGGAGTGAAGTTGTGTGGCTTCATAAATGTAGATTAAGCGGGGAGTCCATCAAACCGAAACAGTACATCATGTGGAATTTTCAAAGTTGGGTTTACAGTTGTGTTACACAGTATTTTGTCACTGTTCCTGTACTCCCTGTCCACAATCCTGGAGGACCTCTACAGTGAACCCTACATGCTTTCCCATCATGAAGAAACTCCCAATATGTCCCTCTTCATGAGCAGAATAATTCCCCTTTGTATCATTTCTCGAGAATCTTCCTTTTACCCCAGTTTACAAGACCGGTGCTACTGACCAGTTTCCTCCTCACGCCGATTTGCAAAGATTAAAACTAGCACTAACGTCGTACGGAGTGACTGAGCCCTTTTCCAGTCGCGTCGATCCTCTTTTGGCAAGTTTTTCAAATATGGAGTCGAAGCTGCCAAGTCTAGAAGCTTCGTAAACGAAGTCTGGTAGATGATTGGGATGGATGGAGCTGAAGAAGTCAATTTGGGCTCCTTTCCCCTATTAGGATGGAACAAACTCAAGAGATAAGACTTTCTCCCATGATGAGAGGAACCATATCCCATCCATCCAAGCTATATAAACCTCTCTTTTCCCAAGCTAAATGAGTTTTGGAGTGAGTTTGAATGATCAGCAAGACATCTATAGCTTGTAGCTTTCTAGTGTATGTGTTATCACTAAAAAAATTCTCAAATAAAAAGGTTAGGGTAAAGGTTAATTGATCTTGGACATATTCATGTTGATCTTGGTCGTGTTCATGCAATAGACATTTGATACAATTCTTAGTTTGAGCAAACAAGCCCATGGTGAGCAGAGATCAGAAATCTTCATCAAATTCAAGCGAGGCAGCTCCTCAATTAAGCAAGGCATTTCCTTCCAGGTTGATTTATCTAAAGCGATTTCAAAGGAGAAAATGTCCAAAGAAAGGGAGATATCATAAGAGCTGAAACAGGACTTAGCCCTAGGGCTAAGGAAACATCATCACAACTGCATAAAAATGACAGAAGTAAGGCTAAGTCCTAATTTTTGACAAATTACCTTTTGATACTTACCTTGAAGAATGGTGTCTAGATATTCAATGTTGAACAGCTTCATGTCAAATGGAAAAGTCATTGCAGAAAAAGGAAAGACTCAAGAAAGTTAGATTTTGATCCTAAGCTGTGTTTTTGAAATTACACAGCAGTTTCGTAGCGCACTACAAAACTGTTGTATGTGATGCCTAATGCACAGTAGTTTCGTAGCACGCTACTAAACTACTGTAGCTACATATTATCATTCAATGGGCCAATTTTGAAGAACAAAGGGAAATATTTTTGGAGCAAGGTACACCTGGCATGGAAAAAAAAAAAAATCAAATGCATTTTTATACAAATTAAAAGAAACAAAGAAGGACATTTGTGAACTCCAAAATTTCATGTTATGAAAACAGCAGCCAACTTCCAAAGGGATTACCAAGCAATGGAAAACTCATCTCTGAAAAGTGAAAGAGGTTTTCATTCTTAAGATACTGAAGTACAAAAAAATTTTCCACTTTCTTCAAATCCATTATGATTTGAGAGAAATGAATGATCAAACTTGCGCTATGAAACTGTTGTAGGTGCAGTTTTTCATAAGCATATTTTTACACCTGTTTTTCAAAGACTTATTCTGGGCGGTAGGAAAGATGTTTCAAAAAACCAAGAGAGGTTTTGGTTCATCATGGATTGGTTCAAAAAAGCCTCCTTCATTTTTTCCAAATACATTTTTTATGAGAAGTTATGAGCTCTGTCACAAGACCTATTTTTCAGCGAGAACAGAGCAAGGGATAGTCTCCTAGTTTCTAGGAACAGCAAAGGGATGAGTTATCAAGGGCCAGCTGGAAGGTTATGAGCACCATCAAATTTGACTTCATGGAGTTATAGGTGTCAAATAATGCTTTAAATGTTTAGATAAGGTTGTTGTAATCATAATAAGGAGTTACACTCCTAGTTGTATTAGGTCTCTGGGACTCCTAGTTAGTTGTCTTTGTATTAAATAGTTATTTTTAAGTGTCAATAGGTGTCAAATTAGGAGGAATTCGAATTCCCCTCATTCTGGAGGAAGGAATCTACTTGAAATCTATATATGGGAGAAGAACTAATGTATTAAGGGTTTGAAAATTATTGAGAAAGGCTCTCATATTGTGCTTTGTGAAAAGACTCTGTTTTAGTAATACAATACTTGGCTTTGCTTCTCAGGAATCAGAAGGAATTTGATGTTTTGAATGTCTTGTATTGTCTTCTTCCTCTTATCTAAAGTGGTATGAATGTGTGATTACTTAGAAATCACTAACAGTGCTCTAATTTCATTCATGCATTTGTGAACTGTATTGGTCCTATGTGTATCTAGTGTTTTCTCCTTATGTTGAATTCTTATGCCCTAACTTCTATGTAAAGCTAACATTATTGTCAATACTGAAGCATATTTGACTCCATAAGCCCAATGGATACTTTCTAGTTGTGTTTCAACCTCTTACACTTGTTCAATTATTTCATAGAGTTAGCCATCTTATTCATTATCCAAATCCTTAATCTTGTGAGAGAGCCCTCTCAGGTTGGGGAGGCTAAGCCTCAACCAAAAGTTGGTTTGAAAGAGTTACACAAGGTCTACCTAATCAGCAGCCTATCAGGGGCTGATTTTGTGATCTTGTAGCTTTCTAGTGTATGTTTGAGGGAGAATAGTGTGTTTGGTTTGGTTTGAAGACTAAAGGGAGGAGGCCTTAAAACTTCCACTGTTGGGGTTATCCATGAGATGCTAGCAGAAGTGTGGGAACCCGAATACATCGAAGGAGACTAGCAACGTCAAGGTATTGGTTGTAATCTCTTTCTAAATTTATATGAATACAACTATTGATTTATTTCCTACATGAAGTGTTATCTTACATCTTTATGGCTTAATGTTCCTTGAACTGTTAAGTAGGCTAAATATAATATTGTATGCTATCACGTTTGTTGTTGTTGTTTGTTTACTTGTTTCAAGTATTCGAAGGAAGGAAACGAAAGATAGTTGGAGTAAGGAAGGAGGATCATCACCAAGCGGAATAGCGTTCTAAGAGGTAGGCCCTCTAAATTGATTCTAGCTTAAGGAGATTTTCCATAGATTGTTTGTTTGTGGCTAGACCCGCTCTCTTGGGCTAGAGGAATTTTTTGTGTCCACACTGAGAATTTACCTGCACCACAAATTGGCGACTCCGCTGGGGAGCCAATCCTTCTGTTTGATTGATTTTCATTTTATGGTTTTGTGTGAACTTTTCTAGTATCACCATTCCCTTTAGTGTTCTCTTCTTTGCCTGGTTTATTGCTCTAAGCCTAAAATTTACAGTGGCAAGTCTGATTTTAGCCTTTGAAATTTTTTATTTTTTTCCTTGAATCCTTGGTCAGTGCATTTATTTTCTGACAGTCGCGTCGATCAGCGTAATTTTATCAAAAACAGTCGCGCTGACCCCCTTCTGGTGCCTGTTGTTAGTTAGCCAGTCGCGCCGATTCCTATAGGTGAAGATCAGGGTTTCCCCTAGGTCATAACCAGTGTGTCTTACCCTTCTGATTTTTGCCTCTCAGCTTGTTTTAATTGTGTTCTCCCTGCCTAGAAAGCTCTTTTAGCTTGGTTTATATGCTTGTTTGGTTTGTATTTTCTTCACTTGGTTTCTTGAGTTCTTGGATGGTTTGTGACCCTAGGGAATCTATGTTGTCATCCATTCACCTGTTTGCTTACTCAACAAATCAAGTCAATAGTCAAGTTTCTCCTTGCATTTCGTTTGTTAGTCCTTTTGTCACTTTGATTTCCATTTAACAAGTTTGAAAAGTTTCGTTTGTTGTTTGAGCGTCTCTTTTCAGGCATAGATCACATTGCTCATCTTGTTTTTGGTTGAGTCTTTGCATCATTAGTTTGAAAGGAATTCTCTTTTGTGCTTTGCATTTGCTTGAGGTTGATTGTATTGGAAATGTTTCATTGAAGTGTGAAGTGTTTGTGAAGCATTCGTTTTCTCATTTCATTGAAAAATACATAATTCTAGTTTGCTAAATCAATATGTTACATTAGTTAGAATCATTGAAAACTAGAGTTGCATCGTCATTTGCATTTGAAAAAAAATGAATTCTCTTTACTAGTGAAAGGACTACTTGAAGTGCGTTTGATAGGAAAGATAAGAATTGGAAAGAGTTTTTCATCATTTTGTTTTCAAAAAGAGAAATAGTGAAAAGGTCATTTTGCTTTCAATTGCTTGTTTGTTGCATTGAGTGTGTTCTCTACTCTCACTAGTGTAAACAATTCATCGAATTGAAAGGTTCTTGTCTCATTTAGTTGCATATAGGAGTTTATCGAGTCATATCGATAAGGCATGAAAACCAAGACATAATTTCAAGATAAATCTAAAATGTATTCAATTAACCTAAGGCGTATTTGAAACCTAATGACCACATTTAGAAGGTCTAGGCTAGAGACGTGTTCCGGTGTCTTTAAACCTAGCAGTTGTTGTTCACTTCAGCACTAGACAACGCTAGTATGGACTTTTGCTCCCCGTACCGTCGTGTATATAATGGGAGACCCCACTAGGTTGCAATTCTTTATCCCTAGGAAGCCGAGTCTTCTGCCTTGTAAACGTGATACACGGAACACAACATTCAGGGAGATTACCTGCCCGTACTTCTCGGTTCGCCGGGAGGTATTCTGCAGTTCACAGTTACCTGGTAATCCTTTTTACCTAGAACATCCTGAGTATTCATTTTGATCTTTTTGACTCCCTAAATATAAAAGATCACCCGAGTGCTTGTCTGAGGAGTGGAAACCTCCGAGTGACACGGAGAGGAGACTGGGATTTCGCCTTCTGATTCCATGGGTGAAAACAGGTGACGACGAACTACTGAAGATGTTCGAGGGGATAATTCCAAATGAATACCTGGTTGATCGTATGGATTGTCCAGACACTGCGGTGATATCACAATAGGATTGAACAAAGGATTCTAAGGATAAACAACTAGTCCAAGCTGACCTTCAAAAGTCGGCGGACTCTGGGAGTCTGGATAGGATTATCCGAAGATTCAGTGCCAATGTTAGAAAGTGACCTAGTATCTGAAGGAGGGGGAGGATGAGATGACAAAGGTTGAATACTCAGAACAATTCCAAGCTCAACACCTTGGTCCTCAAGTGACTGCGGAAATTCAGGAAAAGTCTCCTCAGACAATCTTTCAGACATAGGAGAGGAAGAGGAACTAAGTGAACCTGTTGGTTCAACCACGATGATTTTGTCTCAATTAACCAAAAGAGAGAGATTGATTCCAAGGTTTTAAAATTTATTTAAAGGTATACTCACGATGTGGTCTAGAAAATGACTAACATGAATGTTATATGATCGTGGGCAACAATTTTTTAAGATGCAAAAACAAACTAGTGCTCTTTCATGTTTTAAGAGTCGAGAAAGAAGAAAAGGTGACTCTATCACTTTTGGTTTGAAACGAGCTCGAAAGGACAAGCACTCAAGTGATATTTTATATTTAGGGAGTCAAAAAGATCAAAATGACTACTCAGGATGATCTAGGCAAAAAGGATTACCAGGTAATCGTGAACTGTAGAATACCTCTCGACGAATCGAGAAGTACGAGCAGGCAATCTCCCCGAATGTTGTGTTCGGTGTATCACGTTTACAAGGATTTCAAGGTCAGAATCCTCCCTACGGGCAAGGCAACCTACAGTGGGGGAAAAATCAAACGCCCTATGGACAAAATCCTCCACTATGGGGATAAAATCCTTACCAGCAGGGATGGGCCCCGCCAGTTGGGCCCCCTTATCGACCTCAAATGCCTTTCAATACCCAATTGTCGTTCTTGGCCACACTGGAATTTCCAGATGTGTCGAGACTCATGAATGACCCAATTCTTCATTCACCATACTGGCCTCCAGTTCCATCCAAGATTCTGAGCGATTGTCCGAAGTTTGAAGGAAAAGTGAAAGAGGATCTGCAAGCCCACGTCATGACATATCACCTCTGGTGCTCCTCGAATTCCTACATTGATGATTCCATTCGTCTTCGGCTTTTCCAACGAACTCTTACAGGTGCTGTAGCCAAGCGGTATATCGAGCTGCCTCTAAATACTTATCATGACTTTAACACTCTCGCCATGGCCTTTCTCACACATTTCCAGTTGTCAGTTCGCTATGAAACTGGCGCCCATCTGCTAATGTCGCTCAAGTAAGACACTGTGACCCACTTCTCTGATCACATCCATGAATGGAGACGTAGGCGTCGCCTGATTAAGTTTGAGATTGTTGATCAATTGTTGACTGAGTGGTTCACCAAATCATCCATCAACAAAATTGTTGAGGAAATTTCTATGGGTGGATGCGCCACTGAGGAATAAGCCATCACGCATGCCCAGTATCTAGACCTCGTCTATTCACAATACGGCATGTTATATGACGTGTTACCCGATGCGCCCAGACCATCATCTAATCTGACGACATTTAAGTCTCCGACTACACCTCTTGTTGATGGAGTAATTGGTTCAGTGACTCAGGCCCCTGTAAAATATTCTTCCAAACAGAAGTCGGTCTCCAACACTACTCCCAATGATTCCTCTTGCAATTCATCACGCCCTGGTAAAACCTCAGAGGTTCACGCTGTCCAGTCTACTGCAGTGGACAAATCCTGCAAAGGTAAGAAGAAAGGTAAAGTCAAGGGTAAAGTTGATGCCCTGAAACAGGGCTCTCCTAAGTCATCTGCTAGTGATGCTTCCCAACAGAAGCCCAAATATCCATGCCTCATCTGTGAGGAGGATCACTATACTAAGGATTGTCCTAGACGATCCGAAGTTAGTCGTTTGCTCAAAGGGACCCTAGCTGTCCTGAAAGAGCCCTTTCCATCCCAGTAGACCCAAATGGTAGACCAGCCTCAGTCATCTACTTCCACAGGTTCACAAGTGTTCATGATGAATACACCGATTAACGTGGCTACCAGGTCAAAAGATTATCAAACTCCTACCCCGACAGCAGGGAAAGAGAAAGAAGGTACCCCTTCTTCTTCTGCCTCGTCCAGTTCTGGTCCTCTCCATATAGAGCGACCTAATCCTGATTCCGCCATTTGACCACCTTCTTGAGGTGTGCTACGAAAGTCCTCGTACAATCCCAATGCTCGAGCCGCTCAACATTATAACATTGTTGAAGATTTGGCTCAAGTGCCATCAGCTATGTCTGCTCTTGAGGTCCTTCAAAGCTGTCCTTCTCAGCGGAAATCATTACTGTCGGCTATTGGGGGTATTGATCCAGCTGACTCTAATCTCATTTGTTTTGACTTGGAAAACCATGTTCCATGTTTACCTCATCAGATTGCCTTTCTCATTCAGGTGATCATAAATGAGAAAACCATTCATAGGATTGTCATCGATGAAGGTGCTTCTACCTGCATCATGTTTGTCGCTTGTTGGAAGGCAATTGGTTCTCCTACTCTAAACCAGTCCCCTAACACTTTGGAAGCTTTTGACAAACGCGATTCGCGACCATTTGGTGTCCTTCCCAACCTTGCCATCACTTTGGAGGGCAAGACAATACACGTCGAAGTAGAGATCGTTGATGCTAATCTTAACTACAATATTCTACTCGGACGGAACCAGACCCATGCCATGAATGTTGTAGCCTCCTCTATTTTCCGTGTGATTCTTTTTCCCCATCAAGGGAAGATAGTCACAGTGGACCAACTGTCATTCTTTCCCTCTTCCTCCTCAGATGATAATTTTTTGTATGTCAAGCACATTGGTGCTCCTTATGAGAGTGTGAGGGCAGGACTCTTTAAAGATCCTGCCTTGATGGGTATTTTTCTGCTCCCACCTCCTCATGTTGCCTCTATCAACATGATTTTGGTCAAGTCTAATCCTTGGGTCATTCCCTCACTGGATCTTGTTGATACATGGGGCGAGGTTATGCCACTAAGTGCCGCTGAAATTAATTATGTGGAGATTGTTTCAACTCTGCCTTCGATATCCTCTAATAATCCTGTTTCGAGAACATCTCTTAATGTGTATTCTCAATCCCCATGGCTTGGTTCTTCAAAATCTCTCGATCCCTTAGCCGAGACTTTTCTTTCTGACGAGATTATCATGGGAGTAATGTCTCTGGGGAAGTACCTTGAAATGACACTCATCATTGTTCCTCGTTCTTGCCTGGCCCGACGGTCATGTCTATGTGTCTTGAGAATTTCTCTTCTTTGATGCCTATTAACATGTCGGTTTCTCCTGACATTGTCAAGATCTTTCAATTGGTGGCACCTTTATCTCTTCATAGATTCATGTTTTTTCTCCCTCCCTAAGTTTCTACCGATTGCCCATTATTGCAATGGGGTTGTCATCTTCTGACTCATAACCCTCCCTCACCCAGGGGGCATGGGGGCACCGCCTTATATGAGTTCTACTCTATTATTTGGTCGAGTCAATGCTTACTCGTCATGTTAACGGTAAAACTCCGGTTTTCATCTGTGTTGATTGATCACCCGAGTCTAAGCATGGACTCCCTCAAAAAGTACTATGCTTAAGTCATCTTGCATGGCTACTTTTGTACAATAGTGTGTTATTCATTTTTGTGCAGTGTGGTTTTGCAAGTAGCTTTCCTGTTTATTATGTTTCTGCCTACTTTGCAAATGTCGGTGTCTCCTCACATCGGTTTCGCTGATGGTGCTTGCCATAGTACCCAGAAACTATCATCTGCGGCATGGGCCATTTATGACCCCCATGGTGAGCTTATTGATCTTCAAGGTATTTGTCTAGGTCGAATAACTAATAACATCGCTGAGTATAGCACAGTTATCAAATTGTTGTCAGAAGATATCGCTCTTGACATCCGGGAATTGGTTTCAACCTTAATTCACAACTTCTTGTTCTTCAACTCAATGGGAAATATTCCGTCAGAAACCCTTAAATATTGAGAATGTATCTATGTATTCGTCTATTAGAGAGAAATTTTCATTACATTACATATCATCATATTCATAGACACATGAATACATTAAGAGATGCATTAGTTAATTTTGTGTTGGATAGACATTTGTGAAACATGTGAAAATCAAAACAAAAACATTTTTACCATAGTAAGCAAGGAAATATAGCATATATATATATATATATATAGATGTGTGTGTGTGTGTGTCAATAATGTTTGTCATACATTAAAACCCAAAAAATAATATGTGTGTTTAAATACATTCGTGGCTCGCAGGCCTAAAAAATTTGGAATGCTAGACCTATGAACTAATCAGGATGATGCTCATGGTAGCATGTAACTACTCGTACTGAATGAGTCAGCAGTTGGCAGATCCGATCTAATACCCCCATTGTGCGCCTCTGATACTGACGTGGGACATCACCCATCGGGCATACTCTTGGATACCGTGGGTCAATCCCTTGAGGTTCCGCACGATATCCTCCTCATTATCGCTTCCTTCTTGATAAGGAGTGACATTGAACTCCTGAGCAACGCACTTGGCAATCGGGGACATCTTGGCAGGACATTCTGGACCAACACCTACATTTATAAAATCGAAATGTCATGAATGCATATATTTCAAAAACAATACAAAATAAAAAATTAAAATTGTTTGTCTTTACCTCCATCATCATAATCCTCCCCTTCTAGGAGCGGAATATCCAAATCACCACGGAAGTCGGTACCGCTGTAAGGTCAATCCTCTACTACGATCAGATGTCGCAGTAGCCATGAGAAGAAGGCGGGCTTATAGGACATTTGTTGGGCCCCGGTAATCCTAGGCATCAATGCACTCCAATGGACCATCCATGGGTCTCGTGGAAATGGTGGTTCCACCTCATCAAGCTGGTAGTGAAATAGCGAGACCTGCTCCAGGAAGAAGGTCACTAGAACGGACCCATAGCAGAACTGCTTCAGGTTTCCCGCCTTGGCTTTAAATAGTTGGCGCTTCATGTTTACCTTCATGGCTTTCGCCCAATTGAATATTGTTGGCGCCATACAATAGATTGCATACTGAAACTTCGACTTATTGATTTCATGTTGTGCTTGAGCACCAACCACACTATTTATGGTCAACAATAACACTCTCAGCACAAGATCCCGAACAATCACGATCTCTATCTTGTCGCTCTTTGATTTGAGTGCTTCCAGGCAGTGTTCTGCAAGTAACATGGTCACACTTGCCCTAATAGGTCTTAACCCATACAGATTGACTGGTTCCCCGCTTCGGGACAGTCCTATAATGAAATAAATGTCGGAAGTCTCCAACTCCAGTTCTTGGTCCCGAATCATAAAGACTTCCTAACTGATATACCAGAGACTAATCAGATGTCGTAGCAATTTGGGTTGAGCCCGCAGACCTGGTGTGAGGAAAAATTTGAGGAGCCCACATATCCTCAGAGAATTCAAGCAATTTGGGTCTGGCATTGCTTGTGTGTCAATGTCCTCATGCTCACGTTCCTTCCAATAAACCATTTTTCGTGATTTTTTTCCCTGCAAAAACCATACAATCAAGTCAATAAACATCCTTGGCTAGAAAAATTTGGATCCAATTGGAGAAATTGAGCAAAAACTTGGAAATTTTATGTTTGCGGACGGCGCGTTTGACAATGTTCATAACCCCCGATCGACGCGATTCCATGCCCGAAAATTGCGCTGATCGAGGGCGATTTTTTTACTAAAATCCTCTCAAGAAATCCAAAAAATGGTTAAAAACAGGTAAAACAAGCATGAAAATTGAGCTAAAGGTCTTGGCTCTTACCTACAACTAACGGATCGTCGAATGCCCTCCCGGATCTCCCGCAATCTGCTACTGAAAATCTAGGCCACAAATAGGTGAAAAATGCTCCACACAGGGTATAATGGTAAAAAATAATTACTTTTTCCTCAAATAGTAAGCAAGGCAATATAGTAGATATATATATATATGTGTGTGTGTGTGTGTCGATAATGTTTGTCATACATCAAAACCCCAAAAAATAATATGTGTGTTCAAATACATCCGTGGCTTGCACGCCTAAAAATGTGGAATGCTAGACCTATGAACTAATCGGGATGATGCTCATGGTAGCATGTAACTACTCGCACTAAATGAGTCAGCAGTTGGTAGATCCGATCTGATACCCCCATTGTGCGCCTCTGATACTGACGTAGGACATCACCCATTCGGGCATACTCTTGGATACTGTGGGTCAATCCCTCGAGGTTCCGTACGATATCCTCCTCATTATCACTTCCTTCTTGATAAGGAGTGACATCGAACTCCTGAGCAACGCGCTTGGAAATCGGGGACATCCTGGCAGGACATTCTGGCCCAACACCTACATTTATAAAATCGAAATGTCATGAATGCATATATTTCAAAAACAATACAAAATCAAAAATTAAAATTGTTTGTTTTGACCTCCGTCATCATAATCCTCCCCTTCTAGGAGCGGCATATCCAGATCACCACGGAAGTCGGTACCGCTGTAAGGCCAATCCTATACTACGATCAACTGTCGCAGTAGCCATGAGAAGAAGGCGGGCTTATAGGACATTTGTTGGGCCCCGGTAATCCTAGGCATCAATGCACTCCAATGGACCATCCATGGGTCTCGTGGCAATGGTGGTTCCACCTCAGCAAGCTGGTAGTGAAATAGCAAGACCTGCTCCAGGAAGAAGGTCACTAGAACGGACCCATAGCAAAACTGCTTCAGGTTTCCCGCCTTGGCTTTAGATAGTTGGTGCTTCATGTTTACCTTCATGGCTTTCACCCAGTTGAAGATTATCGGCGCCATACAGTCGATAGCATACTGAAACTTTGACTTGTTGGTTTCATGTTGTGCTTGAGCACCAACCACACTGTTTATGGTCAACAATAACACTCTCAGCACAAGATCCCGAACAATCACGATCTCTATCTTGTCGCTCTTTGATTTGAGTGTTTCCGGGCAGTGTTCTGGAAGTAACATGGTCACACTTGCCCTAATAGGTCTTAACCCATACAGATTGACTGGTTCCCCACTTTGGGACAATCCTATGATGAAATAAATGTCGGAAGTCTCCAACTCCAGTTCTTGGTCCCGGATCATAAAGACTTCCCGATTGATATCCCAGAGACTGATCAGATACCATAGCAATTTGGGTTGAGCCCGCAGACCTGGTGTGAGGAAGAATTTGAGGAGCCCACATATCCTCAGAGCATTCAAGCAATTTGGATCTGCCATTGCTTGTGTGTCAATGTCCTCATGCTCACGTTCCTTCCAATAAACCATTTTTCGTGATTTTTTTCCCTGCAAAAACCATACAATCAAGTCAACAAACATCCTTGGCTAGAAAAAAATGGATCCAATTGGAGAAATTGAGCAAAAACTTGGAAATTTTATGTTCGCGGCACCGACACGACTATTTTAAAAATAGTAGCCCCGACGGCGCGTTTGACAATGCTCATAACCTCCGATCGACGCGATTCCGTGCCCGGAAAGTGTGTTAATCGAGGACGATTTTTTATACTAAAACCCTCTCAAGAAATCCAAAAAATGGTTAAAAATAGGTAAAACGAGCATGAAAATTGAGCTAAAGGTCTTGGCTCTTACTTGCAACTAACGGATCGTCGAATGCCCTCTCGGATCTCCCACAATCTGCTCCTAAAAATCTAGGCCACAAATAGGTGAAAAATGCTCCACACACGGTATAATGGTAAAAAATAATTACTTTTTCCTCAAATAGTAAGCAAGGCAATATAGCAGATATATACATATATATATCTATATATATAGATATATATATATATATATATATATATATATATATATATACATATATATACATATATATATACATATATACATATATATATACATATATACATATATATATACATATATACACATATATATATATATATATATATATATATATATATATATATATATATATATATATATATATATATGTAGATAGATAGATAGATAGATGTGTGTGCGTGTGTGTCGATAATGTTTGTCATACATCAAAACCCCAAAAAATAATATGTGTGTTCAAATACATCCGTGGCTCGCAGGCCTAAAAAATGTGGAATGCTAGACCTATGAACTAATCGGGATGATGCTCATGGTAGCATGTAACTACTCGTACTAAATGAGTCAGCAGTTGGCAGATCTGATCTGATACCCCCATTGTGCGCCTCTGATACTGACGTGGGACATCACCCACCGGGCATACTCTTGGATATCGTGGGTCAATCCCTCGAGGTTCCACATGATATCCTCCTCATTATCGCTTCCTTCTTGATAAGGAGTGACATCGAACTCCTGAGTAACGCGCTTGGCAATCGGGGACATCCTGGCAGGACATTCTGGCCCAACATCTACATTTATAAAATCGAAATGTCATGAATGCATATATTTCAAAAACAATAAAAAATCAAAAATTAAAATTGTTTGTTTTTACCTCCATCATCATAATCCTCCCCTTCTAGGAGCGGCATATCCAAATCACCACGGAAGTCGGTACCGCTGTAAGGCCAATCCTCTACTACGATTAGCTGTTGTAGTAGCCATGAGAAGAAGGTGGGCTTATCGGACATTTGTTGGGCCCCAGTAATCCTAGGCATCAATGCACTCCAATGGACCATCCATGGGTCTCGTGGCAATGGTGGTTCCACCTCAGCAAGCTGGTAGTGAAATAGCGAGACCTGCTCCAGGAAAAAGGTCACTAGAACAGACCCATAGCAGAACTGCTTCAGGTTTCCTGCCTTGGCTTTAGATAGTTGGCGCTTCATGTTTACCTTCATGGCTTTCGCCCATTTGAAGATTGTCGGCGCCATACAGTCGATAGCATACTGAAACTTCGACTTGTTGGTTTCATGCTGTGCTTGAGCACCAACCACACAATTTATGGTCAATAATAACACTCTCAGCACAAGATCCCGAACAATCACGATCTCTATCTTGTCGCTCTTTGATTTGAGTGCTTCCGGGCAGTGTTATGCAAGTAACATGGTCACACTTGCCCTAATAGGTCTTAACCCATACAGATTGACTGGTTTCCCGCCTTTGCTTTAGATAGTTGGCGCTTCATGTTTACCTCCATGGATTTCGCCCAGTTGAAGATTGTCGACGCCATACAGTCGATAGCATATTGAAACTTCGACTTGTTGGTTTCATGCTATGCTTGAGCACCAACCACACTGTTTATGGTCAACAATAACACTCTCAGCACAAGATCCCGAACAATCACGATCTCTATCTTGTCGCTCTTTGATTTGAGTGCTTCTGGGCAGTGTTCTGCAAGTAACATGGTCACACTTGCCCTAATAGGTCTTAACCCATACAGATTGACTAGTTCCCCGCTTCGGGACAGTCCTATGATGAAATAAATGTCGGAAGTCTCCATCTCCAGTTCTTGGTCCCGGATCATAAAGACTTCCTGATTGATATCCTAGAGACTGATCAGATACCGTAGCAATTTGGGTTGAGCCCGCAGACCTGGTGTGAGGAAGAATTTGAGCCCACATATCCTCAGAGCATTCAAGCAATTTGGGTCTACCATTTGCTTGTGTTTCAATGTCCTCATGCTCATGTTCCTTCCAATAAACCATTTTTCATGATTTTTTTCCCTGCAAAAACCATACAATCAAGTCAATAAACATCCTTGGCTAGAAAAATTTGGATCCAATTGGAGAAATTGAGCAAAAACTTGGAAATTTTATGTTCGCGACACCGGCACGACTATTTTAAAAATAGTAGCGCCGACGATGCGTTTGACAATGTTCATAACCCCCGATCGACGCGATTCCGTACCCGGAAATTGCGCTGATCGAGGGTGATTTTTCTCAAGAAATCCAAAAAATGGTTAAAAATAGGTAAAACAAGCATGAAAATTGAGCTAAAGGTCTTGGCTCTTACATGAAACTAACAGATTGTCGAATGCCCTCCCGGATCTCCCGCAATCTGCTCCTGAAAATCTAGGCCACAAATAGGTGAAAAATGCTCCACACAGGGTATAATGGTAAAAAAAAAATACTTTTTCCTCCTTTTATTCATTTTTCATGAAATATTAGGGTTTTTGAAGTATTTTTGACTTATTTTTGCCTTAGAAACTGGATAATGCATTTACCTTTTATGCAGCGACAAGTGACGGATTGCTGATGATGGTACCAGAGTCACGTTTAAGCTCTTTTCTTGATTCGTAAAACTCAAATGAAAAGATTACCGAGTATTTTTCCCTTTTTGACTCATAAAAGAGAATAAAAATGGGGGGTCTACTTTCAAGCTCTTTTCTGACTCTTTAAACTCGACAAGATCGCCAAGCTCTTATCGTTTTGAACTCGTTAAAGGCTGTGAAACGTCGTTTACCCAGTATACGTTTATCCCTTTTTCGGGTTGGGTCAAACTATTTACGAAAAAGGTACTCCTTGACTGAAATGGTCAAGCGGTTCTCTCAAGTATCATTCTCTACCTTTTCGGGCTCGAGAGACACAAATATACAAAAAGGGACCATGTAGAGTTTTCTTTTCCATCTCTTTTTCAAACTCTCTAAACATGAAAAAGATACTGAGTTACACCTTTGTCGGACTAGTTAAAACATCAAACGACATTGGATTCGTCGTCATGACTGACATGAGCTTCTCCTTCCTAGGGCTCATTAAACTTACTAGGTCGGATTCGTCTGAAGGATGAACTTACAGTGCAAGCACATGCTATCCCCTTCAAGCTTGCGATAAAAAATAATTGGGGTACCTGCCAGAAATGGTGGGGGGAAATTGGAAATCCTATCAGTCGTGTCGGGAGATCACTCTTGAACATGACACTTTCTACTTCGTGTCGGGTTGGGATGTCCTTCTTTTCATCATTGACCTTCCTAGGTTAGGCCGCTCATTTTTGCCTTCCATTTGATCGTTGCCATGTCATCATGATCACCGATCCTATGATCCAAAAGCTGCCAAACTCCGATATCGTGTCGTCAATATGTTCAAGAGTTAGTCCTCCTGCAGTTACACTTACCCCTGATTCTCTATATCATCTGAAATCATTTTCATCCCTTTGTCTCGTGTCGATGATGTGGGATACATCATGGCCCTCCTTCGACATGGTCACTTCCTGTCGACTTCTACTCATTATCTAGGAAGTTGGCCGAGAGACTCCCTTCTAGTACCTTAGAGCTTGCATGCCCTAAAGGCAAGTTCTTCGCACTCGACGACAAGTTCACACCATTGGCTTTCGATCGGGTGATTTCACTAGTGTTCGACATCGATTCCTTTATTCACATTCTGTGAACTGTGTTGCTAGTACCTTGAGAGCCGTTGTCATTATTGGTGGTTTCTCTCACGCGTGTTAATGGTTCACATCATTGACCGGTAATCAAACGATTTTCTAGCATGTTCGACTTGAACTCATTCATTCACATGTTAGGATTTGTACTTTGATCGGGTCGTTTGGAGCGCAAGACCTTGGGCTTAGATTGCACCAGTCCAGGTTGCAAGGCAATGTGACATGATCATGTTAATATACATGTCTCTTTCAGATGGATGGTTGCGACCATGCCTTAGTTTCGTTATGATCCTCTCTATTGGATGGTTGCGCCCATGCCTTGAATCCATTTACATGATCATTCTCTGGATGGCTATGTCCATACCATGATTCATGTATCATTTGTCAGAGTTTTCAGTGATGTATATGTATCTGTGCTTGTTTGCAGGTTTTTCAACGACGAACTTCGGTTCCTCACGTCCACTTCTAAAGCATTTCACCCCTCACTTTAGTTCGGCCTTCATGCTTTAGGAGGCATCTATTACACAGTATTTTGTTACTGTCCTTGTACTCCCCGTCCACAATCCTGGAGGACCTCTACAGTGAACCCTACATGATTTCCCATCATGAAGAAACTCCCAGTATGTCCCTCTTCATGAGCAGAATAATTCCCCTTTGCATCATTTCCTGAGAATCTTCCTTTTACCCCAGTTTACAAGATCGGTGCTACTGACCAATTTCCTCCTCGTGTCGATTTGTAGAGATTAAAACTAGCACTAGCATTGTACGAAGCAACTAAGCCTTTTTCTAGTCGCACCAATCCTCTTTTGGCAAGTTTTTTAAATATGGAGTCGAAGCTTCCAGGTCTAGAAGCTTCGTAATGGAAGTCTAGTAGATGGTTGGGCTGGATGGAGCTAAAGAAGTCAGTTTGGGCTCCTTTCCCCTATTAGGATGGAACAAACTCAAGAGATAAGACCTTCTCCCATGGTGAGAGGAACCAACTCCCATCCATCCAAGCTATATTAACCTCTCTTTTCCCAAGCTAAACTAGTTTTGGAGCGAGTTTGAATGATCAGCAAGACATCTATAACTTGTAGCTTTCTAGTGTATGTTTGATGGAGAATAGTGTGTTTGGTTTGGTTTGAAGACTAAAGGGAAGAGGCCTTAAAACTTCCATTGTTGGGGCTATCCATGAGATGCTAGCAGAAGTGTGGGAACCCGGATACGTCAGAGGAGACCAGCAACGTCAAGGCATTGGTTGTAATCTCTTTATGAATTTATATGAATACAACTATTGATTGATTTCCTACATGAAGTGTTATCTTACATCTTTATGGCTTAACATTCCTTGACCTGTTAAGTAAGTTGAATAAAATATTGTATGCTATCACGTTTGTTGTTGTTGTTTGTTTTCTTGTTTCAAGTATTCGAAAGAAGGAAATGAAAGATAGTTGGAGTAAGGAAGCAGGATCATCACCAAGCGAAATAGCATTCTAAGAGGTAGGCCCTCTTAATTGATTCTAGCTTAAGGAGATTTTTCATAGATTGTTTGTTTGTGGCTAGACCCGCTCTCTCGAGCTAGAGGAATTGTTTGTGTCCACACTGAGAATTTACCTGCACCACAAGTTGTTACCTGGTACAACAAGAAGCAAAGTTCTATGGCGCTTAGCTCGGCAGAAGCATAATACATGGCTACAAGTCAAGCAACATGTGAGGCGATCTGGATGAGAAAGATACTTATTGAATGGTTTGGTTAGATGATGGATCCAACTTTGATCTATTGTGATAATCAGAGTTGCATCAAGCTCTATTAGAATCTTGTATTTCACGATCGATCCAAGCATATAGATATTTGGTATCACCATCTATGAGACTGTATGCAGAGGCAGATAATGTTGCTACACTACATTCCGACAGAGGAACAAGATGCTGACATTTTGACAAAGGCTTTGTTAAGAGGAAAGTTAAAGTTCCACAGGTGTAGGATAGGGGTGGTTGATAATCCCTTTCTTGCTGAGAGGGAGTGTTGAAAAATGCAACAAGAATTTTTCAATTTGATTTTGCCTTGATTAAATTGAGAAATTTCGAATTTCCACATTAGCAGACAACTTGGATGCAGTTAACTTGTGTGACATGGCTTGTGTCACCTAGTTTACTCAATAAATTCTAATTGGACGAGTTAGAGTTCATTTAAGCATGTGTTATTGCTAATTTGTAGCAATCAAGGTTAGTTATCTCATGTTGTTTTCACTTAAAATAGTTCCAACTATTGGAGGAACTAGTGGAAGGTTAGTTATGTAGTGGGACTTTAGTCAAACTCAGTGATCATCTAGTTAATTGATCAATCAGTCCAAAATAGCTAGTGCATGCAGAAAATTCGAGTTCCCTAGTTGTGGTGGAGATTCCAAGGCAGTGTAACATCAATTGTACACTAGTCTTCAGTGTAGGTGTTGCATGCAGTCAGATGATCAACCTTGGGTGTTGGAGAGGTAAATCCCCTCTGCGGACAAAGGCGATCCCACTAGACCAAAATGGATCTAGCAACAATCAATTCACGCTACCATGCAAGTTCCTAGTTGCAAATCGAAAGTGGATTATGAGAACCAACCTGGAGTCCAACGCTAATGTCGAAGAAGAGTTGATACTCCTGTTCCCTTGCTCCGGCAGGTCACAATCCTTGCGATCCCCGCAAATGGATACCTGCACATGCAAAGAACAAAGCGAATACAAGCATAAAATCCACAAAATACAACTATATTTCAGTCAGAAAGGAAATAGATCAAACATTATCATGATGAACAATAAGATCGGAACCATAATAGTAGTCGTTTATTAATGAATAATCAACAGAGAAAGATACAACCAAAGTTCTGACGTTGAACCTCTCCTCTGGCTGGGCGAGTAGCTATGTATGTCTTGCAATAGACCTTCTCTCTCTCAGACTTCCGGCAGCATAACCTCCCTATGCTTCAAGACACTTACTATCACTCAAGACAAGCATTATCACAACTAGCATTACTCAAAAACTAGCTTGTCAAATGCATGAGGACAGACTTTTATAGATGGAGAAGGGGAGGAAGATACAATGCATCAAGACACCCATTATGGATTGGCGTTATCTCCAAAAAGCCGCTGTGGATAGATGTAAGGGATAGATGATGAATCTCGACATCTAGAAGATTAGCTTTATCCTCAAAAGACTTCATGAATTGAAGGGAAAAACATCCGGGCGCGCGTTTGTTAAAAATATTTTCCAAACTCGGTTGGCGCGGGTGTTACTCTAAGACAGAGCGCCAATGGGCGCGCCTTCTTTTGAGGATCTCCCTCATTGGCGCGGGTAGTACACTGTGGACCCGCACTAATGGAAAAAGGGCACTTTTCAGGGATATTTTGGAGGAGGTGTCTTCAGGGCACATGAAGTCCATACTTAGGGGAACATAATGCAAGTGTTTTTAAGTTATGTCACTGCTCACAGGTCCCGCAATGAGTCCTCCAAAGTACGGGAAAGGGGTAACAGGGACAGTGACCAATGGTGACAAATTACTGTGTAACAGATGCCCCCTAAAGCATGAGGCCCGAGAGAGAGAGAGGGGTGAAATGCTTTACAAGAACACGTGTAGCTGCCACCGAGAATCTGCATCGAGAGATACAACTGATAGCTCAAGTACATGATATATGTGGTATGGTCGCAGCCATCCATAAGAGAATACATAATAATCTAGATCCATAGTATGGGCGCAGCCATCTGGTTAGGATCAATCAATAGACTCAGGTATGGTCACAGCCATCCAGTGATTGAGTCATGTAACAAGAATCATGCCTGGATTACAATAGACAAAATCCAGGGTCTTGCGCTCCATCTCGACCTGAACAAAAGTACAAGTTCAAGCATGCGAATATATGAGCTGAAGTCGAACATGCATGAACATCGTCTGATTACCAGTCAATAATGAACACTGTTAACAGACGCGAGAGGTACCACCAATAATGACAATGGCCCTCAAGGTACTATAGGTACAATCTACGGCGTGCAAATTAGTGATCTGGCGTCGAACACCCGTAGAATCATTCGATCGGAGGCCAATGATGAAAACCTCACGTCGAACACGAAGAACCTGCCATTGAGGCATGCAGGCTCCAAGGCACCGGAAGGGAGTCTCTAGATCAGCCTCCTGGATAATGAGCTGAAGTCGATAGGAAGTGACCTTGATCGAAGGTGGGCCATGATGTTTCCCACATCATCGACACGAGACAGAGAGATAATGTTGTGAATCAGGATTATGTGAGCTATCAGAGGGAGGTTGTTTTTCTGCAGAGGTCAACTTCTCTTGAACATATTGGCGGCACGATAGTGGAATTGGCAGTATTTGACATCAATGGATCAGAGGTCATGGTGACGAGGCAATGAGCAGATGAGAGGTCAAACAGGATTATCCAAATCCACGGAGGCAAGTGAAAAATGAGATGAGATATCCCCACCCAGACACGAAAGTAGACAAGTGCCATGTTCAAGAGCAACATACTGCCGACACGACAATAATTATGGTTCCATTTTCCCCCGCCATTTCTGGCGAGTACCCCAATTATTTTTAACAAGCTTGATGGGGATAGCATATGCTTGTGAGGCGTCATTTTGACGGAATCCGATGTCATCAGGTTTTAACGAGTCTGACAAAGGAAGAACTCGGCGTCTTTTCATGTTTAGAGAGTTTGAAAAGACAGCAGAAAAGGAAACTCCAGGGGTGTCCTTTTTCGTAGAGTTGTGTCTCGCGAGCCCGAAAAAGTATAAAACAATGCTCGAAAGAACCGCCCGACCATTACGATCGAGGAGTACTTTTCATAAGTAGTGATTTCGACCTGAAAAAGTAAAAAAGCGATCGGAATCACGTTGTTTCGAAACCGTTAACGAACCTGAAACGACAAAGGTCCGCCGATCTTTTCGTTTTTACACAGTCGGAAAAGAGTTTAAAGACGACCGCCTCTTATTTACGTTTAACGAGTCAAGAGGGAAAACTCGGCGATCTTTTCGTCTTTAAACAGTCGGAAAAGAGCTGAAAGCAGACCTCCATTTTTATTCTCTTTAACGAGTCAAAAAGGGAAAAAATACTCGGCTATCTTTTCATCTTTTACGAGTCAGAAAAGAGCTTAAAAGGAGACTCGTCCTGGAGGAACGAGTGGTATAAAGGGTAGCAACTGGTTCCGATAATGGTGGAACTACTCAAAACATGTAATGGTCAAGAGGCTGGCTAATAAAACCGCTCATCGTTGCGGTTCCTCAGGAAAGGATAAACAACCAAGTGAAAGCATATGATCGGCCAAAGAGATGGTGGCGATGGAATGAAACAACCAAGGCTCATCTAACATAATTTAGCAGATAAAAGGCAATAACGAGATGTAAATAAGGTATGGGTTCATTTTTACATAAGCTTGAACCATGGAGAACTCTGCTTAGATTCGGTTTCATGTTTACACAAGCTTGAAACGAAAAACTATGCTTGTTATAAGTTCGCATGCCCCCAACATAATGACGCAAATCGAGGTACATGCCCCTCAAGCTTCATTGCATTCAACGAGGTGGATGGAATGAAGGTTCACTCTCGAGATCTATGAAAGACTCGACTTGTATTTTACGAGATCTTAATCAAAGACTCGATTTGGAAAGGGAGTTGTTTCATTTTTTAAGGAGCTTGACACAGGAAAATGAACTATGCTCCTCCACCTAATTTCATTTTTTAAGGAGGTTGACACAGGAAAATGAACTGCGCTCCGCCACCTAATTCCATTTTTTAAGGAGCTTGACACAGGAAAAGAACTATGCTCCGCCCGAACTTCATTAGAATGAACAGGAAGTCGGGGCTTCCAAGAGTGCCACTCCGGGTGGAAGGGTAACATCTCGGAAGTCAGGACACTATGCACGACTGCGGCATCACTAGATATAGGCACGGGATAAGTGGCCACATAGTTGATCTGTGGTGGGGCAGATGCAACTGATGGATGAAAACCAGGAGGGGATGACGACTGCGCAGGGGGGACCCGTGGACGAACGAACGATAATTGATCGATAGTCACAATTCTTCCATCGTGTGGAAAGCAAACCACACGGAAAAGTGAAGAGACAAGGGCCCCCATGGCATATACATAGTCACGGCCAAGGAGAAGACTGAAATCTAAAGCACCTTGGGTAACCGATACGTCTATATAGACGGTTTTGCCTCCCAAAGTAATAGGGAACTTTGGAAGGATCCCTAATGGTTGACTAGTTCCTCCGTCAAAAGCCGTCAGATTCGGTGCGACTGGCACAAGCTGTGGGGAACCCAAAGCTTGCCAAGTAGTGGCAGGCATAAGACTGATAGATGCACCCTCATCCATAACAGTGCCAGGTATCGCTTTATTATAGGCGTGTACCGTGACCCAGAAAGGCACATGGGATGGAAGGCGGGAGGTAGTCAAGCGACTCCAGTCGAAGGAAACGACTGAACTACTTGGTGGGGGAATCGTATGATTGCCCCCTGCTCTAAAGGGAGCGAAGCAGGACTCTCGGGAACAGCTGGGATAGGAGAGTCATTTCTGGACTCAGGAGAATCCGAGGAGACGAGAAGAACATGGGTGTGATGCTCTTCCGAAACAGAGTGGTCGACGGGAGGTGAACTTGAGTCGACACTCTTTCCAACCAATGGTTGGTTTGGAACAGGCTGGGCACAGCCAGGTTCGGGAAGAGGGGCCTGGACAAGAGAAGAATGTGAATCAATCTCTTGGTCAGCAGGGGGACGATCTGCGACTGCAGAGAGACGTTGATAACCAACGGGAAGTTGGGGTGAGGGAGCTGTAAGACTTTCCAAGACAACGGAGGCTTTATCCATGAGTGGACAAAGGTGAAGGGGATGATTGCCTTCACAGAGTCTACAGGGGATTCGAATCTTCCCTTTTCCCTTACCATTTTCAGGTGATAAGGTAACATCGCCATGATCTCCAGAGGACGATGAGGGGCGGGCCGGATCGCGAGACCATACTTCTAAGACCTTGGGAATGCCAGGACAATCGCGAAGAAGATGGTCCTCCTTGCACAACTTACAAGGAAATTTGACCTTCCGCAGAGGAGCAGAAGGTGGCTCGACTTGAGTTGTACTTTTAACCTCTCGCTTAGGAGTCTTCTTCTTCTTTGTCTTCTTCTTCTTCTTCTTAGCCACCTGGTTACTTGAATCCAGACTTTCGCCAGGCGAAGTAGAAGATGAGGACGCAGAAATAGGTGAAGAAGGGGAGAGGTCCACCTTGGAATCAACATGATGTTGTTCGGGTGGAGGAGACGGTGGAACAGGAGTCATCACACTCGGGACTACCGAGGTCGAAAACAACCATACGGGAAAACCGATGGTTAACCCAGGCAAAGACAAAGTTTCCATATACGGAGCACCGACATTTCCAAAAGAAGGAAATGGACTAGGGTTTCCATCCAGGGGAACACCTTATTCGGTAGACTCGGGGAAGGATGCCATTGAAAACGAGAAAGAACCCTACTCAAGCTAACGCAAAAAAGATCTAACTGGGTAAATGTGAATCGTGGCCGAATAAATTTTAAGACACACGGACTTAACTTGACCTTTTCATGTTTTAAGAGTCAAGAAAAGGACGAAAAGATGACTCTAGTCTCCTTCGAATATTTAGTGAGCCCGAAGTGACAAATGCTCAGGTGAACCTTTTCTTTTAGGGAGTCCGAAAAGGGTCAAAAGTGACTACTCTGGAGAACTAGGCAAAAGGTTTACCAAACAATCCGTAAAACTACTTATACACCTTGGCAATCAGATGAAAACCAAGGACTTCATGTACGACAGTCAATCTTCCCGAATGCTGTGTTCAGTGCATTACGGCTTGTAAGGCGGCAGACACGGATTCCTGTGGATAAAGGATGATAACCTAGTGGGGTCTCCCTTATATATGTGACGGTACGTGGGAGCTCAGTCCATACTAGACCACTATCGAGTCACAAGAGGAGGAATCATCCAACCGTAATGTGAAACAATAGTGACTAGGTTTAACGACGCCGGAACACGTCTCTAGCCTAGACCTCTAGAATATGTGCGTTAGGTTCCAATGCGTTGTTAGATTCATTCGGTTTATTTTACAGTTGATCTTCAATTAAGTTTCAGTTTTTAGGTCCTACCGTATGTGATCTCTGAAAACTTCCTAAATGCAAACTATATGCCAAAATTATATCATTTCGTTCAATGAATGCTAACTACAGGAGAGTTGAGATTTTCAAACAAACAAAATGAACAATAAACAATCAACAAAGATCCTAATGCAGCTAATAATAAGAAATCAAACTTTTTCTTTTTCTTTTTAAAAGCGACTAATTGCCAATAACAATAAATGCTAACTAATATAATGCAAAAAGATCATTTGTTTTTTCTCTTTTAAAATGGCATAATGCACTTAATAAATCTCGAGAGATATTAACAAGCATAAATAGACAAAGTTCACCCAATGCAAATAGAACCAAATCTGAAACACCAAGATAAACTGTCAAAACAAGGAAAATGACAAAGACCTCAATGAACCATGTGATCTAAGCTCAAACGAAGTCAAGCAAAATCCAAGTGAGCTAGAGGTGAATTGCTCAAAGCACAAAATAACAAGCTTTAACAACCACTAGACAGGTGCGGAAAACAACCAAAAAGTTGACTGGACAATCAAAGAACCAAAACTCCCACAGAAGGCTCGATATACAAAGCCACTAGATGCTCTAGGGCTGGGATATAAAATCGATAGAAATAGGCAAACAACCGAAGGATAAAGGTAAAAAACCAGTCAAACAGAGTTCCAACACACTTCCAGAAGCTGCAAAGGATGTAAAAAGACAAAAATCTGAGTTTAAAGAGCTTCCAACAAACACACTGGCAAAATTCACAGTACTGGCGCGACTGTCAGCCGGCAACTTGCGCTATTAAGGAATTGGCGCGAGTTGCTGTTGTGCAACATGCGCCAACTGGCGCGACTGTCAGGTAAAACAACGCGCCAACACAGTTTGCTGGCCCAAAAAATAAACAAAGCAATCCAGGGTCTGGCTGACATTACTCAGACAGATCAAACAGCAAATAACAACTTTAAAACTGACCCAGAAAGCTCATTTACGCAAGCAGGCAAGAGAAAACTAACATGCAAGACAAACTCCAAGCTGTTCGGTTCATAAACCAAACCGGAGATTGACTGAAGTGGCGTTGATCTACTCCGCTAATGCAAAGCAATAGCGTTTCAAAGGCTGCCTGGCCGTGCTTCAGACTCCGTCCAAGGTTTATGAATCAAACAACAAATAGCTCCTCCCCAGTGGAGTCGCCAAATTGTTGGAGAGGTAAATCCCCTCTGCGGACAGAGGCGATCCCACTAGACCAAAATGGATCTAGCAACAATCAATTCACGCTACCATGCAAGTTCCTAGTTGCAAATCGAAAGTGGATTATGAGAACCAACCTGGAGTCCAACGCTAATGTCGAAGAAGAGTTGATACTCCCGTTCCCTTGCTCCGGCAGGTCACAATCCTTGCGATCCCCGCGAATGGATACCTGCACATGCAAAGAACAAAGCGAATACAAGCATAAAATCCACGAAATACAACTATATTTCAGTCAGAAAGGAAATAGATCAAACATTATCATGATGAACAATAAGATCGGAACCATAATAGTAGTCGTTTATTAATGAATAATCAACAGAGAAAGATACAACCAAAGTTCTGACGTTGAACCTCTCCTCTGGCTGGGCGAGCAGCTATGTATGTCTTGCAATAGACCTTCTCTCTCTCAGACTTCCGGCAGCATAACCTCCTTATGCTTCAAGACTCTTACTATCACTCAAGACAAGCATTATCACAACTAGCATTACTCAAAAACTAGCTTGTCAAATGCATGAGGACAGACTTTTATAGATGGAGAAGGGGAGGAAGATACAATGCATCAAGACACCAATTATGGATTGGCGTTATCTCCAAAAAGCCTCTGTGGATAGATGTAAGGGATAGATGATGAATCTCGACATCTAGAAGATTAGCTTTATCCTCAAAAGACTTCATGACTTGAAGGGAAAAACATCCGAGCGCGCGTTTGTTAAAAATATTTTCCAAACTCGGTTGGCGCAGGTGTTACTCTAAGACAGAGCGCCAATGGGCGTGCCTTCTTTTGAGGATCTCCCTCATTGGCGCGGGTAGTACACTGTGGACCCCCGCTAATGGAAAAAGGGCACTTTTCAGGGATATTTTGGAGGAGGTGTCTTCAGGGCACATGAAGTCCATACTTAGGGGAACATAATGCAAGTATTTTTAAGTTATGTCACTGCTCACAGGTCCCGCAATGAGTCCTCCAAAGTACGGGAAAGGGGTAACAGGGACGGTGACCAATGGTGACAAATTACTGTGTAACATTGGGAATTGCGAAATCCATTTTGGAGAAATTCCTAAATAATAGGGGACTAATTTCTCAAGGAATTGGGCAAGGAAATAGGGGCTCAAGTAGAGGCAAAAATTGACTAAGTTTAGGTCAGAGCTTCTTAGTGAGCAAAGAGATAGGTTATTCACTTGCAGGTTGTTCTCACTTGAGCAAATAAATTGTAATACATCTCTATTCATCATATTAATGCAAGTAGGCATTGGGTTTTTCAGCAGATTTCTTTCCCCGGGAAAACTACTATGTGAATGTGTGTTATTTCTTATTGCATGTTTAAGATTTTTGTTCTAAGTTGTGAATTAACTTCCGCAGAGCAGTAGAGTAGGTTTGTGTCTTGTGATTTTGATTAAAATTCCATGAGCAGTGGTAAATCTACACCATAATTTCTATATACCTTGATATGCATGTTGGAGAAGGGGAACCTTGGTAATGTATGTTTTGGAGATGGACTCATAAAATATTTGAAAGGATGTTGATGTTGTAGGAAGCTGATATAATGACAAAGGGCCATCATAAAAAGGTAATGTTGATTTTATGTTCATTTTGATTTTTGAGAAAGCATTGGGTTGAAATAGGGCTACCAAAAGAGGGACATAGAATGTCACCTGCAAGTAGTACTCTTGAAGATTGGATGGAAGATCCTGAAAGAAACGTGATTTGGAATAGGTAGTTGTATGAAGGATAGCCAGATGTGGACTAGAAGGTCACTTCCCGATGAAGAAAAGGATGACATGGCTATTGGTTTAAACACTATGTTTCGTTGAAGGGAAGTGATGGGGAAAGATGG
The DNA here is from genome assembly GCA_031772625.1 of Pinus tabuliformis. NCBI lineage: Eukaryota > Viridiplantae > Streptophyta > Pinopsida > Pinales > Pinaceae > Pinus > Pinus tabuliformis. The sequence continues at coordinate 540,029,859 of CM062805.1, read as the reverse complement.
TTGATGCCCTACAAAGAAGTTTTGGAAGAAATTGGATCCATGATGAAGAAGTTGAAGTTCATGACATGATGCCAAAAGAAAGATCTCTACAAATAGCTGATAATACAATGATATCCACTGAAGAACAGATAGTTGTTGTTGGTAACAAGTCCTTTGTTAAGAGGGAGCTTGGGTAAGTCCCTAGTTAAGAGGGAGCTTGGGTATATTCCTTTTATAGGAATGAGTAGATCCTCCAGGCTACATGAGAGGGAGAGATATACACATAATTCTTGGCTTCATGTTATGAAGAAAGAATAGAGGATTGGGTAAGCATTTGAGACTGATATTGATACTCTTTGAGGATGAGGTAGGGCATCTAATAGGTAAGAGTAGTCGAAGAGGAAATTCCTCGATGATGTGTTCATCCAAGATATGAATGGTCCTAGAAGGACATACCTTGTGAACATCCAGATGGGGTATGTGCCTTGAGAGACAATGATGAAGGTGTTTATAATCATTTGTCTCCCCAACATTGTGCTCTTATCTAGTGGAGAGATAGAGTTGTCAGTCAAGGCCTTGCTATATGACAATGATGGTTGATGTGATGAGATGCACTGATATAAGCTGAATAAATAGCTTATTAGATGGCTTATCAATCTGACTCTTCTTATGATAATTCTTCAGTATGAGAATATCTAAGTACCTTGTATGTTTTATGAGCACCTCCCTAGTTAAGAGGGAGCGTTGAAGTATGTAACTAGGTTTGGTCTTCATAAATATGAAATGTACTCCTAATTCTTGTATATTATGAAAACAAAAAGAAAATAATAATTATTATTATTGTAGCATGGATTTCATGCTCAAGGTAAATTTATTTATAGGTTAAGCACCCATTGAGTGCTTCTAGGTTTTGTCGTAGAGTCAAGAAGTCAATTGAGTCATTGTCATATTTTTAAGACCCCATTATGCATTGTATCATGTCAAAATAAAATTTATGTAAGTCAAATTAAGTCATAAAGACCGTCCAAGATCAAGTCGACCTACAAAGTGACAAGTTGACCTCATGAAAGGGTTGTTCAACCTCTGTAAGAAGCACATATATAAGAGGTACTCAACCTCATTTGTGATAGATCCAAGTAGCTCGTTGAAGAACAAGAAGGAGTTTAATAAGAAGGACAATGAAGAAGAGAAGAAAGACAAGATAAGACCAAAGTTTAAGGAAGACTGTTTTGGGTCATTCCACATGTGCGAAGAGAATCAGGGTATATTTCTATTGCAGCAAGGACGAAAATTTTAGACATATAAAGAGTTGCAATCAAGAGCCAAATATATCAAGTTTGCAGGTTGAACCGTCAAGAGAGAGAAGGATAACCAAGCGAAGGAGAAAGGAGACAAATTCAAGCATATTCCAACCGCACGTGTCAACTAGGGTTTCTGCAGTAGAGGCCAAAAATTGCAGTCCTAAAGCAGTAAGTTGAAATTCTAAAGAAGAGGTCAAAATCTGAATTGTGATCCAATATTGACTTGGGTTGCTTTTGTGAGAAGCAAGTTCATAAAGAAGAGTTTTGACTTAGTCTTGGAGGGGTCTTTGTCAAGGGTCATAGGTCTTGGAATTCGTCATTTGAAGATTCTATAAGAAGAGAATAATTCTTGTGGGTTTTCCTCTCAAGAGGAGAGGTTTTGGCCCTAGCTAGTAGCCTACATTTTGTGTCCTCTTGTCTCATTGATCTTCATTGTTTATTAGTTGTTTGATGATAAATAACACTATAATAATCAAGATAAGAAGAAGTTAATTACAAGAACATCAAGTTGAGTAAAAATAACATCACAATTAGTTATCTAAGTAAGAGAAATAACCCTAATCTAACTGCCCTAGATTTCTCAACAACAAGAAGATGCAAAACCTTTTCTTAATTTGAAATTTTAGGACCTCTTATTTGAGCTCTCTTCAAAGAGTATCTTTTATGATGGTCCGAACCCTGACACACAAAGGGAAAGCCCTAGTTGAGGATGCATGGTTCTTGATACTTAAATATATTTAGAAGAGGCATTAACTTTATTGTTAGCTTTACTTATTATTATGAATATTGAGTGCCATGGCCTAAGGTAAATGCAATACTTAGACAAGGCAACCCTAACTTTAATGATATTGGACAAGATTAAGGCATTGTTTCTTATTTTTTTGGTTATAACATTGGGACCACAACCTCTTAAATTTGGTGGAATATGTGAAGTGGTACAAGTTAGAGGCTTTCACTAAATAAGTGGCATGTTAAGAAGATTTGAGAATGTATGGTTCTTGATCCTTAATATTTTTTTGAAAGGCGTCAACTTTGTTGATAAATTATTTTTTATAAACTATGGTGAGAGAGATCAAATACTACAACCTAAGTTAAAAGCAAAGTTTAAACTAACCAATCGAGACCAATTGATATCAAACAAGATTAATAAACTATTTATTGCTCACAACTCCCTAAACTTGTTGGAATATTATAAGTGATGCAAATCAACAACTTTCACTATGTATGTGACATGTAGATAGGATTAATTGCATATAAAATGCGATTTTGGATGAAAACTTTAAATTTGGCAATGGATAACTTTTATGTAAGAAAATATTAATTATATATCTATATCTATATATATATATTATTTTCAAAAATATAATTTAATGATAATTATCAATTTTGAATGTGGATATATACCATTTTTTAGAATGATCTCTAATGATTCTCTTTATTCTCTAATTGCATCGAAAGTAATAAAGTGCATTTGCAATATAGATGGATATGTGAAGTCTTTAATTGAAAAAGAAAAGAAAAGTGAACCATAAAAACAATTGCGTTGAGAAGCACTTCTACAACCAAGTATGGGAGAGATGTTATCCCATGACATTACAATTAAAAATAATAAAATAATTCTTACACTAACAAATTAAAAATAAAAATAACAAAAATCTTTCAATGTGATCCATAAACAAAAGATTTGAATTTCTACTTTTATTACATCAATTTTATATTAGAAGTAAAAATAAAATTGCATCGAGATACAACCAAATATGGGGAAGATGTTGTCCCATAATGTTACATTTTGAAATAATAAAATAATACTCACATTAACAAATTAAAAATAATAATAGGAGTCACACGAGGGGGATGGGGTTATATTTAATCCCGAAAGAAAACTTGTCATCAAGTACTCCTGAAGGTTGGGCAAGAAAACCAACAACCACGCAGAACTGTATGGTCTATTATTAGGCATAATATTGGCTCAATATATGTGAATCTACGAGATTGTAATCTTGGGAGACTCTTTGATTACTATAAAACATCTTAGCAATGACACATCTCCTAAAGAGAAGCACCTCAAGCTACTTCTTCAAAGGATTGAACATGCTCTGGAACACTTTCTCTCGAAGTCTTTCTTCCATATTCTTAGAGGTCAAAATATAGAAGCAGATCGTCAAGCTAATCTATCCTACCTCCTCAATGTGGGCCAAACAAAAATAAATGGCCTCAAGGGTAGGAGAACTATACCTTAGGTATAAGTTTGATACATTAAAACCACATGCCAACCACGCCGCATCTCATTCATGGTGGCAATATAATGGGAAAACTAAGGTTTAATGATCGCATGCAATGGTATTTAGTGATTAATGTTGTGGCCATATATGAGAAAGCAGACCATGCAACGGAGGCTACCTCATTTAATCCACATGCTCAAACCGCAGTTTCGAGACGAAATTGCCTACCTCGAACTGTCGAAACACCTTACTTTATGATGAATTCTAAGATGTTTGGCATCATGAATATTAATGATGATTTGATGGTCTCTCTGTGTGAGGCCAATGGATCCAGTATTAAATCCACAGTTTGTGCCTAGCTCCTTTACAGTTATGACAAGGTGCACTTATAGTGGGTGCATCCTCCCTATCTCTCCCAATTGCATTTTGTGTCAATTCATTGTGAACACATTATCTGGTTCACTACTCTTGGTGATAGTGGGTTCTACAACCGGCTCTTTGTGAATGTATGTTCTATATGCATCATTGGGTTATGTAATTGGCTCCCCCATGTCAATTGGAGAAATCTCCTCCTATGTGATCGGGAGATTTCCCAATCCGTGCATAAAAGCGCTAGCCATCTGGCTCGTGGTTGCCTCAGAAGCTTAGACATCAACAATAGTGGGTGAAATTCATGAGTTGGTTTTTTCCTGATCTCTGACGTTATTTGGTTTCCTCTATTCCCTAGGGAGAAATCCTCAGTTCCCCTGACGATTCGTCATCCTTAGTTGTTGGTTACCCTTCTCTGGAATTTCTCTCTGCTCTAGGCTTGCTCAAATTGCCCAATCCCTAACCCTGTGAATCATCATGAAAAAATTGAGGTTAGGTTGGCCTCCCTTGTTGTTTCCCCTCATGTCTACATATCTATTACAAGCTTTGTGCCCGTCAGCATCTCCTATACCCCCTTTGACTACTCTTTCACCCCTCATTCGAATTCCCCAAGCCCAACCTACTTTGTCACCTGGGCCCCCCTTTATTCATTATCATCCAATCTAACTATGAAAGGTGACCCAACTTCTGTTGGAGGAACCAATACTTGTAATGTCTGCAACTAACCAATTGAGGCCCTTTAGATGGAGAACATGAATATCAAATGGAAACTTCATCAATAGACGAATTCTCTTATCTTCTCACTCAGTAAATTCACTCACTGAAGGATAGGCTCTCCCGTGAGGATGACGAACATGATGCTTTGTAGAGGTCGATAGAGGACCTGAATCAAACGCTTCAAGCTCCAGAAAACTAGGACATTGCTAGTTTCACTTAAATCCACCCCACAAGAAATTGGCATTTATACCTCAACATGCCTCTAGAGGAGGTTTTCTTTTTCCTTTTCTAATGGGTTTATGTTGTAAATGCGTCGAACTGTTAGAACAAGTTTGTAGGATATATGAATGTCGATTTGCTATCATAGTTTTTTTGGTACATCACATAATGCCTCCTTGGAGGATTCTATGAAAGAAGATGAAATATATTGTATCTCTTGTGTATTTACTGCAACCAATCGTAGATTTAAATAATAATAATAATAATAATAATAAAAATAAAAATAAAAAAACTTTCAATGTGGACCATAAATAAAAGATTTCAATTACATCAACTTTATATAAGAAGTAAAATTTTTTCCTAATTTTTGCATTGAGAGGCGCTCTACAATCGAGTATGGAGGAGATGGTGTTCCATAATGTTGCATTTAAAATAATATAACAATACTTATATTAACAAATTAAAATGTATAATAACAAAAAAATCTTTCAATGTTGATTAAAATAAAATATTTCACTTTCCACTTTAATTTTACCTCAACTTTCTATTAGAAGTACAAAAAATTATATTTTAGTTTATAATTGTTGTATACCTTTTAGTGTGAGGGAGATGTGTAATTTCTTCACTACTCAATATGGAGATGATAAGTTGCATCTTAAAAAAAATATTTATCTTACAATCAAATATGAAGGAGGTGTGTAATTCATTATGTGTTCAATTGACATGTAGTATAATTTGAGTGGGCCTAATGGTTAAAAGCATGTTCACAGGTTCAAACCAAGAGGGGTATAATATGTACACCTTTGTAGACTTTAACAGTTAAATCGTTGTACGAAGGTTGGGTCCTTCTCACAAACAAGGAGCCTTATACATCAATTCAGTGTTTGGCTTGGTCACGACGTTATATATATATATATATATATATATATATATATATATATATATACATAGCAAAGTGAGAAAACCTATCATAACTTAGTTGTCAAACCAGTAATGGGGACAACCATCATTGGTTGCTATCTATGAATGCAAGCTACTGTTATTCAAGGAAAACCATGCCACCGAGAATTATCCTCTGGCAGTACGTAAGGGCCGACTTTCCCTCCTACCAGATGCCTCTAGGTCTTGAATTGTTAACCTGTTTCTTTACATTTGAGAAAGACGAGCTCTTAGTCGAGTAAAAACAATTTTAAGGAACACACACACACACACATATAGTATTAACAATAAATAAAATATTTCAAAGTCCATATTAACTAGCATAACTTTATATCAATTTTATGTAGAGAAAGATAAAATAATTGAAAAAAAAATCTTATATTTTCACTTTTCGTTGTGAGAGAGATATGTAATTTATTCAATTCTTGACATAGATTTAAGAAGTGGTATTTAAAAAATATTAATCACAACACAATATTCAATGTGGGTTATAAATCAAATATCAGATTTTTTATGTCATTAATTTAAGGTACGAAAGAGATTTGTAATCTCTTCAATGCATAAAATGGAGTTGACACACACACACACATATATATTAGAAAAAAGATTCAATGTCTACGTGTTTTTGTGTGTGTAAGAGAGAGACTCTGTTTATCCCATGGATATATGTTTTCCACTTTTGATATGAGGGGTGTGTATATTTAAAAATGCAATAATAACAAAAATACATTTTAATGTAGACAATGTGGGTGAATATCAACTATGTATATATTATATAAATCAAATGAAAATAAAAAAGTATCTTATGGTTGTCCAAGAGGTCTTGGATGGATAGTGATCAGGTGCTCTATTAGGGCACTCCTTGATGTGAAGTCACTAGTTCAATTCCCTGCCCCGATTAGAGTGATATATTGGACATGATGAAGATGTAGTCCTACTAAACTTTAAAAAAAAAGTATCTTATGGTTAAAACATTTTATTTGTGTGTTGTTTAGGATAAAGGAGATGTGTAATTTCATCCATGCTCACCATGAAGTTGACAAATGGAATACAAATATATATATATCCCTCATTTATTAAGTGTTAAGAGAGTGACCAAATCTCTTGAAACACAAACTCTTTTATAGTGCTAAAATTGAAGAAATATTTGCACCTTAAGAGATTTCATCTCTCTTGGCACTTAATAGATATGTGATTATGAGATTTGATCCCTCTAAGCACTTGATAAATCCGGATTTAAGAAGGATATAAGCTAATTTTAAATAATAATAAAACAAATTAAATAATAAAATAAATTATCACAAATCAATTTTATCTCCTATCTTTTAAATACCCATAAAATTATTTATTTTTGTTAATTTGTCGGCTTTAATTACTTCATAATTCAAACATACAAAATAACATTCTTAGAGTCGTGTCTTCCCATAAGAGAAATCAAACCAACTACAATAAAGATGTTGCAAAGTTCGTAGTTCTAACAAAATTAGCTAATATAAAGTTGCCACATAACTAACTCTAGAACATAACACATGGTTGTCCATAACAACATATATGTTACAAAAAAAACAACTAGGTATAGAGGATTGTCCACATCAATGTAACATAGAAAATAGTAATTCGCAATTCATAAGACATAGGCATACAAAAATTGTAAATTTGGGTCCTCAATTGTCATTGGAAAAAGTTGTAGGAGTAGGATCCTAAGTGCACAGTCCTAGTGATGTTTGTCTACCACGTTGAATATGTGTATTTATGTGTGCAAATTGAGCGTCTAAACTAACCAAACAATATCACAAATGCTTTTGAACCCATTGAAAACCATTGAGATGGACAATTATGTCATTGCAATTTTCTTGCTTTCCCTAGATGACTCTTCCTAGTATCGTTTTCATTTGCTAGTACAAAGTGATAGAGTGGAGGTACTGATTCTTGCAGCCCTAGTGTGTCTGGGATCTGGAACCTAATCAACAACGTCGACTTCAATCTTAGAGTCAGAGTGGGCATTCCTATCATGAACTGCATGAGCTTAAAGAAGTTGGATTTCATCTTGAACTTGTGACAACCTTTTTTAGTTAAACTCCTTGTAAATATTTATAATTTATATTTGTAATTAAATTGTGGTAATGAAAACACAATGAACTGGCTGAGAAAGGGACACATGTTCAATTGCCTTCAGGAGAAAATTGCTTGGAAAATTTGGAAATTATCATTTAATAACAACAATAGCTTAGCTGGTTTTCTTTTAAAGAAGCTGACTGGGAATTAATGGCTAGTTTTGAGGAAGATTATGGGCTTCCTCAATGGAGGACAAGCCCATGCTCCTTTTCCTGTCTCGTGGATTGCGCTGGGGACCATCAACAAGCAAGAGTAATGGCGTGATAGAGAGGATGAGAACATTAAAGCACTATAAGGAGCTTGGAAAAAGAGGGGATTCAAAGATTGCAGGGAGAGAGGAGAATAGTGGAAGCCCCATGGAAGAACGCGGGGAAAGAATCTCGTGAAGGAGAATAATTCAGACAACCATTCAAATGAGAAACACAATGGAAAAATGAAAAAGAGCCAACACTAGGTATTAAGGGCAAGGTTATCAGGCAACAACATATTTAGATTGTGGCTGGAAGGATGCAACACATGGGTGAGCATGGAAGACATCATTTAGGGTGGAGGCACTGGAGGGAAGAATGCTTGGTTAAGAGGGTGGAGATGGAGTGGTCTCTGGATTTCCTGTAACAGTTGATTGTTCTGGTTTATATTTCCTTTGAGCGCTCCTCCTTAGGAATTGAATATGGCTTGGGGGTCATTAACTGTAAGAAATCCTGAAGTGAAATCAATCTAAGGTTGGGTGGAGAGTTGATGTCCCAATCTTAGTTGTCAGACACTTCTTTATAAGATAAGTGCTTACTTGTGTCCATATGTAAATGGATGCAATGTGAATGCTTATTGTTGTTGTTATAATGTATATGCCAATGATGAGAAATGTATATTTTCCAATGCAATTATTAGGAATGTATGCTCCTGTGTTTAATGATGGGTGTGTCACTAGTTTAATTGTCAGGACATGAGAGATGTGTGAAATCTTTGTTTAAATGGCTAATATTTTTTGTATTGAATTAATTGTGTTAGAAAAGCCCTGGCATGTTGAATCATTTAAAGGAATTGTACCTTTATGCATGATTGTAGGGTGATGTGGCATGTGCCATGAGGGCATTACAAGTTCCACTAGGCATAGCGAGATGATGTGGACACACCTGGAGAGGTGGAGATGCCACATGGCAGTACCTTGCTGATGTGGTAAGGGTTTATTGGCCAATACTTTAAACGTTCATAACTTTTGATCCAGGAATTGGATTTTGAAAAAAGTTTATATTGCCAGAAAGGTCTAGATGAGCCGGATGCGATGGTCGTGTTGGTTTTTAGTTTTGGGGAAGTTGAAAATTGAGAAATTTTGTGACCCCCTTTCCATGACAAGACTATGGAGGTCAGGTTAAAAGAAAGTAACACCTTTTCATTCCTAAGAATGGTCTAAGGGGGTGGATGGGGGTGTTACAGAACTTCCATGGGGGTAGCCGCATGTTAGAGGTAAACAATAGTTTGGGTTTGCAACTGGGTTCAAGGCCTGCCTGAGGGGCCACAAACACCTGAACCACGTCTTGGCCACATTCATTATGGGGGCATGATGGTAATGAGGTGAGTAAACCTAGTTAGAGAAACCCTAAGAGAGAAAAGGAGTTCAGGAGATAGGGAGCCAAGCGAGGCCAACAAACAACATGCAGAGTGGAGGACTTCAAGGACATGGGTGGTAAATATGCTAGAGGCCAAGAGAGTTGTTGGGGAGTGGTATAAACAAGACATGGTGCGAGGAGGCCCTTCTTAGGTGGGAGCAGGGCTAGGTCACCTCCTCCCTAGATACCATGTTGAGCCTCCACCAAAAAAGCTTAGACCAAACAAACCAGAGCAACATAATTGTAGCTAAAAAATCATTTGTAAGAAGTTAAAAGCAAAAGAAATACCGACGGACTTCGGGTAGATGAGCTCCATAATACCCCAAAAGAATTATGGTACAAATCCTCCCACTAGTGGATGTGTGAGTTGACTACATGTAACCCCAATGAGTACTTGGAAATTGCAGAGTCCAACTAGTGATGTGAAGTGAATGATGAAGACCAGACGAGGAGGGCATCAACCTTCCATAATAGATAAATCACTGGTGCAAGCACCGCGAAGGAAAATTCCTACAAGCAACCCAGTAACACAATAATGGCACTAGATATATGCAAATCACCCCCAATGATTCCAGGAAGTCAAGGGGGTCTCAGAGGTTTTCAGATTAATGCTTTGCATTGTCATTACTTGTTGGCGTGTGTGATTGTATGGGAGCACCTAGCCACGTCATCCCCCTCTTTAATGCTTGGGGTGACGACAGGGTGGCAAGTTCGCTCCCCTTCTTCCATAGCACACATTTCAACACCCCATCGACGTAATACCCATAAATTTATATTATAATTAAAAAAAATCTATTTCAACACTATGATTAATTTAAAACACTACATTACTTTAAAATATATGAATTAAAGTTTTTGTAATGTGATTTGCTTCGCTTTAATTCTTTATTTTATAACTAAGTTATAATAAATATTCCCACCGGCAAATTAGACCCTCATTCTTGATTTGATAACTAAGTTATAATAAATTTTCCCACTAGAAAATTAAATCAACAAATTTTTTTCCAAAAAATCTCATTAAAAACAATTCGTCCCCGGAAAAAACCAAAGCATCTTGAAACATAATCCTAAAGATTTACATAAAGCAAACCTAACATACCCCTTTATAAGATATATTCAACCTTTTAGAGATAACACCGAAAGTTGTGGAATTTTCGTAGACTCTACCACAGCACGCCGACAATTTAGGCCGGGGTCTTGTTGACATGGGACTTGACCCATGAAACCCTGACCTCCTTTGAAGCGGGCTAAAGTTCTGACGTCAAGGTCGGACCTTCATGGAAAATCACAAAATTGTGTACGCCGGCACATATATATATATTCAAACAACAAAGATACCGAAGCGCTGATCTGAGTTCTTTAAACCCTAACATGTCTTCATACTAAACTACGTTACACAGCGGTTGTTTATCAGGTTTTGTAGCTCGGTTGCCTTCTCCCTTCATAGCGCCGTTGATACACAGAAGCCTGCCTCTTTCTTTCTTCACCTCTTGGTTTTTTCCAGTTCTGTGCTTTCGAGTTCTACGAGGTCCGGGTTTCGATCCCCACTGCATCAGTTTCCTGCAACAATGCCTCCCCGCGCTGTGAAGAAGAATGCCGTCACAACCCCCCTCAAAAAAACGGCGGCCAAGGCTCCAAGCAAATCTCCAAAGACCCCGGCCAAGTCCGTGAGCTCTAGCCCACCGAAGGCAGAGCCCGAGGTTGTCGAGAAAGAAGAGTCGAAGCCGTCGCCCAGCGTTGAAACACCGAAAGCCGAAGAGAAAGCCGTTGAGCCGTTTCAAGATTTGAACGAGCCAAGTGTCGAGGCTGAGGCCGAGGCCGAGGCGGAGAAAGAAATTCCCATAGAAGATGCCATTGAGGAGGAGAAAGGTAGGGTTATTATTTTCGTGTTTTTCTTAGTAACACTTCAATATGAGTTTTTGGGCAACCACATAGCGAGCTTGGGGCTGCACTGCATAACATACACTTTTTTTGGGGTTAACTATTCTGCCACTGTTGCACACTGCCCCATCTTGAATTTATCATTTGGGTCGAGCAAACCACTATTCTGACACATCTGCAACCTGCACCATCCCTTCTGAAATTTATCATTTTGGTCGAGCAAACCATAGCGAGAATGAAACTCTAGTGAATGGCTTACTACCTGATTGATCTTTTTCAGTTTTCTTGTAGTCTTTGTTTCGTTATTTGCTGTTGGATATTTTCTGTGGTATAATTCGTTCTGTGAGGAAGTCCCGATAAGATACAGGTCCTGACTCACTATAAGAAAATGAGCTGTAGACGTTTGTGTTTGTTTGAAGCAATATTTATTGTGATTTGTCTCTCGGGTTTTCAGAATCCACCAAGGATACTGGTAAGCCCTCTGCAGAAGGTAGCGAGGAGGGCGTCAAGGGAATAGACTTGGAGAACAAGGAAATCGATACAGTAATGCACGAAGCACAGGATAACGAGGGTAAGGATAACGAACACCAGGATGAGCGGGTTGGAAATAATGTAGTCAGTGGTGAGCAGAGCCAAGGAAATGAAGCTGCTGAAGGAGCAGGATTCCGTGAAGAGGGCGTAGAGGGAGACGGAGGTGATGACCAACATGACGTGGAAATGCCAGCCATGGTCAAGGAGCGGATAAAGCAGAAAGAGTTTGAAGTGTTTGTTGGTGGGCTTGATAAGGACGCTGATGAAGAGGATCTGAAGAAGGTGTTTAGTGAGGTTGGTGAAGTTGTTGAGATCAGATTGCCAAAGAATTCTCGGACTCAGAAGAATAAGAGCTTTGCATTTGTTCGTTTCGCTAGTGTGGAGCAAGCCAAAAAGGCAGTGGCAGAACTCAAGAATCCACAGGTGCTGTTTAGACATTTCCTGCAATCTTATCTTCCTCTTCTTTTTGTTTGAATGTGTTGTTATAGTGACTTTAATCTTTGGCTGTCCTTGTGTGGAGGCTTTTGCAATATTTTTATGATTTGTTGCTTTGGCTGATTGTATTTCTGTTTATCTGGTCAGGACCCAGATTTCTTTTGGTTGTTTGTGGGCACTATTTAGATTTGTGTTTGTGATGGGGAAGTGGGTTTATCAATTTTTTGAGATCTTATTCTGACTAGTTGTTGCTCTTCTTTTTATGGATGGAGTTGCAAGTCACTAAATTTTGCTATTGTTGTCCGTGTCAATTGAGGATGCAACACTTGCTCTGTTGCTTTGTGGGCATAATCAGTTGAAGTCTTGTTGCACTCTTTGTGCCATAATTGGTTGAAACTTTGTTGCACTGATTTTGTTTTTTCTTAGCTTTTTTTGTGGCCAATATTAGATTTGTTTGTTTGAGTTTGGAAAGTGGGTATGTCAGTTTTTGCTGTCATATTTTAACTGAGTGCTGTTCTGCTATTTATGGATGGAGTTGCAAATTAGTAGGTAAATTTGTTCTTGTCGTCTGTTAATTGAAGAAGCAATAGTGCTTTCTCTTTTTTTGGTGGGTATAATCGGTTGAAATTTGGTTGCTCTGTATGTTTTCCCCATAGCTATTTTAACTATTCTATTTGTTTTTTATTTGTATAAATGAAAATGAATCCAAGAGAAAAAATGATATAACTGTTTTATCTATTGGTTATGGTATTATTGCGTTCACTAATTGGCAATGTGCTTGAAAACTTCAGGTGCGAGGGAAGCAATGCGGAGTTACACGAAGCCAAGATAATGAGACTCTTCACGTACGCAATATTTGTAAATCATGGGCAAAAGAGGCTGTAAGATCCTATACTTCTTCATCACTGCCTTTGTATTTATAACCATGATATTATGTTACCATTTGTTTATAGTTTACAAGATGCTTGTCTAATAAAGAGTATTTGTTGATTGAAACATATATAGGGTAATATTTTGGGCACATGAAACATATTTATATTTTATAATATCATATGTTTGCTTGCAATTGCACGTCTTTATTTTTATTGTCACTCTCTGATTTTCACAAAACTTATTTTGTCTGAAATGGCTCTTGTTTTTTAGCTTAAAAAGAAGTTGACGGAATATGGAATAGACAATATTGAGGAAATAACTTTGATGGAAGATCCACAACAAGAAGGGATAAATAGGGGGTTTGCATTTCTGGAGTTCCCCACTCATCTGGAGGCTACCAATGCCCTCAACCGCTTGCAGAAGCGAGACGTTTTCTTTGGTATTGACGTTTGTGCAAAGGTTGCATTTGCCAAATCTGGCATTGAGCCGGATGAAGAAGTTATGGCCCAGGTAATAATTCTGTGTATCATTTTTTTATTTTAATGCCTGCTATGTATGACCTGCATTGTTGTGTTTTCTGTAAGAGGGGGTATTTTATAAAGGGTTCAGTTTTGCTAATATTAGGTGCTTTGTAATAAAACTGATACTAGATGGTGTCAAAATCTATTTTTTAATCCTAATACTTCCATGCCATATTTGCGAGCCTATTGTGGAAAGACAATTCTTGAATAGGTTATAAATTGAGGTCCTTACATTTTTTGCCCCATGCGTCTATTTCAAGTGCTTGTCCCTTAACAGTTCTACCTGTGTGGCCTTGTCTTCCTGTCTGAGACATTAGTCAATTAATAAAATAGTTGACGATTGAAATATTCAACAGTGAAATAACTGATGATAAAAATCCTTGTGCAGGTAAAGTCTATTTTTGTTGATGGATTGCCACCTTCTTGGGATGAAGACCGAGTTGTGGAGAAATTTAAAATTTATGGTGAAATTGAAGAAGTGCAATTGGCACGAAATATGCCTGCAGCTAAGCGAAAAGATTTTGGGTTCATTTCTTTCAGAACTCGTGAAGCCGCACTGGCCTGCATTGAAGGAGTAAATAAGAATGAGGTAAATGAAGAAGATAACAAGGTATGTTTTTATGTGCTTTTATAAAATAGCTATTTTTGTATTTTCTCTAATGAGATTCTTGGCCTTGTTGTACTAATTGTATTGACACATATACACAGGTTACTTTGAAAGCTACTCTTCGGAAACCTCAGCAAAAGGGACGATCAGTTAAGGGTAGGGTTCGTGCAGGATATGGTGTTAGTCGGGGGGGCAGGGTGCCATGGGTTCGTGGCATTGCTGATATTGAGCCTAGGAGGATGGGAGCACGTGATAGTCGATTTGGGGTTTATGAAGGAAGGCGATTTCTAGATGAAAGACGTCAACCTTTTGGAAGGTCATATGATAGGAGAGCATCTGGTAGTAAAAAAATGCCAACTGTTTTTTGCTTATGATATAGAATAGCCTTACCAGATAATTGGATAGCCAATGATTTATGTGTTCAACTTTGGGTGTTATATTTTTAGGTCCTGCTTATGTACGAAGTGATTGGAGGAATTATAGAGAAGATGATGCTTATTTTGATAGGCGAGCTCGACCTTCAGGCAGATCTGTTGGAACTGTTACTAGACGATCCTCATACCGGGATGATTATGCATATCAAGGGGCTGGATATGCTGAGAGCATGCCTCCACGCAGGCCTCCATACCCTGAGGATAGCTACAGTCATCGCATGAATGGAATGTCAACCTATAGTGATGGACATATTCGTGATTATGCAGGGGTATCTGGGTCCAAGCGTCCATACTCAGATGTGGTAAACTCTCTAGCTAATTTACACATTTTTAAACATGTTACTAACTCTGAAAATTTGGTATTGATTTGGTTTGTCTTTTTCTTGTCAGGATGATGATCTTCCATACCCAGGTCGGCATTCCAGGAGTCGTTTGGATTATGATTCAGGGGCTGATTCACGTTACGGAGGAGTGTCCAGGTATTTAGTACCTACGTTTTTAATAACTTGAAATTTTATTCATTTTGTCAAGTCCCAAGGTTAACACTGGACACCATGTGTTGGTTTGCCCTGTTGTGTAGGCCAGGACAGGATTCCCAACTAGGTTATGGTGCAGGTAGCAGAACTTATTCAAGTGACTATTTGCCTAGTGGCAATGATGTGAGTATTTCCTATTAGACTGTGGAATTAAGATTGAGAATGCAATCTGTTCTTGTTCTCAAACATTTATTGATGGCATCAGGTTGAAGGTGGACCTTATCCATCTGGGGGTTATGGACGTGGCAGTAGCTCAGCATCATATTATTGAAAAGTAAGCTTTTAACTGTTTTACCATATATGATATTTAATTCAATTACAATATTAAGCAAAAGAACACTGTTAGCCTGCTCGTGTTTTCTTTTTATTGTTCAACAGGTCATGTTTGTACTGTTTGTTCTTTCTTAACTCGTATTTTGTTTGATTTAGTGATGCTTATTCTTTACATTCCTCCTTATATCTCTTGATGTTACACAGATTTGGGTACAGAGTCAGATGCAATAAAGCAGAACAGATTTAATTCGAGCACTGGGATACAGTTGTTTAGCCTGGTTCTCTAAGAAAACAAAATCGTTTTGAGTAAATGTTATATTCCTCAAGTCTATATAACCTGGTAATTAGGGAAATATTCAAACCAGTGTTAAGTTATGGCTATATATGACGTTCAGAGAGAATTTGGGTGTTGTCGAGATGTCAAATTGACAGTATATGATGCCTTAGCAGGAAAAGCTAAGCTTATTTCTTCTCCTGTTGGAGGTTAGCAGATTAGGTGAGCAAGTTAACAACATACTGTTAACCATTTCTGGGTTTTTCCAGAATGAAGTGATAGTTTTTTAGGAGTAATGGCGGATTTAGGATTTATGTCTTCAGACGAATGAAACTCAACTTATTACTAATAGGATGTTTCGATAACTTGTTTCTTTCAATGAGTAAGTGTTGCCCGCAGTAGGGCCTCAGGAGACAATACACGTTGCATATCATTGATGTTCAGTTATTTTCTACAACATTGCTAAGTATAATTTGGTATTTGATGGAGCTTTACTGAAGCCAGATTTTTGAGTTCCAAGTTTCTTCTATGAAGATAGGAAGGTGGATAAGTTTACTGATATATGGCTCCCAAACATTTGAAACGTGGCCAAAATGTGGTTGTTCTTATTTATTGTACTCAGCTTGGCAGCATTTATGGATTTTGCTATTTTCTTTTGGACACTGTTAAGAAACAACTTTGTGGTAGATAAAAATATCAAGTACTATGTACAATGAAATTGGTTTTCATCAACATTCAAGGATTTGAACTATAAGATATAAGTGGGCAATTTTATGAAGTGTTGCTAAACATGCGATACCTAAGAAATTTGGTATTATTTGGGGTTCTGTTAAAGAGTAATCCAACAACGATCAATTTTGAGACAGGAGTGCACAAACATTTCAATCGTTGCATCTGAATGAATTTAATGAAAAGTAAATGCTCACGAGGTAGTCCTTTCTCCACCGTCAACATATGCCTGGTGCCCTGAGTGTAGGCAAAGGATGCATCTAAATAGTAATGAAGTAAATGGGGTGCCAAATGTCTTGAAGAATTCCCTTTTTGAACTGGCCAAATGTTTCAACATTTGGGATGATTCAGAATTCGCACGGGTATAAACATGAAGTTTAGTGACACACAATTCAACTCGTTACTTTTGGCTATGAGCGTTAGCTTTTTTTAATCAATTGAAGCTACAAGAATATATAACATTTCAAGGTTCCAGGTTCCTTAAGATATTTTTTTTATGAGGTCTCTCTTGGTCAATGCAATACTGGTGAGATTTACTTGTCTTGTTTAGCTTTCTAGATGCTAATCATGGTTTCTTCAAGTTTGGAAATAGGATGCAAGATATTACACACATATGCCATTGTGTGGCCTATAAAGAGGATGGGCACGTGCCAGTAATAACATGGTTTCATTGCTGGAGTGTGTTATTGCAGCTGAAGCATATTACATTGATAACAACTTGGCTGTGAACCTATTTTTGTTTAGCCGCTAATGTAATCATTGTTCTGTATTTCTTTCTTATCGATGTTCTCAGGAATATAATGATCGTGTTCTCTTGACTGTTACATTTATGCAAAGATTAGTCCGGAGACACAGTCCAAGATGCCCCTTTGCTGTTAAAGCTGGTTAATCTTGAATTATTATGAACCAGATAAATCAGGAGTTGAGTTTATCCTGATTTAGTATTTATGGAAAAATGCTGGCCTTCACTGGGTTGCTCATCTATTGAGGTATTCATTTTTAAGTTCAATATGTTGGCAAGTTGAGTTCCTTTCCGAACAAAATATTAGAAACTTATGCTTCAGTAGAATCAATTTTTTTTTGGTTTAATCTTTATTATATGCATTATCAGAATAGGGTAATTTCTTTTTATATCGTACAATTGGATTGTCTACATCGAAGGGTGCTTGTGGGGCCTATCTATACATTCCAAATTTAAACTAAATTTTTTATCATTGGCACGTGATCTCGTGTGGGTCACAGTGCTGTTAGCATGGAGTTCACGCCGAACCTTATGTCTTAACAGCCGTGCCTATCACTGAGGCTAATTTACGGATATAAGCCTCAAGCCTGGTCCTGTCACCGAACTTAATTTATACTGCCGAATGACAAATTATAGGGCCTCCCTCAAGTCTAATCATTCCTAATTTTCCCTAAAACCAGGATAAAATATTCTAATTGTCCTTGAAACCAAGAAAAGTATTAGAATTTATATCTTATTATGTTGTAAGCAATTTCTATCGAAGATTTTTATCATTGCGTAGTTTAAATAATACACAAAGATTTGGTTTTTTTTGGGGTTTTTTTAGTTAACTATAACTCTAATTCCAGTGATCTTTAAAAAAATTTAAGTTAATTATAACTATAATTCGATAGAGATCTTTAAAAAAAGCTTGAGTTTAAGCCGTTTAAACTTGAATTTCACAATCTTATTTGAAATTGTACTCTTGATTCCAGAGAAAAATGCCATTAGCATTTGGTGTTACATCTAATTTGGTATTACTGATGTTAATGTTTGTTTCTAAATAATTGATGAAGTATGAACATATCGATTTGTTTTTATTTTTTTATATAAAAATTGTTAAATTAATATCAAAATTCATTCATCAAGGAGAATTTACGAGCTGTATATCAGATGGTTTTACTGTCCCAAATCTCAATGGAGGGGTTGTTCAGGGTATTTGAGCCAGTGTAATGTATGGCATTAAATTAATGAAGGGTTGCTCGTGATTTTGCATGCCCTGTTATTATATTTGATATTTGTGGATATTTATGAAATTTGTATTTATGACAATGATCAAAGTCGATGTGTCACCATTAATGAGGAATTGGTTACATGATGATCTTGACATGCATGGTGGGATCTTGACATGCATGGTGGTTTATTGATTTCATTTCAATCAATAATTTTGCTTCTAATTGAGTTGTATTGGTTCCATTAACGAGGAATTGATTACATGATGATCTTGACATGCATGGTGGTTTATTGATTTCATTTCAATCAATAATTTTGCTTCTTATTGAGTTGGGGCATAATGGTGACTCTTTGTTTATTCATGTTGAAATAGAATAAGCCATCTTTTTGAGATTCATTTATATATATATATATATATTTAAAGGTTATTTCATTGTCTTTGAAATTGTGTTTTTAACCGTTATTTTTTTGACATACACAATGATTACTTGTTGCGAAGAAGAGCTCTAACACATGGTCGGGTGTCATCATCTTCAATTATGTTACCTCGTAAAAATGGTTGTAATAATTTTCATTGTAGATATGTTTTAAATATCCAAATTTTAGTTAGTCAAAATACATGGATGGTTGCTTTTCACGTTGTGTAGGCATGTTGAAGTAGGGCTTCGTTGGATGTTTAATGATGGTAGACAAGAGTACTTCATAATTGAACCATGTCAAACAAGATTGGTTTTTCGGGAAAAAACTCTTTTCAACATTTATATAAGAAGAAGATGGTATCCCTGACTTTAAAGTGTGCAACTTTTTTTCAACATTTATATAAGAAGAAGATGGTATCCCTGAAATATTTTGACTTTAAAGTGTGCAAGAAGGTGAATAGTAATAATATAGTTCTTTGTGATTAAAAAAACAATTGTAACGTACACTTCACATTTTGTTCAATGTTCACTCTCTTTTAATGATAGCTCTAGGTCTTCAGCCAAAATGTTGCAAGGGGTGGTGATCAATGTAGTGGGTTGATAGTTTTTTTTTGTTACCTTAGTGTCTTTAGATTTTGGATAACCCCAATAGGCACTTGGTTGATTCCCACTCCTAGAGAGTAATGGTGCAAGGACTCCTTTTACCTAAATACCAATAAGGACCAAGGTAGCCTTCTAAAATTCTGAAGGGAAGCCTAAGTCTTTAGGATTTTATGATCCACCATTTCAAGAAGGGTTGTGCTAGCTCATAAATAAACACTACTAGGTCAAACCTTGTATTGGCACACTTTGATAGCTTGCGTGGCATAACATCAAGACACTTTTGAGTAGCCTCTTGTCTTTCAATGGGATTCCTTGAGATTGGAAGGTCATAAAATAATGGGATTACTTGAGCTATTGCAATGGGATTACTATGCGATTAGACAATTTGGTCATATACACACAAACAATTGCTCTTATCACTCTCTTCTATAACTATCTCCTTCACACTCATTGCTCATACTATGGGACAACAATGGTGATTGAAGAAAGTCAATTTCATAGCTATAATTGTAGATAGATTTAGGGTTTCAAAACCCTATTGGAATCTTCATGATGCTTCTAGAAATCTCTAGTGGATTACTATATGCTAGTACCTCCATAAGGGTGATTAATGGTGTGATGTAATGGCCACCTCTCGGCCTTGTAAGGAATAATTGGATAAACACCTTATCAAGGGACTCCATTTGATGAAAATGAACCAAGACTAGAAATATATCAACCATTAGAATGAAATGGGAATCTCTAAGACTTATTTTGTTGTTGCTAGGGACCCAACCTTTCTACTTCTTTGACCTTGAGTCAAAGGGTTATATGTTTTGGTCTCTTAGAGCATTTTTTAGGATTTGACCCAAACAACCTTTCTAGGCCCCCAATTTTATATTCCTTTCTACTTAAATAAAATCATATAGTAACTATGTTGATTCATCTTGAATTATCCCTCATTTTTCTAACATATTTGATCCATTTTGAATTTTTTTAACATACCCAAACTCCTCTATGCCTTATTTAGTGTATGGGGTAATAATAATTATTTTTCAATTGAAAATCATTTTTTGAGATCAACATCACCTTCTTCTCATCAAGAGCTTTTAGGCGGTATAAACTTTGTTAAAATCAAGTCCAAATTGTCAAGATATGGTCATTTGAAAATTTTCATCCTCAGTGCCATGTCCATGATATTGAGTAATTGTCACGTGGTAGATTGAATGGCACCCTAGTCCATGTGTCACACCAAGTTGGGTGTCGAGTTAGCTCCAAAGCCATCCATCCCCACCATGTCATATTATAGCTTAGATTAATGTTCTTTACATGTATTTACATATGTGGGATTTTAATTAAACTTCAATTCATTAATTTTATGAGATATTTATATTATGTTATCAATATAATATTTAAAATCCACTTGGCCACATACTAAAGTCCAAGGTGTTGAAGACTTGGTTTGCCACCATTCAAAATTTTCCATTGTAAAACTTTAAATATTTTGTGCATTCCAGAATTGCCATCATAAATTTTCATTCATCCTTGATTTTTTTTGTTAAATTCATCTATTCTTGATGGCATTGTCTGTTGCATGGTAAAAGCTTCAAGAATTCTTTCAATTGTTGATGGAGTAGATTTTAGCAAGCTCAACAACAAATATTGGTGAATTTGTATTAGACATTAAAGAGTATAATCTTTATTGAAGGAATTATTCTAATTTATTGAAAAAATTCCTTGTATTGAGCTCCAATATTCGTTGATTGGGTAAAATTATTGCACATAATTTCAGTATTCATCATGTATGGAAATTCCATGAATGTAAGTAAATTATATGCATACAAATATTCTCCTACTAAAGAAAATTTCTCTCCTTGTTAGTACAAGAATTTATCACATTCAAGTAAACGAGATTTCTAACCAACATTCGCTATCTTTAAAATAGGATGGGTTATTATGAGAATTTACCACATTTATTTAAGTAAACAAGATTTCTTACTAGCATTCACTAACCCTACAATTTAAGTATACATTGCGTCATATGTATAAGAACTTGTATACTTGAGGACTCAATCAATTCCTAGGAAGAAGACAACTTCATACATTTTTCATACTTTGGGAAATAAACACATTTTTTTAACACAAATGATTAGATAGACTATTAAGTTTGCGCTCGAGCATACAAAATTCTCGGGGAATATTTACACTACTTTTCCATTCACTAGATCCTTCAAAGGAGGATTGAAATCTGTTTCCAAATTTGTTAGTTGAGCTTCTATATTGTAAGTAGTCTACATAAATAAGTCCTACAAAACTAATTTAACAAAATGATGAATTTACCAAAATAGGACACAAGGATGATTTGCAAGGGGCTTGTTTAAATGAAATTGAGTGTTGGCAGGTGACTTGTTTGTATTGTTGGAGCTTTGAACCTCTTTACTCTCCCACTGTATCTGCATTTCTGAATTATGCCCATGTAGAGTGTCAAGTTCATCCTTCTGTTGATGCACTGTTTGTTTGAGTGTCTAGAGCTATTCCAAGAGAAATGTGGAAATATTCATTTGTTGATGTATTTTCCATTTCAAATCCATATTTTTGATGTGGAGAGCATCAAAGTTATGAGGGAAATCTTTACAAATGTTGCTATGACCACCTGTAGTTTGAGTTCCTTTCTTGGATGCCATTAAGCATGGACATGGGAGAGGAGGCCAAGATTTAGGAGAGACAAGGGACAAATGGTTCCAAAGACTAAGAAGACAACGAAAAAGGAAAGTATAGTTAAAAAATAGAAAGGTTTCAAGAAGTATGAAAGAGGAAAATTTAAATTGCTAAGGAGTTCATGAAAATAGTCAGAGTATGGAGTGATGCCAAGATATCCAGAGGAATAGTTCCAAAGGCTAATTACCCTGCCATAGCCAAGATTGTAGAGCACTGCTACTTCCCATTCAAATATAAAATTCCACTACGCCTCAGAGGAGTTAGCGAATTTGTCATAGGTAAGCATGGGAATATTTTTATCATTTAGTTTCTCCCAAGAAATTGACGACATTCCAAAGGGACCAATCAGACTTGCACAAGCTAGATTTAAGAGGGGGTGAGCAACCTCAACCAATAGAAAAGCCCACAACCGTCTAAATTTAACTGAGGTGCAGAGAAACCTCCTCAATCTTGTGAAAGCATCACTCTGTAACCACCCTCCTCTGAACACTCATTGACATCTTATAGGGACTACAGATCACTCTGTAACCACCCTCCTCTGAACACTCATTGACATCTTATAGGGACTACAGATCACTCTGTAACCACCCTCCTTTGAACACTCATTGACATCTTATAGGGACTACAGATCACTCAAGAGCTGAGCAACCACCCCAAGTGATCAATCCCTAAGGTCAAACCTTTTTTCACTGACCTAACACCTCAACCACACACACAACATGGCAAGAGTGCGGTTATGAGCCACCATCAGCATGTACAATCCCACTTCCATGTGGTTATGACTTCAGTTATGGTAAACATGAAAGCTACAGGTTATGAATGCATATCTGATCATAAATCTCTGAAATTCATCTGAGAATCACCAAGAAGGTCTAATGCCCTCTCAAGTAGCTACAATAATACTTGTTAGCCCATGCATTCATCAACCATTCACATACTTATGAAATCATGAACAAGATCCATAACTAGAGCACATCATAGAATTAGGCTTATAACCAGCGTATAACCAAAATATTAGGCATGAAAAATTAGCGATCAAATCAACATAATAACAAGTGCTCATAGATAACAATAGGGAAATAACTCTTATTAACTTTATGCAAAAACCAACCAAGTTAGGGGCTTCCACATACCTCTTGACCATAGATTGGGTTGAACCAAATATTTCTTTCAACCAATCACCCCCGTGCCATATTCCAAGCATGAATGTGGGATTTCATGGGATAAACCAAGACGTAATCAACCAGGGACTCCAGAGGTTAAATCACCTATACCCTCAAGTAACTGTGATCTCACCTAAACCGGTCTTGAGATCACAAAACCAAACTGAGATTGCATGCCTCATAATTTCTTTACCATACATTGATGAATTTCCTTGTATCCACCCAATTTTCAAGGGCTTCCCAGAAAAAATCATCTCCACTCCCAAGCCTTGGGAATTTTCCTGAGACCACCTCACCTAGTTCCAAATCCTTTTGACAATTCACAACTCAACTAAGAATGAATCTCATCACACCATGGTTATCCAAGATATGGCAAGGCAAGGTTGAAACCATTGTCAAACTAGGAAAAGCCCATGCTAATGACGTCAAATGAACCAAATAAACAAATGCATGTACCATGCATTCACACCTCAGCGACGTAATAACACATGCAACTTGTTACTTGCAAAATCCTCTCGCTGAAGCTGCTGATCCAACCTTCTCCTTGCTTTCTTTTGCTTGTCCTTTACCTTCCTTTTCTTTCCTTTGCTTGTCCTTTTCCTTTCTTTGCTTTCATTTACTTGGACCTCTCTCTCAAAACTAATCTAAGCAAAAATTGACGAAAAAATGTGCACTGTTTCTCTAATGCCTTTTCAACATTGATGGGTTTTTTTTTTCATTTTCCCTTTAATTTCATTAGCATGCAAATTCATGTCCCTTCACCTTGCTTTTCTCCTATTTTATTTTATTTTCATGAATAAATGCCAATTATTGCCTCTTTGCCTTTGCCAATTTTTGTAACCATAAATAAACCAAAAGTAGTGCTCACCATAGTGTTTGTCCAACATTCCACTTGGAATACGTGTCCCATGACTTGGTCTTATTTTGCCTTTATTATCTTTTATTACATGAAACTTTAACATGGGTTTGTTACAAACCCCTCCCTTTGGGGGAACACCGTCCTCAGTGTTCTATGACACCTATGACCAATAACTTGCTGACAACAAAATATACTACCCATGGAGCTTTATAACATAGCTTGATGCAGTGTTTACGATGACATCTTGTTGAAAAACAAAACAAACATATCGCTTTTTGGAGCTTTAGAACACAACTCATTGTAGTATTTACAAGCATACATACATACATACATACATACATATATATACATATACATATACATATACATATACATATACATATACACACACACACACACTAAAAAATCATTCACTTGAACCAACAAATAATGAAGGATACAAAACCTGTGTTTGATCATCTATCTCCCATGTAACTTCATCGGGCCCAAAGTGCTTCCATTGCATTTTAACTTGCTCTATTGCTCGGTTTCAGAGCATGAGATGTTTCCGCTGCAATATGCATTGAGGTTTTGGTTGGAACTCTTCCTTTAGTTCCACCTGCAATACAAACTAATCAATCACATGATCAACATACTGCACATATATCTTAAGCAATGAAAAATGGAAAATATCACGAAATTTCAATGTTGGCGGGAGTGCAAATCTGGAGGCCACTGGTCCAATCCTCTCAAGGATTTCAAAATGTTCGCAATACCAAGGTGCCAACTCGGCACATGATCCAATCCTCAAAGAGATTCTCTTGGGCTTTCCCAACTTGAAACTCGTTGAATGCCCTGTGCTGATTTGCATAACTCTTATGCTTGTCCTGTGCTGTCCTCAAATTCCTTTTAATAACTTGCATTTCCTATTCAATCTCTGCGAACATGTCTAGTCCAATTAACACTTCACTAGATTATTCTAGTTGATACGAGTACTAAAACTACATTCGTAAAGAGCCTCAAATGGAATCATATTAAAGGACTTTTGATACCCATCATTATATGCAAGCTCTACTAGTGGAAGATACTCCTACTTCCTCCGCCGATGCAAGAAATACATTCTCAACATGTCTTTAAGAATCCTGTTAACCCTCTCTATCTGTCTTTTTTTTGCGGATGATAAGTTTCGCTGAGAGCTATCTTTGTCCTCAAGCCTGCAAACAACTCCTTCCAAGCCCTGGAAGCGAACTTGGCATTTTTGTCTGATATAATCTTCTTGAGAACACCATGCAATCTCACTATCTCCTTGATAAAGATATGAGCTACCTCACTAGCTGAAATAGTAGACTTAACTGCAATGAAGTGAGCTAGCTTACTTAACCAGTCAACCACAACCATGATGGAATCATGCTATTTGGATGTCCTCAACAAACTTGTACTGAATTCCATGGAAATGACCTCCCATTTCCACTATGGAATAAAAATCCACTGTAATAAACCAACTGGATGCTTACACTATGCTTTTACCTGCTGATAGTCCATACCATTAGCAACAAAATCAGCCACCTTTTTCTTCAAATTTAGCTAATGATAGAACTTCGTAACTACTTTCAATGTCTTCTAGTATCCCAGGTGACCTAAATACGACTTGACATGAAATTCCCTCAAGCTTCTTGAGCTCACTGCTGTTCGACACATGAATCCTGTTTCTGAATTTAACCAAACCATCTGACGTGAGGTGATACTCCTCATCCCTATCACCTTCACCATGCTGTTGCAAACTGTGCTTCAACTATTGGTACCTGTTATCATGCTGCCCTACTTGCAAGATTCATTCCTGTAAATATGTCCCATAAGAGCTCACAACTGAAATGAAAAGAGCCCACATTTCTAGGAGTTGTTCACTCCAAGATAGCTCTAATATTTTTTGGGTCCACTGCGATACCTTCGTTGGAAACATGTCCTAAGTAATGAACTTCAGTCTGAAAGAAATTACACTTGCTAAGCTTGGCATACCACTGAAGCTCTCTCAAGAAGCTCAATATTGCTGTCAGGTGCTCTGCGTGCTTTTCCTCATTCTTAGAATATATCAATATATCATCAATGAACACTATCACAAATTTGTCCAAATAACGACACAACACACTGTTCATCAAATACATAAAGTGGTTGGAGCATTAGTAAAACCAAAATGAACCACTATAAACTCATAATGCCCATACATGGTATGGAATGCAATCTTATAAATATTTTCTTCTTTGACGCGCACAATATGAGAGTATTGCCCTTCTTTACAAACAACACTAGTGCACCCTAAGGTGACACACTTGTTCTTACGTATCATTTATGAAGCATCTCCTTAAGCTGCAACTTCAATTCCACCAACTCCAGATTGCTCATCCTGTAAGTTGCCTTTAATGCTAGTGCTGCTCCAAGTACCATTTGAATAGAGAAATCCACTTCCCTATGAGGGTAACTTTGAAATATCTGCTAGAAACACTTCCTAAAACTATTGAAAAACAAAATACCTCTTTAGAACTTCATCATCCTCAACATCCTTCCCTTTGTCAATGGAAATATGAACTGCAAACAATACACATCATTTCCTACTACTGAGCTTTCCCTGCATAGGTGTAACCATTCTTACTGATGTAGGCTTCTTCTTTCCTTTCAAGATTGTCTTTTCTCCATCACCATCCAGGGACTCAATAGTCTTCTCGTAACAATCTACCTTGGTCTTGTGAGTAAAAAATTAATCCATACTCAAAAAAATACTATATGAACCCAAATGAAGCACATTTAGATATTCTGATGTAGGCATACCATTCAGCTCAAATGCACAAGCTCTCACCCAATGATGAACTCTTTTCTTGGTTCCTGTAGCCAAATATACCAACCAAGACGCTGCATGCACTTCTTTATTCAAGTCACACTTTTCCACTAGGGAAGGACTAGCATAACTATAATTAGATCCAAGATCAATCAAAATGGAAACAACTCGATCACAAAGCTTACCTTCCATTTCAATAATGGATGCTTGATGATCTGCCTCCATGTTATCAAGTGTTGCATAGATTTGAGGAATGCTATGACCAACATCCTCAATTATTTGTGCCTCCTAAGCACTGTAGATATGGGGCCTACCATCCTGGTACAAATTTTTATAATGATCTTTTCCACAAATCCAACACTACAGCTATTATCTACCACTGCTTTTATTCTGCTGCTCTCCAGGCTGAGATGCACATCCCTTCTTTGCTACACTAAACTTCTTGTAAGGAGCCACATTTTCTTTCTCATCTTCATTATGACGTCTTTCCCGCTTTTGAGGCCATTTTCCTTTAGACTTCTCATTCCCTTTCCAATCACGCATAGGCTCAAATTTGCACTTCGACTGCTCATAATAATGCTTCAGTTTCCTGATGACTTAATCCGATCCTTGAATGTTAATGGTGGTCCATTGATGAACCTTTGAACCTTCGTCTTCTCATCCTTGAGGTAAAACATACCTCAACAACTCTAGAAACTTAGTTGTGTACTCTTCATCTTTCATAGATCCCATCTTCAGATCATAGAATTCCTTAGCCTTTCCATCATAACATCTCTCAGATAAGTACTTCTTGAATAGTCTTTTAAACTCATTCCAACTCAAATCTTCTACCTTGATGCCTCAAAAAAGCTTCATGTCTTCCCACCAAATATATGCTTTCCTTTGAGATTGAAAATAATTATCCTGACCTTCATATTCTCTGTATAATCATGCAATTCGAATAAATTATTCATCCCAAGCAGCGATGCTTTTGCATCTTCAGATTTCTTCATCTCTCCATCAAATGTAAGAGGCTTGGCTTTCTTGAATTCATCTAGAAATTACCCCTTCTCACTCCTGTACGGATGATGGGGATGATGACAATGATGTCTCCTTGAGCTAGGACTAGAATAAAACACATAAGCACTACCTCTTTTTTCAGGTGTATCTAACCATCTGCCACCTCTGACTATGCCATCTCTGTCCAATCTATATCCTAATTGAGACCTGCTACCATATGCCCCATTAGTCCTCTCATCTTGTCCATAATTAATCCATGGATGTCCTTGTATTTGAAAATTCGATAAGCTATGAAGGATCATTGCATTAACCTCGACTTGCTTTTCCTGAGCTCTGACAAGTCTTTCTTGTCATTGAATTATCTTGTCATTATCTGCCTTGCAACTTCCAATTTATGCCTTCAAACTTCTTAGTGTATTTGATATGTTAGGAGCGTACACATCTCCTTCCTGCTCAACTAATCTATAAGGAGAGTCACATGAGCTGTAATCCACCATTATGCTCGTCATCTCTAACCTTCTTCTTCCTACAAGCATACACTATTAGATAAACCAAATATAAACACGATCAAAATCATATCTTAGTGAAGTTCATGGGAGTCTATCTCGTCTGCACAAATCAGTCTAGATTAGCATGCTATATATATATAATGACACCAACATATCAACCCATCGACATCATGCATGATAACCACTACAAGGCATGCATACAAGTGGAATGCATGCATAACAATCACATCTAGCCCATTCAGTGCAAGTGTTTGAATCTGGAAGCTCTGATACTACCCTATAACCACCGTCCTTCCACATTTACCTGCTTTCACAAGCTCTCCAGGGTAAATGAAAGTTGAGTGTTACTATGACATGACTCGACCTCCAAGTTCTAGTTAAGGAAGCGGGGCCTACAAATTAAAACCTCATTGACATCTTACAGGGACTAAAAATTACTCAGGAGATGAGAAACCACCCCAAATGATCAATCCCTAAATTGGAACCTTTGTTCACTGACCTAACACCCCAACCACATGCACAACAATGCAATAGTGTGGATATGAGGCCCCAACCGCATGCACAAGCCTGCTTCCATGTGATTATGACCTAAGTTCTCCAGTTCAGTGCCTACGGTTTCGAGATCTGAGCCAGGTTTTAGGCTAGCCTTCAGACCACTACTTGAAATTGCCTGTAACTTTCCAGAATCATTATTAACATGACGACAATGCCAAACATTCAAATTTTAATCCATAACTTGACCTAGACTACCTAGAACATGATAAACATTTCGTCAAACATATGGTAAACATGTAAGCTACATGTCATGAATGCATATCTTATCATAAATATCTGAACTCCCTCTGAGAATCTCTAAGAAGGTATAATGCCCTCTCAAGTCACTGTAACAATACTTGTTAGCTCATGCATTCATCGACCATTCAAATACTTATCAAACCATGAACAAGAGCCATAACTAGAGCACATTATAGAATCAGGTTTAAAACCAACATATAACCAAAATATTAACAATGACAAATCAACCATCAAATCAACATAATAAAAAATACGAATGCTTATAGATAACAATAGGAAAATAAGTCTCATTAACTTTATGCAAAATCCAATCAGTCAGGGACTTCCACATACCACCCAACCATAGATTGCGCTGAACCAAATATTTATTTCATCCAATCACCCCCATGCCATATTTCAAGTATGAATGTGGGATCTTATGGGATAAACCAAGACATAATCAATTGGGAACTCCAGAGGTTAAACCACCTCCAACCTCGAGCTACCGTGGTTTCTTCTAAACCAGTCCCAAGATCACAAAACCAAATCGAGCTTGGATGCCTCAGAATTTCTTCACCATACCTTGAGGAATTTCCCTACCTCCACCCACTTGTTAAGGAATTAATGGAGAAAAACATCTCCACCCCCAACCCTTGGGAATTTTCCTGATATCACCTCACCCGGTTCCAAAACTTTCAACAATCCAAAGCTCAACTAAGAATGAATCCCATCACACCATGGCCATCCAGGAAATGGAAAGGCAAGGCTAAAACCACTTTAAAACTAGTAAAAACCCATTCCATTGACAATAAATGAACCAAATAAACAAATGCATGTACCATGCATTCACACATGAACTAAGAAATCCCACATGCAATCTGTTACCTGCAAAATCTTCATGCTGAAGCTGCTGATCTAACCTTCTCCTTGCTTTTTTTTGCTTATCCTTTTACTTCCTTTGCTTTCCTTTGATTGTCTTTTCTTTCTTGCTTGCTTTCTCCTCTTGGAGCTCTCTCTCTCTCTCACACTCAAAACTGATCCAAGCCAAAACTACAAAAAAGTTGTGAACTATTTTTCTGATGCCTTTTTATCGTTCATGTCTCATTTTGTTCATTTTCCTTTATTTTTCATCCAATTTCCTTAGCATGCAAATTTGTGTCCATTCACCATCATTTTCTCATATTTTCTTTTATTTTCATAAATAAACTCCAATTATTGTCTATTTGCCTTTGCCATTGTCAATTTCCATAAACATAAAAAAAGCAAAAGTGATGCCCACTATAGTGTTTTCCCAACATTCACTTTGGAATACCTGTCGCATGACCTTGGTCTTATTTTTCCTTTATTATCCTTTATTACATGAAACTTTAACCTGGGGATGTTACACACTCTTCACAAATTTTTCCAAGACTCAAATCATATTCCTGAAGAATTCCCATAACACATCGTATAACACAATTGACAATAAGATTAGCCACCATTTGCAGAGGGGATAACGTATGAACACAATGCAAGCTGGGCTACCATGAAAGGAGATAATAAATCTGTGCAACTTCCCACATAAATTTAGTTTGAGGATCGAGGGAATCACATGTTGTGGCAAGCTTATCACCACTTAATTTCATAATATCCCACTTCTCTGGAGCTATCCAAGTTTTAATTACTTGATCGACTCGTTGCTTGTTGTACTATTTGATTACAAGAGTTAACACATGCAAACATGTTGATTGCAAACCTCTGCATGGCTTGCATGCTCGCATCCTTCCATGCCACCCCTATTACGATTCCCTTTCATTGAACCATAAACGATGCCACTATTATCAAATTTCAAGATGTTGAGACTTTAAAGGGGGATGAGAATATGGGATGGATTCTCCTTTATACTTGGTGGGCATGCAACCTTAATACACTTCATAGACACTGATATTGGAAAGGGTATAATTATGGAATACTTTTCCATCCAATTAATTCATTGATAGAAGTCTGACCTACTTTTAGTAGGCATGCTATGTTTTCTTGTTTGTCAAAAACAACATTTTGAGATCTAAGAACATGAAAAAAGGCCTTAGCATGAAAGTGGCCCAAGATGCCATTGATTCTATGAAGAAGTTGAGTCATATTATTGTCCTTAGGGAAGGAGTCTCTATATAACTAGCGAATGTTAAAGAGAGAGTCTCCCACTATAACAATCCTGGTAAGAGCAATTTATTTAACTAAGTTAAGCCATAATAGGAGAGTGTATACTTTTTCTTGGTTGTTGTTTTGTTTTCCCAACCCTTAGGAGTAATGCAACACTTGATTTCCTTCGGGGTTGAATATAACCCCTCCCCCTCTTGACACCCCTCAAGTAAATATACATAATTACCAAAAGTTACTTCCCACCATAATTTAAACAAATATTTGCACCAAAATAGGTAGGATTCATATGTACGGAGTAATGCAACACTTGATTTCCTTCAGGGTTGAAGATAATCCCTCCACGCCTCGAGTAAATAAGCATAATTACCAAGAGTTACTTCTCACCATAATTTAAACAAGTATTTGCACAAAAATAGGTAGGATTCATATGTACTTGAGCATACTTACTAAGAGATACTACCCAACATTAAATGTGCAGACTTACTGGCACGCCAAAATTTATGCAAGTCCTTGCACATGAATATGCAAGATGATTATTTAAATTAATTTCTCCACTTCAAACATCAATTTATTTCTAAATATTTTGTAAACTCAATGTAACATATATTCATGCTGAAATATATTAAACTCATACACAACTTTAGGTGCTTGCATGAATATGTATATACATAACTCATAACCAGATATATGTGATAGTTTAACATATGCACCACATTCCAAATTCCATACAATAATAAGGCATACGTTTTTCATCTCCTAGTTTACCAATAGAATTCAAAGACAAAATGAACAAAATCACATGAATATAGGTAACACTTATTTGGAATTTCCAATTGGAAACCAATCAATTTGAAGGAGTCTTTTCCACCCAACCATAGGCTTAGTTGCATATCAAATTTTTACATCTGGCCACCTCCTAGCCAAGCCATGATAACTGTTGAGTCTTGAAAATGTCATTCATTTCCATTACATTTTCACTATTATGTCCATTATATCGCCTCCATTTCACTACTATGTCACCACATTCATCCCACTTTCATTATCATTGAGTCACATTTATGTTTTCCAATTTTTATTAATTATTAGCCTTTTTAAGTGAATTTGTGGTTAAAAATTAGAAAATAATGTGCATATGCTTATACTTAACAAGTGGGTTGAGATTTATGACACGCGTAGGTCAAAAGGAGGCTTCTAGAAGACCCTTATGTGGCACTCTAAGGCCAAATTCGAATTTGAGTGGAAAGAATCATGGGATCATGAGGATATGTGTCACATCTCCTAATTGTATTGAAACTCTAAGAAGACATGTGTCTTATCAGTTCCTATTTTGATTAGGACTCTAGAGGTAGAGGGAGAGATTCATGGACTCTCATTAATGAGATGGCTTCTCATCTTTTTGTATAAATAGGAGATCTCTCTCCTTCATTTGTTAGTTTTTGGGAGCTTAGAGTTTAGAGCTTAGCTTGGAGTTTGTAGTTCTTCCTTGATGGCTTTTGAAAGCTTTGGAGAGTTTTGTTGTACTTTGTAATTTTGAAGAATTTGAATAAAGCTTTGATGTTATCAACATGGAAGGAGATGTGAAGTAGATGTCATGGAACATATTAGAATGTAAGGTAGAGTAGATTTCATTTTGTAATTTTGCTTTGATTTCATTATGTCATTTGATTGCTTTCAAGTTTGATAGATTAGATTTTCCATTCATGCAATTTTAATTCATGTAAGTGTGTTCAACCGGTTGATTGTAGATTAGTTTTTCTTTACACGTTTTTGCATCAACTAGTGACATGAGATTAACCTCTTTGCTGACTTTGCTTTTCTTAGTTTTTTTTTAATTCCAGTTCTGTTTTGATTTCAGTCTTCTTTACTTACTTTGTTAGTTAGTTTAGAAATCAACTTGCTCATGTCATTGATGATTACCTCCGAAAGCCATAGCTAGACTAACTCGCGAGGGATCAAATTATGAATGTTGTGAATTGATTTTAATTTTACTTTTCTACAAATAGATATCAGATTGCTCATGTCATTGATGATTATCTTCGAAAGCCATAGCTAGATTAACTGGTGAAGGATCAGATTATGAATGTTGTGAATTGATTTTAGTTTTACTTTTTTGCAAATAGATATCAGATTGCTCATGTCATTGATGATTATCTCCGAAAGCCATAGCTAGACTAACTGATGAGGAATCAGATTATGAATGTTGTGATTTGATTTTAGTTTAACTTTTCTGCAATTAGATATTAAATTGCTCATATCATTGACGGTTACCTCCGAAAGCCATAGCTAGACTAACTGGGGAGGGATCGAATTATGAATGTGTAATTTGATTTTAGTTTTACTTTTCTGCAATTAAATATTAAATTGCTCATATCATTGATGGTTACCTCCAAAAGCCATAGCTAGACTAATTGACGAGGGATCGAATTATGAATGTGTGATTTGATTTTAGTTTTACTTTTTTGCAATTAGATATTAAATTGCTCATATCATAGACGGTTACCTTTGAAAGCCATAACTAGACTAACTGGTGAGCGATCGAATTATGAATGTGTAATTTGATTTTAGGTTTACTTTTTTTGTAATTTTTGATTTCTTTGAGTGCAGTGTCTTAAATCACTTTTCTGTATTTAGACAACAGCAGAGATAATAGTTTCATGATCAGTAGTTCATTATTTACTTGTTTTAAATAGCAACATATTTTCCATTCTTGTTCAAGCATTACTGTCATCACTAGTATATTCTAAGACCTTCTGAAGTGTTAAGTTCTGGAAATCATTATAGAGGACATAATTTCCTTAAAATCTGTATCCATACTTTCCTTCTAGAGACTTAGGAATATGATTTCCATTTGCATTAGACACTTTAGGAGATCAACAAGAACAAAACACAAAAAAAAAAAACAAAAACTATAAAACAACGAAGTAAGAAAAATGTTAACTAAGCACATATGGTGCACCACACTTCATCAGTTTACGATACCCGGATTGATAATTTATGTAGAGCAATTTAAGACGTTAAATTGACTAGACATTTTGGCGCCGTTGCCGGGGAAGTGTAATTAGAAGACCTTATTTCTTACATCTAAAAAAAAAATTTAATAATTCTTGACTATGCTCTCCTCCTGCACTTTGTGTGATCTGGAGGTTCAGAAAAATGATTGTTATGTAAAAAAAATTAAAAAAATTAATAATTCTTGAGTATGCTCTCCTCCTGCACTTTGTGTGATCTAGAGGATCATAAAAAGAATTGTTATGTTAAAAAAAAGGGGGGGCAAAATAAACTTCATCATTTCATTTGATTAAAAAAAAAAGAGATAAAATAAAAACCCAACTGCTTTGATAGATTCAGCTAACCAAGATTGACTGGTTATGGTTTATAGTGGTCCTCAAAACACTGTATCTTGTTTTAATAAGATTTTGTAACTTAGCTGCGGAATGTGGTTTGATTCCGCAGCTAATTGTGAATTCCACAACTAATTGTAAGGTTTAATAGGGTACAGGCATCCAATGAAGAAACCGACCACATGGGCATCTCCAGAATTGTCCCGACATGGATCCTATCCTAGTCACCCAGCTCAGATCGAAAAAAAACTAGCTTATATGGTTATCTCCAATCCTAGCTCCCACTGTGGCTTCAATAGAAATCTGCATCCCTGTTCAAGCTTTGGCCTTAAAACGAACCTGCAAAAGCATTTAAAAAAAAAAAGAGAGAGAAAACCTGCAGATCTATGAAGTTAACTAAGATCGACTCAAATAATTATGTCATAGCTTGGAATAGAATTCATTATCTATTTGGCAGAATTCATGACAGGAGATGCCACAATGTGGCTGAATTGCAACCATGGCTTCCACACAGAATGCGTAGACAAATGGATTCATTCTAACTCTTCCTGCTCTACTTGTGGACATTGTTTTCATTTTGGCTTTAAAATAAGGGGAAAGCACATTCAAATCAACAAATTATATCTTTGACAAGCTCAAATTCATCAACCAAGAACTTCTCAGGAGTCTGATGTAATCGTTGACTAAGAATTTGGGGTTAATCGATTTACAATTCCTTGATCAAATTATTCTGAGAGTGCACCTTTGTTTGAAGTAATGTTGCACTGGAGGAAGGGAAGGAAAGCCAGTCAAGGCAAAAGTTAAACCATCTTATGCTACAACAGTTGTCTCTGTTTTTGATCCAATTGACGATGAAGCAACAGAGGCCATTCTCTGTGCTGAAAATTGCGAAACTACCCATAACTCAACATGTGAAAGATTTAGTTGTTTCTATGAAAACATGGGATGGTTACTGTAAAATATGTTCACTTGCTGCCACTGGCTACTGTAGATATTGAAAACCTGAAGAAAACGCATTTGCCACAACAATTTAGAAAAAACGCAAAACAGAGAAAAATGTCTAAATTCAAATGCACGATTTGGCTAAACGGAGGTGAATTTGGAAAAAATAAAACATGGGTTTTTTTGGCAGTAGGGTCGATTAGATAACCCAAAAATGATTTTTATAAATTCGTGGCGGTTTGGGAGATATACTCGGTTATTTGGAGCGCATTTTTGCCTGCTGCGTGAAAAAAACAGAATTTCAATTAATGAACAGGCTGTGATTTAATTCGACGTGCCTGAAGAAGGGAATTCTAATTAGGAATCAACTGTGTGTTGGCATTCAACTCCTGGTTACACACCTCTCATCCTTAATGAAATTGTTGGACACCTAATCCTAAATGGGTTAGTATGGAAACTGAATAGACTAAGTAGTCCAAGAGACCTTGGGATCTGAAACCCAAGAGTCACATATTGTACTATAAATGTATATCTCATGTTAATAAAAAATGTATTGCATGTTTTATCTTTCATATTGTCTTTGCTGTCCATGTGTGTTTAACATGGTATCAGAGCAGGCGTATTCCTGCCCTGCAAATTAATTTGAGCCATTTGTTTTATGGCCTCTCTATGCAGTTTATTTCTGCCATAAATTTCATGGATATTTTCTCATGAATATTTATTTAGCTCAATTTTAGCTGCAACCTGATTACACTGCTGCTAGTGTCTGCTCTCCATATAGAAGCGCCTCCATACCCCTGACAATGTCTGCGCTGCTACTCCATATAATTAGCCGCTACACTGCATGCGCTCTGTCCTGAGATAACCTGGCCAGCACTACACATCTGTCCTTGTAACTCCTGGTCTGCTCCACTGCTCAGAGCGCAGGTCCCAGGTTCCTTTTTTTGGCGTGCTCCTTATTCTGCCTATATGCTGCCTTTCATAAAAGCGTTGCTTCTCCTGGTTCTGGCAATCTAATAACGCTCCTCTCTCATACCTGCAATTTAGGGTAACAGTCTTCACTGCTATGGTCAGTCATCTGCGCATCTTTGCCATCATTTTCTGTGCATTTTATTCTACCGTTGAAGAATCGATTCGTTGCATTGAGGCAATTTTCGCTATGTCGAATGGTGTGGCCGCTGGAAAACGATGTGGTTTTACATTGTCTTGAATCTGTTGTGGTATACACTGTGGTTTTACAATGTTTTGAGTCTGCGTACCTCCACTTCGCCAATTCCATCCTGCACATTGTAGCCAGCACGCATGCCATTTTCCGAATCTGGTGGTATGAATCCCCTTCGCTATGCCTCCACCCAACGGCTCTGTTGGTATACTATAACGCCTTACCACCATATCTCTGCTCGGTCATATCTCTGAGTAGCCATACCACCATATCTCTGCTTGGTTGGTATACTATAATGCCATACCATCATATCTCTGTGCGCCATTGGTGATGTTGCTCAAGTATGATATTATGCGTTCAATGGTCACCGAGTGGTAGTTACGGAGCCGGTGCTCGCCTCTGAGAACGCAGAAATTGATGAAGCCTTCCGGAATGTCTGATGGATGTTAACATGGTATCCTCATGTCGTGAGTTCGATTAGCGACAGGGTATCCTCACCCCTGGCTACAGAGGAAACTTGCAGCCTCTATTCCGTGCTATTTCTCCTCCACGAAGACGTCGGCACTCGAGCTCTCAATCGCGTTCCAGGTCACCTTCAGGTTCCCGCTCAAGGTCTGCTGATTTATCCGCAAGCGACTGAAGACCAGATAGCCAGGCTGTCGACGACATAAAATCTTTGGAATCACGTTTATGCAGTTAAGTCTCGTGTAAAGTAAATTGATGACCACAATTTGGCTGCTTTTAAAAGCTCAGACATGGTATCTGGTTCCGTTGCCCACATTCCAGTTGACATAATTAAATGCTGTGTTGAATGGTAGCGCAGCGGAGGTGTGATATGAACGCTTGAATTTACTGTGCGGTGTTACATTGAACGCTTCCTCTGCTTTTCTCTGATCTCCCATGCGGTGGTAGACTGGTGTATTGTGTGATTATTGAATGTGTGGAGCGCTCCTTTGTTTCTGTTCTCATATGCTTGTGTCATGATTGAATGTGTGGAGCGTTCCTTATGTTTATGTTCTCGCATGTTTGGGTGTATTGTGTGATGATTGAATGTTTGTAGTTTGTCTGTGAAATTAACCACTGTGTTGATTCACAACAGAGCAGAGAGAATTTTTTTTTTCTTAAACAGATATTTTGGTGAAACAAATTGGCCAATGTAATCTCCATTCCTTTCATAAATAGATGAATGAGCTTCAACGATAAAGAACTGGGTGCAAAGCCCTGCGTGAATACTCCTACATAACTATATTTGCAAGCGACTTTGCTA
Source organism: Pinus tabuliformis (assembly GCA_031772625.1). Lineage (NCBI taxonomy): Eukaryota > Viridiplantae > Streptophyta > Pinopsida > Pinales > Pinaceae > Pinus > Pinus tabuliformis. The sequence continues at coordinate 539,991,660 of CM062805.1, read as the reverse complement.
ATATGTAGCCTGGAGAGGTCCGTGTGCAAAGGGCGGAGTAAGCACTGTTTCTCTGAAGAATTACCTTTCCAAGTAGCTGGACGGGTGTCTTGAGGAAGGTGAAACGGAACCCACTCATTTTTGCTGCTGCCTGAGTTATCTCCTACCCGAGTTGATTTTCTGCCACCTGAAGACAAGTTCACACCTGAGTCCTTGAATTCGAAGTACTGAGTTTGCTGAGAATGCATAAGACCGAGTGCATCAGTTGAACGTGGCCAGATTTATTTCCTATGACTGAATCTCCAGTTCTGAGCTAGCCACGAGTTCTAAAAGTGACAGCAAGGGAGTCGTACACCACTTGACAACTACTTCTGGACCGAGTTTGCTTTCTTGGGGCTGTGTGTTACATCAAAGATAAATTCTGGGCAGATTGATAGTGTAAAGAAGCCGAGTTTGAAGAGATATAGGGGCTGCAAATTAAGCTAAGCAACCAGGTTCCAATATTTTATTCACCTTGTTTATTTGGCCACTATTAGGAAGCAAACGACCTCTGTACTTCTATTTGTTGACTATGTATTCAGATTAAAAAGAAAAAGTTTATTTATGGGTGCCACTGCTATATATATCAGTGTTCTTATATAACCTCTACACCGAATTGATTATCTGGCTTCTTCCTCTACATAATTTACACACAAGAAACCAAATGACAATGCAATGCTAACTGAATCTCCATCTCTAAAGGCTTCTTTGAACTCCCGTTTCCGATTCAAAACTACAGCTCGCCTCGCTGAGTTCATCTTCCTGATCTGAGCCGAATTATAAAGTGTTTGTACTTGGAGGAGCTCAAACACAGTTATCGAGTTACTTAATATATTGCTGCTGTTTGGTCTGTTGGTATTCTGGGTCAATTTCTACCATACCAGAATGAGTTTGTCACAATTTGGATGCCATTTAGAGACTATTTGTGTGGCTGTATATTCTTCTCATTAGCTGATATTGAAGTTGACTATTCTTTTCCACTGGCCGAGAAAGTGAAGGAGTATTTGAAAGATCCAATTCAATTTAAAGTTGCTGCTTGTTCAATTTACTTGTTCCTATTGTGCAGTTTGGGCATAAATTTATGTGCAACAAACAAATTTGTTTTTCTCAACAGATTCTAATGAAAGGATTGCTTTAATTGTTGGGGTGATATCAGCATTATATGCACCAGATTGTCTGCTATTTGTTGCAAGCATTGTGATTATTTAGGGTACATTTTCACTCCAAAACAAGTTTCTAGTGGTGCATTTCTATTGAGAAAAAATGGCTACAATTACTGAAGTATTAGAGTTCATGAAAACTCTTATACAATCCACTGTTGATGACACATTACAAATCAGCATAGGATCTCTCTCTGAAATTCAGACATGTCTACAAAATGCACAGGAAAAGATCGAATTTTTGCAGCTTGAATCTCAGCTACAACAAGAAGAATTAAAACAGAGAAGTCATTCTGAACATGTTTCTGTTCAGAACACTGACACTGCAACCCATCAGAAGCAAGTCAATAATGTTACAGTTGATTCAGATTTAGTACCCAATAAAGTAGCAGCTGTACATGCAGATGCAGAAACTCAATCTGCACTTCCCAAGCCCATCATCAGACCTTGGGAACAGCTTGTCCACAACAAGCACAGAAATGGTCTTGGATATGACAAGGACTTGTCCTTTCATATTCCAGACTATGCCAAGCCCATTCAGTTTCAGAGTGCTGGATTCATTCATGACAGTTCACCTTTAGCTGTTCCAGATTCTGCCCCTCTTCCACAGCAACAACAACAACAGATCGTGAAATGCCAACACTGTGACCGAGTTGGCCATTTGAAAGATCACTGTTTTGATCTTCATCCATGTAAGCACTGTCATAAAACCAGCCATTCTTCACACAGATGCTTAAAAAACAAACATCCTGCAAAAACAAAGATTCATCTTGGATGGATCGCTTCTTGGCAATGGGCATCAACAGCCAAGAAGATATTCCAAACACATGTCAGAACTTGTTCCAGAATATTGAACAGTTTTGCAGTCGAGTTTTATCCATCATCTCACCTTGTGTCTGACGGGGGGGAAATGATGGTCATCTACAAGCTTCAAAGTCACATCAAGCGAGCCTGAGCCACAACCTGCCACACCAGTTTCAGAGTTGTAGCCAAAGACAAAGATGCCCCTGAACATGCCTTCAGTTGGTAATCTGGGACACTTCCTCTAGCAGAAGACTTCAGCTTCTTGCCAGCTTTGGAAGAATTCCAGGAACACAATTGAGAACACTTCCTCTAGCAGAAGACTCCAGCTTCTTGCCAGTTTTGGAAGAGTTCCAGGAATTGCATTAAGCATTCCAAAGTTGTTGGTCATCCTTAAACCATCACAGGTTGAGACTTCCCTTTTCAGGTTGAAGTTTTACCTTTTATGCGGGGTGAGACCTCCCTTTTATGGTTGAAGGTTTCCCTCTTTAAAATAATAGGATCACTTCCTCTAGCAGAAAACTTTAGTTTCTTGCTAGTTTTGGAAGAGTTCCGGGAATTGCACTAAGCGTTCCAGTGTTGGTGGTCATCCTTAAACCACCGCCCTTTATACCAACATTTCATAGAGCACATTCAGCCTAGTGCTGCCATGCATTTTTTGCACAATTTGTATTACAGCTCTCTTCTTGGACTCATACATAACCCTTCGGATTAAGGGGGGGAATGTTGGACACCTAATCCTAAATGGGTTAGTGTGGAAACTGAATAGACTAAGTAATCCAAGAGACCTTGGGATCTGAAACCCAAGAGTCACATATTGTACTATAAATGTATATCTCATGTTAATAAAAAATGTATTGCATGTTTTATCTTTCATATTGTCTTTGCTGTCCATGTGTGTTTAACAGAAATCATAATTCATCACACGCCTGTTAACAACAATCCCAATTGAAGACGGCTCTGTTTAGTGATTAACTCCATTACGTGAACCGGTTGGATACAACTCTTCACAGCCGATTGATAGATCTGGCATGGAGCTTTTTAGCATTTAATTTTCACTTTAATGTATAACGACACTTCTCCAAGCACCCATCTAATAGCTATTCCTATGACTCTGCGTTTTACTTGCTAAAATATCGGCACAGGTGTTGATACTCATGGATTTTGTCTCCATTAACAAGTTCCCTGTACGTGTTTAACTTTATTATGACGTGCTTGGAAGTCTGACCATACTTTCAGCGAAAATCTCTGCAATAAAACAACCTCTGTCAACCCATAATCCCATGAAAAACGCCGATCAAGCTCATCTTTATCAAACTGCGCTTACAATGAGGGTGGTTTATATGCTCCGGTTTTAAGTAATTTGAGTAAATCAATAATTAGCATATGGCTGAATCCAATTTCTAAAATTCCTTTAATCAGTGGCCTTGAGAACTATGCTTTGGTACCAATTGATCTTGCTGCTGATCATACAAAAATTGGAGGATTGCGTGTTGAATTTCAAAACTAATGGGTGACTGTCTTTTAGCTGCGAAATGCAGCCACTTTCCGCATCTGTTTTTGTTAAACTATAGGTTGCAGGTGTCATCAAGCAAAACAAGCCACATGGGTAGCTGGGAAAATGTCAATATATGGATGGTGTCCTATTCATTTGATCCAATTCGATGAAAAAGACCCCGGTCAAAGGGAAGTCAAGTTGTGTGTTATCACTAAGTCGCCACACTAAGTCGCTGCATGTCAAGAAAAATAATAATTTTGAATCAATGAAATGAGTAAGTTATTTGCTCACTTTTCTGAAGGTATTGATTAATTTTGGACTGATGATGAAAGATGAATGGCTAATTTTTTATTCAAGATTTTTAGCTACAGAAACCATTCTTATCCTCTGAAAATTGTTCTTTTGGCAGGAAGAATTCATTTTTGGCCTTCTGGCCCAATTTCCTTTCCTCTTTATCCCAAGGTATCCCCAATGGCAAATTAGTGACCCGACTAATGAGTTGTGGGGTGAGTTTTAAGGTCAATCCTCTGAAACTTACAGTGGCCAGTATCTTGGATTTGGGCTGCAGAGACATCAAGAACTCTTCTGTTACCTCATCATCATGACCTTGAATTCTATCACAGAAGGTCATCCAATTGGCACGGGTAAATAGGTCTACCACGTCAGAGTTTTCTCGCAATTTCCTAGAATTCGAGGGTTCCTTTCTGATAAACCCTCCTGGCATGGTGAAAATGCTCTGTTTTAGCTTGTGTTCTGATCAGAAGGGGAATTCTGTGTATGGTTTCCTCCTTTGATTCTCAGGACAGGGTTTCTCAGATGTTTGTATCTCCCTTTTCACCAATTCCCTGGTTATAATACTGTTGCTGCCCAAAACTCGACTGTCAAAAGGAAATTAGGCTCTCACAGACAGAGTGCAGAGCTTAATTTTCACACCAATCATATACAAGTCACATTTTTTTATGCACAGATCAGTCCTTACAGAGGTTTATCGTTTCTACAGGAGGAATTCGTTAACAGGAACCGTGGAGGAGAATGTGACGCAACATCATTTGAAAGAAATTTCGTGTATCATACAAGAAAACCACCATTCTTGACCCACAGGCAGACTTGTTTTAACTTTCCCTACTCCAAACAGTTTAATTTACCACCTTTTGAAATATCATGCATGGGTATGGCGTTTTTCGAGCCTACCTCTCTTCGAAACTCCAATTCCGATGTAGAAGATCCGGATTTCTCTGCTCCGGGAGGCTATGCTGTGCTTCCTATAGAGCTCCTTCCTGTAGAGAGCTTTGCCGGCTTCTGGAAGACGTCACGGCGCTTCTGAGCAAGCCTGGGACGCGGGAGGAGTTTGAAACAGGCCGAGAAGCTCGGGCTAACGAACTGCAGAGGAGGAGGACACGTACGTTGCTGAAAACCGGTTGCAATAGTAAATGACAGTGGTTAATGTGAGTGTTATGGCCGAAGGATTTTGAATTACGGCACAATTCATGGCGCGGGGGTGAGGTGTCCAGGCCAATCCGTTGGCCAACGTCACAACCATCATTCTCCGGCGTGTCTCTGACCGCCATTTTTCTATCTCTGCCATTACCCGCCGTCATCACTGCCCATCCGCCGATTTCACTGCAAATCCACTGATTTTCCTTGACTGGACACTTCCCACGTGTCGGCTCCACGTCCCTTTGGCGGATTCGAGCGTAACCGAGCTTGTTCGGATCCCACGAGGCCATTCGACTGACTGTGGGTGGCCAGTTGACTGGCCACCAAATTTGTTCAATCCGCACCATTCACAGACATGCAATTTTCATAGTATAGTCCATGCAATTTGACGAAATAAGGTTAGGCACTTACCTGTGTGGCCGTGGACATGTTCTGCAGGTTTCTGGATGTGGAATGATGGCTTTTCTCATTGCTGCTTCGTGCACATGCGCTGGAATTCCTTCGTTCATTCGCTGATGCTGCATGCAAAGCTTCGGGACCCGATCCACTGGTGGTGAACGTTGCATGCCCGGCTCTGTCTTTTCTCAGCTGTCGAGGAGGTTTTCACGTTCAAGCGGAGCTGGTTACATGCCTCTTGCGTTGATTTCAATTGCTATTAACACTTTTGTGTATTCCAGGCGGATCAGCTGCTACAGGATTCCTGTAGGACATCCTGTAGCTGCTTCTCCTCCTGGGATGCATGCTGAAACGAGCAGGGTTGCATTCACGATTGAAGGGTCCTGATGGAGCTTTAACAGGTAGAGTGTGCGGGCCTTCATGTACTTGATTTGTCCCTTGAAAAAAAAATTGCAATATGAGGATACAGGACTCTTTGCATGACTGTGCAGGAAACAGGTCCAGATTGTTGTAATGGTGGTGGAAAGAGATGAAATAGGTGATGGATGGAAGAAAGGGGTGGCTGCATGCCTCATCAACAGATTTCAAGCTTTAAATCCCTCTCCAGAGTCGATTTTGGCCTGCCCAAAGGTTCTACAGGATGTTTCCTGTAGAAATGCAGAACTTCCTGTAGAAAGCCCTGAAACTTCTTGTAGGAGGTTGAATCTTGACCCGAATGTGTCCAAATCCTGGAAAAAGTGAGTGGCCATGGAGGGAGTGTCTGTGAGGATGTCTGGTAACTTGGTACGGACCCCTGTCCTTGTTTTGCGTGACCTCCTTTATCTGCACTGCATTCCCTGCAACCTGCAATAATTCTTCAGAGATTAGACCTGTTTCTTTTCTTTTTTTCTTTCCTCTTTTTCTTTTTCTCCTTTTTTTGTTTTTTTTTGAAAGACAGCAGGGGTGCCTTCATGAGGTTTTCACCCCCACTATCTGCCCTGGGTGCCTCAGAGAGGTTTTCACCCAAGGATCTTTTTATTCAAATTCTTTATTTTCTGAGAGACAGCAAGGGCGCCTCCCTAAGGTTTTCACCCTCACTGCCTGCCTTGGTCACCTCAGAGAGGTTTTCGTCCAGGGATCTTTTTATTCCTCTTTTTTTTTGATGATCAAGGTGTGGCCGGAACAGAGGCAGAACCCTGCTCTATTACCAGCACTGATTTTTCCACAGTTTCAATGAACTCCTGCCTTGAAAGGGGTTTCTTGTATATTTTCAATCGATGCCCATTGACAAGCATGGGGATGTCTTCTTCATCAATGGTCCTGATAAGGACTGAACCATTGTCATTGCCTTTCTCCACTGTATATGGTCCTAACCATCTTGTCCTCAGCTTTCCTTTGAAATCCTTGTATCTTGAGTCATACAGCAACGGCCAATCTCCCGGCTGGAATTGCTTTTCATTAAGGTGTCGATCATGCCATATCTTCCTCTGGAGTTGAACTACTTCTGAGCGGAGGAGGGCCTGCATTCTCTGTTCATCTAATCCATTCAGCTGCAATAATCTTTCACGTTGAGCATGGCTGAGATCTAGGTCCAGCTGAGCTGCCACCCTCAATGTATTGTACTCAAACTCTATGGACAACAAAGCTTTCTTCCCGTAGACTAGCTCATAAGGTGTGAAACCGGTTGTAGTCTTCCAAGTGGTGTTGTAGGCCCAGGTGGCATCAACCAGGCGATCTGCCCAATCCTTTCTGCTGCTGCTCACAACCTTAGTCAAAATCCCTTCCAATGCTCTATTAATGACTTCCACCTGCCCATTTGCTTGAGGATGATAGGGGGTGGAAGTCTTGTGCTTGATCTTGTGATGAGCGAGCAAATATTCAATCAGGTTGGAGGTGAACTGGCTTCCTTGTGTGACTAACTCTCTTGGGTAGCCATACTTGTAGAAGATATTTTCCCTCAGAAACTCAGCCACCTTTTCTTCTGTTACTGCTTTGATTGCCTTCGTTTCTTCCCACTTGGTCAGATAGTCGGTGCACACAATGATGTAAGACCGTTGCTTTGAAGGAGGGTTGATAGGACCCACAAAATCCATGCCCCACTTCTCAAATGGCTCGAAGGTCACTTGAGGTTGGAGAGGCATTTCATCCCTTGGAGTCGGTTTCCCCATCCTCTGACATCGGTCACACTGGCTGATGTATCTTCTGACATCTTGATGAAGAGTAGGCCAATAGTAGCCTGCCTGTAGAATTTTGAAGGCAGTCCTTTTGGCTGCAAAGTGGCCTCCACAAGGTCCGTCATTACAGGTTAGGAGGATGTCAAATACTTCCTCCTCCCTAACAAAACGTCTCAAGATTTGATCTGGGCCAAGTTTAAATAGGTTGCCCCCGATCCAAGTGAACGGGGCACTCTTCCTTACAATTCTGCTCTTATCCTTGGAGGATAGATGCGGAGGGAACTGTGCTGAGACCAAGTAATTTGCTATATCAGCAAACCATGGAGAGAGCACTGAGATAGCAAACAGATGTTCATCTGGCATCTGGTCATCCATTGTTCCTTCTTCACCTGCAAGCAAGTCCAATCTAAACAAGAAGTCAGCAACAACATTTTCCTTACCTGGCTTGTCAACAATCGTCAAATCAAATTGCTTCAACAAAAGTAACCATCTAATGGTACGAGCATTGACATCAGGCTTATTCATTAAATATCTAATCGTAGCATGATCAGTGTGTACAAATGTTTGATAACCAGTGATGTAGTGTCTATACTTGTTTAGGGAATGGACTACAGCCAGGAACTCTTTCCTGGTTACAGTATAGTTCATTTCTGCCTTGGACAGGTTTTTGCTGATGAAGTATATGGCATATGGGAGTTTCTCCTCGACTTGTCCTAAGGCTGCCCCTATGGCTTTGTTCGAGGCATCAGTGTGGATGTGGAAAGGTAGGGCCTAGTTTGGACCTCTCAAGATCGGGGCGGACACCAACTTATCTTTCAATTCATCTAGTGCCCCTTGACAGTTGTCAGTGCATTTAAACTCAACATCTTTCCCTAAGAGGCCAAACAATGGCGAGGCTAGCTTGCTGAAGTCTTTAATGAATCTTCGATAATATCCTGCTAAGCCTAGGAAACTCCGAACATCTCTTACCTTTTGAGGGCTGGATTCATTCTCCTCTGAGGCTGCTTGACCAGTTTACAATCTTCTTTAATGTAGATGTGATGGGTACAAACCGAAGGATGGACTCCTTTCATCTCCTTATAGCTCCAAGCGAAAGCATCTAAATGATTGTTCAGTAAGCTGCACAGCTCCTTCTCCTGGGAAGGAGATAGGGAGGAGCTGATCTTTAAAGTTCTTTCGGGACCAAACTCCACATTCTTAACTCTGGGAGAGGCTGGATCAGTCACACAGAGGTCCACTAAGGTGCTGGCTTGGGTATCTTCCACCAATTCCTCTAAGGACAGTGCACTGGGAGGTGGATTTTGAATCAAAGTCTCAATCAAATTATCCTCGGTTTGAGGACCTCCCATAGTGGTTTCTACTGTGCACAATGGTGCAGAGTAGACCTCATCCTCATCTCCTTCTTCCAACCAGAGTGGTAAGTCATGTTCTAGCAGAGGTTGGGCAGGAGGATATAGGACTAGCTGCTTGGACATAGGCCCATTCTTGATGGTCATGCTTCCAGCTCAGCAACTGATGTAAGCATCCGCAGTGGCTAACCAAGGCCTTCCCAAAATGAGGGGGTATCCAGTGAGCTTTCCCTTTGGTTGAAGGACCAAGAAGTCCGCAGGGTACTCTCAAGAGTCAACAAAGACCAAGACATCTTCCACAATCCCTTCGGGAGTCACAGTGGAGCAATCTGCCAATTGCAGGACTGTCGAGGTCTTCCTTAAGGAACTCTGAAGGTTGAGTTTAAGCATGGTGTCCTTGGTCATCACATTAATGGCAGCCCCTAGATAAATCAAGGTATGGGGGATTATGGTGCCATTGATGTGGACATCAACTATAGGACTCCCAGGGTCCAAATACTTTGGACAGATTACTTGCCCCAACATTAGATCGAGCAGTTGTCCGATGACATTGATAGTCGAGGCATCTCTCTTTCACCTGCCTGGGTTCTTGAAACACTTCTCCTTAATCAATTTGTTGTATATCGGTACATATTTGATGGCCTGGAGAAGTGGTATTTTCACACACAACTGTTTCAGTTCTCCCAGAAGTTCAGTCTCCTCTGGGTTCGGTTGCGTGGTTACTGTTAGTCGCTCAGGAAAAGATGGAATGGCTTTGGGTTCACTTTCCTGTTTCTCTTCCTCGTCTTCTTGGGGAGGAGGTTGGCGATCGGGAAGGGTCTTCCCGGATCGCAGGTTGATCTCCTGGATCTCCATAGCATAGGTAGGGCATGTCGTCTCCCCAGTGTATACCTGCAGGGCCTGTTGGTTGTTGGGGTTCGGGTTCGGTTGAGCAGGCATCTGGGGTTGTCTTGGAGGAGGATGAGGTAATGGTTGTGGTTGAGCCGGTGGTGGAGGCAGAATGGCGGGAGGAGAGTTGTATTGGGGCCTCCACCCCGGTTGAGGTGCATTCCACTGAGGCTGTGGCTGGACATGTGAGTGAAACGAATGAGCACTAGGTTGAGTATGGTATTGAGGTGGATAAGACCACGGAGGAGGTGCAGACCAGGAAGGATGAGTAGGGGAACCCCAAAAAGGCATGTGAGCAGATTTGTTGGGGCTATAATAAGCTTGGGATGTCCCTTGCATCCCCTGCTGGTAAGGTCTGGGTCCATGCGGCCTCCTTTGGTTGAGGAAGTAGAGAGGTTCAGTGGGTGCCTCAGTCCCTTGGTACATGGCTTTGAATCCAGGCAAGGTTGGGCATTGGTTTGTGGGGTGGTTCTCCTCACAAATGAAACATACCTCTACTGAGTGCAATGGACACTCGTTCTTAGGGTGCTTCCTCGTACATCTGGGACAAAAAATGGCCAAAGCCCTCTCAGCTTCCTCTTTCTTTTGTTGGATTCGGAAAGTATCAAGTTGCATGGCAATGGTCTGTCTCATCTCACTTTTGAGGTCTTCCATCTGATTAGCAAACTCATGCTTGGAGAAGGTAGTACTAGCTGAAAGTGGATTCCCCCTACCTCTTTTCCGGGCTGGCCTAGAGTGGTTTCTAAACACAATCTTTATGACCTCATAAGGTAGTTGGTAAATGTCTCCTCCAGCTAGCATGTGAAGGGTATCTAGAAGGTCTTCAGGGACTCCTCGGAGCAGAACCAGGTTTAGAGATTCAGGGTCAAGAGTGCACCTGGCCCGTTTATAGCTAAGTTGGAACCTTTCCTCGTAGTCTTCTAAAGACTCATCATTTCCCATGGTCATCCGAAAGATTTCTCCCTTGGTTTCCTTTGACCTACAATAATCCCGGTATTTGTTGTTAAAGGCTTGCTGCATCTGAGCCCAAGTAGTGATACTGTTTCCAGGTAACCCCATGAACCAGTGTAATGCTGCATCCTTGAGGGTAGAGGGAAAGAGTTTCAACTTTTGCTCATCTTCTGTATAGTCATAAATTCGACAAAGGACAACAAACTCAAACAGGAAGGTATCAGGGTCTTCAGTGGTCAATCCACGGAAATGCGGTAAGGCTGAGGGACTTATGTTCTTCATTTTCATGTCCCCATTGGTCTCTCGGATGGGGAAGGTACCTTCTATTCTCTCGTCATCGTTTCTACCATTTCTGTTGTCAGCCATGGTCTCAAAAGGAATGTTTTCTTGCTCTTCTTCTGTTATAGGATCTTCGTATATCTCAGGAGGTTCACCTATAGGTTCTTCTGGATCACTGCCACCAAAGAAGAGAGAAGGGTGACTCAGTGAAGTGGTGGGGGTGTTGGGTAGGAATTTTCCGGTATTATCTCTGTTCCTACGAGGCATGAAAGGATTTTTGGTTGTTTTTGATTTTTTCTCTGCTTGTATCTGCAAAACTAAAACAGATGGAATTGCAACTAACTAAAATCTATCTTGCAGAAATGAAAACACGGAATTGAAATGAAAGCAGGAAAGGACTAATCTATTTTTCTGAAATCAAATTGCTTGAATGAAATACTAGACTACGCTTGCAGAATTGAAATTCTATTCTACGCTTGCAGAATTGAAATTGCGGAATTGAAAGGCTAATCTATGAAAGCAGGAAATGTCTAATTTACTTTTGTAGAAATGAAATTGCAGAATGGAACTGAAATAAACTACTTAGCAGAAGGTTAGAGTAGGAAAATAGAAGAAAAGCAGCAATCACAAATACTCTGACGCTTCCCCGGCAACGGCGCCAAAAAGAGTGGTGAGCTCCAGTATTGCAGCAATAATGCTGCAACTCCTGGGACTCCCTTCTTTACTTTTATCAACCCGGTAGTTCGTAACAAACTTGGAAGCGACGGTGCTGTATGCACAAGTACTAGCTCTTGCCGCAACTGTCACTTGGTCAGCGGGCACAAGTCCGCTAGGAGCTTAAGCCAACTTCTATGAGCTTTGAGAAGAAGCTTTTTAACTGATGGACGAAAGCTAACTCAAAGAAGGCTGATCTACTTGTAGAAAGAAACTGGAACGCTGAAAGGAAACGTAACCCTAGCAAACCCTAATTTTACCAGGTATCCCTACCGATGCAAGAAAGATGATGCAAGCTACTGAAAGAAATGCCATTGACTTCTGGGAAGGTAAATACATGTATCTAAGCTACTTCTACAGTAAAATATGAAAAAAACATCTTTTTGTATTTTTGGATAAGTTGCCAGAATTATCATGCATGCGATTTGACTGTGCAGAGGTGGATTGGCGAGAGGAAATGATTGGATGAGGTCAGGAAGGTTCAGAGAGGGCCTAAGGGGTCCCTAACACCCTTCTAGAGAGTTTCACAGAGTTTGGCTATCAAGAAACCTCATTCATGAGCTTCTACAGGAAGTCTGTAGGGGTTCTACAAGATGTCTGTGATTTTCTACAGGATGGCTGTAACTTTTCTACAGGATGTTCAGAAATGGAATTTTGGAGGATGGATGGATGAAGAAAGATGAAGGAGTGGGTATGGAGGTAGGATGAGGGCTGGAGGTGGTCTAGGACTTGGTGGATGGAGTTGAGGACAGATGTAGATGACTAGATTTGTTCAAGGAGGACTGAAGCAATTATGCACAAAAACTAGGGTTATGTGAGCAAATGGCAACGTAAGGCTAGAAGTTGAGCTGAGGGGTGAAGCAGATGGGTTTGATGGAGTATGGGCAGGTAGAGAAGTGGTACAGGTGCTCTGCAAGTCGTTTTTACCAACGGAACCGACGAAGACTTGTAAAATCAAAGACCTAGTCACGTTGACCTAGTCTGATCTAGCTGTCAGTGAAGAGAATGAACATAAGTTTGAACTGCAATGCAACCATGTATACTAACTCATGCAACTAAGCAAACAAAAGTCTGAACTTGTAACCAACTTCTACAAATGAAAATCAAACACTAGTGATTGCATGGCAAAGAAAAATCAGTGTTTTTGTGGGCAGCAAGGTCACCCTGATCCCGGCTCCTGATCCCACTGAGGGAGAGGTGAAACCAGAGATGTTTGATGGCCCTTTTTTGAAGCTTTTCCCTGTTAACAACCTATCAAATAAATCTGAGCATCAAAAGTCTTTCTAACCATTAACAGTGACCTAGTTAATCATAAGATGTATTCTACTTAACAGAAATGATTTTGCAAATACATAAAGGACAAATAACAATACATAAAGGAGGCCTTAGCACTCGGGTTGGGCCCAACCCCAAGAGCTGCAGGCTCCTATAAAGAACTCAGATCTGATGCCAAGTAAAGCTGCTTCTCATTACTAAAAAATAATCATCACAAGAAAGTTTGTACAACAGTAGCTAAGAAAAACGAGCTGAGAAAGGACAACACTATAGTGCAAATACCAATAGTTCCAAAAGTAAACTACGAAGGCTGAGGCCTTCTTATTTATACAATACGAGGGGGTTAGCAGCCCTCCTAGATTCAAGGGACTCGACTGTCCCAACTGCTAGTAGATAGTCACTCTTCCGAAAGCTGCTTGGCTGCCTTTAGAACTCGTTTTGGTGGCTTGTTGAGCTCAGAGTTGAGGGTAGAAATTTCAAGGAAGGGCCATTTAATGCCACAGACAACCTCCCTACGAATCCTCACCTCGAGATTGGCTGTCACCTAGGCCATAATTGCTTGGTTTTGCTCCAAAATTTGTCCAAAAAACATGAAATGACCACGTATTAGCCTCCTTGGTAGAGTGACCATCCTTATTCGTTCAAATAACATAAACATACTAGAAAAACATGCATAATCTATGATAAATGGAGGATTGAACAAGGACAATTAGGCAAAATGAGCCCAATAAGTTACCCAATTCGGGGCTCATCATTCAGCTGTAACCTGCTTGTTACATGGTATCGAAATACACATTTTACTAAATCTATCCACAACAACATACAAATAATCATGATCTTTCTTAGATTTTGGCAATCCCCCAACAAAATGCATGGAAACACTTTCCCAAGGACGAGAAGGAATTGGGAGTGGAGTGTACAAGCCTAATTTCTGATTATTGGGCTTGCTTGTAGCACACATAGTACACCCTTTGATATATCTAGAAACTGTCTCATGCATTCTTGGCCAATAATAGAACCTTTTGCAATTGTGCAACTGTTTTACTTACACCAAAATGACATGATATGAGAGAAGTATGTGCTTCTCGAATTATGTTAACTCTTTTAGTTTGTGAAATGCATAACTTTCCCAAATGATATAAGAGTTGGTCCTTTACATAAAAATCCAATACTTCTACTTGCTTGCCATGACTTAAAGTTGCATATACATCTTTAAAATCTACATCTTGAGCATATTATTCAATGTAACTTTCATGAATTACTCAGTTATGCTTAAGTATACTAGATGCATTTATGATTGGTCTTGACAACATATATGCAACCTTATTGTGTATGCCCTTCTTATATCTGATGACAAAATGAAATTTCTGTAGAAAACCCATCCACCTATAATGTTTTGATTGCTACAATTTAGTTTTTGAGTGAAAATATTGAAGTGGTTGATGATGTGTATGTATGATTGTTTCTTTACCCATTAGGTATTGTTTCCACTTTTTCACACTTTGTACTAATGGGATAATTAACTACTGCAGAAGTAAATGTCTCAGAATGATATCATATGGGTTTTCTGTGTTGCATCAACACTGCTCCCATGGCATAGTCACTAGCATCTGTCTCAATCTCAAATGGATGTTGAAGATCTCGTAGTGCTAGTATTGGTGCTGTACTGATTTTCTCTGTTAAGGTGTCGAAGAATTTCTGCTGTTTGCCTCCCCACTTAAACACCTGTTTCAATCCTATTAAATCATGTAATGGAGCTGCAATCAAAGAAAAGTTAGCAATAAACTTTCTCCAGTATTGTGCTGCCCCTGGGAAACTCCTAACTTCTGTAGTAGATTTGGGTTTAGGCCAGTTCACAATGACTTCAACCTTAGAGGGATCTATCTTCAATTCACCACCCCCTACAATATAACCCAAATAATTTAAATATGTTCTCCCAAATTCACGTTTTGACAGTTTTACATAGAGATTTTCTCTTTTTAAAACATCTAAAGTCTGCTTTACATGCTTTACATGGTCTTCCCATGTCTTACTAAAAACAAGAATGTCATCTAAATAAACAATTACAAAGTCATCAATAAATGGTCTGAGTACATCATTCATAACTCTCATAAATGTAGCAGGAGCATTAGTTAAGCCAAAAGGCATAACCAACCATTCATACAGTCCTTGCTTTGTCTTGAAAGCAGTCTTCCATGCATCCTGTTCTGCAAATCTGACCTGATGATAACCACTTCGCAAGTATAACTTAGAAAAGTAAACTGCTTCTTTCAATTGATCTAATAAATCATCAATATGAGGAAGAGGATAACGATTCTTGATCGTTATTTTATTTAGTGCTCTATAATCAACGCTTATTCTCCACGAACCATCTTTCTTCTCACCAACACGATTGGAGATCCACATGGTGATGTGCTTGGTCGTATAAACCCTTTATTTAGCAACTCCTGTACGTGCTTCTTTATCTCTGCATTCTCTAAAGCTGACAACCTTGTGGATGCTTCATAATCTTTACCTTTAATACCTGTGGCTGTAACTGTTGTTTCATCGCCTGAATCTGATCCCAAGTCTTGCTAAATAGCAGCAACATTATTTCTCTCCTTACCACCGAGCTTCTTAGGTTTCCGTTCTGGATGCAAAAACCAGCAGTGTGCCTCATCATGTCCTTATTTATTTCAATGAGTGCATGAAGGTTTATCCTTCTTTACAGTGTTTTCTTTCCTCTCCTTCCATTTCAGTTTCTTCTTTTCCTTGCTCTTTCTTATAGAATATTTAGATGTTCCCCCAACCTCTGGGTTTACATTCTTACCTCTAGTTTCTAGATGTGTGGTTTGAACTGATACATCATCTAATCTAGTGGGATTAAAAATGATAATAGTATGCTTTAAAAAGCTATGAAGACCACCTATATACTTCAATAAAGTCTTAGGTGAATCTAATGATATACCTAGAGTTAAAGCTCTCTTTCTGAATTCCAGAGTATAACTTTGTACACTTTGACCTTTCAACTGACGAAGAGTTTTCCAACTCATCATTTCCTGCTGCATGTAAGCTAAATGATAGAATTGATTTTTGATAGCACAAACAAATTCATTCCAAGTAGAAATGATTTTACCATGTTTTTGCAGATCAGCTTGTGTGTTGCCTTCCCACCATACTAGTGCAGTTCCTCCAAGTCAAAGGCTAGCCAACTGAATCTTCTTCCTTTATGAATCAACATTTTGTACCCTGCAATATACATCAATTTGTCTTATCCAATTATCTAACTTTTCTGCATTGAGTTCTCCATCATAAATTGGCAATTCAACTTCACATCTAATTTGATTAAGGAAGTTTTCTTCTTCTTCTTAGAAGAGCTAGTGATATGCGAAGAAGATGATGAGGATGATGACGTGATGATGGAGGAGATGGTGGAGGAGGCATTTCCCCTTTCCTTTTGCCTTTTGGAGGGGCAACTAGAAAAGGTTCCTCCGCTCCTTTGTCTGGTTTGGGTGCTGCAGTGCTTTCACCTCAACCCTTCTTAAACTCCAGATACATCTCTTCAACCATGGCTTGGAGTGTCTTAAAACTTTCTATAAATTGAGATTCTGGTCCCAATGGAGCTTCTTCTACCATTCTCCTATGAGAATAGACTCTTCCAATAGATGGATTAGTCTCAACAAGTTCTCCTTCTCCTATTCTGAGCTTTAATCTAGTTAGCATTCAAAATCCAACACAAGCTTGTCTAACCTTAACAAAACCAACTGCTCTGATACCAATTGATCTGAAATGGATATTAAATTAAGGAGAAAAGGTATTACATACTCATGTGCAGGAATGCCTATATTATCTAGTGCAATGGATCGAAAATATTGCGAATAATATCGACAATTAACAGTCAGAAAACATAACAGATACACACATCAACACAAAAAATAATCAAGGAGTTCACCAGACTTCCAGGCTACGTCTCCTGGTCTAGTTTTTAGTGTCAACCTCTATATTAAGTCTTTAAGAATAGATTATTACAAGAGTGAGCTCAAAAACAGAGTCTCAACCAACAGTGACATCAAAGAGGGATCTGCTCGAAAACCTCGAGTCTAAAAGAGTGTACAGACTCTCCCTCTCTCCTGTTCCTCTATTCAATCTGCCTCAATCTGACTGACTGACTATCTTTCTGCGATTGTCTTTAACTGACTTCACTTCTGTCCTCTATTCTTCCATTGGATGGCCTTTAAGTCTTTCAGCGTTATCTATTCATTTCCCTGTTCGGGTTCTCTGGCTTCCGCCCGTTTCCCTTCTTCTCTGGGCCCTCTGGCTCCCGTCGAGCGTTCATGCACTCATTGTCGAAACGCTTGGGGCACAAGGCAACTAACAGGATGAAATATTGGCGGGCACGGGTGGAACTGGCCATTTGGCCTTCCTCCGGCACAAATCCTCAAAATAACGCATTTTTGGTTCCCAAAGGAAATACACAGAAACATAGGAAATCCCGACAAAAACACTTTATGCCAGAACTCAAATAACATTAAATCGTGTCCATAAACCTATCGGGTCCGCCCTTTATCGCACATCGCAAGGCATGGCTTTGTTATATGGCTGCAATCCCCTCCACCGATCTCTGATATCGATGCTATTGGCGCATCGCATATCGCATGATTGCGGGTCTTTGTATTGTTTCACCAGTCCACTCGCCGATTGCCGATCGCTGATATCGACGTATCACATATCGGCCCTTCGCGATGCTATGGGTCCTTTCCTCGTTGGTTTGGTGTGATGCGATATTGCGATGCGATAATCGCAATCGCATATCGCATGAATCCTTGGCCTGCGGTAAGTCCTCCCTTCGGCGTATTTGCGATGCGATATGATCTCGCTCCACCGTTGATCTGTGCGCTCGATCAATGGTTCATATGTCATCGCTGATTGCAAATCGCTTGAGGTTGAGGTTGATATGCCGCTGGCTTCCTCCGATGCAATTTGATCTCATCCGTTGATCCCATGGATCCAACGACTCTGGGGAATTCATGCTGTGCTTCTCCGTTTCCTTTGGATTTTGGGTTTCTCTGCCATTCTTTCACTTGCACTATTAAATCAAATGAAGACTTTAGACTTAGAGGTTTTTATACAAGATCCATTTTGGATCACTGGGTACCTCGAGGATCCTGCCCCTCATTGCCTGTAGTCCATCTGACTACAGCTTGATGTCTCCCCACTTCCTCTCAAGTGGCGTGTGAGCACTCATGGCATAATCATCATCTGTCTCCACTTCCTTCTCTGCCCTTGCTAGTGTAGCCTTGGTCTCGGAAGCCTCTCCTTCTTTCTTCTTCCTCGGACGTTGGCTCGCATAGTGACCCAGTTCCCCATAGTTGAAGCATTTGAACTTGGAGAGGTCCTTCTTCTTCCGTTTCTCCTGGTTTCCCTGAGATGCTAGGGAAACATTCTCCTCTTCCTCCTTGATTCTGATCCCCTTTCTATTGCTTCCCACGTTGCTTAGCCTTCTGATCTCTTCTTGGCGAAGAGCCACCCACATTTCCTCCTAATCTGGAAGGGTTTCTTTTCCCAGTATGCTCTAGAAAAACATCTCCCAGTCTTCAGAGACTGCGTTTAGGTTTGTTCTCACCATCAATTCTTGATCCGGTGTGGCCCCTATGGAAGTCAGCTGATCCTGGATCTCCTTCAATAGATCGAGGAAGATGTCGATCTATTCTCCCTTCTGCATCTGGTATGACCGCAACTGATTTTCTAGTAGCACCCTTCTCTGCACAGAAGTGTGCAGGTACAATTTCTTTAGGGCCTCCCACATTTCATTTGCCATGTCCTTTTCGGCAATATATGGTACTACATGGTCCTTGACCCCGTCAAGGATGATGCTCTTGGCCCTCCCCCTTTCCTCCTCGTACTTGTCATTCTCATCTAGGTCAACTAGGATCGTTATCATCCTCAAGGCGAAGTGCTTGACATGATTCCTGTTTAGAACAAACAAGATTCTGGCCTTCCAGACTACGAAGTTTGAGGCTCCGTCTAGTCTGTCCTAGTTTCTTACCCCGTTCACTGCCATCTCGCTATTCCTCTACTTCCCTCTTGGAAGTTCTTGGTGTGACTCCCTTTGAGCCTCGATTTCCTTCTTAGAAACCCTTCTGCCAATGTCGAGATGCTCCCACTCCGATCGTTAGTGCATCTGCACCACTGATCCAGATTTCTTGTCTAGAAATCCTCGGTAGCAACTCCCTCCTCCTTGGTCTTGCCTTGTTAGGTATTGTTTTGATTACAGTACCCCACCAACTTCACTCTGCAACTTACCCACAACCTCCTAAGCCCCAACAACTGAAGGTTAGAGCTTCTAGGCTTTGCCCAATCCCAACACAAGCAAAATCTGCACCTCCTGGCCACGGGCATCAATCCTTCCTGATTGAGAAAGATGACTGGGAAATGCGTAGGTCGAGTCTACTCCCCTCTGCCACTGCGTTGATCCTCTTCCCGACTCAAACTTGATGACGCAGGCACTGCGTCACCTCTTCCTTGCTGCTTTGCTACTAGGAATAACTTCTGTCACTCAGGAAAACTATTTTCTGCTAATGCTGCTCTACTCAGCTGATGTCCTCAGTTCTCGTGTGATCTGCAACCACCCTCTGATACCATGTTGGAATTTCTAAGTCTCACTGTTAGAAACCCTTCATGTACTTTTCTGATTTATTTCTGCCTACATGTTCTGATTAATGAACAAGTTATTTACCATGTAAACACTGAAAATAAATACAAGTACATGCTCAACACATTACAGATCATCCACTGAAGGAAACAAAATAATCACACAAGTGACATCGTTGTTTTTGGACCAATGTCCATGGAAAAACCCAACGCGGGAAAACCAGTGCAACTATCTAAGGGTTTTATTATTATGCAGTTTTTGAAAACAATCTACGTGCCAAAATTGGCTCACCCAACAAAGAATAATCTCGGCAGTAGTACCTCTCTACTCAGAAGCAAATATTCCAGCTGAAACCTCGGATAAACACTTTGACAACTCCTAGCTCCAATCTGCCCCACGAAAACCCCAACGCCAGCCTCTAGGGATTGTGTCAACCCTTTCTAGCCCAACGTCTGCCAAATGTCACCCTATCTCTCCCCGTGTCAGCCTCTGGAGGCACTGCATTAGCCCTTAGAGCCTCCACGTCACCCACGCTAGCTCTCTGAGGCACTGCGCAACTCTTGCCTGCCTTTGCCTAAGCCCTGGCTGGCTCTGCGTCCCTCTCTCCCGGCTTCTGCACTGACCCACTTGGTACTATCTCTGCCTCTCTGCTTCTATATTCACTGCCCCTCAGCTGCAACTCTGATCACTCTTTCGACTTCCTCAACAAACCCTGCCCTAGAAAATCGAAATCTTGATCAACTGGGTGTGTTCTCCAAGTGACCCTCAAGCCTCCTTTTATACTTTTTTCGTTGAAAATTCAATGGCCGAGATTAAGTCCCTAATCAACGACTAAGATTAATTCTGGCTTGATCCATGAATTTTGGACCATTCTAACACAATTTTATATTAATACACATTAATATTTTATTTTCCCTAAGTTTAGACTTAGGAACTCCATTAAAAATATTAATTATTTTAATATCTCCCAAACTGTTTAGAATCTTCCCAAACCATTTCTGGGTATTGGAGATCTCATGTGCTTTAGCCTCTCCACCAATTTTTGTGGCTAGAGAACATTCGATGCTACCCCAAATCAACATTTAGATATTCTTCTCTACCCCTTGTATAACTAGAACATCTTGGATTGATACGAAAAGGTTTGCTCCTACTCCTTGATACAATATTTGCTGGCAACATATCCATCATTAGATCATTATATGTATAAGCATTTTCATCATCATTATGGGGAATATTATCCTCACTATGATCATTTGTGCTTTTGAAATATGGACTTGGAGGATATTCTTCATCTTGCCCTTCTTGAGTACTACCTTCATAGTCTTTAGAATTAGGACTAAATGGAAAATTTGATTCGATGTTTATTTGATATTCTTCATCGTGTGAATTTTCAGTGCTGCTCCCATAGTCCATAGGATTAAGACTACGTGGAAAATGTCTCTTTACTTGCTGGAAATTCTTCATCTTGCCCTTCATCATTGCTGCTCTCATAGTCCTTAGGGTTAGGACTAGGTGGTTCATCCTGCCCTTCGTCACTATTTCTCTCATAGTCCTTAGGATTAGGACAAGGTGGAAAATGTGACTCTCGATTTATTGGAAATTCTTCATCTTGGCCTTCATCACTACTGCTCTCATAGTCCATAGGATTAGGACTAAGTGGACATTGTGACTCTCTATTCATTGAAATTCTTCATCATGCTCTTCATCACTGCTGCTGTCATATTCCATAGGATTAGGATTAAGTGGAAATCACAACTCTCTATTCATTTGAAATTCTTCATCATGCTCTTCATGCCTGCTTCTCTCATAGTCCATAGGATTAGGACTAAGTGGACACCGTGACTCTCTATTCATTTGAAATTCTTCATCATGCTCTTCATCATTGCTACTCTCATAGTCCATAGGATTAGGACTAAGTGGACACCGTGACTCTCTATTCATTTGAAATTCTTCATCATGCTCTTCATCACTGCTGCTCTCATAGTCCATAGGATTAGGAATAAGTGGAAACCGCGACTCCTTATTTTCTTGAAAATATTCATCATGCTCTTCATCACTGCTGCTCTCATAGCCCATAGGATAATGACTAAGTGGAAACCGCGACTCTTTATTTATTTGAAATTATTCATCCTGTCCTTCATCAGTGCTACTTTCATAGTCCTTAGGATTAGGACTAAGTGGAAGATTTGAATCTCTATTCATAGTGGAAGAATTTCTGTTATATTTATCAATATGAATAGAGTTGTTACGCGACGAAGATGTTGATGCTTCACAAACCGAAACTTCACTATCAGAAGAATCCATGCATTTCAAGCATAGGAGGTTGAATGATACAAATGAACTCTCTCGTAATGATAATATATAACTTAAAGAATGAAAAATTCCCTCCAAAGTTTCCCTCTAAATTTTTTCGCTTTAATTTTTCCCTCAATTTCGTTTCATGTATTTTCCTCCATAATTTTCTTCTACAATTTATTGAAATTTTTTCTTATGAAATTAATATTTTAAACTAAATGTTTAAATTAAAATTGTAAACTAAATCTTTTACTTAATTTTTTTTTTACTTAAACTATATAGCATTTACTAGACAATTGAATGTTTTTTTTTTAATCACACATTTAAAATAAATTGCTATATCTCCATAACACGATTTATATGTTAAGTTTTTATAAAAGAAAAATTAATACCACATTCACCATGCGGTAAAACAATTCTGTAATGTTCGCTTTATCATAATTTACTATATCGCCATAACAAGATTTATATGTTAATTTTTTTTATAAAAACAAATTAATCCCACATTCACCGTGCGGTAAAACAATTTTGTAATGTTAGTTTTATCATATTTCCCTATATCACCATAACAAAATTTATATGTTAAAGTTTTTATAAAAACAAATTAATCCCACATTAACCGTGCGGTAAAACAATTCTGCAGTTTCCGCTATATCATAAATTTCATTATCACTATTCTTCACATCACATCAAGGCTTTTCGAGGTCCTTTAAAAGAATTGGAGCAATTTTGCAGAGCAGCTACATTGTTATCGACAACATATTCAACGAAATATTATCACATTTGAAAGGTTAGTTTCCCTTTCGCTGTGTGCAAGTTTTAAAATTCAATAGGTTTACTAGTAGTTATGTGTCAGTTGGGTTGTTATTTTCATGTAAAATACCTGAACAAAAACATATTCCAGTAAAATGATACTTAATTTTTTATTAATGAAACTTATATTTTTTTTACAAATTAAAAATTTAGATGAGCCAGACTTACCTGATAGCCCCATGGCAAGCAGATGGCCACTACGTCCACTGTGGGCATGGTGGTCCCAGTCGTGTCCGTTGGCGGCACCCATCCCCACAGCCCAGCCCGCCAAGGGTGAGGGATGATTCTTAGAATCGGGTCTCCACCCTCGCGACCTAACGAGCCCGTGGGGGTGGAGGCCCGATTCCCAGCCCGCCAAGGGTGAGGGTTGATTCTTAGAATTGGGCCTCCACCCCTGCGACCCAACAAGCCCGTGGGGGTGGAGGCTCGATTATGAGAATCGGGTCTCCAATCCCACGGGCCCGTTGGGCAGTGGGGTAGGGGTGGGAAGGAGCTGCATTTTTTTAATTTTTAATTTTTAGTTTATATTGTTTTTAAAAGGTTATGTTTTACAAAACTATTTATGATTTGTTAAACAGACATGGACATCACAAGAATGTGAAAGATAAATCATTCAATTCAATTTTTATTAACAATAGATATACATTTATAGTACACATATGTGACTCTTGGGATTCAGATCCCAAGGTCTCTTGGACTGCTTTGTCCATTCAACTTCCACGCTAACCCATTAGGATTAGGTGTCCAACATTCCCCCCCTTAATCCGAAGGGTTATGTATGAGTCCAAGAAGAGAGCTGTAATACAACATGTGCAACAAATGCATGGCAGCACTAGGCTGAATGTGCTCTATGAAATGTTGGTATAAAGGGCGGTGGTTTAAGGATGACCACCAACACTGGAACGCTTAGTGCAGTTCCCGGAACTCTTCCAAAACTGGCAAGAAACTGAAGTTTTCTGCTAGAGGAAGTGATCCTATTGTTTTAAAGAGGGAAACCTTCAACCATGAAAGGGAGGTCTCACCCCGCATAAAAGGTAAAACTTCAACCTGAAAAGGGAAGTCTCAACCTGTGATGGTTTAAGGATAACCAACAACTCTGGAATGCTTAATGCAATTCCTGGAACTCTTCCAAAGCTGGCAAGAAGATGGTGTCTTCTGCTAGAGGAAGTGTTCTCAATCTGTGATCACGGGCATCTTTGTCTCTGGCTGCAACTCTGAAACTGGTGTGGCAGGTTGTGGCTCAGGCTCGCTTGATGTGACTTCGAAGCTTGTAGATGACCATCATTTCCCCCCCTGTCAGGTACAAGGTGAGAAGATGGAGAAGACTCAACTGCAAGACTGTTCAATACTCTGGAACAAGTTTTGACATGTGTTTGGAATATCTTCTTGGCTGTTGATGCCCATTGCCAAGAAGCGATCCATCCTAGATGAATCTTTGTTCTTGCAGGATGTTTGTTTCTGAAGCATCTGTGTGAAGAATGAGTGGTTTTATGACAGTGCTTACATGGATGAAGATCAAAACAGTGATCTTTCAAATGGCCAACTCGATCACAGTGTTGGCATTTCACGATCTGTTGTTTTTGTTGTTGTTGTTGCTGTGGAAGAGGGGCAGAATCTGGAACAGCTGGAGGTGAGCTGTCATGAGGAGCAGGTGAACTGTCATAAATGAAACCAGCACTCTGAAACTGAATGGGCTTGGCATAGTCTGGAATATGAAAGGACAAGTCCTTGTCATATCCAAGACCAGTTCTGTGCTTGTTGTGGACAAGCTGTTCCCAAGGTCTGATGATGGGCTTGGGAAGTGCAAACTGAGTTTCTGCATCTGCATTTACAATTACTGCTTTATTTGAATGAACTGTATCATTATTAACATGCTGCTGATGGGTGGTTGTCTCAATGTTCTGAAGAGAAACAGGTTCAGAATGGTGTCTATTTTGTTGTAGCTCTTCTTGCTGTAGCTGTGATTCAAGCTGCAAAAAATCGATCTTTTCTTGTGCATTTTGTAAACATGTCTGAATTTCTGAGAGAGATCCTTTGCTGATTTTTAATGTGTCATCAACAGTAGATTGTATAAGAGTTTTTATGAACTCTAATACTTCACTGATTCTGGCCATCTGTCTTAATGCAAAAAATAATATCTACTCACAATACACAGCAATATCTTTTATAAATGTCAGCAAATGATCAGTGTGCAGCATAAAAGATTACAATCAGCTCACCAAAATCTTTATGAAGCAGTTGAATCAAGGAAACAATGCACTATAATGAGTTTTAAGTACAAAGCCACAATTAGGGCAGCAACAATCTGCAAACTTGTTTGGATCCTTCAAGTACTCCTTCACTTTCAAATCAGCGTCAGCAACAAGTTCCCAGAATCCAGGTTCTTTAAAACGGACCAGTAACATGCATCTCAGCTTTTTACCCAAATCAAAAACCTCAATCGCTGGCAATTTCACAACTGTACCATTGCATCAAGAGTAGTAGCACACAACTATTGCTTATATGTGAGTGGGCAAACATGTTGTGTCGATGCAGTTGGTTGAGATCAGTTTCTGGAGTGAAATAGTCCAGTATTTCCGCGTTCGTCCCCAGTAGAAAACTCAGCCTTCAGAAGAAGATATGGCCCTTGCTATATTGCTCCCTCAACATGGAGAAAAATAATACAATGTCTCAAGCCCAGAAAACGCTCAGATTAAAGGGACATTAACACAACCAACATCATAACGAGTTGTCTCCTTTCAACGAGCTGCTGCAGGTAGGAAAAAAGGAGTGCCTTCAAATCCGGAATTCTGGATATCTTAGTAGTGGCTCCTCCGATTCAAACTCAGTTCCTTTCGAACATTTTCAAGCAAACCTTTATTACGGTGCAATGTACTGCTCGGCTTCCGCAATTTCACCACCAACGTGCAACATTATGTTGTCAATAGCATCAGGGGTCTTGCCCTGCTCTGTCAACAACTTTAAATTGAATCTCGGGCACCCAACATTCTTCAGGCCAGTAAAAACTATACCCAAATCATAAATCTGCGTTGGTGATCTTTCAGGCCTGTAAACTTCCTCGTTATCATCATGCCAGCAAACCAACATCTACATGAAGTAGGAAATAACAAATATTTTCACCGTCCTGCGCTTGGTGCACAATATGGATTTCCAAGGGATGCCCTTTTTTTTTTTTATCAATAGTGTGCTCGGCCGGGGTGTGCCAATGGCTTTGACGCAGTGTGAATCTTTTTCCCTACTATCTTAACAACGCTGGCGCCTTTCGACCAGTTAACCCGAAATCTTTAAATGGGAAACATATTAAACGAAGAGAGAATCTCAATGTATGAAAAATAATCAACCATAAATTTACATGCCTTGTTCAAGGGCTATCTACAGTTTTACATACAACCGAAAACATTCTCTTAGCAGCACCACCAGAGATAGGTTTTCAACCGATCGGAAGAATGGGCAACCTTCAACGAAGGTTCCTCAAGTAAATCTGGTGTGCACATTTATCAATTGCCGGAGCTGCAACTGTTTCCCAGGTATCTCCATCGTTATGCCAAGAAAACCACTCACGCGGTCGTTCTGAATGACGTGCCTCCACACCAAAAGTAAATTGAAATATTCACCGATTGTTTTGGACAGCTCCCTGTATGTGATCTTACATTTTATTACTGGTTAAAATTTTGACAACTGGCTGCTTGACGAGGGATATGATGAAACTATGGTGGCTTTTAGTATACCCTTCACCTCATTGGGACCAACTGCAATGCAAAGCTCAAACAATTCCGTTGGTGTCGTCACATCAAATTCATTCCACAGCTAAACAATCCTGGCAGTGAAATTTATTATTCTCAGGTCGTCTGTGATGACAAAGTTTGCACATATCTTGGTAGAAACAAGCTCTTTGACAGCTACAGGGGGCTCGTCCACGAGTGACAAACTTTAGTTCACAGTTTATGTATAAAAAGGGCCAAGAACATGACCGAACGGATTGAGACACGGGGTTACAGGGCTTCACATCCAAACGAATTACCACCAAACGAATTGAAACACCGCAATGCTGCAACTAAACTCTCCTTTCAATACAACAACCAATCAAATGATCGTTTCAATACAGTAAAAAATGGCTCTTCATTAGAACGACCCTTTCGATGCTTCTCCATTCATCGCAAGCGCACACAAAGAGACTAAAGGTGTTTACAATACTAAAGGTGTTTTCATTAACTTTGCGAGAGACTTACTCGCATTTCTTTCCCGCTGTACGCGAGCTTCTTGGACAACTCGCTCGGCTAAAGCCAGTGTTCTCCAGGAAAATAACCGCTCCGAAATTTTAGAACGAGCGCCTCCTGCAGCACCGATATGATCTTGCTTCCCTATATAAAAGCCGGTGAACGGCCGCGGATCAGACTTTCTCTCCACACTCGCCGTTCCGGAGCCTATAATACGCCAAGAATCATCGGAGCACTTCAAACGAAAAGAAAGCACTTAAAAGCATTTGATGTTATTTCCAAATGTATGATTCACCCGGTCAGATTTGAACACCAGAAGTCGCTGAGCTGTGGCCAGTGTCGCAAATTTCGCCGAATTTCTTTCTCCCGCCGAAATTAGCAAAATCATCAATCCCTACCGATTCCTCTTTGCACGACGGCGCCAGCTCAACTGTCAGGCCAGGTCATGAGGCTTTTGGATTGATAGCGGTTATGCTGCAACAGGGTCTTCGCTCCATTTGAAATCCCAAACGCTTCAACGCTGACTCAGTCCTCGGCCTCCCTGTTTCGAATAACCCCTGCGTTCAAAACGGATGCGCAGAGAATTAACCAACGCATCTCTGATATGTCAGTCCAGCGACAGAGGTAAAAACACTCAAGTGTACAGCCCAGAGAATGAAACGCATGACAGAGAGGCAGCACTCAGATATGCGCAGCTCAGACACAGAATTATGGGCAGAGGTGCAGGACTGACGTGCACATAACAGGCCATAGAAGCACAAGTGGCTCCGATACCATGTTAAACAGACATGGACAGCACAAGAATGTGAAAGATAAATCATTCAATTCAATTTTTATTAACAATAGATATACATTTATAGTACACATATGTGACTCTTGGGATTCAGATCCCAAGGTCTCTTGGACTGCTTTGTCCATTCAACTTCCACGCTAACCCATTAGGATTAGGTGTCCAACATGATTTATGATTATTTATCGTTTTTAGATTTTGTTTGTTTTTTTTGTAATTTACTGATTTATATATGTGTATATTATTTTTGCAGTAAAATGGCATCAAAGAATATTTCTGTGAATCTTTCTAGACTAAAACCTACTAAAATTAAAGGTGGATCTTCAAAAAACATTGTTGAATGAACCAAATCTGAGCTAATAACTACAAGTTTATCAAGTGCCTCAAACGATAAGAAGATGATTTCATACTGGGAAAAATCAAAAGAAGTGAAGCTTACAAAAAATGTATGGTATTTGAAAGATAGAGAAGGCGAACAACAGGTGAAAATATATCTATATGTTGATATCCATGGCGGTAATGGAATTTATGAGGTGCTGGGAAAAGTCATAGACATCTGTTTGATACCAGACATTGAATTTGTTTATGTACATACAAAACCGCCCCAAGTCACATTACAAGATTAAATATTAGTTGTCATTGTATGACACGAAAGAGGAATCTACAAAGTTGTGTAAACAAATTATAAATGACATTGCACAAGATATGGCAAGTATTGTTATTTATATTTGTGTTTTTGGTTATTGTAACTGTATCATTATATTTTTATTGACATATGATGTTTTTATTGACAAAATTTTATTGAAAATATTTGAATTATGTTGGGAGGAATTCATTTCATAGAGCAAGATATTATGAATGTTGTCAACAATTTCTACTCAGGGTTAGAAGAAGACATGACAAAGAAGCAAAAAATAGTAATTCATGATGCTACAAAACTACATCCAAGGGATCAACAAAGAATCTCTATAGCGGATAAATCTAGCAAAGGTAGACATGTTACTTTTGAAGATGAGGAAGTTGAAACTAATGTAGAAGAATATGTTGCCCTTACTAAGGATGGCATTAGAACTGATGTTAGAAAGGATAAGAGCCATAAAAGACCAAAAGTAACAATGCCCATGAATGTCTATGTTCTAGTTAATGATGATAATGTTAGGAGGAATAAAACGAAAACTGAACATTCTCAAGTAGTCATTGCCAACAGTGAAGATCTTAGTGAAAATTCAAAAGAAAGCAAGGAAATCATTACACCAGGAGTTGATTTAGAGGATGACATTATTAAAACAAAACAAAATTCCATTCGACATAACTTGACAAAGACAAACTTAATTGAGGGTGGTCATGCATTCCATCTTAATGTGAGACAAATCTATAAGCCAAGTGAAGAACAATTTAAATATCAAATCAGAAAGCCACACCACCTACATGTTCACAACTTGAACACATTGATGAGGTACAATCCATATGCTCATGTGGTTAATTATGTGCTTCTTGTTGATCCTGTTCAAGTTCCCAATAAAGAAGCATTTGATAAATCAAAATGTTTTGAATACAATTATTATGTGCTTGGGGGGAACCATTCTGTAGAATCTCAAAGGCAATTGATAGAGGAATATCTCAATAACCCAAGTTTTGAAACAATGAAATGTATCATTTATGTTGGTTTATCAAATACAAAAGAAAAATTATTGGCATGGGATCATAATTTAGATAATGAATATAGGATGTTTATGACTTTCATCCAAAGGGTTAGATTTATTCATAACGGATTTGAAAGAAAATGTGGTGGGGATAAGATAAATGTTACTCTAGAATTCCAAACGAAATGTTGTATGGAAATAGGCTATCAAATTGAGGAGAAAATCAGTTCAAAAGGTGGCATAGTAAATACTGATACATTCAAAAGTATTGATAACATTTTCTAGTTGGCATTTAGAACTGGAGAGATATGGGAATTGATTAATGAGATTTTTAGTATGTGGGAGAACATTGGAATCAAAAACCAAAAGGTCAAAAGGTGTAAACCAACGATATGTAGCAACAATAAATCAAGTCCTGCAATGAAGCAACTTCCAGAAGATATGAATATCACACCTTGGAGAGCATTGCAAGGAGTGAATGATGAAAAAATTGTCAAATCAATGTTATCTTTTGTGAAGTTAGGGGAATTATCATTGGAGGAAATGTCTGAGGAATTTCAAAAGTAAGTCTGTTGAATTATTTTTACTTATTTCTAGATTATAAGTTTCTTTTAAATATAACATATTGTTCTTGGTAGTATTTGTTATACATATCATTATATTAACTTTTTTTACTTTATCTATTCAGTCACAAATTTTACATGAAAATGCAAAAGGAAATTGTTAAATTGTTGAATGAAGATATTTGGGATGATGTTGTATGCAACATTCCAGATTCAAGTTCTACATCAACACTAAAATCTTTTTATCTTGCATTTAAAAAGGTATGTTGATTTATACATTAATTTTTATTCCTCTGTATACTATATTTATTTTATAACTTATACATATATTTGTTTATTTTATTAAAGATGAGGAAGGATGCAAATGGAGAACTAGATAATTTCAAAACCTTTATTAAAAAAATTAAGATCGAAAGACTGAGAAAACAACGTCATAGGAATGTTGAACTTGATACAACTCTTACTCATTTCATTCAGAATGGGCTTGAAGCTATTAAATATCCAGTAATACAAGGTGTCTATGAAGACATTGCTAAACTCATACCTAAAAGGGATTATTCCTTAGTTATTGCAGATATTCCCCATGGTTTCAATATCCCAAACATTGACTATGATAGTGACCCTTCTACTTATCTAGCTCTTAGTAAAGTGGTTGCAGGACTTGTAGAAGTCACATCATCACCATTATGGATATTTATGACATTTCATTCAGACACACAATTAGCAATGTTATTGACAAGCTTCAAGGGGAAAACAAACTCAAAGGTGCAGCTTACATGGTAAGACGTTGAAAATGTATGTGTGATTAATGTTAAAAAAATCATTTATGTACAAGTTAATTGAACTTTTACTATTTCATGTTATAGGCAAAATTTAAATATTCTTAACCATGAAGATCAACCAATTATAAATTATTGCGAGTTCATCCATATTGATAGTTAGACAAAAGATGATAGCTATATGTTTACGCTTTTTAATCGGGTAGATGGAAAGGGTCATAGCCAAGTACTGGTTTATGATGTTGTTGTGAAAAAACTAACATATGAAGATAAATAAACAAAATGAGAGATAGTTAAAATTTATAAAAAACCACAGTCATTGATTAACTATCTTATAGACTTATGTTCAAACAGAGATTGGGTTCTAGATTTATTTTCTGGCTCATGTAAGTTTTATTATGTAAAATTGAATTTCAATATCTTCTTTCTTAATTTATATGTCATTATACTAATTTACTTCATTATTTCTTTTGTGCTTGATAATTAGGTACAACACTAGCATGTTGCCTACAAAAAGGAAGAAATTGCATTTCCATTGAAAAAGATCTAGTACAATGCAAATTTATTCAGCAAAGAATTAATACTCTTCAATTTCTTCGAGATGCAATGCAAGAAATTGGGTTGAAGAAAGGGGATTTTAGTGAATCACGTGTGGAAAAAAAGGCAAAGAAACCTCAACCACCATTACATGGAATGATTGGAAATGCATACATTGGAAGATTCGTAGACATCAAAGATCCATTAGAAGAGGAAAATGAGCAAAATGAAGCAGAAAATATCGTGGAAGAAGACAATGATGAAACTCTAGAGGATGAAGAGTTTGGATTACGTGATATTGTTGATTAAATTTAAGTTATGCTTGGAAATCAAGCTCATTTTTTGTAACTATTAATTAGTTATACTTGTAATGTTTTGAATTTGACATTTTATGAGAAGAATAAGCATTCAATTAATGGTGTTATGTGTTCAATATTTGTATTATGTGATTTTCGCTTTATTTTTTGAAAAAAAGAAGTGATTATTATTATTTTTTGACATGAAATTCATAAAAAAAACTATTATTTAACCAATTTTTGTCAAATTTTTCCTATAAAAATTGTGATTTTGACATGTCATTTCTAGCAAAAAATTATCAAAATGTGTAATTTTTTAGTTATATTTATGTTCAAAATGGTTATTTTTATGTCAATTGATAAAAAATATAGTTTTTTAGGAGACAATTATTTGATGTGCATTGAAAAATTAATTAACGATATATAAATATGTAGAATATCAAAACTTTAAAATATCAACTTTCTTCTTTAACTATGCAAAAAAAAAGACCTCACTACGAAAAGAAAATAAATTAAAAGAAAAATAAGAAAATATGAAGAAGAAGACCACTCCAAAAATTGTTAAATTTAGAAAATAATTATTCTCATTTAATACATTAAAAATTTTAAAGTCAAAAAATAGGTCTTTTAAAAAAGGGTCTAATGTAGAATCAACACTTTTTAAAATCAACACGCAAATCACTAACATTCTAAAAACTAATGTACATAAAAAAATTTAAAGTGTTAAAAACTATGATAAAAAAATATATATGTATTCTGCATCACCACTTTTCAAAATCGGTTGACCTTTTTGCTACCTCAATGAAAAGGGTAATCATATCAGTTCTCATTTCAAAGTTTACATTGTTAAGAACTTCATTGTTAGGAGGAAAAAGTACCAATTCCCAAGTGCTATTATCCATAAGGAAATTGTACTCTTAACTTATAACTGCTTCCCAAGAGGGGTTCCATTCAATCTATGAATGGTTTTGAGGGTTTGATCCAAATACAAAATATAAATAGATAATATAAGAGGGCTCCATGATAGTAAAATATCATGGAGGCTACATAGAATGTGACTTGGTTCTCCATGGGTTTGTAGGATCACCCCCTCAATTAATAACTTCCTGAAGTGTCTATTGTACCCATTGAGGTCTATGCTATGGATCTAAAATATCATGCTACTAATATAAAATATAAAATTCTCAATTCTAATAAAAAATATAATCTAAATACCTATCTTTGAGATCTATCATATGTAGAGGTGGAGAAGGTGTAGCAGGGTACTTAGGAATGTAAATTTTGTAGCTATGGCCGGTATTCATAATTAATGTTTGAGCTCTTGATGTATTTGTAAATGATAAATATAAAGCATTTTCTTCATACTATTGTCAAAAGGAAAAAATAAATTGTAAGCAGAGATTCGGCGAAAATCACATGAGGAAAGACATTTGTCGACTCGTTTCGAACCAACCAGTGTGGTTCATCGTCAGGACAACTTCATGTCCTTTTCAAAAAGAAAAAAAATGAATTTTAATATTTGAGTTTTTGGCTCCAAAACAAGCCAAGTCGTCCCTCATAGTCAAGTTGGCTCTAGTCAAGTGGCACCCATTTGGCGAACCACAAGTTTATTTATAAGGAACTTGAACTCCTCCTAAGAAGCATAATTTTGGATCTCTTATGTTCAAATAATTTGGACCCTTCTAAGACAGAGAACAAGATGAATTAGAGGTAGAGTATTGAACACATTTGAGGAATAGTGTTGGACGAATCTATGGAAGAGAAAGGAAAAATAAAAGGTCAAAATTTTGGGCATATCAGAGTAGTATATCCAAGATTTTATTGGTGCAGAAGCAGGGAAAATTTCTACCCTTCAAGATCAGATTAGGTCGAGGTTCTTGGACAACTGTTTGACTTGACTGGGAGGTTTTTGGACTAGTTTTGACCAATTCTACTTTTCTGGTCAGTTTTACTTTGTGCTTTGACTAGAATCTTTAGGTGTGTCTCTTGTTGAACTAAAAAATTTCTCTAAGGAAAAGGTTGTTGAGTTTTCCCCCCATGTGGGTTTTCCCAAGGTAAAGTTCGTGTTCTTGTTTGATTGTCCCTTTATGGTCCTACCTGCATTTAGTTTCTATTGTTGAGATCTTATGTGTAAATGCTTTATTATAAATATGAATGCAAGAAAATGTGTAACTAAAGAAATCATAAAAAGTTATTATCAGTATAAAAGATGCCATGAAAAATCAACAAGGAAGTCGCCTGTAAGGGACCTTATTCAAAACTGTCATTTATATGGTTGAATAAATTATCTAATGAAGAATGTAGCAACCTATATCACTTATTTGCATTTAAATATCCCAAAAATATTCATTTATTTATATGATGTTCCATATATTTCCTCCTATTAGAGGGAATCCTAGCCAATGCAAGGGAACCAAAAACCCTAAAATGTGTAACATCAGGTTTCTTCCTCTTCAAGGAATCGAAAGGAGTGATTCCCTTTATTGATTTGCATGTATTTCTATTCTGAATGTAAACTACATGGTTAATATCTTTAGCCCATAGCTTAGGAGGTAATGATAGAACATTAAGCATGCGTTTTACTTTTCCTCTCTACAACTCCATTCTATCATTGAGTGTAAGGCACTATATGTTGTAGCTCTATGCATGATTTTGAAAAAATATTTTTAACTTATTCACATACACCCCTATTATTTGTCCCAAGGAATTTAATCTTCTTCCCTATTTGATTTTATACAAGATGCTTGAAATTTTTGAGATGCTCAAAGACTTCTGATTCAACTTAATAAAATATTCCCATGTATACCTTGACCAATAATTGATGAATGTAGTACGACCTTGTTTAGATCATAGATGGGTAAGAAAATTTTCCAATTATGTCACTATGCACGAACTCAAGGAGTGAGGAGGTTCTCTTAGCTTTAGTTGTCTTGAATTTCTCTTCATGATGCTTGACAAGTATGCAACCCCAACAAACTCCATGTTTCTATTGGATATGTGGAAACACTTCAACCATTAATTTTTTAAATATATAATTCAAATACTTATAATTCATGTCCCAAAATATCTCATGTTGTAACCTAATATCATCATCGGAATGTGTTATAAGAGACTAAATCAGATTTAGGAATAAAATGAGAGAAAGTGTATAACTTGGAACGATGGTTACCTCACTAATAAAAACTCTCGAACCATCTGACATGTTGGAAATCACCACTGCATCTAGAGGGAATTATACTCTTTCCTATCCTCAAATTAGTGATATGATAAATGGAAATAAGGTTAACTGATAACTTAGGAACATGAAGCACATTATCAAAACTCTTTTGCTCCAAATCAACTGTCCCTTCTCTGTAGAAAATTTGTGTAGGTTAACCTGATAATGCAATATAAATCAAAGCAGAATACTATAACCTACTTCTACCATCAATTTGCGAAAGCTTAAAGATCGAGCTGAACAATATAACCAGAAGAATAAGAATCAATCGCACAATACACATGAATTTACTTTGGGGAAAGCCTCAACTAAAAACCCCACATTATTGTATTATCATACATGGTGGAAATACATAGGAATTATACAAAGCCTTAGCTATCACATCTAGCCAGCTCTCAGTACAATCCTCACAAATGCTCACATGCAATCTTGGCTTCTCTTTAGCCTTCCTCTCTACCCTCCAAGCTCCTATTTCATTGCACTGTTCTTCTGGGATGATTCTCCTTCAACCAAGTGGATGATCTCCCTCCAAAACTGCGCAATCTTCAAGGATTGATGCCTTGACTTCATGCATGAGTTTTCTTTATAAGAAAACACATGCAACTGATAGTACACTATCCTTGACTTTAATCTCAACTGGGTCTTTCTCAAAATAGGCATGCATGAGTTTCTGATGAGGGAATCTTCAGTTAACTGGAGAAGTTGAGTGCATGCATACATCAACTGACTATTAACTCACCATTAGTTCCTCAAACAATTTGGAACTAATTTAACTGGACTTAACTCAGTAAACTGAGTTAACTAATTACAAATCAAATATAACTCAATCTTGTCTACTTAATTTAAGGGATAACTCTTGCATGACTTCTAAAACACTTCTAACTTGAATTTCTCCAACTAATTAATTTAAAATAAGTAAATCAATTATTTTCAAGTAACTTTTAAGACTAAATTCGATTTTAATTCATAATTTAATTCAAGGACAAATTAAATTGGAATATTCTTGTTGCCATATTTCAACGCTGCCTCTCAACAAGAAAGGGATTATCTTCCACCCTGATCATGTCTCTATGGAACTCGAATTTACACTTTAAAAATGCCTTTGTCAAAATGTCAACATCTTGCTCCTTTGTCGAAATATACTACAGAAACATGATCCTGTCGACCTGTGAAAAGCCACAGGAAACAAATCTTGCCTTATGCTTCTCCACACTATCATCAGTAGCTTGCTTTACCTTGTAAAGACAACAAGAACTCACAATTGACTTGTTCTCCGGTCTCGAAACCATGTCCCAAACACTATTATGAAATATGGAGTCATACTCCTCCACCATAGCATCAGCCCAAATCGGCTGCTGCACTGCTTCCTCAAAGGAAGATAGCTCGGTCTCAACGCATTCCCCAGCAAGGGCCATGTATCTAGTGTACCTCTCAGGTGACCTCCTCTATCTGTACTGAGAAGATGGTGCTCCCACATTCTCTCTTGCATCCTCCAAAAATCTGTCAGCTTCTCTTGTGCGCTTCCATCCATCTCTGGAAGACTCAGCTTGAGTGGATGTCTCCACTCCAAGAACCTTTGCATGTAGTTGCTCCACATCACTCTGAGGCTCCTCCTCCTTAGGAACCAATAGTTCCTCCATAGCCTGTAGTTGGAACTCCCTCTCAAGGGAAACTCGCACGACGTTTTTCTCATCAAACTTGAGATCTCTATGAACCACTGTCCTCCTATTGGTAGGAAAGTACACCCGATAGTTGTGAGGTGTATTAGTGTACCCCACAAATATTCCCAACTCTGCTGTCGGCTCAAGCTTCTTCCATGAATCCTTTGTCACATGGAAATATATCGACGAGCCAAAGATCCTGAAGTGACCCACATCTGGTCTCTTACCAGAGAAAGCTTCCTCTGGTGTCTTCATCCCAAGTATGTGATGTGGACTTCTATTCTGCAAATAGACCGCTGTGTTGCATGCCTCAGCC
This sequence comes from Pinus tabuliformis, assembly GCA_031772625.1. Taxonomy (NCBI): domain Eukaryota; kingdom Viridiplantae; phylum Streptophyta; class Pinopsida; order Pinales; family Pinaceae; genus Pinus; species Pinus tabuliformis. The sequence goes on along the minus strand of CM062805.1, from coordinate 539,954,983 downwards.
CACAAGTGAAGTGGTAGGCCTTGGTCATGCAACATTACCCGTGCTGCCCCTATAATAGTTCTGTTCTTCCTCTCGGCCACCCCATTCTGCTGTGGGTTATGAGGTGCCGTCAGCTCTCGTTTAATTCCTTCTGCTACACAGAAGTCCTTAAACTCTTGAGAGACATATTCTCCACCGTTGTCGCTTCTCAAGGCCTTGATCTTCTTCCCTGACTCTTTCTCGACCAAAGTTTTGAACTCACAAAACTTTGTGAAATTTTGGTCCTTCTTCTGCATGAAATAAATCCAGAATATACGAGAATAGTCATAAATGAAAATCACATAATACCTTTGCTTCACAGTGGATGCCATCGAGAATGGTCCACACACATCAGTATGAACTTGCTCTAAGCTACCCTCTGCTTGACTGTCTCCATCATGAAAGGAAGACTTGGTGTACTTTCCCAAGGTACAACCTTTGCATGTGTCAACTTGCTCAAGTTTACCTTTGGTAAGTCCTGTAGATATCTGCTGCATTTTCTTCAAATCCCCATGATGCAAATGGCTGAATTGCCTATACCACAACTTGCCAATGTCTTGGCTTTACACCAATTCTGCTTTTGTACTCAACGCTGCACAATCATCTACCTCTAGTTTATAGATATTCTTCAACTAAATCCCTATCCTCTTGGTTTGACCCGTGGCTATGTGTCTTAGGAACACCTTTCCTTTACTGAAGACAACATCGTAGCCTTTGTCCTCCAACATCGTGACTGATACCAAGTTCTTCTTCAGTCCAGATACATACTTCACATCTGTTAAGGTGATAGGAGCTCCATGCTCCCTTTGAAAAGCAACCGTGCCCACTTCTGAAACACTATACCTTCCATTTTCACCCATCTCTATGCGCATCTTGAGGTCTTTCTCCTCCAAGGCACTGAATAAATTTTTATCACCAGTCATGTGGAATGAGGCTCCACTGTCAAGATACCAGACACAACCCATCATCGATGACATCATGCATACGATGAGGGTAAAGTCCATTTTGAACCTCACATTCCAATCATTCCGAGGATCCATTCTTGGACTTCTTCTATGGGCAATTAGTCGCATAATTTCCCATCTCGTGACAATTAAAGCATCTCACTTTAGACATGTCATCCTTCTTCCATCCATGAGAAGAATTCGATTTGAAATGGGAAGCCTTCCCCTTCCCTTTCCTTGCCTTACTTGCTAAGGCTAGATTTTCTTCATCATCATTCTTGGATGAAGAACCATCTCTTGTGCTCCTCCCGATCTCCTCCTACATAAGATCCGACCACAGTCGTTCCCAATTTGATAGTTTCTCCCTTCCATTCACAGAGTCCTGGTAGCTATTCCAACTCTTTGGAAGGCCAAGGAAAGCGAAGCTCACCATATCATCACCGACAGTAGTTATTCCCACACTGCCATGCTCATCTCTGTAGGTGGTGAGCTTGTTTAGATATGTGGAAACAATATCATCCTTCTCCATCTTGATTCTTTGAAGCTTATCCTTGAGTGCCAATTTCCTCTGGTCGCTATTGTTCTGGTAGAGGTCCTTCAATGTCTTCCACATTGAAATGGAGCATCCTTTCCATGGAGACTCGAGACAATATGGCCTCGAAATCCCTCAAGGATGATCTGTCTCGCCTTCGCCACACACTTCTTCCACTCAACCAACTCTTGTGCATTAGTTGAAGTTGGCTTTGGGATTTCTTGATCAATGAATTCCTTCAAGCCATTGTCTTCTAATGTAGCCTCCATTCTATCTTTCCATGCTATGTAATTCGAGCTACCTTCCAAGGCATACTTGAGTCTCAAGCCATAGAACGCCATTGGCCAACCTTGAAGTATGATATGAATTCGATTTGCACTTGCAACCCTGAACTTCAAACTTCGAATTCTCTTCTCAGTATACTGTTCACAGCTCCGATACCATGTAGAAAATTTCTACAAATCTAGCTCTGATACCATGTAGAAAATTTCTACAAATCTAGCTCTGATACCATGTAGAAAATCTGTGTAGTTTAACCCGATAATGCAATATAAATCAAAGCAGAATACTATAACCTACTTCTATTATCAATTTGCGGAAGCTTAAAGGTCGAGCTGAACAATATAACCAAAAGAAGAAGAATCAATCGCACAATACACATGAATTTACTTTGGGGAAAGCCTCAGCTAAAAACCCCACACTATTGTATTATCATACATGGTGGAAATACATAGGAATTATACAAAACCTTAGCTCTCACAGCTAGCCAGCTCTCAGTACAATCCTCACAGATGCTCACATGCAATCTTGGCTTCTCTCCAGCCTTCCTCTTTGCCCTCCAAGCTCCTATTTCCTTGCGCTGTTTCTCTGGGATGATTCTCCTTCAACCAAGGGGATGATCTCCCTCCAAAACTATGCAATCTTCAAGGATTGATGCCTTGACTACATGCATCAATTTTCTTTATAAGAAAACACATGCAACTGATAGTACACTGTCCTTGACTTTAATCTCAGCTGGGTCTTTCTTAGAATAGACATGCATGAGTTTTTGATGAGGGAATCTTCAGTTAACTGGAGTAGCATTAGTTCAGTGCATGCAGGCATCAACTGACTGTTAACTCACCATTAGTTCCTCAAATAGTTTGGAACTAATTTAACTGGACTTAACTCAGTAAACTGAGTTAACTAATTACAAATCAAATATAGCTCAATCTTATTTGCTTAATTTAAGGGATAACTCTTGCATGACTTCTGAAACACTTCTAACTTGAATTTCTCCAACTAATTAATTTAAAATAAATTAATCAATTATTTTCAAGTAGCTGTTAAGACTAAACTTGATTTTAATTCACAATTTAATTCAAGGACAAATTAAATTGGAATATTCTTGCTGCCATATTTCAACATTCTCCATAAACCTCCATAGGAGAATCATCTCTTATAAGAATATGTGGTCTAGTACAAGTCTCCAAGTAAGAGAAAGAGTGTGATGAAGAATCCATGTGATGTGTAGCTCTTGAATCAAGTACCCAAGTATTAGGAGATGAAGCGATAACTAGTAATGCATGTCCCTTACCTTTGTCATTAAGTAGCTAATCTCCCTTTTTTTTTCATTTTATGGTATATAATCATCTAAATGATGCCACTTGAGTGCATATGCCATCTTCTCAATGGTTTTTTTTCATGCAAGAGATCTCAGGATGGAACCCCCTCTTGTAATATGTGCATTTATTATTCTTCTCCTTGGTCTTTTCTCCCTTGGAATTTGAACCCTCCTTAGTAGGATTTTGATTTGCTTTGTTCTTTTTCTCTAGTTCCTTCTTACCCTTATTATTATGCGTAGTATTCTTTCTTGTTTCTTGCACTATAAGCACATGAAGTTTTTAAGACTTAAGAGCTACCATGCATATTGGCTCAGTCTTCTCATGTATCAATGACTCAATAAAATCATCCGTAGATGAAATATTCTATTTTTTTCCCATGGATAGTTTAGTAGTATGGAAATAAGAGACAAAACTAGAATATTGAGGTAGTATGTATGTATGTAGTATGTATAGATTATGGTGGTGGAATCAATAATCCGCAAGGGTTCCCCCCTTGTCGAAAATCTCCAAGTCACTATTAGGGCATCCACTGGTGATCCTCTTCAAAAATGATTCCTTTTATAGGGGTTTATGATACAACCAAATCTTGTGTCCATATTCCATTTAGAGGACTTATACCTTTGTAGATGGTGCAAATTTTGATGGCTCCATTATCGTACACAATATCAATATCATAAGGCCCAAGCTATTGAGTGTGAAACTTCCCTCTAAAATCCTTGAACTTGGAATCAAATAACTAGGCCTAGTCTCCATCGTTAAATTTATTCTTTGTGATGAAATTGTCATGTCATTGAGCTCTTTGATATTATATTTGTTGGGTGTGGAGCCTGATTATCTTCTTTATTCAAAGGTATCACTGCATTGGACCCCAGTTCGAAATGGGGTGGCAATGCCGCCCGTAAAATATTTGCTGTAGGGGGGGCCTGGGGGGGGCAGCTACGACCTTTTGGGAGCCCCCCCTGGCGGGGTGTTGCGGGGGTAGTGCCCCCGAAGCTAAAAATAGATGTAAAATTGCCTTGTAAAAGTATAGTAATTTCTAGTCAATCTGGGCCATTCATTGGGTGGATGATCTGACGGTAGAAGTTATGTTTAGTTTAGGGTTTTTTTTCCCTAGAAGGCAACCCCTCGCTATATATGAGAGAATTGTATTGCCTCTATGTATATCTGTATTCTGAGTGAGGAAGAGAGAGGAGATTGCGAGTGAAGAGGGAGTTACAACAGATTTGCTGTAGGTTGTATCTCTTCAGTTTGCTAGATAATATAATAAAAGAAGGATTGGCTGTGTCTCTGTGGACGTAGCCCAAACTGGGTGAACCACGTATATCTGTGTCTCTCTTATTTTATGTGTTTTCTGTGTTTATATTTCTGCAATATATTATGTGTTCCATTGCTCTGTAATATATAATTGTCTAACAACGGGTATCAAAGCCGAAGGTCTATTTGGCTGATAAACTCGTAGGAGAGAGAAGGGTTCCTGGTTCGAGTGGGAGCAATGGCAGAAGATGGTAGGTTTAGGGTCGAAAAATTCAACGGCCAAAACTACCAGCTATGGAAGATGCAGATGGAATATTATCTGTATCAGAGAGATCTGTACCTACCATTGAGCAGAAAGACAAAGAAGCCGACGAGTATGACAGACACAGAATGGAATATCCTCGATAGAAAGGCACTTGGAACAATATGGCTGTGCCTAGCGGTGTGGGTAGCATTTAATATTTCAAAGGAAACGACAATAGAGGGTTTAATGTCGACATTGGCCAAACTATACGAAAAACCCTCGACCTCAAATAAGGTATTTCTTATGAAGCATTTATTTAATATGAAGATGTTAAAAAGTGGATCTGTTGCAGACCATTTAAATGATTTTAATACAGTTACAAGTTAGTTAAGTTATGTAGGGGTAACTTTTGATGGTGAAGTTAGGGCTCTGTTATTTCTGTGCTCATTGCCAGAAAGTTGGAAGGGTTTAGTCATGGCCATTAGTAACTCTATCTCTAGATCTAGTACTTTAAAGTTTGATGATGTTGTCGGTGCAATCCTTAGCGAGGAAATTCAACGGAAAAGCTTCAGTGAGACATCAGGAAATGCTTTGACTGCAGAGACTAGGGGAAGAAAAATGGAAAGAGGAAAGAGCCCAGGATATCGTAGTAAGCCAAGAAAAGGTAGATCCAAGTCCAGATCGGGGATAATGTGCTGGAAATGCGGGAACAAAGGACACTTGAAGAAAGACTGCAAGTCTCGGAAGGGAAAAGAAGGAGACACGCAACAAGAAACTAATCATGAAGCGAATGTAACAGGTAATTTGTTGCAATATGCTTTGATTCTTTCATTAGAAAATATTATTGATGCATGGGTGGTAGATTCAGGGGCCTCATTCCATGCCACACCTGATAAGAAACATTTTCATGATTATGTTTAAGGAGATTTTGGACAGGTTCGATTGGGTGATGATAAACCTTGTAAAATCGTTGGAATGGATACAGTTTTCATAAAATAGCAAAGTAGAAATCAGTGGCTATTGAAGAAGGTAAGGCATGTTCCAGATCTAAAGAAAAATTTGATTTCAACAGGGCGGTGGGGAGGTGAAGGTTGCGTAACTACTTTCACAGATAAAACCTGGAAGGTCACTAAAGGATCCCTGGTAATAGCGAAAGGAGGAAAGGTTGGTACATTGTATTTATGCAATGGTATTTCTAATTCTGTTAATGCTTTAACCTCTACAGGAGAAGATACGACATTGTGGCATCATAGGCTTGGGCACATGAGTGAGAAGGGGATGCAGATTCTTCACTCAAGAAATTTGTTGCCAGGTTTGAAGCATGTTGATTTAAAATTCTGTGAGAATTGTGTTTATGGAAAACAGAAGAGAGTCAGATTCCTTAGAGTTGGGAAGGAAAAGAAGATCAAAAAATTAGAGCTTGTGCATACAGATGTATGGGGACCTGCTCAGGCATCATCTCTTGATGGCTCTCATTATTATGTTACTTTTATTGATGATGCAACCAGAAAAACTTGGATTTATTGTATTCGAAATAAATCTAATGTATTTGAAACTTTCAAAAAATGGAAAGCTTTGGTTGAAAATGAGACAGGAAAAAGGTTGAAGTGTCTCAGATCAGACAATGGAGGTGAATATTGCAACAAAGAGTTTGATAGGTACTGTTCTAAGAATGGAATTTGCAGAGAGAAGAGAGTTCCAGGAACACCACAAGAAAATGGTGTGTCAGAAAGGATGAACAGGACAATCATGGAACGTGCAAGGTGCATGAGATTGCATGCAGGATTGCCTTTACAATTTTGGGCAAATGCTGTAGATACTGTAGTTTATCTAATAAACAGAGGGCCTTCAAGATCCTTGGATGGTGGTATTTTAAAGGAGGCATGGACAGGTAAAAAGGTAAACTACTCTTTTTTAAAGACTTTTGGTTGTGAAGCCTTCGTCCACATTAATAAAGAAAATAGAACAAAGCTTGAGGCAAAATCAAAGAATTGTACCTTTATTGGATATGGTGTTAATGATTTTGGTTATCGCTTTTATGATTATGAAAAACACAAAATCATTAGGAGCAGAGATGTCATATTTAATGAAAAGGTTTTGTATAAGGATTAGATGCAGGAAAAGAAACAGGAAAAATAAAACAGAGAATACTCAGTTCTTGACGAGATCACAGAAAAAGTGATGGTGCCTGAAAATAATAATGATCAATAGCTAGAACAACAACCACAACAACAACAAGCACTTCAAACACCTGAAAGTGGTGTTAGAAGATCTACCAGGATTAGTAGACCCACTGAACGATACTTTCCTTCATTATATTATGTATTTTTAACTGATTTTGGTGAACCAGAATGTTATGAAGAAGCAGTGCAAGTAGAAACCAGGAAGAAGTGGGAGCAAGCCATGAAAGAAGAGATGGACTCCTTAGCACATAACCAGACTTGGGACTTAGTCAGGTTGTCTGCAGGTAAAACAACATTGCAGAATAAATGGGTTTACAAGTTGAAGGATGAATATGGACGTAGAAAAAGGTATAAAGCTAGACTTGTGGTGAAAGGGTTTGCATAGAAAAAGGGTATAGACTTTGATGAGATATTTTCTCCTGTTGTGAAAATGACTTCAATCAGAACTATTCTAAGTCTAGTAGTAGCCGAAGATTTGCATCTTGAGCAGTTATATGAAAAGACAACCTTTCTCCATGGGGATTTGGAGGAAGAGATATATATGTAGCAGCCACAAGGATATGCGGTAAAGGAGAAGGAGAAACTAATATGCAGGTTGAAGAAGAGCTTGTATGGCTTAAAACAAGCTCCAATGTAGTGGTATCTAAAATTTGACAGGTTTATGTCTGAACAAGGTTATACTAGGTGTCACTCTGATCATTGTGTTTATCTCAAAAGGAAAAATGATGGCAACTATATTATATTGTTATTGTATGTAGATGACATGCTTGTTGCATGTTCTAACATGCAGGAAATAAATGTGCTCAAAAGGAAATTGGCAAACTCATTTGCAATGAAGGATTTGGGTGCTGCAAAACAAATCCTTGGTATGAGAATAACTAGAGACATGAAGAATCACAAACTAACATTGTCTTAAAGTGAGTACATAGAAATGGTGTTGAGAAGGTTTAATATGAAAAATGCAAAACCAGTTAGTATACCTTTGTCTAGCCATTTCAAATTAAGAAAGGAGATGTGCCTAAAGACCCAAGAAGACATGGATTATATGTCTAAAGTTCCATATGCATCAACAATTTAAAGCTTAATGTATGCAATGGTATGCACAAGGTCTAATATTGCACATGCATAGGGAGTTGTAAGTAGGTACATGAACAATCCAGGAAAAGAACATTGGATGGTGGTGAAGTGGATTCTCAGGTATTTGAGAGGTACCACAAATCAAACATTATGCTTTGGTGGCTCAAATATTTCTCTACAGGGATATGTTGATGTAGATATGGTAGGTGACAGAGATAATAGGAGGAGCACTACAGGATATGTATTAAATATAGGTGGAACAACTGTAAGTTGGGTCTTAAAACTGCAAAGTGTTGTTGCACTCTTAACAACAGAAGCAGAGTATATTGCTGCTACAGAGGCTAGTAAAGAAATGATTTGGTTACAAAGGTTTCTGGATGAATTGGGTAAGAAGCAGGAGTTGGGCAAGTTATACAGTGACAGCTAGAGTGCGATACATCTTGCAAAGAACTTTGCATTTCATTCCAAGACTAAGCATATACAACTTAAGTACCATTTCATATGGTCAGCATTGGAAGATGGATAGTTGAAGTTGGAAAAGATACACACTAGCCAGAATCCTGTAGATATGTTAACAAAAGTTGTAACCAGGAAGAAACTAAGAATCTGCTCAGTTTCAATTGGTCTTCAAGTATGATGAAGAAGATGAGAAACAACTAGGTCCACAGTAGAGTTATTGTCTAGCAAATGAAGCAGCAGTGGAGTTGCTATAATCAGTCTCCAAGTGGGAGATTGTTGGGTGTGGAGCCTGATTATCTTCTGTATTCAAAGGTATCGCCGCATTGGACCCCAGTTCAAAATGGGGTGGCGTTGATATTCACTATGGGGGGGTCCATGGGGGGGCAGCTACGACCTTTTGGGAGGCCCCCCCCTAGCGGGGGGTTCTGGGGCAGCGCCCCCGAAGCTAAGAATAGATGTAAAATTTCCTTGTAAAAGTATATTAATTTCTAGTCAATCTGGGCCGTTCATTGGGCAGATGATTTGACAGTAGAAGTTATTTTTAGTTTAGGGTTTTTTTCCCTAGAAGGCAACCCCTCGCTATATATGAGGGAATTGTATTGCGTCTATGTATATCTGTATTTTGAGTGAGGAAGAGAGAGCAGATTGAGAACGAAGAGGGAGTTACAACAGATCTGCTGTAGGTTGTATCTCTTCAGTTTGCTGGATAATATAATAAAAGAAGGACTGGCCGTTTCTCTGTGGACATAGCCAAAACTGGGTGAACCACGTATATCTGTGTCTCTCTTGTTTTATGCATTTTCTATGTTTATACTTCTGCAATATATTATGTGTTCCATTGCTCTGTAATATATAATTTTCTAACAACGGGTATCAGGGCCGAGGTCTATTTCGCTGATAAACTCACAGGAGAGAGAAGGGTTCCTGGTTCGAGTGGGAGCAATGGCGGAAGATGGTAGGTTTAGGGTCGAAAAATTCAACGGCCAAAACTACCAGCTGTGGAAGATGCAGATGGAATATTATCTGTATCAGAGAGATCTATACCTGCCATTGAGCGGAAAGACAAAGAAGCCGATGAGTATGACAGACACAGAATGGAATATCCTCGACAGAAAGGTACTTGGAACAATACGTCTGTGCCTAGTGGCATCGGTAGTGTTTAATATTTCAAAGGAAACGACAAGAGATGGTTTAATGTCGACATTGGCCAAACTATATGAAAAACCCTCAACCTCAAATAAGGTATTTCTTATGAAGCGTTTATTTAATATGAAGATGTCAGAAGGTGGATCTGTTGCAGACCATTTAAATGATTTTAATACAGTTACAAGTCAGTTAAGTTCTGTAGGGTTAACTTTTGATGATGAAGTTAGGGCTCTGTTATTTCTGTGCTCATTTCCAGAAAGTTGGAATGGTTTAGTCATGGCCATTAGTAACTCTGTCTCTAGATCTAGTACTTTAAAGTTTGATGATGTTGTCGGTGCAATCCTTAGCGAGGAAATGCAATGGAAAAGCTTCGGTGAGACATCAGGAAATGCTTTGACTGCAGAGACTAGGGGAAGAAAAATGGAAAGAGGAAAGAGCCCAGGATATCACAGTAAATCAAGAAAAGGCAGATCCAAGTCCAGATCGGGGATAGTGTGCTGGAAATGCAGGAAGAAAGGACACATGAAGAAATACTGCAAATCTCAGAAGGGAAAAGAAGGAGATGTGTAGCAAGAAACTAATCATGAAGCGAATGTAACATGTGATGTGTTGCAAGATGCTTTGATTCTTTCATTAGAAAATATTATTGTTGCCTGCGTGGTAGATTCAGGGGCCTCATTCCATGCCACACCTGATAAGAAACATTTTCATGATTATGTTCAAGGAGATTTTGGATAGGTTCGATTGGGTGATGATTAACCCTCTAAAATCATTAGAATGGGTACAATTTTCATAAAATAGCAAAATGGAAATCAGTGGCTATTGAAGGAGGTAAGGCATGTTCCAGATCTGAAGAAAAATCTAATTTCAACAAGGCAGTTGGGAGGTGAAGGTTGCGTAACTACTTTCACAGATAAAACCTGGAAGGTCACTAAAGGATCCCTGGTAATATTGAAAGGAGGAAAGGTTGGTACGTTGTATTTATGCAATGGTATTTCTAATTCTGTTAATGCTTTAACCTCTACAGGAGAAGATACAACATTGTGGCATCATAGGCTCGGGCACATGAGTGAGAAGGGGATGCAGATTCTTCACTCAAGAAATTTGTTGCCAGGTTTGAAGCATGTTGATTTAAAATTCTGTGAGAATTGTGTTGATGGAAAATAGAAGAGAGTTAGATTCCTTAGCGTTGGGAAAGAAAAGAAGATCGAAAAATTAGAGCTTGTGCATACAGATGTATGGGGACCTGCTCAGGTATCATCTCTTGTTGGCTCTCGTTATTATGTTAGTTTTATTGATGATGCAAACAGAAAAAACTGGATTTATTGTATTCGAAATAAATATGATGTATTTGATACTTTCAAGAAATGGTAAGCTTTGGTTGAAAATGAGACAGGAAAAAAGTTGAAGTGTCTCGGATCAGACAATGGAGGTGAATATTGCAACAAAGAGTTTGATAGGTACTGTTCTGAGAATGGAATTCACAGAGAGAAGAGAGTTCCAGGAACACCACAAGAAAATGGTGTGTCAGAAAGGATGAACAGGACAATCATGGAGCGTGCAAGGTGCATGAGATTGCATGCAGCATTGCCTTTACAATTTTGGGTAGATGTTGTAGATACTATTGTTTATCTAATAAACAGATGGCCTTCAAGTTCCTTGGATGGTGGTGTTCTAGAGGAGGCATGGACAGGTAAAAAGGTAAACTACTCCTTTTTAAAGACTTTTGGTTGTGAAGCCTTTGTCCACATTAATAAAGAAAATAGAACAAAGTTTGCGGAAAAATCAAAGAAATGTACCTTTATTGGATATGGTGTTAATGATTTTAGTTATCACTTTTATGATTATGAAAAACACAAAATCATTAGGAGTAGAGATGTCATATTCAATGAAAAGGTTTTATATAAGGATTAGATGCAGGAAAAGAAACATGAAAAAGAAAACAGAGAATACTCAGTGCTTGACGAGATCACAAAAAAAGTGATGGTGCCTGAAAATCATAATGATCGACAGATAGAACAACAACCACAACAACAACAAGTAATTCAAACACTTGAAAGTGGTGTTAGAAGATCTACCAGGATGAGTATACCCCCTGAACGATACTCTCCTTCATTATATTATGTATTATTGACTGATTCTGGTGAACCAGAATGTTATGAAGAAGCAGTGCAGGTAAAAACCAGGAAGAAGTGGGAGCAAGCCATTAAAGAAGAGATGGACTCCTTAGCACATAACCAGACTTGGGACTTAGTCAGGTTACCTGCAGGTAAAACAACATTGCAGAATAAATGGGTTTACAAGTTGAAGGAAGAAGATGGAGGTAGAAAAAGGTATAAAGCTAGACTTGTGGTGAAAGGGTTTGCACAGAAAAAGGGTATAGAATTTGATGAGATATTTTCTCCTGTTGTGAAAATGACTTCAATCAGAACTATTCTAAGTCTAGTAGCAGCTTAAGATTTTCATCTTGAGCAGTTAGATGTAAAGACAACCTTTCTCCATGGGGACTTGGAGGAAGAGATATATATGTAGCAACCACAAGGATATGCGGTAAAAGGGAAGGAGAAACTAGTGTGCAGGTTGAAGAAGAGCTTGTATGGCTTAAAACAGGCTCCAAGGCAGTGGTATCTAAAATTTGACAGGTTTATGTCTGAACAAGGTTATACTAGGTGTCACTCTGATCATTGTGTTTATCTCAAAAGGAAAAATGATGGCAGCTATATTATATTGTTATTGTATGTAGATGACATGCTTGTTGCAGGTTCTAACATGCAGGAAATAATTGTGCTCAAAAGGAAATTGGAAAACTCATTTGCAATGAAGGATTTGGGTGCTGCAAAACAAATCCTTGGTATGAGAATAACTAGAGACATGAAGAATCACAAATTAACATTGTCCCAAAGTGAGTACATAGAAAAGGTGTTGCGAAGTTTTAATATGCAAAATGAAAAACCAGTTAGTATACCTTTGGCTAGCCATTTCAAATTAAGAAAGAAGATGTGCCCAAAGACCCAAGAAGACATGGATTATATGTCTAAAGTTCCATATGCATCAACAGTTCGAAGCTTAATGTATGCAATTGTCTGCGCAAGGCCTGATATTGCACATGCAGTGGGAGTTGTAAGAAGGTACATGAACAATCCAGGAAAAGAACATTGGATGGCGATGAAGTGGATTCTCATGTATTTGAGGGGTACCACAAATCAAGCATTATGCTTTGGTGGCTCAAATATTTCTCTACAGGGATATGTTGATGCAGATATGGTAGGTGACAGAGATAACAGGAGGAGCACTACAGGATATGTATTAATTGTAGGTGGAACAACAGTAAGTTGGGTCTCAAAACTACAAAGTGTTGTTGCACTCTCAACAACAGAAGCAAAGTATGTTGCTGCTATAGAGGCTAGTAAAGAAATGATTTGGTTACAGAGGTTTCTGGATGAATTGGGTAAGAAGCAGGGGTTGGGCAGGTTATACAGTGAGAGCCAGAGTGCCATACATCTTTCAAAGAACTCTGCATTTCATTCCAAGACTAAGCATATACAACTTAAGTACCATTTCATACGGTCAGCATTGGAGGATGGACAGTTGAAGCCAAAAAAGATACACACTAGCCAAAATCCTGCAGATATGTTAACAAAAGTTGTAACCAGGGAGAAACTAAGAATCTGCTCAGTTTTAATTGGTCTTCAAATATGGTGAAGAAGATGAGAAACAACCAGGTCCAAAATGGAGTTATTGTCTAGCAAATGAAGCAGTGGTGGAGTTGCTATAATCCGTTTCCAAGTGGGAGATTGTTGGGTGTGGAGCCTGATTATCTTCTGTATTCAAAGGTATCGCCTCATTGGACCCTAGTTCGAAATGGGGTGGCAACGCCACTCGTAAAATATTCACTGTAGGGGGGGTCCAGGGGGGGTGGCTGTGACCTTTTGGAAGCCCCCCCCTGGCGGGGGGTTTTGGGGGCAGCGCCCCCGAAGCTAAGACTAGATGTAAAATTGCCTTGTAAAAGTATAGTAATTTCTAGTCAATCTGGGCCGTTCATTGGGCAGATGATTTGACTGTAGAAGTTATGTTTAGTTTAGGGATTTTTTCCCTAGAAGGCAACCCCTCGCTATATATGAGGGAATTGTATTGCGTATATGTATATCTGTATTCTAAGTGAGGAAGAGTGAGGAGATTGAGAGCGAGAGGGAGTTACAACGGATCTACTGTAGGTTGCATCTCTTCAGTTTGTTGGATAATATAATAAAAGAAGGGTTGGTTGTTTCTCCGTGGACATAGCCCAAACTGGGTGAACCACATATATCTATGTCTCTCTTGTTTTATGCGTTTTCTGTGTTTATATTTCTGCAATATATTATGTGATCCATTGCTCTGTAATATATAATTTTCTAATAGTATTATTATTGTTTGGTGTGATGAAACCTATCAAAGTTCATTTATATCATTTATTTGGAGGAATCTCTACTTCTAAGCCTGAGATAAGTCCATTCGAAGTTATACAACTATTATAAGTCTTTATATATTTGTTTCAATTGGAAATACTACTCTATTTACATGCACTTTTTCAAATTGGGCGCATATATTAGTAGAAATTCATGTCACTTGGTAGGCCAGTAGAGCTTCAGTGATTCTATCAGACCAATCCTTGAGGTGTATTTTGACAATCTAGGTGATGATTTACTTAATAATTTTGTTTGTCCCTTCTACTTTCCCATTGTCCTATCAACGACATGGTGTAGTAACCTTATGTTTGATATCATAATTTTCCATTAAGTATTTAACGAGCCTTGAAGTGAATTGAGTCCCTCTATTAGTAAACATTTCCCAAGGCATCCTTAACCTAGTGAAGCTTTTCTCATGAAGAAATTTTGTTGTTACTTCCTCAATTTCTGCTATGAATGCCTTAGTTTCCATCCAATTTGTGACATAATATGTACATACTGGGATATAATAATTATGGTGGGAAGGAGTATTGATCGGTACCACAAAATCAAGGGCCCATGTATGAAAGGTTTTGGTACTAACTATGGCTACAATGACATCTCATTTGATTGCACTAGTCTTGCCATGTGATAGAAACTATCACACCTCTTTACATATTCCTTTCCATCCTTGAATATGGTAAACCAATAGTACCCTTGGTGAAGTACCTTGTACATGGTCCTCTTGTTTTCAAAGTGGTCCCAACATGGATCATCATGGAAATCCTTTGATATCTCATAGATCTCGTCTTCTCACACACATCTCTAGATGATGAGAGATAACCATCAATCCACGAGAACCTCCAACTTTTTCTAATGATCTTATGTTACTCCTTTGGAGATAAACGATGTTGAATTCTACCTATGACTAATTAGTTAGTGATATTTGTGAACCAAGGAGAGTTAGCAGAAACTGAAACTAGGTGCTCATCAGAGAAAGAATTGTCTACAAGAGACTCATTCTCATTTTCTGTAAGTATTGAAAGAAAATAAACCACTACATTATCCTTCCCCAGTTTGTTTAATATGGTTATATCATATCCTTGCAATAAAAATAATTGCCTAGTTACCCTATTATTGGTAATGCATTTGTTCATTAAGTATTTTATGGTATCATGTTCAATGTGCAATACTGTTGTGTATCCCATGATGTAATGTTGAAACTGATTAATCACATGTATTACCACAAGAAATTATTTATCTGTTATCGTATAATTTAGTTCTATAGGTGATATATTTTTGTTGATGTAGTAGATTCCATACATATCATTTCCTTCTAGTTTCTCTAGAAAAAATCCAATAGTGGTGTTTGATGCATCAATAGAGATATGAAACAAGAGGGAGCAATTTGGCCCTCTCAAAATAGGATCCTCACACACCTTGGATTTTATTTCTTCAAATGCATGTTGGCATCTATCTGTCCACAAAAACTTAGAATTTTTGTTAAGCAAAGCAAACAATGGATGAGCAAATTGTGAAAAAATTTCAATAAAATTATGACGAGTTTAGTATCATCTCAATTTTTATCGGATCCACTTGCTAATTAGGTGAGTTTTGAGGTCTAAAATGGGCCTCCTAAGGAAATTATAAAAGAATAGTGGAAATAATAAAATAATATTAGATTACATCATCAAATTTTAGAGGGAAAAAAAAACTATTTTTTCAACTCGTATTTTCAACTTATCTCCCTATGTGTTTACTCAAATTTCGAGTGACAACACTTGTTGGATGAAAATTTTGATTCCTCATCCAAGGAGTACCCATTTCGCATACTTTCGATGGACCCTGCTACACGAAAAACGAGAAATACATGAAAAACGTGATTGCAATCACATTTTTTCATGTATTTCTTATTTTTCGTGTAGCATGGTCCATCGAAAGTATGCGACATGGGTACTCCTTGGATGAGGAATCAAAATTTTCATCCAACGAGTACTCCCGCTCGAAATTTGAGTAAACTCTTAGGGAGATAATTTGAAAATACGAGTTGAAAAAGTAGTTTTATTATTTTATTATTTTTTTAATATTTTTACTTTTTTACTCCAAAAATGGTGAATCATCCGCCATGATTGAAATCATCATCTTGAATCCTATTGGTGCTTATAAAGTTTATTTTGGTTGTACATTTTTCTTAGGAGGCCCATTTTAGACCTCAAAATTCCCCTAATGGATGATTTTAATTGAAATGTGGTGCCCCAATACGAAGCCATCAATTAACATCATTGAACATTTCACATTTTTGAGGGAAACATTATATTATTTACAACTTATTATTGTTTTCTCTAAATTTTCTAATGCCTAATAAAATTCATCACCATATATCAGAAATTCATCCATATTGAATTCCACAAAATCATGAATTAAATAATTAAATATACCAATTACATCTATTTAAAAGGCAACAAGGGAATTACATAACCCAAATGGTATAATGCAACAGGAAAATGTCCCCCATGAACATGCAATAATTGTTTTATAATAATCCTTAGGGGTGATGTGAACTAGTTGTATTTATTGAATCCATCAAGGAAGGTAAATTATTTCTTCCCTGCTACCATATCCGAGACCTGGTCAATGATTGGAAGTGGAAAATGGTCTTTGTGTTGCTTTGTTGAGTTCTTGATAATAAAAAAAAATCCTCCATTTACCATTCTTCTTTTGTAAAATTTTGAAAGGGGAGACCCACTAGCTATCAAAATTGGATAGATAAAGTTGGCTACGAGCAATTTTTGTAGCTCTTCCTTCACTATATCACTCAAAGATGGATTCATTTGGAATTGGGGTTGCTGGACAGGTCTAGATCCTTCCTTAATGTATATATGGTGTGTACACGGGTCATGATGGATCCCCTTCATGTGTGAGTAATCCTAGGTGAAGGCATCATTGTCCTTTTGCAACACCTGAACCAATTTCTCTTTCTATTGTTTAGTCAACCCTTGATTGATGTTCAAGGTCTTCCCAAGGTTGCTTTCTATAGTTTCCTTAGTGGACCCTTGGTCTTCTTCAATTGAGGAATAATGTTCTAAATTTTAAGTACTTGTTGAGGCAATATATTCCTATGTTTCTGGATGCTTAACATGGTCAAGAACATGTGAGTTGGATGAGGGAGACGAAGATGTTATGAAATCACTGATTTAATCATCCTCAAATTTATACCTAATGGCTATATATTGGTCTACAAAGAGGACTTGGTGAGGTTATCCTTTTTCATCACTATCCTCTCAATCATCCTAGAATGGTGTTTCAAAATATATGTTGGGTTTAATAGGAGGATATAGGATCAATTTTTTTGTAGAGGTTCCGCAGGAAATAATCATTTTAGTAGACTAGTAGAAAATATAAGCATCGACAGTTCCCAACCATGGCCTTCCTAGGATTAAAGGATCATCACCCAAAGAGGATCTGGGTTGTTGGACCATAAAGTTAGTGGGATACTCCCATGAATATATGAATATCACTACATCTTTAAATATTTTCTCTAGGTTAATGGTGGATATATTAACAAGTTGGAGTATAGTAGGGGTTTTCCTAAGAATAGAGAGTCCTTGTGACGTTTCACGAGTCATGACATTAATGGAAGTGCCTAGATCGATTGATGTGTTAGGAATGACTATATTATTGATCTACACATTAACTATTAATATGTGAGGGTTAAAATATTTGGCTACAAGAACCCCCCCTTCCCCAGTCATTAAGTCTGATAGTTTTCCCATAATATGTATATTTTTGGGATCCTTCCTTCTTTTACGGGGTATTTTAAAATAAAGTTCTCATACTACTTTCGAATATATAGGCACAACCTTAATGGCTTGGAACAATATTATTTTAACACACACATTCTTGAGTTCCCCCGAGAAGTAAAAAAACTCAGGTTGAGTAATAGCAATATATTGGTTTAGTCTCTCTGTACAAGGTGGGTTTTGGGGTTCATGGCATGCATAATCATTCAAAGGTCCAGGAGATTGTTCTTCATTCTAAACATCCTCATTCAAATCTGCATTATCAACATGAGGATGGTGTTTAACTAGTGTCTTTCAGACCAAAGATGAATATCATGGAAGTCTAGGGAAGATATGGAATAGGTAGGGTAGGTGGAAAGTCCATCAGGATGTGTTGGTTGAGATACCCTCCCATTATTAGGGCCAGGAATAGGTTGTGTAGGTAATTGTGGATGAGGAGAGGCTAGTGTGGATGCTTGCATTTTGGAAGGGGTAGAAGCTATATGGGTGGTTGTATAATGGATTGTTGAGGACCTTCATAGGCAAGGTTTCTCCACCCCTATTGCCAAAGATAGCTTTGGGGAGGAGGAACCATCCATTATTGCATTGAAAGACACCATGACAGAGAAGCATATTGCACAAAAGGATTTGTCGAATAAGAATTGTAACATTGAGACTAATATTGAACCATATGTTGGGGTTTCTGTTTCCATGGTCTTTTCTGGGCCAAAAAACACACTTCTTCTAGTTCCTAAACAACCTTCAAACTAGGTATAGATGGGAAACTATTTTTGGCATGTTCCTTGATGCTTATGACATAAACCTCAATATGATCTAGAGGACATTCCTCAATGGGTGTTTTCTTCTACATTTTAGGAAGAATGTGTCTAGGGATAATTCTATCTCTTTCATCTTCTTCTTCATCCATAGTGTGTCCAATGGGATATTAGGAAATTAAGTATATAAAATTTGAAATTATCTAGCATGTTTCCAATCTCTATTCTTGTCACCTCATTGCTGGTAACCTTTCCAATTCTCATTAGCATATCTCTAGATCCTCTACCATATTTTATAATGCCCCTAGAATATCTTCGACATAGTTTGATGATGACATCATAAGGCTGTTGAGATAAATTCCTACCTCCCATCAGGTTGAGGATTTCAATTCAATCATCTCAAATTCCTTTTAGTAACAAGACATATAGTGTCTTGGGGAGATAGGTTCCCCTACATTTCCCTGTGAAGATTGTAGTTGAACCTTTCAATACAATCTTTAAGACTTTCCTCTTTGTTTTGGGTCATTCTAAAGAACTCTTTCCTTCTTTCATTATCCTTACAATAGTGTTGGTGGTTTTCTAGGAATTTTTGCTTCATTTGACTCCAAGTGTGGATGCTACCCATGTTGAGACTCATAAACCAGCGTAACACAATATTCTTGAGTGTGGTAGGAAATAATTTTGGCTTCTAAGCATTTGTCACATAGTCATAACGCCTGAAGAGTATGTCAAATTCAAAGAGAAATGTGTTAGGATCTTCTCTGGATGAACTGTGAAAGTTTGCTAGAGTAGAGTGAGGTGTGTTCTTCATCTTGTTCTCCTCATTTGATTGAAGGATAGGGAATTCAAAAGTGGTTGCTTCTGCCTTGACTTTGTGGGCCATCTCTACTTGGGGCTTTTATTATTCATTTGCAGGTGCTTAGGAGAGTCTAGGAAAATCAAATCTTAAGAGTGGAATTCCTCATTGATTATATGTTCAGAAAATAGAGTTTGCATTGGGTCAAAGGACGAAACTTGTGCAACCTGGGGCTCTTGGCTAGATATTTCAGGCATATCTTTGGCAAGAGAGATCACTATGGGAGTCAAATAGTTTGGTTGATTGTGCCCTTTCTCTTCTTGCGAATGACCTACACTTTTAGTTTTTGGGGGGTTTTAGTAAATTTACCCTACTAATCTCTAACTATAGGTATGAAAAATTAAAGATACATTCTATCCAAGGTAAGTCGTTGTAAAAGGAAACTGATCACATTACTTTGTTGAAAAAGAAATCCTCTTTTCCAAAGAAAACAATAAGAATTGAGCATCAAAATAGTGACCGCACTATTGGAATTTCCTTAATAATGGAATGAAAAATGATGGTCCTTCTAATTATCTTTCTAATTGTTCAAAAACACAACCAAAATATTGTACAATTAATTGTCAACTGAGATTCATACGAAATTTGCAAACTATCGTGGATTGTTTGTGATAGTTCAATATGAAGTTGTAGAATTCTAAATGCATGTCATAAGGCAAGATATTGAGATGCTTTCACAAGTCATCAGAAGAAATCTACATCATACTTGAAAGAAAGTAAATCACATATGCATCAAAGGTGACTTGCTATAGTATTAAGACGATCCTCGTTGTAAAATAAATGCAATTTCACATGCAATGTAATGCAGTAAATAAAAAAATATTAAACCACACTTATTCATGAAGGAAACAAATGAATAGGATTCTCTGAATATAATAATCAAATTGAACCAAATTTAAAATAGAGAAATTGTAGTTCTGGAAAATAAAATATTTTAGTGCTAGCACATAGTTGTAGCAATAGGAGTTGCAACGGTGACCTAAGTCACAAATTGTTTTATAAATTTCATGACAACGATTATTCCTTAATTAATAACAAAATTAATGAGTGAGGTGTAGCAATAAACCTACAATACAAAATTGCAATAAAAATATCAGAGTTGTAGCCAATAGAATTCATAATTTCAACCATAGGAAAGAAAACCGAGTAATTATGAAAATAAACTAAAATTAATGCTACAACTACTATATGAGTACAAATAGTATCTAGCTAAGGTGGGGGACCTAACTCACATGAGGCATTGGTTTACAAAGTAGTAAAATTCTAGATACTCAACGCAACATCGATTGAACATGAATGTAAATGAACTTTATATTGAAGGAAATTGGAAATACAATAAAAAAACTAATTCTGGTTCTCTTTTGATTCCAATCCTAATTAATTCGGATTACCCACTACAAAGAGAGGAGAAGTTTTTATACGTGATGTTTTATATCTAAATTAATCAAAGGACTTGACGTAAAACCATGAGAATCATGTTGTTTCGTTCTACTACATCGAATTTCCAACAGATAGCAAAAATCCCGAGTCCTATGTTCCCTCATCACTTCCCTTCGTGAGATCTAGTTGTTGACTACTTGGCTGATCCACATGCAACAAGCATTCAGTTGATCGATGCATTGGTGAAATTGTCGCAGAGTTACAACAACATCCTCTACAGTTGAAACAACGTGCCTAAATGAGAGTTGTGACAACAACGGAGAGAGTCACAACATGTTGAGTTGTGACAATGGTGATAACAACTCAAAGTTACATCACTTGTGACCGTATCTTAGAGTTGTATCACCTAAACTCGGGTAGAGTTGTATGAACGACACCTGAGAGTTGCATCAATTATAGAGAGAGTTTTAACACCTTCACTTGGAAGGTACCTATGCAGTTATGTTTCTTGTATACCATTGGTAGTTCAGAAGGTGACCATTTTCTAAAAATGCACTGAAATGGCATATTAAGAGGATAATCCTACCTTGACCAAAAATGCATCATTTTGGATGAAAAAGGTACTAGGATGAGATGGAATGGGTAAAGGATGAACAAAAAGGTATTGAAATAGTGCTACAAATATGTCAACTTGGGAATTGAAAGTGTATTGCAAGAGACGTAATTTAAGAGAAAGTTTATGGAATTACATAACAAAGAAGAGAGCTAATCTGGCCCTCGTAGCTAGCTAGATATGATTAGTGTAAAGTGTCACCTCACAAACTAGCACCCTTAGATTGGAGTCCAAAATATTTATACTAGTGTAAAAGAAAATAAGAGAGAGGCCAATGTCACCTAATCAACCCTATTCATACTTTCGCTTGGATATTTTCCAACTCAATGGGGGCTTCCTAAAGTAAGATTATTGAAGCTTTAGGTAATAAGGGATTGGGGTGAAACAAAGAGGAGCTTTAGAAAGTCAAGTGTTATAGTATAGGTAAATGAAAAGATGATGGATAGATCATGCTTAGTGTCTATCCTTTGGTTATATGGAGTCTATAATGTCATCAATGATAAGTTATATTCTCAAGTAATAATGCAGTGCTATAGGTGGAATGAACATATTACAATATTCTTATATGTCTACATATGAAAGGATAAATCTAATTTCAAAGAAGAAACACTTATCACATAAATGGTGGGGGGAGGGGGGGGTGGTTCAAAATGTAATTTCCAATTATTTCTAATTAAGAAGGCATAAAATTCATCAACACTTTCTAGAAGAAATCATAAATATTCTTAAATGAAAATTAATCATAATTAACTCTTCCTAACAACTCCTCCATATAAAGAATAGAGTTATCATATTTAAGACATCATGGTACTTTTGAAGAAATTGCATTTAAAGCTTCCATATTCAACATATTAACATCCAATAACAAGTACATGCTTCCAATGATTTATAAATTATTGTGGATATTCCATTTATATAGTTCATCACAACATATATAATAAAATACTACAATTTTTACTGTGAAGGTTAATTTCCTTTAGATCTCATATTCTTTAATTTTTGGTTTTCTACTTAAATTTATGAAATAGATAAAATATGAAAATATAGAAAAAAAAAATACTGACACACCATCCACAAATAAGCACAAGATCACCTTGGGAAAATCATTATGGGAGAAAACTTAGGTAGAGGGTGAGGTTGCTCTGATCTCTTTCTCTCATATGGAAATATGAAAATACAAATAAAGAGGTACTATCTATGGATTTACTTGGACAATATGGCCTATAAAGCTGCTACAAAATCTTATCCTCCTCTATTCGTCTTTCTAACTTACCAATCCTAGTTTCTCTACTCAACTATGGAACAAATACAATGCCATAGAATGAAACCCCTTCTCCTCCTAGTGGCCCAATATTTAACATAGTCCAAAAGGCATTTAGGGTCATGGATTTGACTTCCTCAACCCTCAATGTGATAAGGTTTTTTACCTTCTATAATATTCTTGAAAGCCCACATATGGCTAGCTCCACATGTGTGAGAAATGGGGGTTGACGTGGTACCCATTAGACAACTAAAAAGATATGAGACAAAATGGGAATAAGGAGAGGAAAACTGCCTGAGAAAGGATGATATCTTTACTTCATTAGGAAATTGTTCTTGGATTATGATCCAGGTGGATATTGGTGGCCACTCACCTATTCCACTTGGACACCGAACACTGTTTCTTTCAATTTCCTTAATTGTAGCACCATTTACTATTTTTTGGCAATTTTTTGAGTTCTGAACTTCTAGAGCCATTTTGAGGCCCTAAATGATCCTTTTTGTTGGAAAAGGTCGAACCCATAGCATACTATTAGTGTTTTCAGTCAAAAGTTGTATTCCCTGGATAGATCTTTCTAACGAGGTATCGTAGGTGTCAAACATAGATCGTATTCCAAAGTTACGACCCCGAGAAGTTGGTGTACCAACTAACCCCAACGAGGCACAAAAACTTTTGGCGCTTAATCTCCTAAGGTTAGTTTTGGATGTTTGTAGTTTTCCCTTGTTTTTCCATAATAAAAAGGCATCCGAACCTCATTGTAACACAATTCATAAGGCATGCAACCACACATCTCTTCTTAGAGATAAACTACCGTTGCTTGAGTTAGTCTATTTCCATTCTGCATGTAAACAATTTTCAGTACTTTGTTATTAATGAATTGAAGTTTTGTTTTCACTATAGCTTCGTGTTTCTGTTTATATATGTATTTCATTTTCTCCTTCATAATATGGATCAGATTAGGTAAATATGCCCTACTCTCACATAAAGACCTACATACACCAATAATCAACTGTAAGAAATTTGTTAATAGGCAAGTATAATACAATGATAAATTAATGAACAAGAAGTAAACATGTCTATCAAGTCAAGAATTTTAGAAGAGTAGATAAACCATTCTTAACAATATGAAGTCATAATGATGATTAAATTATGTTAGTATTGAAACAAGACAAGGAGAAAAAAATCCTAACAACTATGGAAGGAAAATAATAGCTAGACTATCAAAGTAAAGTTCAAGAGATGCAATACAAGAGCCATTTTAGGGAATTTCATAATAACAATAAAAGCCAACTTAGTCCTCGTAGAAAATTAGATGTGAGTAGTGTTAAGGAAGGATCATAAATGAAGCAAAAAGAATACAAAAAGGAAAGGATTAATATTTGGAAATACAATACTTGTATTTACCTAAGCCTAGGGGATGGTCGCGTTGGAGATTGTGAAGGTGTGTGAAAGACGTGAGGATGGTAGTATTAGTCCCTAACCTACTAAAATAGCATCTAAGTGACAAAAAAGAACCAATCCAAAGATGCCACTTGGGAAAACGATTACGAGTTGTATCACTACCACCTCAATGCAAATCTCTCTTCACTCTTGGCCTGATCTCAAAAGGCCAGGGGGATTCCTTATATATACAATTGATTATAATGAGAACCCAAGTAAATATTTAATATGATTAAACCCAGAGATACAAATATTTACTTAACAATTAAATAAGTGATACCCACCAAGATATAACAAATAAAACATAAGGATCTACTTCCTTACTAATATGATGCTTCAAATTGATTAATCCTCAGTAAAATAAGCATGTATCACATCTATCCTCTTAGATGCTAAAATAATTAAGAACTTAATGATTCAAACTCAAAATCTATTTTATGATAATTAGTGATTGAAAATTTCGAGATTGAGAGTCACATCGGTAAAGACCACTTTCTTAATCTCTTAACCGATGTAATTTTAAGATTAAGGAGACAAATTACAAATCTCTTGTAATGATATGCAAGAGAAATTTTATGTTTTTTTTAAGATATAAACTAACAACCCCAATAAATGATAAAAGTGTATACACTCAGGTTTTTGCAAAAGTGTGGTAAAAGATGTAACAATTGAAATAATTTTAAATTATGCTTTAAAGATAACTTCATGTGTTAGATAAATTGTTAAAATACATAAGCATGAAGTAAACCACTGATTTGATTTTTATTATACAATACTAAAAACAAATTCAAATTTAGTTATTATGTTGGAACAAGTCCAAGGAAAGCCTATACATTTCAAATTAAGAAACATGATTATGAATTAAGATAGTGAATTTCTAGATTTACATAAATAATATAAATAAACCAAAGAATCAAAGATAAAGCTTGAAATTTCTAAATCTAGGGTAATGTTGAGATTAGGTTTTTAAAATAATATATTTGAAAAAAAAAAACAATAGTGAAGTAAGTCTAGGAAATGAATATGCTTTGAAATTAAATAACCAAATTTAGAATGAAATATAAATTAATAATTCTCAATAGATTTATTTTTAGATTTTAATAAAACAAAAAGAAGGGTTTTGGGTTTTTTTTGTGGACATCTTGGGATGGTTCCTTTTGGATGAATCTTGAGTGGGAATGGGTGGGGCGAAATCCAATTCATTAGGAAATTTGAATTTCGTTCGGTGAATCTATTACTTATTTATTGTGATCCATTGATATTTGCTGGCGGATAGAATATCTACTTTGGATATCATCTCGTAGTGCCACAATTTTTTACACTAGATGTGCACCCATACCTTTAGCCATTAATATAATTGGGAAATGTGGATCTAAACCATTTAAAATATAAGTGGTCTTTTCCTCTTTATCTCATTGTACCCCAAAATCTCTTGTAAGCCATCTATCTTGATTGACAAGAAAATCTTGAGAATTCATGGTCTCTTCGTCCTTTACTTTCTAATTACATAGATCTCCTAGGAACTAATCTAGAATATAAATGTACTTTTGTAGGGAGAATTCTAGTCATTCGTGACTCCCCTTATGCTTTGTACCCTAAATGGGTTTAATCACCATGAAACAACATGAACTATAGGGTGAATTTGGTTCATTTGCAATAGCTTTTTATTTTGAGCCCCTTGTATCCTGTCCCCTTGTGACAAATCTAGATTGTTGATATTTTCTTGTGAGGAAATTCTCCACCATTCACTATGAAATATGGGACATTACACTTTTGAATATTCCATTTTCTATAAAGCTATTGGAAACTAGGATAATACCTGAGAGGTGGGGGTGAATCAATATTATATAATTTTTAATAATTATTTAGCTGGTCAAACACATTCAATCAAAAAAATAATGCACCAGCCACATATATCTAGAGCATAGGATATTTACATGGAAATCCATTAGGAGAAAACCAAAAAATGTTTTTTGGTTATAATATAATTGCAAGCACCAACTTTAGTTTACTTTAAATTTTGTAGGTACAACCTATAGGAGTCACCAAGCCGAGTTTGTTTGTAAGAACCCATTCGTTGGAAGCACCAATCCCCACTAGATTGCAAGCACCAAACCACTAGAGGCACCAAGCCCATAATATTATAAGCACCAACCTAAAGGAGACTCCAATCCACTAATACGAAAGCACCAACTTGCTTCAACTACTCTAATCCCTCTTTCATACATTTTCAAACATATATCCATACACTTTTTTATTAAAATTTTGCAATGGGAACAATATTTAGTCTCTGATCTTCTCTCTCTTCTTCTGGCTCAAATATGATATCAAATATTCAATTTTTCTATAGTCTTTCTAAATCTCTTCATATCATCCAATTCTCTTATCACACCATCTTTAGATTTCAGCCACACTGCACACTCAACTTTTTCTTAGCGACCCTTTGAACCTCTATATCAGATCTCCTCTTCTCTTTAATGCAAGAAAATTGTCCAATCCGTCTTCTCTTGATTTGTTACAAGTTTCTTCTAAATATTCTCTTTGAACAATTACCCTCTTTCATATCCATAGGTTTAGCCATTAATGAAATTATTTTTCTCAGTATTTATAAATCATGGCCTTTATTTACCATGGGTAGTGATCCATGGCATTGACCCATCGTATTGTAGCTTGACTGAGTTAAGAGACCTTCTTGACCAGTTTAACATGTTGCACTATGTTCACATGAAATACTCTCCCAGTTATCCTGTGTTTATTTTCTACAACTAAACTCCTCTGTGACAACTTGTTTAGCTTCCTTGAATCACTACACTCACTGTTTGCTGCAATCTCCTCATTGATTACACCCAACTCATGTTATGATATGTAATTCAATTTTAGCATTATGCCAAGATCTTTTACTTGCTTGTATTCATCAATGACATGTAATGTTAAATCTCCTTTTCCTTTAGCACTTTTATTCATGTTGGGATGGGGTCCCCTAGGTTAGTTTTGGGGCAAAAGCCCAAGTTTTGATGTAAAAAGATGTAAAGTCTCCGAAAATTGTGGACGCAGAGCGCGGAATTAGTTAAGAGTCAAAAATGTTTTTTACCCTCAATCATGTAAACTTGAGTCGACTTTTGAAGATCTACCCATGGTCTGCGGACCATGTGATTATATAAATAGGTGTGTCTTAGAGAGTCTAAGGCAGATAGATAGAGACAGAAGTATTTTGTCTATGGGTACAATGGAAGGAGTCTAGAAGGTTAGCCAGGAGAGTAAGAGGAAGGGCTCTATAGCTGAGTGTGCAGAGGCCTAGAGTAGTGTCCACAGATGAGTGCGCGGACCCCTGCAGCTGAGTGCACAGGGAAGTATTTAGTCTGTAAACCTATACTGAATATCAATAAAGAAGATTGTTGTAGAAAGTCCTGTGTTTTATCTCTTTACTTCTGTTATGTATGATTGCGATATATGCTGCAATAAAATGATGTCTTATAAAATAATGATGTATTGATGTGAAATTTACTTGATCTATCTTATTATCTGAATGCAATTAATGTTAAGTGATTACGCAAAGATCATAACACTTTCTGTTGAATTTATCGAACACTTACGTAGATCTGAGTAAATATTGATCTAAGGATAATCTATGGTGGACGTATGTAGCTAATTCACTTGTTCAGGGTCCGCAAAAGCCAGTCGTAGACCTTTGTGGAGGTCTAGAGGCCGATTGAGGGGAGTTCCAACACTAAGCCTTAAGGGCTTAGAAATCTGCACGAAGGCAGATCTAGGTCATAGATAGACATCACATTGATCCCTGGATGCAGAAACGTGGTTCTAGCATCCTCCCATACTGCTTCGAGTGAGACTTTAGTCTGCACTACGTGGATTGGTGCTGAAAGGGCCAATAGTGTAGGGATTTGTTTGGCGCAACTAACTTTGAACCTCGGTCATGACCCACTAAGCCAACAAATGGTTCCATTGCCGAGACCAGGATATGCATAAAGAGATGTGTGATGTCACAACACTGGAATTCAACCAAGAAGGAAATTGAGAAGTGGTTGGATAGAAAGATCCAAGAATTCGCGGTGCAGGAAAACATGAATCCGTGCCTGACAAAAGAATAGTGGTTGGACAAATATTTGTACACAAAAATACATGAAATTTTCTTCTGCACCTTCCCAATTAAATTATATGAGTGGATAGCTAAATTGGCAGATGACCAAGGAAGGTGGAGGCTTGATGGTCCAATCATGTGGAATTCGAAGCTAGTGCAGAGGTTGGAAGCCTATGAAGATAAGATCACATGCACTGTTGACCATTGGCTTGACTGGATTACAGGAGGATTTGTTACAGAATTCGCGATTGACACCTTAGTTAGTTACAACGAAGCAGAGCGACGCTTCTTTAAGGGACCGTGAGGTAAGTATTTGAGGTCTTTGAATACCTGGATTAAGATTCTCTTGTGTGAAAAATAGGTTATGCCATTGCCTTGATGTTTGGATCTACGTGAAGTGGATAGAGCTTTAGAAACCAAGAAAAATCAGGTCCTGAATATAGCCCATTGATTGGACTTCCTTCAAGTGACGACGAAGGAGTAGTGCAGGCCTCGCCGCGAAGCGCTGTACAGTTGATAAGGTAGGGTTTTCCACAAATACATCATCCATCCATCCACACCACCTCCACCTTCACCTCCACAATCTACACCTTCGCCCACTCCACCACCACCACCACCGCCATTCAACATGTCGAATACCATGAAGTTGCCCGTTTTCAAGGGCTTAGGAAGTGAGGATCCGAATCAGTTTTGGTTTGTTGCGAAGGCTATGTGGACAACACAACAGATTACAGATGATAACATAAAGAAGGCGCAGTTGGTTACCACTCTGCAGGATCGCGTGCTGACATGGTACGTTAAGTACTGCACTAATAATCCGTTGGCGTCATTAGCATATACTCATACCACTTTGAACAAAAATTCAATAAGCCTAAGTTTGAATCGAAATCAGTAATTGGATTTAAGGAAATCACGATGATACCTAATGAAACACCCTAGGAGCTAGATCAAAGACTAAAGTGTGGGATCCGCGAAGCTAATATGCATCTCCCAGATAGTCAACGTCACGAATGGTTTATAGCCTCGCTCCTGCCCCACCTAAGGATTGCTTTATCACAACAAAAGATAGGAACTCAGGCAGAAGCTCTGGAAATCGTGATGAGATTGCATGAAACACCTATTTAGGATGCGTCTTTGGGAGTCCAACAAATTCACTCGTAGTTGTAGAACATCTGTTTGGAATTGCAGAGCTTGAAAAAATAAAAGGAGGCCAGGACAAAGGTGTGCGAGGAAGTCTGGTGCCTCAAGTGTAAGAGCCAGGGGCATGATAAGGATCATTGTCCCGTCTTCATGAATTATATCACCGGGGGGGGGTGATGGCCTTGAGGCAGGAAGCTCCAGTAGGACCAAGTATGGGGCTTGCGCTATGGTGGGCTATTTTTTAGGTGGCCGAAAAACATGTCACAGATAATTGTCATTTGCTGCAAAAGTTTGTACAAACACCACAATAATTGTTCTACGATTTTTGCAAATCGGTGGGCCATGTTGAGCGCCACTGCCGTAGCTATGAACTAATGATGGAGAGGAATTCTATTTATCGAATGCAAGAAAAAACTCAGCCTCCGGATCAAGGTGTTGGTGGAGAGTGCTGAGGATATATGGGGCACGGACGGGGCCGAGGAGGAGGAGGACCTGGTAGAGGTGGGAGGCAGGTCATTTGCTATAATTTTAGAACACCAGGGCACTATGCTCGGGAATGTATGAGTCAGACATGCCCGTCATGTCATTACTGTACTCAGTTTGACCACACAATAGAAGAATTCCTTGTGTTGATAGCCAAGATGTAGGATAAGAAGGTGCAGCCTTAACATCCTACCCAAAACTTACAGATGATGAGGGCTGAGCCTTGCGAGGAAGATCCAAATGTGAATATCATGCTGTGAATCCGAATAATGATTGGTGACGATAAATGAAAACAACCTGAAGAAAGTGGGTGGGTCCGCAAGGGCTCGGAAAAGGAGGCTGGGTTTAATTTGGAGTGCGCGAAGGAAATGTTTATGGAGGCGAAGAAAAGCTTTACTGAGGTTTCTACCTCAGGAAGTCAGGACAAACTCCCAACAATCAGACTGCCTACAGAGGTTGACCCCTCTGTTCTTACCACCTTCTTGGATACTTGTATGAAACTACTGCGTGGTAGCAAGGCTGTGAAAGGGCTACAAGAATTGATAAATAAGTGTAGCGGAAAGGAAAATGCTCTTGAAGGACACCACGTAGTGAGAAATATTGGCAAACATAAGACAAGGATAGGGCGCGAGATGAGGCTCACCGCGCAAATAGGAGACTATGAGATGGACCAAGTTATTCTGGATTTGGGGTCTGACGCGAACGTTTTGCCTAAACGAAAATGGGAGAGGATGGGGAGACCTGCGTTGCAGTGGTTTGAGATTAAACCCAGGATGGTGAACCAGTCGAAGATTATCCCTATGGGATGTCTGCATGGAGTTATCGTAGATATAGAATGTACGAGCACGTTGGCTGATTTTGAAGTGATATAAATTGTTGATGAAAACAATCCATACTCCACGCTCCTTGGAATTGACTAGGCTATTGATATGAATGGGGTAATCAATTTGAAGAAGTGGATAATGTCATTCGAAAGGAAATCACTCCGCGTTGTAGTACCATTGGACCCTGCAGAAGGACAACGCTACATTGAACCGGTCCGCGACTATGGGGAAAGTGATGGTGATTTGAATCAAATCTACAAAATTACGGTGTGAGACCAAGATTAGGTTAATCCAACATCTGATGGATGGATTGCATGGGATCTTGAAATCTCTTGTACCTCAAACTCAGATGAAGAATTGGTGCTTTGGCAGAATAGGTTGCATGAAGTATCTACGCTGCACTGCAATATGATGAGTAAATCACTGTGCTGTGTGCATCGGAGATAAGAAATTTACCTTATTACGATGGTTTAATCGATGTAGATAAGTTTTTGGATACTTTTGAAAGAGAAGTCCCGAAGGATCATCATTTTCAGGTGTTGGATTTGGCACTGTGCACTACGCCTTCTCGATGGTAGGGTACGCACAAGTACAACTTTGATGAATGGAGCTATTAGAAGAGGATGATGAGGATGCGATTTGGTCATCCTAAAGTGCAGTTAACAGAGAAATATGATGGGAGGAATGATCCG
Organism: Pinus tabuliformis; assembly: GCA_031772625.1. Lineage (NCBI taxonomy): Eukaryota > Viridiplantae > Streptophyta > Pinopsida > Pinales > Pinaceae > Pinus > Pinus tabuliformis. The sequence goes on along the minus strand of CM062805.1, from coordinate 539,923,758 downwards.
TATGATCATTTAGCAAAGTGGACTAAAGTCTTTGGAACAGAGCCACAACCAGAGTGGGTGAACTTATTCTGTCATACTCTGGACATAATCCCTATGAATTGATACCTAGAAACAGAGCTCCGCCATGGCACCACGAAGTGGGATATCTTAAGGGAAGTCTTTTTGATGACCTTCATCTTTGAATATGGATTCGAAAGCATTGATGAGGCATTGCAGGAGGTTAAGGAAGTGATCTTTAGAATTGGGCAAGACCCTTTGGAATTGGTTCAAACGGATTGGAGAACCTAGCTGTGCCATGCGTTGAAATGTTATAATGTGATTGTTGAAGGGGAGTATGAGGATCCAAGGAATATAAATATACTGGAAATGGAAGGCCACCGTGAGGTCGAAGGACTGCAAATAGAGAACCTAGATATCACCACGCCATTGAAGACTAGGTAAGTAAACATTGGTACTGAAGCAGAGCCAAAATTTGTGAAGAATGGAGATTATTGGGATGATGCCACAGTGGATAAAGTTGTCGAGTTACTCTACGAGTACCGGGATATTTTTCCTACAAAATTTTCGGACTTGAAAGGCATCATAGGTGATTTGGGTGTGATGAAAATAACTTTGAAACTAGACGCGAAGCTTGTCAAGAAAAGGCCATATCGCCTTAATCCCAAATATAAGGAAACAGTTCGCTTGGAGTTGGACAAGATTTTTGAGGTAGTCATTATCGAGCCTGTGGAGGAATCTGATTGGGTGAGTCCAATGGTGGTCCAAGAAAATAAATAAAAAGGAGAAATATAGATTTGCGTAGATCTTAGGAAACTTAATGACGCCTGCGTCCATGATCCTTTTTCGACACCATTTACTGATGAGGTATTGGACAATGTTGGAGGACATGAGGCCTATTCATTCACTGATGGGTTCTCTGGATACCATAAGATTAAGATCGCGCCAGAAGACATGAGTAAAAAAACCTTTGCAACAAAATGGGGTTGTTTTCAGTACACGGTGATGCCATTCGAACTTAAGAATGCGTTGGCGAAGGACCAACTACAAACCAACTGGTCAAACAGGTGAAGCAGGAAGCCACGCAGAGCGCGACCGAAGTAGCAGTTGTGCAGGTGGAGCTGGGGGATATTCACAGCAAGATCACCATGCTAGTCGAGTGACTCGAGGGTGAGTCATGAGCTTTGTGTTGGGGGCTTGTTGGGATGGGGTTCCCTGGGTCAGTTTTGGGGAAAAAGCCCAAGTTTTGATGTAAAAAAGATGTAAAGTCTCCACAAATTGTGGACGCGGAGCGCAGAATTAGTTAAGAGTCAAAAATGGTTTTTACCCTCAGTCATGTAAAATTGAGTTAGTTTTTGAAGATCTACCCATGGTCTGCAGACCATGGGATTGTATAAATAGGTGTGTCTTAGAGAGTCTAAGGCAGATAGATAGAGAGAAAAGTCTTTTTTCTATGGGTACAACAGAGGGAGTTTAGAGGGTTAGCGCAAGAGAGTAAGAGGAAAGGCTCTGCAACTGAGTGCGTAGAGGCCTGGAGTAGTGTCCACAGTTAAGTGCGCGGACCCTTACAACTGAGTGTGCAGGGAAGTATTGAGTCTGTAAACCTATACTGAAGATCAATAAAGAAGACTGTTGCAAAAATTCCTGTGTTTTATCTCTTTACTTATGTTATGTATGATTGCGATATATGCTATGATAAAATGATGTCTTATAAAATAATGATGTATTGATGCGTGAATTTACTTGAATCGTCTTATTATCTGAACACAATTAATGTTAAGTGATTACGCAAAGATCATACCACTTTTTGTTGAAGTTATCGAACACTTAGGTAGATCTGAGTAAACACTGATCTAAGGGTAATCTATGGTGTGCATAAGTAGCTAATGAAATCATCAATAGTATTAATTTGTATCAGGGCTCTTGCTTTGACAGTCTTAATTTTCAATTGCAAATATCGTTCCATTAAAAACAAGGCATAATTCTTAGCAGGGGCTCTACATGCTAGGACGTCAGTTTACAAAGAGCATAAGGTATCCATCTGCTTGATAACTACATCTAGCCTATGAGTTACCTTTGCGACTTTCTCTTCTTCCTTTTGCCATCCTTCAAAAGCCTGGCTTTCAGATAGATTGACATTCCTTAGCTGTTGTTGTAATTCTTCATATTTTTCTCGAGAAACTGTTTGTTCTGTGAGTTTTTCTATTGCTTGTTGAGCTTGCATCAAACCCTCTCGTAGGGTTACTATCCTCAGATCACTTTCCCACGTAGTAGTGGCAAGTGGAAGATTTACTTGAATCTTTTTATTGCATCGCCTTGTGTTTATAGTCTGCATTCCTTTAGAGGACTGTGCCTCTGTCTGAACTTCTTTGTCACATATCGATATATCATCTGTTTGCACTTCAACATGAGCAACAGTTGAATGCTGTTCCTTTTTCTTTTGAACGACAGTCTGCACTTCAATAGGGTTTTGAACGGCAGACTATTCTTCAACAGGGTTTTGAACAGCAGGCTAGACATGGGTCCTTCAAACCTTTTTCTTGGGGGGTCTCACCGGAGTGGTTGCATGTCTTCCCCCTGAAGTCCTTTTTGCTCGCTTTCTCATTTTCAAAACCCTGATTTGTTGTCGAAGTCGTGCTATCACATTCATCAATCTTTGTTGTTCTTTTTGTAATCGTTTAATTTCATTTGTTTCTTTAGAAGGAACAGCTGTCTGTTTACTCAGGCCTAGACTGTTATCTTGGCCAATTCCTTGGTTTTCTTCTTGGGGCCTTCCTTTGTTGTTTTGTTCAGGTTGCTCAGGAGTAAAAACCCTAGCTGGCTCTGTTATTTCCTGGGTGACTTCTTTTTCCACCCCTTCTTCTTCCTAGAATTCTTCCGATGTAGTCTGGCTGGGAACAGATTGTTCCTCCTCTGTATCACTTTTCTCTCCTATCATACCTTCATCATGATCAGGATGATTCTCTTCTTCTACTTCCCAGTCGCGTAATTCTTCGGATGCATTCTTGTCCTAAGCAGAATGCTCTTTTGGTTCCTCTTCAATATGGAGGCCTAGCGGGCTGAGAGGTTGGGCATATTCGCCCATATTGGCCAGAATTTTGGCCAATTCATCCTCTTGCAATGGGCTATCTTCGCGTTGCTCTGTTTCTACCTCCTCCTTCCCGGACTGCTCGGCCTCTTCCTCTGTTTCTGCTCCCTCATTTCCTTCCAATCCTTTCTCATTCTCTTCTCCTTCCAATTGCGGGGGTTGCTCATCCCCCGAATCATCTATCTCCACTGGTTGGCTAGTATCCCCTTGGGAATTTTCTAGCCTCCCTCTAATCCATGCCAATCTAACTGATTTCCTCTGTTTAAATGGTCTATCTAATGTATTGGTTGCATGCTTATGTTTTGGGGCCAGCATAGTTAGTCCCCCTTCTATCATGGGAATTAGCCCAGTTGCTTTGTTGCTGAGCAAGACTGTGGCTAAATATTAGCCGTATCAGCCCATGGTGACTTACTACCGATTCTACATGTTGTGATTTCCTCATACTTCAGGCGACATCATGAAGTAATGAATTTAAAAATGCAGGTAAGTTCACAGAGCATTTCTCTTTTAATACAACTAAGAGTTTAAGGTGTCATGGTCTTACCACGTCTTTCCTACCTTCACAGGTGATGTAGCTCTAGATGATCTTCACCAATTTTTCCCACGGCTCGCCCAATGCTGCTGGTAGGACTCCCTTTCCTCTGACTATCAAGTTCTGGCCTTCATCTTGGAAGATCTTCATGATCTTACGCAGTCTCTCCTTCTTTAGAGTCCACACGGGTCCAGTGGCTAGCAGTCCCAAGACCTCTGCAATTACGTCATTGGTGACTGCTATGTGTCTCCCCCTTACTGTGGAGTGATATTCTTGCAAGTTCTGCAAGAATTCTATTGCTACGGTCTTGTTGGATTCCTGTAAACAATTAAGATAAACTATCCATCTTGCCCTTGCCAGGATTTCCTATGCAGCATCATAAACTGTCAATGCTTGTGGTTCTCTCTGAATTGATCTTCCTCCCATGCTTTATCTCACTGTAAAAATGCAGAGACAGCAATGGAACAGCAAGTTGTTCAAACTATTAAAAATACAAACGAAATAACAAAACAACAGGACTTGTTCAAATCTTGGGTAACTTGCTAATTGCTACAGAGAATAATACGGAAATGGCTTAGGAATAGCAAGCCATGTAGATTGAAAACAATATACCGTTGAGCCTTGCTATTCCCAAGTAAAAGTTTGTCGAATAATAGTCTGACATGTATGCCAGCAAATTATGAGGTTAGCCTCCCCCCTGCAATGTGATAGGCCGTCCTCGGCCATCAAATGAGGGAGCGGCGTGCCGATCTGCCATAGTACAGAGTCATAAAGGAATAGTGTATGCCGAAATGCCATGTTTTACAAAAGGAGCAGGTTGCCGAAATCGAGGTATATAGTAGGATCGCTTAAAAAATAAGAGAATGCTATGATATGATGCGAGGTTGGGAGGATAGGACATATGACGTGCATAAAAAGTCTGATGCGGTCATTATCAACTTTTTCCGTCATGATTGGCTGTAATAGATTTTCATGTGTTTAATGGTTCGGAGAAATGATATACATAATCTCATGTGACATATTACAAAGGTATAAGACAAAGAAGGGCGTTAATGATTACTATTGGTGTATAAGGAATGTGACTTCAATACCATTAATAGAGCTCTGCTGCCGACAGGTGTCCATAACCTTGACAGAGTTGTTTGTTTCACCCATGGAACCATGATCCTTTGTGTATGCTTAGAAAGTGCTGTACAATGTCAAAATGGAGGCCATTATGCTGGCTTGGTAACCAGTTAAACCATAATGTTATTCACCAGGAAGGAGTGAAAGGTGGGCAGGCCCGCTCGTGATGAGACCTCCTGTTCCAAGGACTCTTTATTATTATTTTTTTTGATGTGCCTCTTGGATCATATCCCTAGTGTGGTGGCCAAAGTGGGAATGCCACTTCACTTTCTTCCTTATGATCATGGTAGGCTGGCTCTTGATGAGACCCCCTATCCTGCATTTGACAACTCATATAAACAAGTCATATAAACATTTTTTCTCCCTTTTTTTTCCTTAAGTACTCTCCTATGTATACACAAAGGGTGGTTCAACACTCCTTAAGAGTAGGAATGGTGGAAGAAGTCGTAACATCTCAATAGAAAAATATACCATTTGTTCTTATTCCTTAATAATGATGAAAGAAGATTATGGGAATTTAAAAAAAAAGAACCACCATGATAAAGATAAGCAATCATATCAGTATTAGTAGGATAATGACAGCAAAAGTGATGGATAGTTGTGTCCTTTCCTCTTTCCTCTTATCAATTCAAAGTAATTTCTTGTAAAAATAGCGATTTTCATATGATTTACAGATTTTGGTATGCTCTAGTTTTGTATCCATTGCATAAGTGTATAGTTGTGCTCCAGAAAGACTTGAAATTATCATATCGCAGCTGTCCTTTAATTGGAACAGCAAGGAGAACAAGCATCAATAAAAGGAATACGAGAATGTTGTCATTTCAAAAAGGAAGAGCAAAAAGTACAAGTGCTATTCCTTTGGAAAAGGAACAACAGAAAATTACATTGCCATTCCTTCGGAGAAGGAACAACAAAAAAAAAACGCAAGTGCCATTCCTTTGGAAAAGGAACAGCAAAAACCAAAAGTGTTGTTCCTTTGGAAAAGGAACAGCAAAAACACAAGTGTCATTCCTTGGAAAAGGAACAGTAAAAACCAACGTGTTGTTCCTTTGGAAAAGGAACAACAAAAACCAAGAGTGTTGTTCCTTTGAAAAAGGAACAACAAAAAACACAAGTGTCGTTCCTTTGGAAAAGGAACAACAAAAACCAAAAGTGTCGTTTCTTTGGAAAAGGAACAACAAAAACCAAAAGTGTTGTTCCTTTGGAAAAGGAACAACAAAAACCAAAAGTGTTGTTCCTTTGGAAAAGGAATAGCAAAAATACAAGTGTCGTTCCTTTGGAAAAGAAACGACAAAAACCAAACGTGTTGTTCCTTTGGAAAATGAAAAGCAAAAAACGAAAGTGTCGTTCCTTTGGAAAAGGAACAGCAAAAACCGAAAGTGTTGTCCCTTTGGAAAAGGAACAACAAAAAAACGCAAGTAAAACTGAAAGTGTTGTTCCTTTGGAAAAGGAACAACAAAAACGCATAAGTGTTGTTCCTTTGGAAAAGGAACAACAAAAATGCAAGTGCCATTCCTTTGGAAAAGGAACAACAAAGTGAAAAAGGAACAACTAATACAAAATAAAGGAACAACAAAACGAAAGTGTTGTTCCTTTGGAAAAGGAACAGTAAAAAAACAAAAGTGCACACAAATGTTGTTCCTTTGAAAAAGGAACAGCAAAAACAACAATGTTGTCCCTTTTGAAAAAGGAACAACAGAAAAATACAAGCTGAAGGAAAGGAATCAACAATATAGTGAAGGTGTTGTTCCTTCTAAAAGGAACAACAGAAACAATAGAATCGTTGATTCTTGGAAAAGGAAATTCAAAGTGCAAAAAATATGTACAGAGAATAATTTATGCTAACAAAGCAAAAGAATTATGTACAAAATGTAAAAACAATTAAATCACTTTAATGAACTGGAGATGAGGAAGATTTATCTTCCTCCACCAAAATTTGCATGTCAGAATCTTCATGGAGTTGCTGGTAGAAGGATTCCCGAGTAAGTGGTTTGCAGTATAGTCGAACTCAGTGGCCGTTTGCCTTGAAGGTATGTCCAGATTCGCCAATGGTGATTAGGGTAAGGGTGCCATTATCATGTACCTTTTGGATTTCATATGGCCCCAGCCAACGAGTCTGAAGCTTCCCAGGAAAATCCTGAAACCTGGAATCGTATAAGAGCGCCCAATCTCCTTCGCGGAAGACTTTCTTTTTAATGAGAGCGTCATGCCATTTAGCTCGCTATTGTTGGATTAATGCAGTGTGTTGAAGGGCAGAGAGCCTGATCTCATCTAGCTCATTGATCTGCTGTAATCTATTAATCTGTGCCTCGTTTAGATCTAGACCAACTTCTTGTGTTGTTCGCAATGTTTGGATTTCGAATTCTATGGGAAAAATGGGTTCCTTTCCGAATACCAATTGGTATGGTGAATAGCTAGTAGTGCTTCTCCATGTTGTTCTGTAAGCCCACAAGGCTTCTGGTAATCTTGCAGCCCAATCGTGTCTATGTGACGCAATGGTTTTTTTCAAGATTGCTTCTATTATTTTATTGCTACTTTCTACTTGAGTGTTTGCCTGTGGGTGGTATGGAGTAGTAATTTTATGCTGGATATGATATTTTTTAGTGTTGCGGCAATCTTGTTACCAGCAAACTGTGGTCCACCATCTGTAATTATGTCTCTTGGAAACCCATATCGCACAAATATATGGAACAGGAACTGTATGACGGAATCCTTTGTAGCTCTCGGCAATGCCTCTGCTTCAACCCATTTGGTGACATATTCTGTTGCCACCATAACATATGTTTTCTGGTTCGAGGATGGGTTAATTGGACCAACAAAATCGAGTGCCCATCTCTCGAATGGTTCAATAACCAGCTGTGTATTCAGGGGAATTTTGTCAGACTGACTAGGGCGTCCTGTTCTTTGGCAACTATCACAAGCTTGAATGAAATTCTTTTCATCTTTGAAGATTGTTGACCAATAATACCCTGTTTGGAGCACCTTATGTCCAATTCTTCGATTGGCAAAGTGTCTGACACATGGTCTGTCACGACAAGCTTTCAAAATGTCAAAAATTTCATCCTCTCAGACACATCTCTTGATGTGCATATCTGCTCCTGTATGGAACAGGTAGCCCCCAATCCAAGAAAATCGAGCACTTCGTTGGACAATCTGTTTTCGTTCATTGGGGGTCAGATGTTTCGGTAATTTTCCTATTGCTAAGTAATTCGCAACATCAGAATACCAGGGTGTTTTAACAGTGACAACAAATAGATGCTCATCTGGAAATTGATCTTCAACTGCTACTGCATCCAAAGGTTTGGGCATCCACGAAAGAAAGTCAGCTACAAGATTTTCTCTTCCAAGGCGGTCCTTGATTGTGATATCAAATTCCTACAATAAAATCAGCCATCTGGTTATTCTACCATTTGTAATTGGTTTATTTGCTAAATACTTTATGGCAGATTGATCTGTATACAAGATAACAAGATATCCAGTAATGTAATGCCTAAACTTATTGACAGCATGTATTACAACTAGAAATTCCTTTTCAATAACAATATAATTCAATTCAGTAGGGGATAAATTCTTGCTAATATAATAAATTGCATATGATTTTTTATCTTCTTCCTGCCCAAGGATTGCTCCAATAGCTGTATCTGAGGCATTTGATGAAATTTGAAATGGCAGGTCCCAATTTGGTCCTCTAAGGACTGGGGCTGTTGACACGAGCCTCTTCAGATCCTGGAAAGCACGGTCACATTTTTATGTCCAAACAAAGTCAACATTACCTGTCAGTGCATATAGAGGTGCAGAAATATGCGAAAAATGTTATATAAATCTTCTATAGTAACCAGAAAATCCAAGAAAATTGCGTACCTCTGTTTGAGTGGTGGGAGTGGGAATTAGTAAAATTATTTGAATTTTGGCTGGGTCTACCTGTATGCCAGCTGCTGAGATATAATGGCCTAGAATAAGTCCTTCAGTCATCATCATATAACATTTTTCATGGCTCAAACAGAGCCTAGTGGCAATGTAGCACTGGAGAAATTTTCCCAGTGTGTCCAACGCTGGATCAAAATCGTCTCCGTATGGTGTAAAATCATCCATGTATACTTCGAGTCCTTCATTTATTAAATCTGAAAAGATGCTGAGGATAGCCCTTTGAAATGTGGCAGGAGCATTGCATAAGCCAAAAGGTAGAACTCTGTAGGCAAATGTTCCCCAAGGACATGTAAAAGTGGTTTTTTCTTGGTCTTCAGGGGTAATCTGAATCTGATTGTATCCACTGAAGCCATCTAAGAAAGAAAAGAATTTCTTTCCTGCCAAAGTGTCCAATACTCGGTCAATGAATGGAAGGGGAAAGTGGTCTTTTTGTGTTGCTTTATTTAGTTCTCTATAATCTACACAAATTCTCCACTTCCCATTCTTCTTTGGTACCACAACAAGTGGAGAGACCCATTTACTATCGGAGATGGGATAGATGAAGTTCACATCTAAAAGTTTTTGAAGTTCAGCTTTTACAACATCTTTTAGATGAGGATTAAGTCTCCTTTGTGGTTGGTGAATAGGTCTCGCATCCCTTTCTATGTAAATGTGGTGTGTACATAACTGGGGATCAATTCCTTTCATATCAGGGTAGTCCCATGCAAATGCTCCTTTATATTTCCTCAATAGTTGGATGAGCTTCTTTTCTTGCTTGCAAGTTAGGTTGGCATTAATGTTTAAAGTCTTTCCTAGGTCAATTTCTACAATTTTATTATTTGAGACAGAGGTAGTAGGTATTGTTTGATCGTGCGTATCTTTAAGAGGATCTTCTTCTAATTCATTATCAAATGTTGCCTCTATCATGTGACATTGTATGCGGGATCTGGTTTTAGTTTGGCTAATAAAATTGTTAATGGCATCATCTTCTGTTTGGTCTTTGAAATTGAGGGCCTCTTCTACGGTTAATGGAGATCTAATATTTTCGGTAAGGTATGATACAGGATGCTTGTTAGTTTTTATTATTGTGACACTTGGCTGCGTTGGGGGATATAAAGCTAGATTCTTGATATTTCCCCCCTATCTATGGTCATACCGCCTTGTTGGCAGCCAATATAAGCATCGGCAGTTGCAATCCAAGGTCTACCTAAAATCAACGGATGTCCATCAAGTCGGTTTTTGGGGTTTATTATCAAAAAATCGGTTGAATACTCCCAGGAGTCAATGGATACCATGACATCATGTAGTGTGCCTTCTGGTTGAACCAGAGATCGGTCAGCCAGTTCTAATAAAGTGGAGGTCGGTTTTACTGATGTAATGCCCAGTTTTTGGCAAGTGGTGGTTGTTAAGATATTAATTGCAGCTCCTAGATCAACTAAGGCATTTGAGAAGGTTTGACCATAGATTTGTACGGTTACTATTGGATTTCCTGGGTCTTTGTATTTTACGGGTGTTTCTTTCCCTGATAATAAATCGGATAGAGTGCCAACTACTTGGACTTTTGGGTTGCTTGTTATTTTCCTCCTTGGTTTCTTTATACATAATTCTTTGATAGTCTTTAAATATATCGGAATGTCTTGAATGGCTTGGAGGAGTGGGATTTTTATGTATAAGTTTTGTAGTTCTCCCAAAATGTCAAAATCAAAGTATTGTATAGGTTGAAGTATAATTAGGCGTTCTAGGAATGGAGGAGAGGATGTGGTTGCCGGATTATGAATTTGTTGTCTGGTCACTTCCTCTTCTTGTAGTGGTTGTTCTGTAGGTAACTGATTTTCAACTTGGGTTGTTTTATCTCCCTCTGTTTCGATCATACGCCTATATCTTAATTGAAGGTCATTACACTCCCTTAGATCGATTCCTATCTCTAGTGTTTCCACTATTTGAATAGATTGGACCATCTGTTATTCGGATTAGGGTTGGGTTGGGCTAGGAGTTGTGGTCTTAAATTAGACTGGGGGTTTTGTTGTAATGCTGGTAGTGTAGGTTGAGGGAGCGGGATGGTTCCTACTGGCTGATTCATCGGTCTTTGCCAGTTTGTCTGCCAAGCTTGACTCTGTGAGGTAGGAGGGGTCCATTGTGCTGGATATGCATTATTTTGCCAATATGGTGGGGTATAGGGAAAATTTGGCCAACTGGGTTGGCTTGCTTGATTTGGCCATGGAGATGATGAATGAAATGATTGTTGTGACCAATTCGGGAAGGAGGGTTGATTTTGCCACATTGTATTATATTGTGGAGGCTGAAAAGAAGAAGCTAGGTCTGAAAACATACCTGATTGTCGTGGCTGCCATTGACGGCGTTGATTGAGTAGATACACTGGTTCTGGTTCTTCTTCTGCTTCCTTGTATACTACTTTCAATCCAGGAAGTGAGGGGCAGCTCTCTGTGGAGTGGTCTTTTGTACAAATGGCACAAACTTGGACTGCATCTAATGGACACTCCTTATGGTTGTGTTTCTTTCTGCATCTGGGACAGAAGATTGCCAAATTCTGTTCTGCTTTTGCTTGCTTTTGTTTGGCCTGCATAATATCAAGTTGTGTTGTCAGTGTCCCCAATATGTCAGTTTTAAAATTTTCTAATAAATTTCCAATTTCTGCACGAGTTACTCCTTCTGTCGAAGTTCTGTTATCTCTTGTAAACCGATCATGTTCTGTTGGTTTTAGTCTTGTGCTGCCTCTCGAGCTCCTGATACATAAATCAATAATGTCAGCAAAATTTTCCTGATAAATATCTCCTTTCCCCATAATGTTTAGTGTTTCAATCCATTGTTCCTTCATTCCCCTAATTAATGTTGTTTTTAATACATTATCAGGTAAGGGTAATGATGCATAAGGAGATCTTTGAAGATTGTACTGGAAACGCTCTACATATTCTTCTAATGTTTCATTTGGTCTAGCTACCATCTGAAATATTTCATCTTTTAACTCTCTAGACCTGCAATAGTCTTGATATTTTTTTAGAAAAGACTCTTTCATTTGGTCCCAGTTATTTATAACACCACCACCTAATCCCATAAACCATCTTAGAGCAGCATTTAGAGGGAAATAATTTCAGTTTCTGGGGATCGGTGGTATTGTCATATCCTCTACACAGCACGTCAAATTCGAATAAAAATGCATCCGGATCTTCTGATGTAAGGCCATGGAATGTAGGGATATGCTGGAGAGGAATTGCTTTCATAGGTGCATTAGCTGCAGTATCCACAATGGGGTATTGCAGTGTAGAGGTTTGGGTGTTTGGCTGGTTCTGGGCCATTTGGTCAAATATATGCCAATAACCTTTTGGGATGTCTAGGAGGGTATTCCTAGGTTGTCGAGGGGGAATGGCTCTAACGAGAATGGCCTTAACAACACTTCCTTTATCTGGGATGATGAGAGTGTCTAATGTCTGGGAGGGTTCAGGTTCTTGAATTTCTTCAACTTCGTTATAAATGATTTTTGCAGCACTTCCCTTATCTGGGCTGCTTAATGGTTGTATTACCCCAAGAGGAGATTTTGGTTCTTCAGTTTCTCCTGTTTCTCCTCTTCCTTCACAAAGATTGCTAAGGTTCCCTTCTTGCAATGATTTTGGGCTAGAATTTTCAATTTCTTGAAAATCTTGCTCTTCGGTTTGACTGTGCACCTCAGCAAAGGCTACAGATGGTGATCCTGTGGCCTGAAGGGAACTAGTAGGTTGTCTAGAAGCAACTTTTCTAGGTCCTACTAAAGGCTGAGATTCTGCTTTTTTAAGGATTTCATCTATAAAGGTCGATCGGCCAAGGGTCACCGGCCCCTTAGCTTTATTGGGCTTGGGTAGAGGTTTGGGATTCTTTTCAGGCTTTTTCTGCTTAGTCATGCACTCAAATCAACTGCTAAATTCTACCCAAACAAAATAGCAACAAATCTGCAAGAAAGCGGGCAGGGGAGCAGGACTATTACATACTCCACACGCAGATTCTTACCTTTCATTTTTAAAACCCAGTTCTTTCCTAACAAGTTCTTACACTACTATGGAAAAGAAACAAATGGCTACACTCTTCCCTGGTAATGGCACCAAAATGTTGAGCCGTAAAAAGGGTCTTTTTCACCTCTAATTACCTCATATTAACTTGTTAATCCAGGAACGATTTGTTATCTCAAAGAGTGTACTCAGTTTGAGGCGGTCATTTGTCAAAGTAATGCTAGTAGTATAGTGCTCAAGAAAATACAAGAGTAAACAGATGCTTAAAAGAAAATCTACTTACAGCAAAGCACTTTAAGACTTCAATCATGCATTCAGAAGACTAAGTAAATTATCAGTCAAGGGTACAGTAACAATAACTCATCCCTCTATAAATTGATGTAACTAAAGACAATCAAGGAACATATCATCAACCTGGGAACTAGACAACGAATGTCAATACTCACTGCAGTTTCAGATCGTTCAACGCAATGGCAATGCAAACAACAGGAAATGGAACAATAACTAGGAAATGGAACAGCAACTAAGAAATGGAACAACAACTAGGAAATGAAACAACAACTAAGAAATGGAACGACAACTAGAAAATGTAACAACAACTAGAAAATGTAACAGCAACTAATTCTTATAAACAACAACACTTTAATCTACAGGAATAAGTGCAGCAATCGTATCCTACAGAAATCAGAGAGCAATCCTTACTCTAAGAACAAATCGGACAGCAAATGGAAATAGAACGACAACCAATTAGCAATGAAATATAGAACAACGCTTAAAGCCAATTGTGAATGTACAGTAAACCGAAATAAATAACACACACAACACACCTTGATATTGAGAGAAACAATAATCTAACTCTGATACCATAAGTATTAATCTCAGTTATAATAGATAACGATTGCAATTCGTAATGGAACAGCAATGTCAATTGAACAACAATCGTAATTAAGTATAAACCATAGATGAATACAGTAATACCAACTTAAGAATATTACAGCCTGGTTGCTCTGTAATTGAACAGAAATAACATTCTGTAAAGAACAGTAATGTTACATCAATAATTTAAAGGAACAAAAATGCGTTATAAAGTCAGAATAAACAATACGACATTCCTGTTACAGAAACGATATTGCAAATATAACAGAGCTGTAATATAAAATAACAAAACACACCAGATTACCGATCAAAGCTGATAATGAAAACCACACACAAATTAAAGATAATGGTACAAGAGCAAGTGTTCCACCAGGGCCGGGCCCTTAGCCTCCAGGGATACACCGCTTGAGATTATTCCAGGATCAAAGATGGAACAACAACCAGATTTATATTAAAGCATTAAAACAGAGTTACAGCGAATCACTTCTCAACGAGAGTCGATGATCAAAGTTTCAAATACAACAAGAAATTACATAAGAGTAACAACAATCGTCCCCTGGGCTAGCAGTGCTGCCCCTTTTTATAACAGTCGAGCGGAGATATCAATGATGCAAAAATAGTTAAGATTGCGATCCCTCAGGATCAAAGGATCCTGAGGGATTCGCCAAACTGTTAATTCCAGTTATCCCTTTGTTCTCTTGCACCGATTCTATATCTCCTTTTCCTTTCCTTGGCTGATACGCTTCAGTTTGGATCGCCTTGTCTGCATGTGGTTTCCTGCCGCAGGGGCATCAGTTAATTCTGCCCTGTCTTTTTCCTTGGGACGACAATCTTCGTTTTCCCCTTTTTCTGCAAAAGAAATGGCGATTATTAGTTATTCTGTGTTACATACAAATCTCATCAATTTTGTCATAATTTCTTCTTATTTACCTAGTTCATGATGCAAAGGGATTATGAGTTTCTAAAGAAAAGATGAAAAAATAATCAATAAAACATACCTTCTTCATTACTCCACAGTTGTGTGCATGATTATACATGTGGTGTTGTGTACATGTTGTACATGTGGTGTTGTGTGCAGGAGGTGTTGTGTACATGTCGTTTGTGTGGCGTTGTGTACATGTGGTGTCATGTACATGTCATGCATGTGGTGTTGTGTACATGTGGTATTCTATACACATTGTACAAGTGGTGTGATGTACATGTGGTATTGTGTACACATTGTGCACGTGGTATCATGTACATGTGATGTTGTGTACATGTTGTGCAAGCGAATCTATGCATAGGTGGTATTGTGTACATGTTGTACATGTGGTACTGGTGTACATGTGATATTATGTGCATGTCATACATGTTGTGTTGTGTACATGCAGTACTACATATGTGCATTATGTAGTCGTGGAATCGTGACATGTGTATTCATTGTTTTGTACTATGTGTACATATGTGTATTATGTTGTACTCCAGATGTAGGAGTATGTATTGTGTTGTGTTATACACCAGTTGTAGGTGTACATGTCGCGATGTATATCAGGTGTGGATCTATGAATTGTGTGATGTCGTACACTATGTGTGGATGTATACGTGATTGAAGAGAAGCAAAGGCACTGGGTGCTTTCCGGGTGTGGCAACCGATTCGGTGTGTGTACAAAAAGAACAAAGGCAGAAGTAAGGACCGATGAAGGATAAGTATTCGTATTTTATTTCAGTTTTATTATACATATGACCTATGATTCTGATTTATGAAGGTTATATGTGATCTATGATTCTGGTTTATGATGATTGCATGTGATCTATGATTTTGATTATGATGGTTGTGTTTTGAGCTAACTAGATGTGATATGTTTATACATGATGATTTGATTGAACAACTAGTTTGACTTATTGTGACAAGAAGTAAATATGATTGCAAGTGTACCTTATTGACGAGCTATCAATGAGGTATGATGTGAATTTATTTCAATCTATTTTAAATATAATGGCATTTATGTGCTTGGTACAGGAAAGAATGGGAAATACCCAGGTTGGGTGGTTGAAACCGACTGCAAGAATTAGTAGTAGTAGTGAAAGAAATTGGAATAGGTAGCAGTATGTTGGTAAAGCACATCAAGAGCAGGGCCATTGTGGGACATTAGTACCCAATAATGTCCATTGATTTCCATGAGCATTCTATGACCGGTATGATGGTTTTAAGGCAGGGATATGCCTTGGATTTTCGACCTTCCAATGTGAGGAATCCTTGCCAAGGGATGGAATGCCCGAGATGGGAGTGCCAACGGAACTTGGAAGGTGTGTGATTGCATGAAAAGGGGTGATCGGACTACCTGAGGGACTATGTAGAAGAGAAGGGAAGGTCGAGGATATATTTGTTTTGGTCATTAGCATTTATATATGGAATCAAATGCACATTGGGAGTCTGCCCTAGAACAATGAGCCAGTAAATTTTCACTAAGAGGACAAGTGGCATAGGGTTATAGCGTTGGACATTGGATGCATATTTGACCTTGCAGTGGATTCTGGACTACCTAAGAAGGAGGTGAATCTTGGTATTACTTTGAGGGTGGAGGTGTTAGCCTCTGGATTCCCTTGTTGCAGTTGTAGGAATCGTATCCTTTTATTTGTTGGTTGAGCAAATGTGTATATGTGTATATTATTGTAAATACTGTATCGAGCTAGATTTATAAAGCTCCACAGACAGTATGATTATTTGTTGGGTGAAGCAAATGTGTATGTTTGTATATGTGGTTATTATTGTAAATATTGTAATGAGTTGTGTTATAAAGCTCCAACAAACGGTATGTTTGTCATGTTTTAGCAGATGGTCATTTTTAATACTGCAACAAGCTATGTTATAAAGCTCCATAGGCAGTATGTTTTGTTTTCAGCAATTTCCTGGTTATAGGTGTCATTGAACACCGAGGATGATGTTAATATCCATGGTTAAAAATTCATGTAAAAATATATATAAGACCATGGTCATGGGACATGTATTCCAAGATGAATGGTGGGAAAAACATCGCAATGGGTGTTCATTCAATTTATTATGGTTAAGGAACTTGGCAAAGGTAATGGCAAAGGCTTTGGAAAGGCAAATTCCATTTTTGGCACATTTATTTATGAAAATAATGGAAATTAGGAGAAAAGGGAGGTGAAAGGTCATATGTTTCATGTGAGGAGGAAAAAGAAGGAAAATAATGGAAATTTAAGAAAATAGAGGTCTCATTGATAAAAATGCTTCTAAGGATCAGTTGGCAAGCTTTTTCTCAGGCTTAGTCAGTGTGAGCTTTTTTGGTTAGTTCAGTTTTGGAGCTCTCGTTCTATTCTCTTTCTCTCACACTCTTGGACACTTAGATTTTTCTTGGAGCACGCTTGGAGAATGTGGAATACTTACATTCTTGCAGAAAGAAGGCAAAGAAAGATCAAGAAAGCGCAACAGGACATCTGAATCAACAACCTCAATGGGTTTTGCTTGCAGGTACCAAGTTGCATGTATGTTTTCCTCACTAGTTTTGGCATACATGGCATATGCATGTGGTTTATTGGTCATGATATGTCATTGGCATGGAGGATTTGTTGGATTGACAATGGATTTTCCTGGCTTTGCAATTTCCGAGATAGCCATGGTTTTGGGGATTCATTTCTTTGTTGTTCTGGTTGGTTCTCATGTTTCCTTTAGCTTGAGTTGAGTTACTAGTTCTTGGAATCCTTGGTTGGACAAACACTCTGGAAGCTTTGTAATAGCTTGGGTTGATTTTTTAGTCCTAGAAGCCCTGGTTAGACAAATGATCTGGAATCCCTTGGTGGGTTGAGTTGCTTGTAACAACCCTGGTGAAAAGTTCATGTAATAAAAGTTAATAAAGGAAAAATAAGACCACGATTAAGGGACACTTATTCCAAGCTGAGTGTTGGGAAAAGATATCCTAGTGGGCGTCACTAGATGTTTGTTTTGGATAAGGAAAATTGGCAAAGGCTAAAGCACATGAATTAAAAGGAAAAAAGGCATTTTGGCACATTTATTTATGAAAATAAAGGAAATTAGGAGAAAAGTAAGGTGAAAGGTCACAGGTTGCATGTGAGGAGGAAATTGAAGGAAAATAATGGAAAATGAAGAAATTAGAGGCCTCATGCATAAAAAGGCTTTTGAGGATCAGTTCATGGGTTTTGTCAAGTTCAAGTTTGGAGCTCTCTCACTATTCTCTCTCTCTCTCTCTCTCTCGCTTGGTAACTCAAGTTTTTCTTGGAGCACTCTAACTTTGGATCAAGGAATGAAAAGTAAGCAAAGGGAAAGGAAGGCAAGCAAGGATAAAGGAAAGGAAAGAAGGATCAAGCAGCTTCAACAAGAATACTTGCATGTAACCTTTTGCATGTGTGATTTCCTAGCTAGTTTGGACATGCATGGATTTTCATGTTGGTGTATGGTTCTCTTGTTGTCGTTGGCATGGTTTTGTCGGGTTATGACAGTGGTTTTCATCCTAGACTTTCATTTTGCCGAATGTCATGGTATGTTGGGATATTTATTTCAATTTTTGAGCTTTGGTTTGCCAGATGGATTTCAGAATCTGGGGTAGAGGTGGTCTCAAGTTCCATTCCCAAAGGCATACGAATCCCTTGACCGGTTTTGGCAGGATACATGGTAAAGCTTGAAGGAGATGTCTCCTTTTAGGGCCTAGTGATCGGGTTTTGGATTGCAGTAAAGCCTGAGAGATAAGGCGATGGAAAATTCCTCAAGGATAGTGATGGATTTCAGATGGCATTCCAAGTTCTTTCCGGTTGTGATCACAACACTCGTTTTGGTGTGATCATGATTTGATAAAGGTGGAGGTGGTTTAAACTCTGGATTCCCTTGGTTGTTCTTAGAAAGTTTGTTCTATGAGATCCCACATTCATGCTTGGAATATGGCATGGAGGTGACTGACTGAAAGGGACACTTGTTCAACCATGTCTATGGTCGAGTGGTACGTGAAAGTCACGAACCTGGTCAAATTTTCCTATGATCAATAAAATATAAGTTCTCTTACTTTTGCACTGATTTATGTGTTAATTTAATGGTTTTCTTATCTCTGCTATTTACATGGTTTTATGGTGGTTATAAGCATGGTTAAATGAATGGTTCATGTCATGGTTATTTCATGTATTTACTTGTAACTGTTAAATGGATGGATGCAAGACCTAATTGATGATGTAGTAGTTCAATGGAGAAGGAGGTGATCCTTCAGATTATGTTTCATAAGTTGTTTCAGTCATTTATGTTGTCTTGTATCCTAGACCTATAGTTTGCATTGATGTCAAGTGTTTCACAAAATGTCAGTCCCGGTTGGGGATGCTCAGGCCTAGTCCTGAGGTTGATTTTGATTTATCAGCATTGTTATCATGTCCTTAATGAATTCTAAAGGTTGTAGCAAGTTATGGGTAGAGGTCGGGATTCTAGGCTAGAAAAGTGGCTTAAATCCCGGGGTCGCTGGCACAAAACTGGCAATTTGGTCCACATTCGCTGGCAGGCAGGCCTATGAGAGAAACTTTATGTTGTTGGCTGCTCCCTTGCCCATAGCATTAGAGTGACTATGGCCTAAGAGATCTAGAACAATAGTGGGACATAAGGACAGGCTGTATGAGTGGCTGACTTGTCTCCTGAGGGTTCTTTTGATGATGTTGGATGGTTGTACATGATGTTTCATCGATTCCACTTCCTTTAAGGTCACATAAGAGGTTGAATCTGATCATATTAACCTCTCATCTCATGTTTACCCCTATTTTCATGGTTACTTTAGGTAGACATGGGAGGGGGTGTTACAGATTGGTATCAGAGCATGGTTCACCCGTCGAACTAGATGGGCGGCGTGTGTTGGTCATGCATGCATATTAGTTGCATGTGTATCTCTTACACTTGAGTTCCATGTGCTTGTTGCATTGCATCATGTTGATCATGGTTGTAGTAATGTTATCATGAGGAATGTGGTGTGATTTTGTGGAATGTATCGTCAAAAGTATATGACTGGTTACTTGATTATATGCAACTTATACATAGCTTGATTACATCCTTTTATGTTGGGTTTCATTCTTGATTGTTAGATTACATATATCAATCTTGTAGGTTGGTTACAAGAATTGATTGCTTATGCTCAACTACATGCGGTTATGTATATGTGTAGTTGATTGGGCATTGTTTATGCTTGTTGATGGTTGCATGTGGCAATGTGTATGATGGAATAACAGTTGTTGTCATGCATAAGGTCATAACATGCATTGTTGCTATGGCATTACATTGATGATTGGACCCTAACTAGAAGGATGTTTATGTGTTGATGAATTTATTTGATAGATGTCTATATGCTATTATGATTATGTTATATATGTATCACGTTGATTGATGATATTGCAGACAAAGTATCCTCCCTAAATTATGCTAAGGTACGTTGGTTTATTCTAATTGGTTTAGCTAACATAGTATGCCTTGCAAGAAAGAGATCAAGTGGATAGTAAGGTGGTAGACTACATAGAATCTCCCTATGCATCAGATGAGCAGCGTGGTGTGGGGCATTCTTTTGATTTCACGGACACATTGAGAAGCTTGTGAGAAGAAATAAGGAGTTGCAAAGTGAACAATGATAAAATCATGCAAGCACAAGAGAAACAAGCAGAGGTGAACACAATACTACTTTAGAGTTTGTCAGAATTGCAGTGACAAGGGCCACTTTGGATCATCCATGGGCAAGGGAATATAACTAATGGGGCATATGGCAGTAGATCTCCTAGTAGACACAAGTCTTATGGTGGGCACAGGTCGAATAGATTTGACACGATCAGAGATGGCAGGTTGTTGGACACTCTGGATAGGAGAGGTACTGGGCACATGTATTATTCTAGTTTTGGTTTTGAAAGGCATCATGATCATCATCGTTATCACCCTTACAAGATGAGTGATAGGGGATACTTTCCGGATGATTTAAAGAAAGAGAATCCACCTACCTTTAATGGAGAGATGAAGAAATCGTAGGATGCAGAGGCATGGTTGCTTGGTATGAGGAAATACTTTAGATTGCATGATTTTTCAAAAAACATGAAAGCAATGATAACCCTTTTCAGTCTCAAAGGTAAAGCAGATATTTGGTGGGAATATGTGAAGAAGGTTAAAGGTATTGATGAAGATGATTTGACTTGGCATGCATTTGAAAGGTTCTTCAAGAAGAAGTACTTGTCGGAGAGGTACTATGATGACAGAGGTAAGGAGTTTTATGAGTTGCGGATGGGTTCTATGACAGAAGAGGAGTATACTAGCAAGCTTTTGGAGCTGTTGAGATATTTTCCTTACCTCAAGAAGGAGAAGTACAAGGTTCATAGATTCATTAGTGGACTGCAAATAACATATAGAGACCAGATTGAGTTCAATGAGCCTATATCGTTGGAGGAGTCCATCTGAAAGTTGAAGCATTATTATGAGCATTCGAAGCACAAATTTGAGTTGAAGTGTGACTTGAAAGGAATTGAGAAATCTAAAGGAAAATGGCCACCAAAGTGAGGAATACCTCAAGATGCAGGTGAGAAAGAAAATGTAGTTCCTTACAAGAGATTCAATACAACTGAGAAAGGACATCGAGAGAAGCAGGCTAGAGGTGGTGGTAGAGAACCATTGCAATGTTGGATATGTGGTAAGGATCATTGTAAGAAGGATTGTCCATAGTATCAGAGTGGTGGTAAACCCCAAATCTACAGTGCTCAAGAGGCGCATACAATGGCGATGTTGGTCTTAACATTCCTTGGATCTATGCAGTTGTGGACAACAGGCAGACGGATCATCAGACATCAATCATTGAGATGGACGGTAAGCTTTGTGATCAAGTTGTTTCTATTTTGAATTATCCTGGATCTAACTATAGTTATATTAATCCTGATCTGGTCTATAAGTGTGGTTTGAGAAAATAAGTGCATGCAAAATCTGGGTTGGTACAGTTGGCTACAGGTACAAAGAAGCGAGTTCACCATTGGGTAAGAGCTTGTGTATTTGAGTTAAATGGTATGCCTACAACAACACACTTGAATGTGTTTCCATTGGGGTCATATAGCATGCTTTTGGGTATGGATTGGCTATACCTTCACAAAACAAAGGTGGAATTCTTTGAAAAGGCCATTGAGTGTGTGGATGATTGTGGGGACAAGAGGACTTTTTAGGGAAAGAAAAATCCTACATTAGTGAGGATGGTTACCGCTATGCAGGCTAAGCATAGTCGCAGAAAAGGTTGTGTGATGTTTGCAATGCACATTTCCAGTGACAAGGGTAAGGAGGTTGAGGATGCAGATGTGTTGAGCAGGTATCCAGTTTTGCATTAGTTTCAGGATGTATTCCCTAAGGACATTAAAGAGCTTCCACCTCATAGGGAGGTAGATTTCTCTATTGAATTAGTGCCAAGGGTGGCTCCAACATCAAAAGAACCTTACAGGATGAACACACCTAAGTTGGTAGAGTTGAAGTTGTAGTTAAAGGAGATGATTACGAAGGGATACATTAGGCCAAGTGTATTGCCTTGGGGCGCACCAGTGTTGTTCGTAAAGAAGAAAGATGGTACTCTTATATTGTGCATTGATTATGGGCAGTTGAAAAAAGTAACAATAAAGAACATATAACCTTTTTCAAGGATTGATGATTTGTTTGATCAGCTAAAGGGAGCAGCAGTGTTCTCTAAGATCGACTTGATATCGGGATACCATCAGGTACGCATCAAGGAAGAGGATATCTTCAAGATTGCGTTTAGGACCAGGTATGATGTTGAGATTTTCTGTTTTGTATAAGATAGGCAAAATCTCAGTAGATGACAACAATAGGAATCAGTTCCTAGATTAGCTCCAGTTTGTTGGGAGGGAGTTAATGCATCCTAAATTTGAGTTGAGAGGATTTATGAGGCAGTTAGATTCTCTTTGCTATATAACAAGTATCCATACGGATTGTTTGATGAGGGTGTGAGTGTTTGTGAGGATTTGATTTATGTAATCTCCTGTTTGATTAATAAGAATTGTCGATGCCTATGTTTGGTGGACGTAGCCCAGATTGGTTGGGTGAACCACGTTAAAAGCTGTGTCTCCTGTGCTTGATTTTATTTGCTGAGTATTTTTTTCATTAACTGTGCATCTGATCTCCAACAAGTGGTATCAGAGCAGTTGGAGGTGGAGTGTGTGCTGGAGGTGGAGCGCTAGCTATGTTGAACTCCTGTCTGCCTGCGTTGATTGAGCTGGTGCTGCGTTGAAAAGCCTGAACGTTGGTATCAGTTTGTTTATTTTTGAAGGTATGCATTTGCTCTGCGCGTTGTCTTGACTGTGGTATTGTTGGAGCCAAAGTGTTGTATACAACTGCCGGTGCTGCGTGGGAAGCAATTGCTGTGCTGTGGAGTGTGTGTCCAACCTGCGCAGAGGAACTTTTTGGCGCTGCGTGGAGTTGTGTTTAATGTATGAGCACAGAGGGAAAGCAGTATACAACTGCGTGAACACAAGCCTAAAAAAAAAAACAACGACCAAATCCGAGGTATTACCTGCGTGAAGGGTTTTTTTTTTTTAATTATATGCAACAACTTTCAAAAGCGTTAAATATAGAACAGGAAACCCTTTTTTTTTGTTTTGCATGCGCATTGTTAAGTTAAATAACAAAAGCATGAAGGATAGAACAACAAACTTTTGTTTGAATGCGCATTGTTGAATTAAATAATCAATGGAGAGCAGAATATACGTGATGTGAAACAGCAAAACATTATCACAGCAAAACATTGCTGCCCGTACGCCTCTCACGAGTGGCATTCAATGATCTTTTTGATAATGAAGTTGTGTTTCTTTAATCAATGAAATCCCAGATCTCAAGGCTCCTTTTCCCACAACATCCGCGACTTCTTGCCTGCAACAGAGTGTTTGCCCAGAGAATTTAGTCCTGTACAACGTAAATCTGTTGAGATACGTCCATCTTAGCCTCCATTTAAACGCCTGGGTTCTTTCTGTTTGAGCTTCAAATTAAATTGGGTTGATTCAGATCAGAGATTTTGCATCTTATTCCTGTTTCTGGTGGCTAGAATTTTTTTTTTAATTTCAGATCAGTTTGTTTTAATCAATCACACGGATGGAACAAATAACGTTAATATGCGATATCTATGTTTTGGCAAGTGTATTTGTTCAAATTTAATTGAAGTGTTAGGCAAGATGTTGGGGGCAATTTTTTTTGATTGTAAGGCATAGGCAGTTTGTTTTTTTAATTGCTGGTATGTAAAAGGTGGATTTGGAGATTATTGTGTGTTTTTTGGTTAATACAAGATGGCGAAAAATCAGAGTGCTCGTTTTGAAATTGAGAAGTTTAATGGCAAAAATAATTTTGAGATCTGGAAGGTGAAAATGCATGACTTGCTTGTCCAACAAGGCGTGGCAAAGGCATTGATGGGTAAATCCAAACAACCTTACAACATCACAGACGATGAGTGGGACGAGATGGATGAAAGAGTAGTAAGTGCTATTCGATTATGTTTGGCGGACGATGTCCTGTTTAATATCGTGTCGGAGACAACAACTGTTGGTTTGTGGACGAAACTGGAGAAACTATACATGACCAAATCCTTAACCAATAGGATTCTCCTGAAGCGACAGTTGTACAGTTTGCGAATGAAGGAAGGTACATCGATTGCTGATCATTTAAATGCTTTTAATACTCTTCTTGTGCAATTACAAAGTATAGAAGTAAAAATTCCATCTGAGGATAAAGCTATTACTTTATTGTGCTCGTTTCCCGAGTCATGGGATCATTTTGTTACTTCTATAAGTCTTAGTTCATCAGAAACTATTGAGTTTGATGAAGTAGTTGCATCCTTATTATCGGAAGAAACAAGGAGGAAGTCGCATTCTGAAACCTCTACATCAGAAGCTATGATGGTTAGAGGTCGTTCGAAAGAAAGACGCCCCAGGAAGCCGAGCGACTCACGTTCAAAGTCAAAAGGGAAGAAGAGTAAGCTAAAGTGCTGGTTTTGTGGCAAATCAGGGCATTTAAAGAAGGACTGCTGGAAGCGACAGCAGCAAACTTCAAAAGCAGATTCTTCGACAGAGAAGAAGGAGGCAAATGCGACAGATACAGGTTCGACATCTGGTTCAGGTATGAGTGATGAAGTATTATTAGTTAATGTGTCAAATCATGGTCAACATTGGTTGTTAGATTTCGGTGCATCAAACCACATGTGTATCCATAAAGAATGGTTTAAGGAATATAAATCAATTAATGATGGAGTTGTGTACATGGGTAATGATGTAACATGTAATATTGTGGGGATTGGGAGCATACAACTACAAATGTTTGATGGGACAACTAGAATATTAACTGATGTGAGGCATGTACCAGATTTAAGGAAAAATTTGATTTCATTAGGAGCACTTGATTCAAATGGATATAAAACTGTAATTCAAGGTGGAGTAATGAAAATTTACAAAGGCATTTTACTAGTTATGAAAGCTAAGAAAGTAGGAAATCTATTTCAGTTAGAAGGAGGTACAGGGTCAGATTTTGTGTCTACTGTGTCTGAACATGACAGTAGTTCCATTCACTTATGGCATCAAAGATTGGGGCATATGAGTGAAAGAGGGTTGAAAATTTTGGCTGATCGAAAGTTACTTCCAAATCTGAAGTCTGGAAAATTAGATTTCTGTAAGCATTGTCTGTTTGGAAAACAAAGTAAACAAAAGTTTAAAACAGGCAAACATACTAGTAAATGCATACTTGATTATATCCATTCAGATGTTTGGGGACCAGCCCCTACAACCTCATATGGTGGTTCGTCTTATTTTGTATCATTTGTTGATGACTTTTCTAGGAAGGTGTGGGTCTACATGTTGAAAAGAAAGTCTGACGTTTTTTCAGTTTTCAAGCAGTTTAGAGCATTGGTAGAAAACATCACTGGTAGAACAATAAAATGTTTAAGAACTGACAATGGTGGTGAGTTTACTTCCAAGGAGTTTGACAGCTATTGCAAGGATGCAGGGATCGAGAGACATAAGACCACGGTTTATACTCCTCAGCAAAATGGAGTTCTTGAACGCATGAACAGGACTCTTCTAGAAAGAGCAAGGAGTATGCCGAGTAACGCCGGGTTGCAAAAGGAGTTGTGGACGGAAGCGGTGGCAACAACTTGTTATGTGATAAACCGATCTCCATCGACGGCAATAGACTGCAAGATTCCGCAAGAGGTATGGAAAGGACACCCTTGTGACTATTCTAAACTCAGAGTGTTTGGTTGTGATGCATATGCTCTAGTGCCTAAACATCAGCGAACTAAATTAGATCCAAAGTCTAAAAGGTATATCTTTGTTGGGTATGGTGTTGGAACAAAGGGATATAGATTGTGGGATCCTACTACCCGCAAAATCATCATCAACAGAGATGTAAAGTTTAATGAATCCTCTCTTGTAGAGTTAGATGTAGATAGTAGATTGAAACAGGATGATGTATCTGACTTTCAGCACATTCAGTTTGATAGCATTTCTAATGATAGTCATGATGACCATAGTTCAGATACTAGTCATGAACAGGTTTCAGAATCAGAACATGAACAGGGTTCAGGTTTAGATCATGAACAGGTCTCAGATACTGATAAGCAAGAAGTCCCTACAGATGGTAGTCAGCCAATCGAGGAAGCACCAGAAACATCCTTAAGGAGGTCGACAAGAATCAAATGACCACCGAGAAGGTATGATGATTATGTTACTTCAGTTGCATTTACTGCTAATGATGATGAACCTCTGTGCTATCAGGAAGCAATAGAAGGTTCAAAAAGTGACAAGTGGAAAGCAGCCATGAAGGACGAAATGATGGCCTTGAGTAAGAACGGCACATGGGATTTGGTTGAGCTTCCGAAAGGCAGGAAAACTGTGGGGTGTAAATGGGTTTTCAAGCTGAAACGGGGTGTGAATGATACGGAAGACAGGTACAAAGTGCGACTGGTTGCAAAAGGGTTTTCTCAGAAAACCGATATTGACTTTCATGAGATTTTTTCACCAGTGGTTAAAATTGTTTCAATTAGAATTGTGTTAGCATTAGTGGCTTTGCTTGATTTAGAGTTGCAGCAATTAGATGTTAAGACTGCATTTCTACATGGAGACTTAGATGAGGA
This sequence comes from Pinus tabuliformis, assembly GCA_031772625.1. NCBI lineage: Eukaryota > Viridiplantae > Streptophyta > Pinopsida > Pinales > Pinaceae > Pinus > Pinus tabuliformis. The sequence goes on along the minus strand of CM062805.1, from coordinate 539,897,121 downwards.
AATTTATATGGAACAACCGGAAGGGTTTGTTCAGCATCACAATGAGAAATTTGTCTGCAGGCTCAAGAAGTCTTTATATGGCCTGAAGCAGTCGCCTCGGCAGTGGTATAAGAAGTTTGATTCTTTCATGTTGAGTCAGAAATATGTTAGAAGTGAATATGATCATTGTGTTTTTTTTAAACAATTAAATAATGGCATATTCATTATCTTAGTATTGTATGTTGACGATATGCTTTTAGCAAGCAAAAGCATAGAAGAAATCAACAGGTTGAAGGCTCAGATGGCAAGGACATTTGATATGAAAGATCTAGGAGCAGCAAGACAGATTTTGGGCATGGAGATTTTCAGAGACAGGAGCAATGGTAAGCTATGGCTATCACAACAGAAGTATATTGAGAAAATACTTTTGAGGTTTGGTATGAATAACGTGAAGCCTGTGTCAGTCCCTCTCGCTTCCCATTTCAAGCTTTCTTCGAGTTTATGTCCTAATTCAGATGAAGAAAAGGATTATATGTCTCGAATTCCATATGCTAATGTACTGTAGGGTGTTTAATGTATGCGATGGTGTGTACGCGACCAGATATTTCACATGCAGTTGGGGTTGTCAGCAGGTACATGGCAAATTCGGGTAAAGAACACTGGTTAGCAGTGAAATGGGTGATTTGGTATCTGAGAGGCACAAGTAGTTATTGTATCACTTACAATAAGAGTAGTGAATTTGTTTGCGGATATGTTGATTCCGATTTTGCAGGTGATTTGGATAAGAGAAGGTCAACTTCAGGGTATGTCCTTACTCTTGCAGGTGGAGCTATAAGCTGGATGTCAAAGCTACAGAACATTGTCGCTTTATCCACTACTGAAGCAGAATACACTGCTGCTTCGCATGCTTGCAAAGAGGCGATTTGGTTGAAAGGTTTGCTTGGTGAGTTTGGTAGGTTATAGGACAACATCAGGTTACTTTGTGATAGTCAAAGTGCAATACATTTGGCTAAGAATCCGGCCTATCATAGTAAATCAAAGCATATTCCAATTAAGTACCATTTTGTAAGACAGGTTATCACTAAAAGGGGAGTCTCTCTTGAAAAGGTGCATACAAAGGAAAACTGTGCAGACATGTTCACGAAACCAGTTTTGTTAGAGAAGCTACGCTGGTGTTTAGCTTCTCTTGTCTTGCAGAAAAGATAAAATAATAATAACAGGGCATCAGACTAATTGTTGTCAAGGTGGAGATTGTTGAGATTTTCTGTTTTGTATAAGATAGGCAAAATCTCAGTAGATGACAACAATAGGAATCAGTTCCTAGATTAGCTCCAGTTTGTTGGGAGGGAGTTAATGCATCCTAAATTTGAGTTGAGAGGATTTATGAGGCAGTTAGATTCTCTTTGCTATATAACAGGTATCCATACGGATTGTTTGATGAGGGTGTGAGAGTTTGTGAGGATTTGATTTATGTAATCTCCTGTTTGATTAATAAGAATTGTCGATGCCTATGTTTGGTGGACGTAGCCCAGATTGGTTGGGTGAACCACATTAAAAGCTGTGTCTCCTATGCTTGATTTTATTTGCTGAGTATTTGTTTTCATTAACTGTGCATCTGATCTCCAACATATGAGCATTATGAGTTTGTTGTCGTTACATTTGGTTTGAGTAATGCTCTAGCTACATTTATGTGTTTGATGAATAGTGTGTTGTGTCCTTGTTTAGACAAGTTTGTTATTATATTCATTGATGACATATTGGTATATTCTAAACATGAGTAAGAGCATGCTGATCATTTAGCAGTAGTGTTGAGGTTGCTAAGAGAGCATCTGATGTATGCTAAGCTTAGCAAGTGCAACTTATTTTAGACTAAAGTACACTACTTGGGACATGTTGTCTCCAAGGAAGGCATTGCAGTAGATCCAGAAAAGATAAGGGTCGTCATGGAGTGGGAAGCTCCTAAGAATGTAGATGAGGTGAAATCATTTATGGGATTGGCAGGGTACTATAGGAGGTTCATCAGGAACTTCTAATGCATTACATATCATATCACATCATTGCATAGGAAAGGTAAGAAGTTTGAATGGACAGAGGAATGTGAGGCTATTTTTGAGCAACTGAAGTAGTTGTTGACACATGTGGCAATGCTGAAGATTGTCAATCTAGACAAGGAGTTTGTAGTGTGTACAGACACTTGCAGGAGAGGACTCGGTGGAGTTCTCATGCAAGAAGGACATGTAGTGTGCCATGAGTCACAAAAACTAAATGAGCACGAGTAGAACTACCTAACACATGATCCTGAGTTGGCAGCAATCATACATGCATTGAAGATGTGGAGACATTATCTTTTGGGTAGATGGTTTGTGCTTATGAGCGATCACAGTGGGTTGAGGTATTTGTTTAACCAACCAAATCTAAATGCTAGGCAAGTTATATGGTTGGCTACCCTTAGTGAGTTTGACTTTGAGATCAGATATATCAAATGGAAGGAGAACCAAGTTGCAGATGCTCTTAGCAGAAAGGTACGGGTAAATCATATAGCAACTATGATCTCTTATGGGACAAAGTCACATGATAGGGTCTTGCAAGTAGGACAGCAGGATGACAAATACATGTAGATCATGCAAAGGTTACAACAGAGTACAATTATAGGTGATCAAGATGAAGACTATCATCTCATGGCAAATGGTATGGTGAGATTCAAGGATAGGATCTATGTGCCGAATTGCAGTGAGCTCAAGAAGCTTATCTTGAGGGAGTTTCACATCAAGCCATACGTGGGTCATCCAAGATATCAAAAGACGTTGACGGTGATAAAGAAGTTTTACTATTGGATGAATATGAAGAAGGAAGTGGCAGAGTTCATGGCTAGATGTTTAGATTGTCAGCACGTAAAGATGGAATGCAAGCATCTAGGTGGTTTACTACAGCCTATTTCAGTTCCAGAATGGAAATGGGAGATCATTTCCATGGATTTCATCACAGGTCTTCCGAGGAGAGTAAAGCAGCATGATTCTATTATGGTCATGGTTGACGGGTTGAAAAAGGTAGCTCACTTCATTCTAGTGAAGACTACATATTTAGCGAGTGAGGTAGCACAGGTTTTCATCAGAGAGATAGTGAGACTGCATGGTGTTCCAAAGAAAATTGTGTTGGATAGGGATGCAAAGTTCACTTCCAAGTTTTGGAAGAATCTATTTGTAGGATTGGGTACATAGTTATCCATCAGTACAACTTATCATCCTCAAACATATGGACAAACAAAGAGGGTCAATAGGATTTTGGAGGATATGCTGAGGATGTAAAGGATGCACAACAAAGAAAATGGGAGGAGTATCTTCCTTTGGTTGAGTTTGCATGCAACAATGGTTATCAAGAATCATTTAGGATGAGTCCTTTCGAGGCATTGTATATGCTCGTAGACATGGAGCAACGAGTGTAGGTTATAAAGAGGAATCTAAAGGCAACACATGATAGATAGAAGAGCTATGCAAATAAGAATAGGTTGTTCAAGGAGTTTTGGGTTGGGGAGCATGTGTATTTTATGCATCAAGCCCGAGAAAATCTCTTTGAGGATTGGTTCATGTGCCAATTTGGCACCAGGGTATTGTGGACCTTTTAAGATCTTTGAGAGGATTGGACCAGTGGCATATCGACTTGCACTACCTCCAACAGTGAAATTCCATGATGTTTTCCATGTTTCATTGCTTAAGAAGTATATAAAGGATGTTTATCATGTTATTGATTGGTCTGTATTGTAGGTGAAGAAAGAAGGAGAGTTCCAGACGGAGCCTCAATGCACTTTCAGTGGAAACATCTCATGATCAGGAACACGGCCATAGAGAAAGCTAAAGTGCATTGGAAGCACTTTGGGCCTAAAGAAGCTACATGGAAGATGGCAGATCAGATGTGGGCCCTATATCCTTCATTATTTGTCGGTTGAGGCAAAGTGGTTTTGGTTGATGTTGGTAAATGTTTGGCATATGTCTTGCTGATGTTTTGGTATATGTATATATATGTATATGGATGTAAATACCGCCACAAGATAAGTTATAAATCTCCAATAAGCGGTATGGGTGTCATATTATTATGGTTGTTATATTGTCATGTTGTCATGATGTTTTGCTTTTGAGGAGGTCTTTCATTGTAAATACTGCAATGAGATAACTTATAAAGCTCCATGGGCAGTTTGTTTTCTTTTCAGTGGTTTTGTTGAGGTCATGGTGTGGTTTAACACCGAGGATGGTGTTCCCCAAGGGGGAGGGTTTTGTAATAGCCCCAGTTAAAAGTTCATGTAATAAAAGTTAATAAAGGCAAAATAAGACCACGGTTAAGGGACACTTATTCCAAGTTGAATGTTGGGAAAAGATATCCTAGTGGGCATCACTAGATGTGTGTTTTGGCTAAGGAAAATTAGAAAAGGCTAAGGCAAAGGCATTAAAAGGCAAAAAGGAATTTTGGCACATTTATTTATGAAAATAAAGGAAATTAGGAGAAAAGTAAGGTGAAAGGTCACAGGTTGCATGTGAGGAGGAAATTGAAGGAAAATAATGGAAAATGAAGAAATTAGAGGCCTCATGCATAAAAAGGCTTTTGAGGATCAGTTCATGGCTTTTGTCAAGTTCAAGTTTGGAGCTCTCTCATTATTCTCTCTCTCTCACTCTCTTGGTCACTTAGAGTTTTCTTGGAGCACTCTAACTTTGGATCAAGGAAGGAAAAGAAAGCAAAGGGAAAGGAAGGCAAGCAAGGATCAAGGAAAGGAAAGCAAGATCAAGCAGCTTCAGCAGGAATACTTGCAAGTAGCCTTTTGCATGTGTGATTTCCTAGCTCATTTGGACATGCATGGCTTTGCATGTTGGTGTATGGTTCTCTTGTTGTTGGTGGCATGGTTTTTTCGGGTTATGATAGTGGTTTTCAGCCTAGAATTTCCTTTTTACGGATGGCATAGTATGTTGGGATGTTTATTTCGATTTTTGAGCTTTGGTTTACCGGATGGATTTCAAAATCCAGGGCAGAGGTTGTCTCAGGTTCCATTCCCAAAGGCCTAGGAGTCCCTTGACCGGTTTTAGCGGGATACACAGTAAAGCCTGAGGGAGATATATCGGTTTAGGGCCTAGTGATCTGGGTTTGTATTGCGATAAATCCTGAGAGACAAGGAGATGGAAAATTACTCAAGGATAGTGATGGATTTCGAATGGCAATCCAAGTTCTGTTCAGTTGTGATTAGAGCATCGGTTTTGGTGTGATCACAGTTTGATGAGGGTGGAGGTGGTTTAACCTATGGATTCCATTGGCTGTTCTATGAGATCCCACATTCATGCTTGGAATATGGCACGGGGGTGACTGGATGAAAGAGATATTTGGTTTATCCATGTCTATGTTTGGGTGGTACATGGAAGTCCCGAACCTGGTCAGATTTGCCTATGATTAATAAAAGCTAAGTTCTCTTACTTTGGAATTGATTTATATGTGGATGTAATGGTTGTCTTATCTCTAATATTTACATTGTTTTATGCTGGTTATAAGCATGGTTAAATGGCTGGTTCATGTCATTGTTATTTCATGTATTTACCTGTAACTGTTAAATGGATGGATGCAATACCTAATTGATGATGTAGTAGTTCAATGGAGAAGGAGGTGATCCTTCTGGTTATGTTTCATAAGTTGTTTCAATCATTTTTCTTTGTCTTGTATCCTAGACCTGTAGGTTGCATTGATGCCAAGTGTTTGACGGAATGTCAGTCTCGGTTGGGGATGCTCAGGCCTAGTGTAAGGCCCCACCTTACCAACCACCAATATTATACTAAGGTTGACTCAAAATGTGATTTAAGTTTAAGTTTTTAAGAAGTAAAAGTTAATGCAAGGTCCTATATCTATATTTTTGTTTTTATTTTTATTGGTATTATTTACACTACACACTAATTTCTACTAACTAACTAATTCATGGTAATATTAAACTTCTCATTAAAGCTACATGGTCATGGTTCCTCAAGATCCAAAACTCACAACCATAAGTCTTAAAATCACATTTAAATGATAGAGTCTTTAGCGGGATAAATAATATCAATCTTTACAAACCACAATTTCCAATAAGCTAATTGTTCATTCTATTGCAATTAAAAGTGTTTAAGAGAGACTATTTTGTTCTAGATAATATGCCTATGAATTCTTTGGTAAAAAAAAGGGAAGAAAAATAGGATAATTCAACTTCTAAAGGAGTGGTTTCCAATTATTATGAATTCATATGTGAGCTAACAATTACAACAATTCACCTACCCAATTTGCCTTCCATGGATTTTTAATTCAATGGAATCATCATGCTTATTCTTTGAGATATTTCCAGAAACACCTTGGTTGCAAATCCTCAATTCACTTAGTTATATTAATAGACAATTCATAGATGTAATTAGCTACAACCATTGAAGCATTATGTCAAACAGTTTGCAAGCATGAAATGTGTAGCCATTGAGGCATTTTGTGAAACATTTACAACCATAACCCTTAAGGCAATTTCACCACAATTAACTAACATGAATCTAAGATTACATAACTTCTATTTCATTGTTAGTAATGCCAATAAGTGAACCTAATACATAAGTAGAACTGTCATCCATATTGATTTCTACATATACAAAAATTTTGGCACATAATGACTATAAATATTTAAGAATTTTTACAAATAGCTCGCAACGATGTAGCTACAGCCATTGGAGAATTTTGAACAATGGTTAACAGTCACAAAACAAGCTGCTAGCTATTAAACTATCAAACAAGCAGTCACAAATTATTTAAACTATCAGTGTATTAACCATTGAGACTTTAAAACAAGAATTCCAAGTTTATATAACATACTAGTTTTATAAAAAGAGATTACCAAGTAAATCACAGCGAAAAAAAACAATAAGGCAAACCACCAAGCAGCAACAACAAATCTGTAAAATATAGCAGATTACAGAACCAGATTCTGAAACTCTGTTTTTTGAAACCAAAGTTGGGGCGAAATGGCCAAAAGGTACAGATACCCCCTGAAGTTAAAATGAATCGAAACAGAAATGCCCAAAAACGCGATTATTTAAAACCACAAGCAAAAACAAATTCCTACTATCTCATTTATCCCTTTTGTCAAACATATAATGTACAAACTTATCTACAACTGTAAAAAGAGAAGGAAAAACCAAATTGATGCTATTAACATGTTTTCATAAAACTCATGGCAGCCTGAATGCTTCATCCATTAAGACATTGTGTAAATCAACTTGCAATGAAACTGTACTAAAAAACTTACATAAAATAAACTACAATTATTGCAAAATTCCTTCAACATTTAGTGTACAACATTTGATATACATCTAAGTTTAAGTCAACAACCAAATAAGTAAAAACCATGTAATGAACTACAAAAAAAAAACACAATATAACGTTGTCAACAAACCTGGCAGTGAATTTCTACAACTAAAAAAAAATGGGAGTATGCTCCAGCTCCAATGAGAGTATACTCCAGCTCCAATATCCTTATCAACTCATTGTGAACCACCTGGTTTTCCTCCCTGTTAGTGTCAGTCTTTCCAGCCTTCCTCCAGTGATCAAACGTGCTCTTACAAAGTGATTTTGAAGTGTCAAGGTCAAATTTTGTCATTTCAAAGAGTTTTCAAGCAAAATTTGGTCACTAGGCATTAGGTCTAGGGTTTGCTTTCACTCCTTTCAAAATTGCCCAAATGTCAGTCTATGTCACTATTCAGCTGAGTCTATCATCATTCATAGGGTTTTCATTATCATGTCAGTGTCTAATGAGTCATTTTACACCTTGTTCATGCTTCAGTTGCGCCTAGGTAAGGTCATTTCCCTCTCCTAGGGTTTTGAAGGCATTTTCTCTTGTGCGGTCAAATCATCGGCAAAAATTGTATCCTGATGTTCATACACCTTCCCCTATCCTTAAAGTACCTTATCAAACACTTCCCATCCCTTAGATCCGCCAAATTCCTCATTTTTGCACAAACCCTAGTTTCTAGCTACAACTTGGCAATTTTCTAGGTTTGGCCTGTGTTTTGCCCTTTTGGACCCCTTCCCCTCACTCAATCTATGATATTCCACTTTCCCCTGCTTCCTAACATTCCTCCCTACTCCCAAAAATTTCCTCAAGAATTTATAAGCCCCTTATCCCCTTCATTTCGCTTCATTTCGGCAAAATCCCTTGTTCCACACATCGGGATAAGTTTCACTCAAAAGATGTTTCAGAGCAATAAAAGATGAATTTGGGAAAACTGAGAGAGGTTGTTTTCCAAAACATGTCAAAGAAGAAAAACCTCCTTCACTTTTTGCACAGGCATCATGGTTTGAGAGAAATGTCAAGAATACCGTTGCCTCAGGAGAATCAAAGACACCTCTGAAGTGACCTTGGGAAAATCAAGTTTTCTCCTAGCTTGATTGGCCAAATGATTTTATTTATGGGTAAAATGATAACTAGACACAAATATCTTTCCAATGAGCTATCATGAGCTCAATTTGGGGTTGAGGAAGGCATTCAAAAGTTGACTGCAACAACACTCTTTCTTGAGGCAGCCATATTTGGCACTTTTTTACCAGTCTTGGGAGATTTGATTTTTGACAGGGAAAATTAACTTCAAATTGAAAAATTCCAGTTGGGTTGGAAATTAGACTCAAGTAATTTTCCAACGAGCTATCCTGCACCCGATTCCGACACTGGGAAGGCCTCCAAAAGCCTCCTGCAAAAGCGCGCGACATGTTGGGCAAGCGCAACCTGTCAGGGGGGTCTTACCAGTTGGGAAAATACATTGGCGCGACCTGTTGGGCGCGCGCGACCTATTGGGAATTCATCCACAAAAAATTTCCTGTAAACTGCCAAATAACCCCAAACTTCTTCAAGATTGCAGGTTTTCTCCACCAACAGGTCGTGCACCGCGCGCGACCTATTCGATGGGCAACTCCATTTCGGGAAAACTCAGCATTTTTTGATTTGTCATGCAAAGATACACCTGCTCAGCAATTACCAAGAGATTTCATCAAGTTTTGAGCCTCCAGAAGGTCAAAAAACATGCAAAAAATGACTTTCTGCCACGTTTTTGACACACAGGAAGCAGTCTTGGGAGATTGCAATTGTGGAGGAGCAAATGGCCACCAAATTCAGAAATTCCACTTGGGTTGGAAAGTAGACATCCAGACCTTTCCAACAAGCCCACTTTTGCCTCATTTGGAAACCTGGAAGTGCCTCAAAAGCATCTCCAAAGTAGCACGACCTGTTCAGGATCAGGGCGCGACCTGTTGGGAAAGTTTGCCAATTTTTCATCTACAGCTCAGGAATTCGCCCAGCTTTGACCAGTTTTGACTTGTGATGGGATTTTTCACCCTCTTTGATGTAATTAATGTATTTTCATGTTGACATGACACTTATTTACCTATTCTAGAATATTCATTCATGAAATAGCAAACATTTATTGAATGAATTGGTTTCCTAGCTTATAGAGGCAAGTTCTTTTGACTGCCTAGATTTTAGTGCTCAGTTTAGAATTGGTTGAAACAGCTCCTAGAAGGATGAGATCGACCCCTAGAGGTAAAGAAAGATGTTAGCTTGCCTATATTATGTATTTTCTTAGTCATTTTCAGAGGTTGGAGAGGTTGGACTCTTGAGGGAGAAAACTCTATTGTATTATTCATTGTATCTCTGCAATTTTGGCAAAGGAAGAAAGACCAGGGTTTTGCAGTCCTTTTTGGGATTCCTGTGGTTACATGTATTGATGGTGTGTTTCTCTTTGTACTTGTAAGTTTGTTATGTGATTCATCTTCTTACTTTTCCTTCTCCAAATTAGGCAAATGAAGTGTTAAAGTAGAATTCATGATTGCCATGCTCTGCTTTTAAGTTTGCTTAATATTTATGTTTTCATCTGTCTAAAGAGAACTCTTGAAGGTTTCTTGCTCTCTTTAGCCCCTCACCGGTCATTCCTATCCATTCACTTAATTCAAAGGCATCAATACAGTCTCCTACCTCGCCCCAAAGAACCCCCTGCAAAAACTGTGTCCAATCCCCGCACCCAAAATTGCCTTTCCCCGATTTTCCACCAAAATCTTAAAACTTCCCAATTCAAACCTTTTTATCAGTTTACTAGTCTAAAATCAGTGTTTCCTCATTGGTTATCTCGTCCGTTGAAGATCCCTACCGAGATAGACCGGAGAGAGCCCTCTCCTACCCCGTAGGGCTAGCTACGAGGCTAAGTGGTTTGATGTTGCCTTGGAGTTTACCTTTCTCAGCCTGAGGTGAAATTTCAAGCGCTAACACTCCCAACCATATCTAGGAAGAAATTCTCCCCCTAGAACCCCCGAGCTGCCAAATCTCACAAGCAGTACCAAAAGACAACAGTAGAGAGATTTGCAAGGCAAACTAAGGAGCAAATTTTCACTTCCTCTCAATACCACTCATGGCCAACCTAAATAGCTAGAGATCTTAGGATTTTAATAAGAATTTCAGATTTATTATGGAAGAAATTGGCTACTCTCCATATCTCTCCCTCTCATTATTTTTCTCAAGTCTATTCCACTCTTGGCATCCTAATCCACCCCAAGTGAGAATACATGAGACACATATATAGGAGGAGCAACCAATTCTTGTCATAAAGGAGAAGTAATGTGCATGCATTGGGGAGAGGTATGCATGCCTTAGTTAAGGAGAATGTAACATATGCATTAAAGAGAGCATAAAAGGAATATTTTATGACATATTTTTAATGGGTGAAAAGGAATATGCCATTCTTTAATGAGTGCATAAAATAGAGTGTAATGAATTATTTAAAAGAGAGAGAGAGAGAGTTACATAGATCCATGAGAGTCATGAAGGAGATGTGTGAATTGATCGAGGAGATAAAATTGACTTGTAATTCCTTTTTAATAATAATATCATAGTCTGATAAAAGATAATAATAATATTAATAATATTGAGGATTCAATCAAGATTGAACTATTAGGATTGATTAATGATAAGTTAAGTCGTTTTTCTTCAACTACTGCTTGATTACCAATTTATGCAAGGTGATTTACTATTTTTGGAAAGTCGTGCTTAAGATGCTGGACATGACTTTCTGTTTTTATAAAGTCATTCCAGAATTGTGAGAATGAAAATTTATTTAAGGAAATTCATCCATGAGTGGTATTTTTCTTCTGTAGAATAGGGATTCTGCACCCCTATTTCATGCATCTCCATGGCTTAGTAGATTGAGGACTCCACGCCCTGATCTACTCCAAAGATCCAATATTCCACAACTTGATCTTTTTAAATATTTAGGACTCTGCACCCTAAATATACAAGACTCCACATCTTTATCTTTCTTGGATTTAGGACTCCACACCCTAATTTCCATGCCCTCTCATCTACTTTGCTTTGAAACTTTGTGTTTCTCCTTATGGTACTGATTGTGAGCTTTTACCCATCTAATGGTTCGCTGGTAAGGCCTTGTTCAAAGACCTGCACACGTTACAATATCATAGATCAAAGGAATCAAATGAATTTCATAATGAAATTAGCCTAATCACATTTTACCTAGAATGGTGCATGGCTTCCACAGTCATTTTGGTTTTGAAGAAATGAATTCCACAGTCATTTATAATTGAACATCCTTGTTGGAAAATGACCAAGTACCCTACCACATCCTGCTTAGTACAATATTAGACATATATAATCACACAAATCACGTATAATCCATAAATCATAATTAACCATCTATTTTGCATAACCATGAGCATCCATGGGTCTATGTGTCTCAATCTTGGATCACCATCCATGTCATACACCTGCTTCATAAATCAGATACAAAAAGAAAAACATATGTATAACATTTACTTAACCAAAACCATCTAATACATATAATCAATGGTGCCACATATAAGAGGAAATATAACTATATAAAACATTTTTCCCCAATCCAGTGATCAATCTACCATACATAAACATAAAAATAAATATAACAATGTATATAAAACATTATTCCTTAATCAAGTGATCAACTTGTCATATATATAACTCGTCAAAAATCACCCTTGATAAGAGTGACAAAACTATACTAGGAAAAAAATAGGACACTACACCTAGACCCAAGGTTGATTCTGATTGATCAGCATTGTTGTCATGTCCTTAATGAATTCTGAAGGTTATACCAAGTTTTGGGTAGAGGTTAGGATTCTGGGCTAGAAAAGTGGCTTAAATCCTGGGGTCGCTGGCACAGAACTGACAATTTTGGTCTACATTCATTGGCAAGTAGGCCTGTGAGAGAGACTTTAGGTTGTTGATCACTCCCTTGCCCATAGCATGAGACCGACTATGGCCTAAGAGATGCAGAACAATAGTGGGACCCAGAGACAAGTTGTCTGAGTGGCTAACTTATCTCCTGAGGGTTCTATTGATGATGTTGGATGACTGTGTGTGATGTTCCATCAATTCCACTTCCTTAATGTCACATAGGAGGTCGAATCTGATCATAGTAACCTCTCGTCTCATGTTTACCCCAGTTGTCATGGTTACTTTGGGTAGACCTGGGAGGGGGTGTTATAGATTGGTATCAGAGCATGGTTCACCCCTCGGATTGGATGGGAGGTGTGTGTTGGTCATGCATGCATGTCAGTTGCATGTGTGTCTCTTACACTTCTGTTCCATGTTCTTATTGCATTACACCATGTTGATCATGGTTGTAGTAAGGTTATCATGAGGAACTTGATGTGATTTTATGGAATGTAATGTCAGAAGTATATGAACGGCTACTTGATTATATGTAGCTTATACGCAGCTTGATTATATGCAACTTGATTACATCATTGTATATTGGATTGCATTCTTGATTGTTTGATTACATGTATTAGTCTTATAGGTTGGTTACAAGAATTGATTGCTTATGCTCGACTACATGCGATTATGCGCATGTGCAGTTGATTAGGCATTGCTTATGCATGTTGATGGTTGCATGTGGCAATGTGTACAATGGAATAACAATTGTTTTCATGCATAAGGTCATAGCATGCATTTTTGATATGGCCTTGAATTGATGATTTGACCCTACCTAGAAGGATGTTTATGTGTTGATGCATTTATTCGATAGATGTCTATATGCTATTATGATTATGTTATATATGTATCATGTTGATTGATGATATTGCAAACAAGATATCCTCCCCTAATTATGTGAAGGTACTTTGGTTTATTGTAATTAGTTTAGCTTACATAGTATGCCTTGTAGGAAAGAGATCAAATGGATAGCAAGGTGGTAGACTACATAGATCTCCCTATGCATCAAATCGGAAGCATGGTGTGGGGTATTCTTCTAATTTGGCAGACACATTGAGAAGCTTGTGGGAAGAAATAAGGAGTTGCAAAGCAAACAATGATAAAAGCATGCAGGCACAAGAGAAACAAGCAGAGGTGAATGTAATACTACTTCAAATTTTGTCAAATTTGTAGCGACAGTGGCCACTTCGGATCAGCCATGGGCAAGCGGACATAACTTATGGGGCATATGGCAATAGGTCTCCTAGTAGACATAGGTCTTATGGTGGGCACAAGTTGGATAGGTCTGACATGATTAGAGATGCCAGGCTTTTGGATACTCTAAATAGGAGAGGTACTAGACACAGGTATTATTCTAGTTCTGGTTCTGACATGAATCATGATCGTCATCATTGTCACCCTTACAGGAGGAGTAATAGGGGATACTTTCTGTATGATTTCAAGAATTCGAAGCCACCTACCTTTGATGGAGAGATGAAGAAATTGCAGGATATAGAGGCATGGTTGCTTGGTATGAGGAAAAACTTTTAATTACATGATTATTCAGAAAACATGAAAGCAAGGATAACCCTTTTTAGTCTCAAAGGCAAGGCATATATTTGGTGGTAAGATGTGAATAATGTTAAAGGTATTGATGAAGATGATTTGAATTGGCATGGATTTGGAAGGATCTTCAAGAAGAAGTACTTGTCGGAGAGGTACTATGATAACAAGGTTGAGTTTTATGAGTTTTGAATGGGTTCTATGACAAACGAGGAGTATACTATAAGGTTTTTAGAGTTGTTGAGATATGTGGCTTACCTCAAGGAGGAGAAGTCCAAGGTTCATAGATTCATCATTGGACTACCAATAGCATAAAGAGACCAAATTGAGTTCGATGAGCCTAGATCATTGGAGGAGGTCATTTGAAAGTTGAAGTATTGTTATGAGTAGTAGAAGTGCAAAGTTGAGATGAAGTGTGAATTGAAATGAAATGAGAAAGCTAAAGGAAAATGACCACCAAAGCGAGGAAGACCTCAAGATGCAGGTGAGAAAGAAAATGCAGTTCCTTACAAGAGATTCAATACAGCTGAGAAAGGACATGGAGAGAAACAGGCTAGAGATGTTGGTAGAGAACCATTGTAGTGTTGGATATGTGGTAAGGATCATTGTAATAAGGATTGTCCGCATTATTAGATTGGTGGTAGATCCCAAATCTAAAGTTCTCAGGAGGCGCATACAGTGAGGGATGTTGGTCATAGAATTCCTTGGATCTATGCAGCTGTGGACAACAGGCAGGCAGATCATCAAGCATCGATCATTGAGATGGACAGTAAGATTTGTGATCAAGTTGTTTCTATTTTGATTCATCCTGGATCTAACTATAGTTATGTTAATCCTAACATGGTGGATAAGTGTGGTTTGAGAAAACAAGTGCATGAAAAATCGTAGTTGGTATAGTTGGCTACAGGTACAAAGAAGCGAGTTCACCATTGGGTAAGAGCTTGTTCATTTGAGTTAAATGGTATGACTACAACAATGCACTTGAATGTGTTGCCATTGGGGTCGTATAGCATGTTTTTGGGCATGGATTGGCTATACCTTCACAGAACCAAAGTGGAATGCTTCGACAAGGCCATTGAGTGTGTGGATGATAGTGGGGAAAATAGGACTTTGCAGGGAAAGAAGAAGCCTACATCAGTGAGGATGGTTACTGCTATGCAGCTATGCAGGCTAAGTGTAGTCACAGAAAAGGTTGTGATGTTTGTAGCGCACATTTATAGTGACAGGGGTAAGGAGGTTGAGGATGCAGATGTGTTTAGCACGTACCCAGTTTTGCAGTAGTTTCAGGATTTTTTCCTTGAGGACATTACAGAGTTGCCACCTCACATTGAGGTATATTTCTCTATTGATTTAGTGCTAGGGGAGGCTCCAGCATCAAAATCACCTTATAGGATGAGCACACCTAAGTTGGTAGAGTTGAATTTGTAGTTAAAGGAGATGCTTGACAAGGGATACATTAGTGTTACACAAAAATATCGTCACCATGATTATTTGCAGTCAGTATGGGTCTATCATCACTTGTATTGTCCTCCTAAGCAAGTCTAGGACCTCAGCTCTTCAAATCAAGCTTTGAAAGTGGGAGAAAGACATTAAAATTCAATGTAACTCTGGTTCCGCACTTTCTCTCATGGTCACCTGCGGTCCCGCACCTTCTGTGTACAAAAGCTGCGTACCTACCCGCTCTATTCCTAACGGTGCAGGTGCGGACCCTTGTGAAAGTCAAAAGGCGCAATTTGTATCTTAAAAAACTCACTTTGGGTTAATTCTAGAGTTTTCTAGAAGGAGTTTTGACGTGGATTGTTCGCTCTGAGGTGGTTCATGCATCCCAAAAGAGAAGGAGCTAATCTCTTGACTAAAGGAGCTATCCCTTTGAAGGAGGGCTTTATCCCTTTGAAGGAGGACCTAGTAACTTCCCTCCATTGCACTATAAATACAGGCATTGGGGTGAGGACTAGGGAGGTTAGAAGCTGAACATTTTGAGGGTAAATGCTGGTGAAATTGAGACTCTTTGGTTGAGCTTGAGAGGAGAGATCACATACCTCTTGGTTCCATTGGAGAGTGAGTGAAACTTGTCAAAGTAGAGGAGACATCTTGTTGGACCCTGGGAGGAGCTTGTACAGCGTCAAGGCAAAGGTTGTAAGGTTCTTCTTCTTTTGAATTAATACAATCAAACTCATTTTTCTCAACAAGTATCTTATGTTATTTGTTTCATGGACTCCTTGACTTTCATGTTAAATATGTTTTATGCAATTGGTTTTTCAGGTGCTATTTAATGTGTTTGCCTTGTTTGTGTTTCCAGAATCGTGAAAAGGAGCTCATTTGGATCAAAGGAGCGAGGCCATCCACAAGCTTGCATTGGACCAAAGGTAGGCCCTAAAAACCTTTGTTTTCTATTGTTTATTGAAGCATATTTAGAGAAAGATAGTGTCTGGTTGGTTTGCTTGTCGTTAGGTCTTCTTTAGATTCTAGGAAGGTCTATCTTGTCTGCAAGATCGACTCATTCCGCGCGACAAAATGGCGACCATACTGGGGAGCTTGATTGTTTTCTTTGTCTATACTTTGACCTGAGAAACTATTTTTCCTATTTCTGTTTTTGACTTGATGATTGTGGGATTGGGTGAATTTAGTTAATTTTGAGTTAGTTTTCATTTTTCATAGTTTTGGGAGAGGTACGCACCCTCTGAGTTAGGCACAGTGCGTACCTGTACGCACTTTTCCTTTGTGCACAGAGCGTAGACGCACCTGTGTAAACAGGTTGCCTGCGTACCCTGTCAAAAATTTGAAAAATTTTAAATTTTCCTCTTTTTTATCAGTTTAGAATTTGTTTATAGGTTTTAGCCATTGCCCAGACCTGCTTGTTCCCTGTCAAAAACTTTCCTTGGTTTGATTTCATTAGCATTAGGGTTTTAGGTGGAATTCCTAGGAATTTTGCTTGTTGGGTTTGTTTTTCGTTTTTGGTTGTGTAGTGGCTCTGAGCTTAGAAGCCCTAGGGACCTCAGATTACCTTGGTGTCTACTGGTCTTCTTATGAGTCTGACCATTTATGAAATCTCCCCTTGTTGAGGAATTCACTTTGAGTTTTCTCATTTCAAAATTTCGAAAAGCTTGTAGTTGAAAGTTTGGAATTTTCATTTTTACAAAAAGAAAACGAAAGATTTGTTGTTTTTTGATTAATTGTGATTCTGCATAAATTAGTCCTTAGCTCACATTTAGCTAAGTAAAACATCCTCAAAAAGACTTTTAGTAGGCTTTGAATTCAAGTAGCTTTTTATAGTTTGTAGCTCTCAAAGTTAGTCATTTTCATTAGTTTTGAGTGTTTTATTTACAAAATATAAAAAAAAAATCTCTTTTGGAAAAGTTTGTTTTTGTAGTGATTGAGTGCTTTGAAAAGAAAAGGGAAATTTGTGTGAAATAGCTAGTTGTCTCGTTTTTGAGTGCTTTGGAAAGGGAAAAGCTCTTCTTTTAATTTGTTTAATTGAGAAAGATTTGTGTTTACAAAGTATTTGCATTCTCAAACTCTTTCTTAGTTTAGAAGTTCATCGAAGAGGAAAGATTGTTTAAATCATCTTAGGTGCATATTTTTAGTGATTTCGAGTCGAGTATTTACACCACGAGTTTCATCTCCGCCACCTCTTGACTTAAACAACAACCACTAAAATTAACGCTTAAAGTAGAATTCACTTAGTAACATTTTATTTCTAGGGCTCTGATACACCAACTTAGCTTAGGCTAGTGTCTTGGAGTAGGAGAGTAATTAACTCTCCAAGACAGTAAAAACAAACAAGTAGCTGTATCTTGTGGTAGGAAGAAATCCAATTGTTGCATTTATGCTCTGGGAAAGCTCCTCTTAAAGGAGAAGCATGAGATCGTGTCCGAACCAGTGTGGGAATCAATCCTTCCTCATTGGGAACGACGCCAGATATTCACGTATTAAAAACGGTAAACCTCAGATTAACCATTGTCGAGGAGCCTGGGGTCACTTGTTGGTAAACCTTGGATTATGTCAAGGAGCCTTCAAGGGGATTGAGCTTGCTACTCTGCCCTTGCGTGCGTATCGGATTGTAGACTGTTCCCCCAGGTGTATTTGTCTCAGTTGGTAGCCTTAGTGACCATATTCTTTAGGATTCTTCCTAAGGTGACAGTGGTGGGAAGATCCCACTGTACCTGGAGCAGACGTCAGCTAGACTCACTTGGATTTTCTGGGGGGTTCACTTCACTCGAGACGGTTAAGTGGAGGAACTTGGTGCAGTCTATTCAGTAAGCAGGTTGTCGGGGTAACTGTTCCAACCGCCATTTCTGTACTGAATTCTGCGACGTTGGATTTCATCACCAACTAGTGTTTTCGGTCCGGAAAGTTACTGTTTGTGTGTGTTTGATCTCTAGATTCTTTAGGCGTGTGATTCAAATTTGTTTGGTTCGTTAGAGGCTTTAGGTGTTTTTCATTGAGATTTTACTTTGTTTGCGTGTGAAGTAGTTAAAGGTTTTTAACTGTGGCTGAATTACCAAGACAGTCCCGTAGACTTCGGGGCCAGTCTCCTGAGTTTGTAACCATGGCTGATTTACTGAGGAAGTCCCGTAGACTTCGGGGCCAACCTCCTGAAGAAGTCCCGAGCCATCTTGAAGGCTTGAAAGTCCTCGTAACTCCTAGTGGAAGTAAAGTTGGGTCACCTGAAGAAGGAGAGTCTTCGTTGGTTGTACATCCTGATTACCAAACTCTAGAAACAGGTTATAATCCTGAAGCTATTTCGGTTTCCGAACTTGCTGGTAGCTTTTCATCTACTAGTGATATAGGCGAAGAACCTGAGATATCTGAACCTGTTACTCCAACATCGGGGTTTGTCTCTCCAACTTCTAGTGCTCCTAATTCACCTAGGGTAGAAAGAGTAATCACCGAAAATCTTCCTTCTGGTTTGATAGCTATTGAAGAACTTGCTCCGGAAGAAGAAGTAGGCATCCCTATCCCTGAAAATCAACCTGTTATTGATCTAAGGGAGCGTGAATCAATTTTTTACAGTCCACCTAGAAGTACTACTTGGTATATTTCTTTAACTAATTATTTGGAAAACCCAATGTTAAGTTTTTCACCACCTCGTGCTCCTTATCATCCTAGAGGTTTTTATACTCCCGTAAATATGTCAGGTCAGTCGTCCAGTTTACTCAATCGCCTGAATCTTTTTTGTACGGCGGTCCTTCTGTTCCCTCTAGGTATCAGTCACTTTCTAGTACTTTTTCGAGAGCATCTCCTCAACCCATTGAACAAGGGTTATTCACTGGAAGCAATGGTGCAAAGCCGTTGAGCGTAGAAGACATTCTTATGATGTCAGGTTCTATTCCCAATTCTCAACCTCAAGGTGGCCAGTTACCGCCTGGGGGGCAGCCTCAATTAACGCCTGGGGGGCAACCTCAAGGTACACAATTTGCATCTGGGGGGCAACCTCAAGGACAGTACGTGCCTACGGTACAATACGTTCCTCAAGGTCAACCCCAGACTCAATATGTACCCCAAGGTCAACCCCAGTATCAATTTATACCTCAAGGTCAACCTCAGTATCAGTACATGCCTCAGGGGTATCTACCCCAAGGTCAGTACTCGAACCAAGGTTTCCAACCACCCCAAGTTCAATCTTATGTTCAAGGGACGGGAAATGTACCTTTCAATTATCAAACCTACCCTCAACCCGGTTATGGTCCTCAATATTCTCAACCTATTATGGGTTAGTACCTCGGAATGAACATAGTGTGGGATCCATCGCAAACTCAACAGGTGTTGCAGCCAAATATACAGTTGTCATCTCAAACTAGACAACCCTTAGTTTCTGGTTCACCCCAGCAACCAGTCCAGTCTAATATTCAAACTTCTGTACCTTCGGTAGTTTCTCAGTCTGGGCCTACTGTGCCTCGTACTCCATCTCAAACGACTGCTGCAACTGCCGCAACATCTGTTCAATCTACCCCACCTACATCTGGAGTATGGACAGCTCCGGTTTCTATTGTTCCAGTATCTACTCCTCAGACATCTTTATCACCGTCTGGATCCACGATTCAAACTACGGTTCAGATGCCTGTAGAACAACCTGGTTTAAGTACGGTTGTCACAAGTCAACCACAATTCACTTATCAACCGTACCAAGGACAGTACCAATTCGGTCCTGCTGTCCAGCAGCCAGTTTATCAGTATCAACCATATCCTGGGTACACTTATCAACAACCTCAACAACCCCAGTACGGTTCGGTTAATCCTGGTTTTCCAGGAGGATACAATATCCCGAACGCGATTCCTATTCCTATTTATCCTGGATATCCTTCTCCTGGGGCTGGTCTCATGACCCAGAGTTTTAGGGATCCTAATCGGCAGCTACCGTTTATCGCAACTTTGGACTTACCAGACTTGTCGCGCCTAACGAATGATCCAATTAATTATCTTCCGTTTTGGCCACCAATGCCGAATGAGTTGCCCAGTGACATTCCCAAGTTCGAAGGTAAATCTGGAGAGGACCCGTCGAACCATGTGATGACTTACCACCTCTGGTGTGCGTCTAACTCCATCACAGATGATTCGATCCGTCTTAGACTTTTCCAGCACACTCTAATTGGTCTCGCGGCCAAGTGGTACATTGAGTTACCGCGAGGCACTTTTTATAATTTTAGTCAGTTAGCTACCTCGTTTTTAACTCATTTCCAATTGCCTGTCCGATATGACAATGGCACAGAATTGTTAACTTCGCTAAAACAATCGACATCCACATACATTTCAGATCATATTCATGAGTGGAGACGTCGACGACGTTTAGTGAAGGTATTTATTCCGGATCAAATCTTGGCTGAGTGGTTTGTAAAATCTTTGTTGCCAAGGATCACTGAAGATGTTGCTAAAGCCGGAGTTGTTACTGAGGAGCAAGTGATTGCTCAAGCACAGTACCTTTACTTGGTCTATACTCAGTCAGGTACGTTACACGAAAAGATCCCCGATCTTCCCAAGTCAAATCAAATCACTGCAGCTCCTTTGGGATCTCATGCCGCTGACGGTATTATTGGTACGGTTAACACTAAAAGTAAGAAGAAATCTTCCAAGAATTCTTCTCCTATCATAACCTTGCCTGATTCCCCAACAGGAGATTCTTCTGCAGAGGTTTCCGCCGATATTCACGTTGTAGAATCATCTACGACTAAATCGAAATCCGGTGGAAAGAAGAAAGGAAAGAAGAAGAATAAAACGGACAAAAGTTCAAAAGAGAAATCTGAAAAGGCGGAATCCAATGATGCAAAGCGCAAACCTCGTTATCCATGTCTCATTTGTGACGAAGAACATTTTACAAGAGACTGCCCTCATCGAGCAGAGGTTTCGAAGATCGTCAAAGGTTCCCAAACTCCTGCTGTTTTGAAGGATCCATTTCCAAATCAAGATAGCAAGATGATAGGTTCTTCCTCGAGTGCCAATGAAGAACCCATATTGATGATGTCCCATGTAAGGATTGCGACTCGATCGCAAGATTATGGTAGTAAAAGTCCTGTTGATGGCAAAGAAGCAGAATCTTCTCATTCTAATCCATCAACCTCAGCTCCCGGTTCCGATCCACTACAGATCGAGAAACCTAATCCAGACTTAGTAATCAAACCGCCCGCCAAGGTATACTTCGAAAGTCAGCTTTCAATCCACATGCGAGAGCGGCTCAGAATTATAACATTGTCGAGGATTTAGCTGTTTCACCCTCAGCAATTTCGGCTTTGGAAGTGCTGCAATCATGCCCAGCACAGCGTAACTTACTTTTGTCGGCTATAGGAGCTGTTGATGTTCAGGACCCGAACCTAATAATCTTTGATCTAGAAAATAGTACATCGCGGTTGCCTCATCAAATGGCTTTCCAGATCCCAGTGATAGTAAAAAACAGGCCTATTCATCGAACTGTAATTGATGAGGGAGCCTCAACGTGTATTATGTCGATATAGTGTTGGAGATCGCTTGGTTCTCCTTCACTAAATCAATCCCCGACAATTCTTAAGGCCTTTGATGGCCGTGGGTTTCATCCTTTTGGCATTCTACAAGATTTTCCTATAGGGGTTGAAGGAAAAACCATTAGTCTAGATGTGGAGGTGGTTGATGCCCCTCTAGACTACAACCTTCTCTTGGGTCGAAGTTGGTCTTACGCTATGACAGCGGTCGTTTCATCGGTCTTTAGAGTCATAAAGTTTCCACATAATGGAAAGATCGTAACAATAGACCAGCTGGCTTACTTTTCATCCGACCCAGCCTCTTCGGAGAGTATTCAGCATGTCGGTAAAACGACTATCCCATACAAGGATGTTGGAGTAGGATTAGTTAAAGATGCCGGTTTACTGGGAACTTTTCCTTTTCCTCCAATCAACGCATCATCTTCATTTGCAACTATTCATATGATTACATCAGACACCATTTTTTATGACGATCCTTGGATCGTTCCTTCTGAATCTGAAATAGACTCATTTGGTAATTCCATGCCTTTGAGTCCACATGAAATTGCCTATGAAGCCGTGCAGTCTTTTGCCGACCCGTGTTCAACCGAAAATGACTTAATGAATGTGGTCCGTGAGGAATCACTTTTCACATCAACCTCGGATTTAACTACGTTTTTTGAACTTGTTCACTCTGATGAGCAAATTCGTGAAATCCTATGTGTAGATGATTTACCATGGGAAGATCTCCATCACAGATCTTCGTTTTTACCTGAGGATGATCGTTTTGAAAATGATTTCTCATCAATCTTTACGACTGAATATGTCAAGGAACCTCAGAATCCAATGAAACATCCCGATTCAGAGTTAAATTTGGGAAACATCTCTCAAACTATTCCCATTGACATTTCGGTTAAGCCCGGAATTGTTGAGAACATTCATATAGGTGCCTCGTGTACAGATGACGAAATCCAATTATATAAGGCCCTATTTCAAGAATTACGCGACGTGTTTGCCTGGTCCTATGAGGAAATTCCAGGAATTGATCCCGCGATTGTTGTTCATGAGATCAAGACTTACCCGGATGCTAAACCCGTCCGGCAACGTTTGCGTCAGATTCACCCACGAAAAGCTGCTGCAATTAAAGCAGAAGTTGAAAAACTGTTGAAAGCAGGTTTCATTTATCCGATCCCGTTAACGGATTGGGTATCGAATATTGTTCCGGTTAACAAAAAATAGGGAACAATAAGAATATGCATCGACTATAGGGATATTAATCGAGCTTGTCCAAAGGACAACTACCCAACTCCTTATATCGATCAAATCATTGATGATTGTGCCGGCAGCGAAATATTTTCCTTTATGGACGGTTTTTCCGGATACAATCAAATCAACATTCTACCTGCCGATCAACCAAAAACGGCTTTCATTTGTCCATGGGGGACATTTGCTTATTGCAAATTACCTTTTGGGCTTAAGAATGCCGGAGCAACTTTTCAGAGGGCGATGTCTTATGCGTTTCATGACATCAAGCACATTGTGCAACCCTATCTCGATGACTTGCCTGCTCATTCATTACATCGAGCTGATCACCTCGTCCACTTACATGCAATCTTTATGAGGTGTAGGCATTATCGTATTCGGTTGAACCCACACAAATGTGTCTTCTGTATAGAAACGGGTCGATTGCTGGGATTTGTAGTTTCGAAAGCCGGCATTCGCGTTGATCCCTCGAAGGTCGAAGCTATTATCAATTTGCCTCCTCCTTCGAGTCTTCGCCAACTCCAAAGTTTGCAGGGGAAAGCAAACTTTTTACGACGATTCATTCCTAACTACGCCGAGGTTACAAAGGGTTTTACACGGTTGTTGAAACAAAATACTCAATTTTCTTGGGATGAGATAGCTCAGAAATCTTTTGATGCACTCAAACACGCGTTGACCCATGTACCGTTGTTGCATCCTCCCAACTACAACCAGGATTACTTTTTGTACCTCACCGCCTCCCATTCCACCATTGGAATGGTCTTAGTTCAGGAAGATGAATTCGGAACGGAACATGTGATATATTACCTTAGTCGAACGTTAAATCCAACTGAGCTAAAATACTCACATGTGGAGAAATTGGCATTGGCAGCCGTTCAAGCTGTCCAACGTTTTCGTCACTACATTTTACTACGCAAAACTACAGTCATTTCGGATTGCAACCCTATGATCTACATTTTGACCAAACAATTGCTAGGGGGAAAGTACTCTAAATGGATCGTTATCCTGCAGGAGTTCGACTTGGAGTTTGAGAAATCTAAGTCTAAGAAATCTTTAGTTTTTGCAAAGTTAATGTGTGACTTCCCGCGTGCTGACACGGACACTGTGGCAGAGGAGCCCATTGCGGACGAATCTTTGTTTCTACTCAGCACTTTAGATCCATGGTATGGGGATATCATCGTCTATCTCCAGACCCAATCCTTTCGGTCAGAAATTTCAAAGTCGGAACGTCGGAAAATTCGCTTCCAGTCCCAACAATTCAAAATTATTGGAGATACTCTTTATCGCCGTGGGGCGGATTCTATTTTTCGACGTTGCTTAACTCACGAAGAGGCTGAAAGGGTTCTAAATGACTGTCACTCTGGAGCATGTGGCGGTCATATGTCTGGGTATGCCACAGCCCAAAAGATATTGCGCGCTGGCTACTTCTGGCCGTCTTTATTTAAAGATTGTATTACGGCGGTCCGAAAATGCCACAACTGCCAGATTTTTTATCGTAAGATGCGCGCTCCACCCGCTCCTCTCCACCCTATAATTTCCGTTGGTCCTTTTGCCAAATGGGGTATCGATTTTATTACTTGTAACCCTCACTCGGCCGGGGGGCATGCGTATATCATCCTTGCGGTAGATTATTTTACTAAGTGGGCCGAGGCGATGCCTACATTCGAGGCAGACGGCAAGACAGCTGCAATTTTCGTGTTCAATCATATAATTGCTAGGTTTGGTGTCCCACAAGCGATAATCACTGATCATGGGCGTCATTTTCGAAACGTTATGATGACCGAACTTACAGGCCAGCTTGGTTTACGTCACGATAGTTCAACTCCTTATTATCCACAAGTGAATGGTCTAGTTGAGTCCATCAACAAAGTTTTAGTTATCATGATCCGACGAATCATTGGGATTCATCGGTCGAATTGGCACAACATGCTATTTTCAGCGCTTTGGGCGTACCGAACTTCAGTAAAAACATCAACAGGGTTCACTCCTTTCCAACTAGTTTATGGTTTGGAAGTCGTGTTACCCATTGAGTGCGAAATCTCGGCACTGCAAATGGCCATCGAGTTACTTCCAGCTACTTCCGAAGACGAAAAGAGTTTGCTATACTTAG
Source organism: Pinus tabuliformis (assembly GCA_031772625.1). NCBI lineage: Eukaryota > Viridiplantae > Streptophyta > Pinopsida > Pinales > Pinaceae > Pinus > Pinus tabuliformis. Next base: position 539,872,019 of record CM062805.1, on the reverse strand, counting down.
CTCAATTAGATGAGAATCGACGTGATGCTGCATTGGCGATCGAAACTCACGCAAAACGTATGAAAGCTCAGTATGATCGGAATGTGACCCCTCGAAATTTTTCGGAAGGAGACCTAGTGTTATTGTATGATCAAGCTAATGATAAATTAGGTGCTGGAAAATTCGTTCCTATGTGGCATGGGCCCTATATTGTCAAGCGAAAGCTAGCAAAAGGGGCCTATGAGTTGGTAGACTTTGACGGGGACTCTTTAGGTAAACCCAGAAATGGTCTTTACTTGAAGAGGTATTATGCTTAAAAGAATGGGTATGGAGATTTTTAGTTAGGTTAGTTTTTCTTTCTAGCTGGTGTGTTTTAGTTTAAAAACAAAAGTGTGCTTAGCTTAGAGAGTGTTTTTTCGTCATTATTCCTGCTTATCTTGGTTTTACTCTTGATATTGCAGATGTCAATGCCTCTCCAAACATACATTGGATTTGCTGATGGTGCTTGTCGGAATACACAGAACATCTCTTCCGCAGCTTGGGTTATCTATTCACCCTCTGACGAATTAGTTTCTATGCATGGGGTAAGCCTCGGTCAAACAACAAACAACATTGCAGAGTACAGTGCAGTGATTGAGTTATTATCTGAATCTATTTCATTTGAGATTCGGAGTTTGATAGTGAGGTTAGATTCTGAACTCGTTGTATTACAGCTTAATTGAGTGTATGCCATTAGAAATCCAGTGTTATTAAGATTATTTTTGAGAGTGCGTCTCTTGGAACGTGAGTTTTATTACATTGAATATCAGCATATGCCAAGGTCTTTAAATACATATCAGATGCAATTGCTTCTCGAATGTTAAATAGACATTTGCAATAATCATACATGTAAATTTAAAACCATTCCATAACATGATTTACAAGATAATCTGGTAAGAGTGATATATATATATATATATATATATATATATATATATATATATATATATATATATATATAGGAGTGTGTCAAAAAATACATCGTCTTCGATCATAGGTTGAAAAACACCTTATGATCGGCAAAAATGATAAGTACAAAAAACAAAATGTCACATGTGCCCACAAAAGGCGATCATCCTATCACTGGTGATGATCTCTATAAGAAACCATTGCCCGGGCCACCTTGCAAAGGAACCTCCTAAAAGGTCCCGGGACTCCAATCACATAGCGCTGAAGTCGACGAGGAATGTCGTCTATAGTGGTCTCAGGAATATCCCCTGTCAAGCGCTCAAGATGGCCCTCCAACTCAGCCAAAACCTCAGTTGATTCGTCATGTGGGGCTGGCAAGGGTGCAACTGGTTGTTTCCTCTCGAAAGGCCGGAGAACGGCTGGTCGCTGTGGACCCACATCTGCATTTTAAATTTTTACTATCAGTTTTGAGACGATGCAAAAAAAAAAAAAAAAATTAAATAGAAAAGTTGAAAAGGATTTTACCTGACTCGTCCCACTGCTCTCCTGGTGGAAGAGCCATGTCTCGGTCACCATGGAAATCTATCCCAGCGTAAGGGAAGTCCTGAACGGCAAAAACCTGGTTTTCCAACCATTGGAAATACTCAGGTTTGAACCGAGCAACCTCTGTCCTCTCGTCCGGGTGACGGGCCATGACTGCAACCCATCGCATTAGTTTGGGCTCTCGAGGAAGCCCAACTCCAACAGTAAGATGCTGTGGGATCAGCATAGGAACCCTCTCCAGGCCAAAACTCATGACCAAAGCCCCATAACCAAAGGTTTTTAGTCGTCCGTTCTTGGCCCTGGTCAGTTGGCCTTTCACATTGGCCAGCACAGCATTGCACCAGTTGAAGATGGTGCCTTGAAAGCAATCAACTGCCATACGCATCTGGGATCCAGTGGCAACATGTAATGCGGCAGCTCCGCAAAGTCTGGTGATAGTAAACGCAATCACCATGAGCTCAAGACGGGATATGGTTTTTATGTCTATCCCTTTGTCTTTAGCCTGGCTGTTGCAGTACTCTAGCCGGAGGCTATCGACAGACTAGCCACCTGGCCTAGTCCCGTATAGAGTCAATTCCTCGCCTCTCTCAGGCAAACCAGTGAAGAAATAAATGTCCTCCGGCTCGATTTCGAGCCGGTGCCCGCCAATGAAGAAACACTGGTCCTGTACGCTCCATCGGTCAACCAGCCACTGTAAGAAATCTACCTGAGCCCTCATGCCAGGAATGGTCCAAAACTTGTACAGTCCGCATGCCCTCAAAGCATCAAGTGAAGGCTGATGATTCCATGCGGCGGTATCCACGTCCTCATGCTCCCGTTCGCGCCAATCTAGCATGATATATTCTCTGCATCAAGAATAAAGATTAATTAGATTGCTAGAAAACTTTTTGATTGGTCCATTTTTGAGAAATTTTGGGTTAAAAACCCTTGCGGCGGGGTACGCACCCTCCACGTTAGACACAGTGCGTGGGTCCAAAATTTGTGTACACGGAAGGTGCGGACCCCGAGCTTTTTCCCAATGGAGAAAAAGTCGGGGTCCGCGGGTCCGCAATGGTAAACCTACGGACCTCCGCGCGCGGGTTTTGCGCCTAAAAACCCTCCTAAAAAATAAAATGAGGGACTAAATCAAAAAACTAAACGGTTGAAAATGAAGAGTAATATGATTACCTGGAGAAGACGGCGCTCGATTCCAACGGTTGGATTTTCCAAAATCTTCACGGGAAGTTTTCTAAGCAAAAACACTATTTTCTCACCCAAACTCGAACGGTAAAAATGAATTGTCAAAACCCCTTTTTATAAGTTTTTTGAGTAAATGAATTGCAAATTTGTTTATGTTTCACTTTGAAAAGGTATTTTACGACATTTTTATCCATTTCAAACAGGTATGAGTAATGTTTGTGTCTTTGTGCAGAATACAGGATTGTTCAGGCGAAATCTATCATTTTCAACGGAAAAACAAGTAGAGTCATATTTAAGCCCTTTTCTGACTCCTAAAACATGAAAAGATTGCCGAGCGTTTCTTTTACACTCGTTAAAACGGAATTAAAAGACGGTCCACTTACAGCTCTTTTTCGACCGTAAAAAACATGAAAAGATTGCCGGATTTTTGTCGTTTCAAATTCGATATTGGTTATAAAACGACGTGTCGTTGATCGCTTTTTTACTTTTTCGGATCAGTGACACTAATAACAAAAAGTACTCCTTGCTCGTAAAAGATCAAGCGGTTCTCTCAAGTATTATTTTATACTTTTTCGGGCTTGGGAGACACAAATTTATGAAAAAGGTCAACCCTGGAGTCTTCTTAAGTTTTTTTAGACTCTCTAAAATTGAAAAACATCGAGTTTCTCCTATACTGGACTCGTTAAAATTTCACAGTAAAGGACCTGTTCAATTACAAACAGGAACAAACCACTCCTTCTTAGGGTTCGAATTTAAACTAAGTTGGACTCATCCGAAGGATGAGCTTATAATCAAGCAAATGTTATCCCCCTCAAGCTTGTCAAAAATAAAGAGGTACTTGCCAGAAATGGTGGGGGAAAAGAGAGGAAAATGAGTCTGTTTGTCATACTTTGTAACCACTCTTGAACACGACACTTTTATTCACCTGGGTTGGGAAATCCTTTGCCTAACAGTTGATCAAACCACATTGAAAGTCTTCAGCTGGTTTCTGGGTATTAACTTTGGGTCAATTGTCACCAAGCCATCTGTTGTGTCGTTATGTGTTCAAGAGGTCACTGCCAATAAGCCATTCATCTGCAAAATATCTGTCATCCATCTTGACCTTCCCTGAGTCAGTCCTTGCAACTAAATTTCTTCAACTTGATCTATGATTTCGTGTTGTGGGCTTACCTACGACGGATCGCTTTCTATCGACATCAGCACATTATCTAGAAAGATGATCTAGGAATCATCAGTACCTTGAAATCTGCATGCCTCAATGGCAGGTTTCTCGCCTTTGACGACAGTTTACATCATTGACTTTCGATCGAAGGATTCCGTGACATGTTCGAAATCAACACATCTACTCACATCTCGTGGATTGTATTGGGTACTTTGAGAGCCATTGACATCACTAGTGGTTTCTCTCACACTTGTTAACAGTTTACATCATTGACTGGTAATCAAGTGGTTTCTACCATGTTCGACATCAACACATTTATTCGCATGGATAGAATCGTACTATTTCGGGATATAGAAATGAAGACCCTGGATCTAGTTTCCACCATCCAGGCTGCGAGGAATTTTGTATTCATTATGTTGTGGACTATTCATAAACAGATGGCTGCGTCCATACTGTGTTCACACGAGTCTATACTTATGATGTTTTACAAGATCATTCCTGTATCAGACAGTAGATAGGTTTTCTAGTTAGTTTTGATCTGAGTATGGGAATGCCTACCTCAGCGATGATATGATCTCATATATATATCTTGCATTGAATGCTTTTACAGGTTCCGACCGGGCTCTCCACAAGATAATCCTCGAAATGATAAAGTACTTCACTCTTCCTATATGATAAATGAAATCCTCATCTACTAAAGGCTTCGCACTTTAGGGGGCAATCTGTTACACAAAAATATCGTCACCATGATTATTTGCAGTCAGTATGGGTCTATCATCACTTGTACTGTCCTCCTAAGCAAGTCTAGGACCTCAGCGCTTCAAATCAAGCTTTGAAAGTGGGAGAAAGACATTAAAATTCAATGTAACTCTGGTTCCGCACTTTCTCTCATGGTCACCTACGGTCCCACACCTTCTGTGTACAAAAGCTGTGTACCTACCCGCTCTGTTCCTAACGGTGCAGGTGCGGACCCCTGTGAAAGTCAAAAGGCGCAATTTGTATCTTAAAAAACTCACTTTGGGTTAATTCTAGAGTTTTCTAGAAGGAGTTTTGACGTGGATTGTTCGCTCTGAGGTGGTTCATGCATCCCAAAAGAGAAGGAGCTAATCCCTTGACTAAAGGAGCTATCCCTTTGAAGGAGGGCTTTATCCCTTTGAAGGAGGACCTAGTAACTTCCCTCCATTGCACTATAAATACAGGCATTGGGGTGAGGACTAGGGAGGTTAGAAGCTGAACATTTTGAGGGTAAATGCTGGTGAAATTGAGACTCTTTGGTTGAGCTTGAGAGGAGAGATCACATACCTCTTGGCTCCATTGGAGAGTGAGTGAAACTTGTCAAAGTAGAGGAGACATCTTGTTGGACCCTGGGAGGAGCTTGTACAGCATCAAGGCAAAGGTTGTAAGGTTCTTCTTCTTTTGAATTAATACAATCAAACTCATTTTTCTCAACAAGTATCTTATGTTATTTGTTTCATGGACTCCTTGACTTTCATGTTAAATATGTTTTATGCAATTGGTTTTTCAGGTGCTATTTAATGTGTTTTCCTTGTTTGTGTTTGCAGATTCGCGAAAAGGAGCTCATTTGGATCAAAGGAGCGAGGGCATCCACAAGCTTGTGTTGGACCAAAGGTAGGCCCTAAAAACCTTTGTTTGCTATTGTTTATTGAAGCATATTTAGAGAAAGATAGTGTTTGGTTGGTTTGCTTGTCGTTAGGCCTTCTTTAGATTCTAGGAAGGTCTATCTTGTCCGCAAGATCGACTCATTCTGCGCGACAATTAGGCTAAGTGTATTGCCTTATGGTGCACTAGTGTTGTTCGTAAAGAAGAAAGATGGTACTCTTAGATTGTGCATTGATTATAGGTAGATGAACAAAGTAACGATCAAGAACAGATGCCCTTTGTCAAGGATTGATGATTTTTTTAATCAGCTAAAGGGAGCGACAATGTTCTCTAAGATTGACCTGAGATCGGGATACCATCAGGTACACATCAAGGAAGAGGATATCTTCAAGACTGCATTTAAGACCAGGTATGGGCACTATGAGTTTTTTATTGTTCCATTCGATATGACTAACGCTACAACTACATTTATGTGTTTGATGAATAGTGTGTTGCGTCCTTATCTGGATAAGTTTGTTATTGTATTCATTGATGACATACTGGTATATTCTTAAAATGAGGAAGAGCGTGTTGAACATTTACCAGCAGTGTTGAGGTTGCTAAGAGAGCATCGGTTGTATTCTAAGCTTAGAAAGTGCAGCTTCTTTCAGACTAAGGTACACTACTTGGGACATGTTGTCTCCAAGGAAGGCATTACAGTAGATCCAGAAAAGATAAGGGCCATAATGGAGTGGGCAGCTCCTAAGAATGTAGATGAGATGAGATCATTTATGGAATTGGTAGGTTACTACAGGAGGTTCATCAAGAACTTCTCATGCATTGCATATCCTATCACATCATTGCAGAGGAAAGGTAAGAAGTTTGAATGGACAGAGGAATGTGAGGCTAGTTTTGAGCAGCTTAAGCAGTTGTTGACACATGCACTAGTGCTGAAGATTGCGAATCCGGACAAGGAGTTTGTAGTGTGTACATATGCTTTCAAGAGAGGACTTGGTGGAGTTCTCATGCAAGAAGAACAGGTAGTATGTTATGAGTCACAGAAACTGAATGAGCATGAGAAGAACTACCCAAAACATAATCTTGAGTTGGAAGATCATACATGCATTGAAGATGTGGAGACACTATCTTCTGGGCAGACGGTTTGTGCCGATGAGTGATCACGGTGGGTTGAGGTATATGTTTGACTAGCCAAACCTAAATGCCAGACAAGCTATATGGTTGGCTACCCTTAACAAGTTCGATTTCAAGATCACATATATCAAAGGGAAGGAGAACGGGGTTGCAGATGCTCTTAGCAGGAAGGTACAAATAACTCATATCGCAACTATGACTTCCTATGGGACAGAGTTACATGATAAGATCTTGTAGGTAGGACAACAGGATGAAAAATACATGGAGATCATGCATAGGTTACAGCAGAGTACAGGTACAGGTGATCAGGATGCAGACTATCATCTCACAACAGATGGTTTGTTGAGATTCAAGCATAGCATCTATGTGTTGAATTCCAGTGAGATCAAGAAGCTTATCTTGAGGGAGTTTCACGTCAAGCCATACTTAGGTCATCTAGGATATCAGAAGACGTTGACGGTGATAAAGAAGTTTTACTATTGGCCAAATCTAAAGAAGGAAGTGGCAGATTTCATGGCTAGATGTTTAGATTGTCAGCAGGTAAAGATGGAATGCAAGCTTCCAGGTGGTTTACTACAACCTATTTCGATTTCAGAACGGAAATGGGAGGCCATTTCCATGGATTTTATCACAGGTATTCTAAGGACAACAAAGCAGCATGATTCTATTATGGTTGTGGTTGAGAGGTTGAGCAAGGTATCTCACTTCATACCAGTGAAGACTACATATTCAGCAAGTGAGGTAGCACAATTTTTCATTAGAGAGATTATGAGATTGCCTGGTGTTCCAAATAAAATTGTGTCAAACAGGGATGCAAAGTTCACTTCCAAGTTTTGGAAGGAGCTATTTGCAAGCTTGGGTACAGAGTTGGCCTTCAGTACAACTTATTATCTGCAGACAAATGGACAGACAAAGAGGGTCAGTAGGATTTTGGAGGATATGTTGAGGATGTACATGATGCACCAACAAAGGAAATGAGAGGAGTATCTTCCTTTAGTTGAGTTCACATACAACAATGGATATTATGAGTCATTGAGGATGAGTCTTTTCGAGGAATTGTATGGGTGGAGTTGTAATACTCCTATCAGCTGGAGTGATCCAGTGAACAGGGTACTTATTGGACCAGATATGCTAGAAAACATGGAGCAGGAAATGTGAGTTATAAAGAGGAATCTAAAGGCAGCGCAGGATAGGCAAAAGAGCTATGCAGATGGGAAAAACTTGTTCAAGGAGTTTCAGGTTTGGGAGCATGTGTATTTGCGCTTCAATCCCAAGAAAAGATCTTTGAGGATTCGTTCATGTACCAAGTTGGCACCAAGGTCTTGTGGGCCATTTGAGATCCTTGAGAGCATTGGACCAGTGGCATGTCGAATTGTACTGCCTCCAACAGTGAAATTCCATGATTTTTTCCATATTTCATTGCTTAAGAAGTTTATAAAGGATGTTGATCATGTTATTGATTGGTCTGTATTGTAGATGGAGCAAGAAGGAGATTTCCAGCGAGAGCCTCGAGTACATATTACAGTGGAAACATGTCATACTCAGGAACAGAGCCATAGAGCAAGTTAAAGTGCGATGGAAGCACTTTGGGCCTGTAGAAGCTACATGGGAGATGGCGGATCAGATGCGGGCCGTATATCCTTCATTATTTTTCGTTTGAGGCAAAGCGGTTTTGGTTGATGTTGGTATATGTTTGGCATATGTCTTGTTGATGTTCTGGTATATATATATATATATATATATATATATGGATGTAAATACCATCACGAGATAAGTTATAAAGCTCCATGGGTAGTATGTTTGACTTTTAGCTGTTTTGTTGAGGTCATGGTGTGGTTTAACACTGAGGAGGGTGTTCCCTAAGGGGGAGGGCTCTGTAACAACCTTGGTGAAAATTTCATGTAATAAAAGTTAATAAAGGCAAAATAAGACCACGGTTAAGGGACACTTATTCCAAGTTGAGTGTTGGGCAAAGATATCCTAGTGGGCATCACTACATGTGTGTTTTGGCTAAGAAAAATTGGCAAAGCTAAGGCAAAGGAATTAAAAGGTAAAAAGGCATTTTGGCACATTTGTTTACAAAAATAAAGGAAATTAGGAGAAAAGTAAAGTGAAAGGTCACAGGTTGCATGTGAGGAGGAAATTGAAGGAAAATAATGGAAAATGAATAAATTAGAGGCCTTGTGTTTAAAAAGGCTTCTAAGGATCAATTCATGGCTTTTGTCAAGTTCAAGTTTGGAGCTCTCTCATGATTCTCTCTCTCTCAATCTCTTGGTCACTTAGAGTTTTCTTGGAGCACTCTAAATTTGGATCAAGGAAGGAAAAGAAAGAAAATGGAAGGGAAGGCAAGCAAGGATTAAGGAAAGGAAAGCAAGATCAAGCAGCTTCATTAGGAATACTTGCAGGTAACCTTTTTCATGTGTGATTTCCTAGCTGATTTGGACATGCATGGTTTTTCATGTTGGTGTATGGTTCACTTGTTGTCAGTGGCATGGTTTTTCCAAGTTATGACAGTGGTTTTCAGTCTAGCCTTTCCTTTTTCTAGATGCCATGGTATGTTGGGATGTTTATTTCGGTTTTTGAGATTTTTTTTTCCAGATGGATTTCAAAATTTGGGGCTGAGGTGGTCTCAAGTTCCATTCCCAAAGGCCTAGGAATCCCTTGACCAATTTTGGTGGGATACACGGTAAAGCCTGAGGGAGATGTCTCAGTTTAGGACCCAGTGATCTGGTTTTGGATTGGATTGCGGTAAAGCATGAGAAACAAGGAGACAGAAAATTCCTCAAGGAAAGTGATGGATTCCAAATGACATTTAAAGTTCTGTTCGGTTGTGATCAGAGCACCGATTTTGGTGTGAACGCGGTTTGATGAGGGTGGAGGTGGTTTAACCTCTGGATTCCCTTGGGTGTTCTTAGATTGGTTTTTCTATGAGATCCCACATTCATGCTTGGAATATGGCCTAGGGGTGACTGGATGAAAGAGATATTTTGTTTTGCCATGCCTATGGTTGGGTGGTACGTGGAAGTCCCAAACCTGCTCAGATTTGCCTATGATAAATAAAAGCTAATTTCTCTTACTTTTTCATTGATTTATATGTGGATTTAATGGTCTTCTTATATATGATATTTACATGGTTTTATGTTGGTTATAAGCATGGTTAAATGATTGGTTCATGTCATTGTTATTTCATGTATTTACTTGTAATTGTTTAATGGATGGATTGCAAGATAATTTACAATATAGTATTTCAATGGAGAAGGAGGTGATCCTTCTGGTTATGTTTCATAAGTTGTTTAAGAGATTTATGCTATGTCTTGTATCCTAGACCTGTAGGTTACATTGATGCCAAGTGTTTGACATAATGTCAGTCCCGGTTGGGGATGCTCAAGCCTAGTCCTAAGGTTGATTTTTATTGATCAACATTGTTATCATGTCCTTAATGAATTCTGAAGGTTGTAGGAATTTCTAGGTAGAGGTTAGGATTTTGGGCTAGAAAAGTGACTTAAATCCTAGGGTCGTTGGAACAGAGCTGGCAATTTTGGTCCACAATCGCTGGCAAGCAGGCCTGTGAGAGCGATTTTAATTTTTTGGTCTCTCCCTTTCCCATAACATGAGAGTGACTATGGCCTAAGAGATCTAGAACATCAATGGTATCCAGGGACATGTTGTCTAAGTGGCTAACTTGTCTCTTGAGGGTTCTTTTGATGATGTATGATGATTGTGTGTGATGTTCCATTGATTCCACCTCCTTAAGGTCACGTAGGAGGTCAAATCTAATCATAATAGCCTCTTGTCTCATGTTTACCCCAGTTATCATGGTTACTTTGGGTAGACCTGGGAAGGGGTGTTACATTACTAGTCCTGGAAGCCCTAGTTGGACAAATTCCCTGAAAGCCCAATGATAGTTGTGGGTTGAGTTACTAGTCTTGGAAGCCTTGGTTAGAAAAAACGCTTTGGAGCCCTGGAAGGCTTGGGTAGAGACCAATCTGGCGATGGTTTGTGATGTTCGACCATGAGGTGGAATCACTATTTGATGGGTTGAGGTGGTTTAGCCTCTAGAAGCTCTAGTTCAGTTTTGATGGATTATTCCATGAGATCCCACATTCATGCTTGGAATATGGCATGGAGGTGACTGGCTGAAGAGAGATTTGACTCAGCAATGTCTATGGTCGGGTGATACATGGAAGCCCCAGACTTGGTTGCATTTGGCTTGTGGCAATAAAATCTCTTTCCTATGGTATTGATGGGTAATTATGCTTATTGTTATGTGGCTTATATGGTTGTTCTATGCTTAGCATCTATGATGTTTATATTCTAGTTATGAATGAGTTTTATGACTGTCATGATGTTTGGCTCATATCATGTTTTTACTTTTAAATGAATGAATAATGTATCTATGGCCTAATAGATGAAATTGTAGCTAATGTGTTGAGGCATCAATGCTTCTTAGCAATTTTCAGATAAGTATGAGACCGCTATACTTAGTTCTTCTCTTAAGACCTGTAGCTTTCATGTTTGTGACATGTTTGATGAAATGCCCGTCATGGCTAGTAGGGGTCCAGTTTAGTCCTTGTTGATGTTTTTTCAAATGTATCATTGTTATATTGTGTAAATTCTTTTCTAAATGTGTCATTGAGTTCTGGGCAATGACTGGGATCTAGGCCTGAAAAAGTGGCACAAATCCTGAAGTCGCAGCTACAACATTAGGAAACTATTCCCCAGAAGCTCCCTTGCCCTTGTAGTGGGAGCTTCTGGAGCCTCCTATATGCACCCTGGTCCATTTCAAAGGAGCGTCCAGGGGTTTGATGCACTAAAACTTCAGTTGGTCTTAGGGGTTGGTTACGTGATTGGTTGGGATGGATCCTGGGAGTTTTGTTGCTGATGTGGAAGGTCTTTGTGATGTGTTCTGTCGGTTCCACTTCCTTAACTGACACATAGGGAGTTGAATCATATCATAGTAACTTCTTGTCACATGTTTACCCCAGTTGGCCGTTTGTTTGGGTAGATGTGGGAGGAGGGTGTTACACTGCCCTATTAAATTCTCCAATAGATTGTCTCGTTCCCCAGAATATAATGCTTCCATTGTTAGAAGGAATGCATGATGGAGTACATCTCCTTATCATAAGTGGGGTAACTCTGAACAATATCAGAGAGTGTTTCATTGTGATAGGCCACTGGATGTCCTTGTTGAGTGTGTATTGCACCAATAACATAGCCATATGCATTTGTATCAACCTCAAGTGGCTATTGTAGGTCTAACAAGGTGAGGAATGGTGTAGATCAAACACTATGTTTCAGATCATCGAATGCCTTCTATTGTGACTCATACCAATTTTTTTTTCTTTTTCTCTTCCTTTGGTCACTTGACTAAAAGGCCAAGTGATATAAGAGAACCCCAAAACTAATATTTGATAAAATTTAGCAAGGCCCAAGAAGCTATGAAGCTCTATTAGAGTCATGGGGGCTAACCAATTATGAATAACTTGGATCAAGGTTGGGTCCACATGCACCCCATGCTCATCCATAAAGTAGCCCAAGTATTGAATCCTTTGTATGCCAAATGAGCATTTCTTTAAATTGGCTTACAACTTGTGTTGTCGTTGGTTGCTCAAGACTTGTTGAATGTGCTACAAATGTTTTGCCTAGGTTCTACTAAATATGAGGATGTTATCCAAAGAATTTGTGAATGGCCATCAGATATCATCCATCATCTTCATGAATGTTATTGCAGCATTAGTCAAGCAAAAGAACATGACCAATCACTCAAAAATGCATTCTTTAGATTTGAATGTTGTCTTCCATACATCAGTTTCTTCAATTGGAACTTGGTGGTAGCCTGACTTCATATCAATCTTACTAAAGAACTTGGCACCCTTAAGCTAGCCAATAACATCATCAATCATGGGGATCAAGTATCTTCTCTTGAAAATTATTTTCTTCAAGGATCTATAATCAATATAGAGTCTCCATGTCCCATCCTCCTTTAGCACCAATACATTGGACTCCCACAAGGTAAGGAGCTTAGTCGAATGTGGCCCTTTTGGATCAACTCGTGAATCTAACATTTTATTCCATCATTCTCCAAGAGAGAGCGTCTATATATTGGGCCATTAGGTAAAGGAGCACTAAGTATTAAGTCAGTTGAATGTTTGGCCTGGATTTATAAATAAAATCCCACCGATGAAGTGAATATATCTCTATATGTCTGTACAATATAGTCCTCTTGCTTCTGTTGTGTAGAGAGGCCTCATGTAGAGGTTGTGGTGGTTGTAATGACCTTGTTTTCATCTTTTAATGAGGCCATGAAGAGAACACTCTTTTTAGTATGAGAGATTACCTGTTACCACTATTTTGGTGAGATCAATGAAATTTCAATATTTGGGAATACCTTTGGTATCTTGTAGGGTTGACCTTTGAGAGTAAAAATGACACTACAAGGATGAGACTCATAAACAATGTGGTGTTTCCACATATAAGGTTGTCCTACATTAACATCACAAACTTCAAGTGGGGAAACATCACATAGTACCTCATCTTTGAAGGGCTTGATGTTGTAGGATAGGAAACACTACTAGCTTACATAGATGTCTCGTTCATGGCTCAACCAACCAATGGTGTATGGTTGGGGGTGTGGCACTATTTGTAGCTTCAATATCTTGATGACATCGATTGGTATCAGGTTCTTTTGGCTCTTGCTTTCAACAATGAAATGGAGTGGGGGGGCCTTCATCCAAATTTGTAAGTCGAATAGGCACTCCCCCTCTTCAAGCTCCATTGGCTCATCTGGTGGGATCTATGTGGTTGTGATGGTAACACTATGTTCTACATCTATGATCAATTTCCCTTTATATTATTCTAAATCGGAATCAGAGCCATAGTCTATTTCCCTTCCTTCTAGCTCCACTAATAATGATTTTTTTGAGCAACATTCATCAATGTTGTGCTAGGGGATTTTGTGGAACTCAAACTATTTTCTAGTGTCCTTTTTTGACTTTTCGTCACCCTTCTTTACTTGTGAATTTGGTTGCTTTTCTTGAGGTGAACCTCCTTTCTTTTTGCATTGTTTTGTGAGATAGAGTTTCCTTTTCCAAGCTTGTGTTATGGCATATTCGTAAGTCCAAACTCTCGCTTATTCTGCTATATCAATTTCTGCTTGATTGACAACATATCAATAAACGAATGCCAATGAGGAGATGCCAAATAAATCAATATTTGTTTGGATATAGTTGTGTAGGCCATTGTGATACTTCAAGAACAAGTGTCACTTCAAGTCTCTAATACCCAACTTTGAGCACAAGGTATGGAAATTTTTAGTGTACTTCACCATCTGGTCTTTCTTTTATTGCAGAGTTCTCCATCTCGTGTTTTGGTCATCATAGTTCCCGAAAGGGTAGAATTCCTTCTTGATGGAATAAAAAAAAGTGTCCCAAGTTTGTCCTACATTAAACATTGTAAACTCGTCTTTGTTTTGTCTGTCTCAGTAACCTTCCCACTAATGTTTGACATGGAGAACAACTTCCAGTATTGAGAAGATGATCTTCTCATTGTTAGAAAAAAATTTAAAAAAAATAATATACCTCTAATAGATTTAACCATTTCTCCAAGGCATCTACATCTAATTGGCCTTCAAATAAGGGAATATCAAAGTTAACTTGTACCTTGAAGGGTGTTGAACCTCTAAAATTTTCGCTAGTTCAAGGTGTCTCGACCGCTATTGGCAGTTGTCAAAGGATTTGGGAAAAAAATTTCGCCATCCCATTCCTTTTATTCCATGAGTGCTTCCTTGAGCAACAAATTTATAGGATCTCTTGCTCTAACATCTCTCTTTTATTCTAACATGGGAGGCCACTTGGGTTTGAAAAAGTGATCATTCCCAAGTGAAACTAGCTTGAGACGCAACTCTTTGTACCCTGACCTTGTCTTGGACATGCAATGAGAAACAACAAGGATAAAATTCCTCTAATACCACTAATTCACATCATACAAGGAATGAAATGAAATGCAAGAAAATAAATGGAATGCACACACATAGAAATATAGTAAATATTACAATAATGTGATGAAAATCTAACTTCTATTAATAAATGAAATACAAATTGTAGAACACATATTTGCTAAAATGGTCATAACTATCTCTAAATAGAAAGAGATGGTGGCCATGTGAATTTGTAAAAGCTATCACAAGAGGCCAAGAGAATGGAATTTTAACATAAATCAAGAACCATATAGGTCCAAAAACCTAACCCTAGAAGATGAAACACCAACAGGTTTGTGGGCCCTAATGGGGTTAGTTGGTACATCAACTTCTGAGAGTCATTAAATTTGCATACAATATTTGTTTGATGTGATCGATAGCCTGTTGGAAAGGTCTAGCTGAGAATTATACATTTTGACTAGGGCTCAAGCTATAGCTTATGGTTATTCCTTGGGACCTTGCCACATTAAAAAAAAATTGTTTAGGGCCTCAAAAAGGCATTAGAAGTTTAGGACTGTAACAACCCTCGCAAAAAATCCATGTAATAAAGGAAAAATAATAACCAAGTTCATGGGACACTTATTCCAAGCTGAAAGTTGGGCAAAAAATCCTAGTGTGGGTGTTCACTTGGTTTATTATGGCTAAGGAAATTGGAAAAAGCAATGACAATTGGAAAGGTAAGAGGCAGTAATTGACATTTTATTTATGAAAATAATGG
The DNA here is from genome assembly GCA_031772625.1 of Pinus tabuliformis. Classification (NCBI taxonomy): domain Eukaryota; kingdom Viridiplantae; phylum Streptophyta; class Pinopsida; order Pinales; family Pinaceae; genus Pinus; species Pinus tabuliformis. The sequence goes on along the minus strand of CM062805.1, from coordinate 539,856,764 downwards.
AAAATAGGAGAAAAGGAAGGTGAAATGTCACAGGTTGCATGTGACAAGGAAAATGAAGGAAAATAATGGAAAAATGAAGAAAGTAGAGGCCACAATGATAAAAAAGGCTTATGAGAATCAGTTCACAACCTTTTGTTAGCTCAGTTTTGGAGCTCTATCTATTCTCTCTACTCTCTCATAATATTAATGGACACTTACAGTATTCTTGGAGCACTCTACCATTGCAGGAAAGAAGGCAAAGGAAGGACAAAAAAGCAAGAGGAAGCAAAATATCAAGCAAGGAAGAGCAGGATCAAGTGGCTACAACATGATTACTTGTAGGTATTGGGTTGTATGTATGATTTCCTTGCTAGCTTTGGAATGCATGGTACATGCATGTGTGTATTTGGCTCTCTTGCTATCGTTGGCATGGGTTTTTCCAGGTGTGAGAATGGTTTTCAACCTTGCCTTTCCATTTCCGAATAGCCATGGTGTGATGGAGTTCTCTTGTTTTTGTTTAGCTGGATTTCCAGATGGATTCGAAGTTGAGTGGGGTGGTCTCAAGATTGATCACAAGGCTTAGGAATCCTGGGGTGGGATATATAGTAAAACCTGATTGTGAATACTCTTGATTGGGCCTAGGAATCCCTTCACTAGTGATGGTGGGATACACAGTAAAACCAAAAGGGTGGTGACCTCGTAGGCCTAGGAATCCCTTGGCCGGTAAAGGAAGGATATACGGTAAATCCGAGAGGTTGAGACAGACAAATTCCTCATGGTTTAGGTGGATAGATCCAGAGGCATCCATGCTCATATAGGCCTAGTGATTCGGTGGGATTACAGTAAAACCTGGTTGTATTGATGAGGGTTTTGGGCCTAGGAATCCCTTGGTGGGATATAGGGTAAAGCCTAAGGAATCCCTAGTTGGTTATTTTGTGACTCCCACATTCATGCTTAGAATATGGCACGGGGATGATTGGCTAAAAGAAAATTTTGGTTCAACCCAATCTATGGCGAGTGGTTCATGGAAGTCCTTGACTTGGTTGGCTTATGCATTCATTAATAAGAGCACCTTCCACTTAGGTATTTCATTTGGTTATATGTTGGTTATAAGTATGGTTTATGACAAACTTTCGTTATGGATCTCATCATTATTTGATTAGTACATGAGATGTGAATGAATATATGACCTAATAGATGATAATGCAACTATTGTGATAAGGCATCAATCCTTCTTACAAATCTTAGATAAGTATGAGACCCTTATGCTCAGATTTATTCTTATGACCTGTAGATTTTATATTTGTGATATGTTTGACGAAATCCCTGTCATGGATAGTATGGGTTCGGTAAATTCCTTGTACAAATGTTTACATTATTAGCTTTAATTAATGGTTATTTAACATTTATGGAAGTTTCATGAAGTTCTGGGCAGTGGCCTGATTCTTGGCTCTGAAAAATTGGCACAGAATCTAGGGTCGTTGGCACATAACTGCCTGAAAAAGGCCACAGTCTCTCGCATGCCTTGCTCTAGGAGAAACTGGAGAGCCTCAGTTGCATGCATGGCTCATCATGGGAGTGGCTAGGGGTCTAGCTTAACAAAAGGAAAAGTTGTCTCAGAGGTTAGGCACCTGGAAGTGTTGGTTATCTTCTGAAGGGTCTGTAGTTCCTGAGTAAGGTTAGGTTGGGTTTTTCTTTTGTCGGTTCCACTTCCTTAACTGTACATGGGGAGTTGAATCACATCATAGGAGCCTCTCATCACATGTTTACCCCAGTGGACTAGTTAGCTTGGGTAAATGTGGGAGGAGGTTGTTACAAGGACCTGACAAACTGTAGAAAAACTACCAAGATGGAGAACTATGCTTTGAGCCAGTGGAGTAGGTGGATGACCAAAATTATCCACTTAGGTCAGGGTACTACAATCCTCCGCCCCTTAAAGGAACATGATCCTTAATGTTCATACCCTTTTAGGTGTCATCTTCAACAACATTACACTATTTCAAGTGCTTTTTGTTCATTGCAACAATCTATAGATTGCTACCTTTCAGTTACACCAACATCCTTTCTCTTTCATGTCAACGTCAACCTTCATGTTCTTTGTCCTTTCCACCACTTCAAAAATGGAATTTCTTCACATCCTGGTAATTTTCAGACGTATGACATTCCTATAATAATTATTAATGAAGAAGTGTATTAAAAATATTTTTCTAACCATGAAAAGATTTTGCCTCAATTTCACAAATATGGATAGAAATTTTATTTAAAAATAATACTTGCTTATATGGTTATCCTTTGCTTCATCAGGATTCCATAGGTAACAAGTTTATCTCACTACTTGCAATTGGACATACCCATTCACACCCCCAACTCAATGAGTGATTGACAAGTCTCCCCTTCTTGGTGTCCCAACAATCATCTTCCTTTAGTAATCTCTCTGACTGAGATCCTTTTGTCCTAGGGTCCAATATCACTTCGGTGGCCTTATTCCTAGGCTCTCTGCTTCTCAACCTTTAGCTACTCAATGTAGGGAATTCACCATATCTCTTTAAAGATGAATTAGATGGAATGCTTCCAAGTCTTCTGTTGCACTACTTTGGTTTCTAGCCATCATCAATCCTCATCATCTCACCTCTATCACATGCATATGATTACCATGAGGTATATCTATTAAATTTTCAATTAAAAATATTTCTTTTTGAAACTTGTCATAGAAAATCCAAATCTCACAACTAATAGACTCTTCTCATAATGTTTGGATATTTCAATGATAATATTTTCATCTTGCATCATGGGCTTACATCACATGCCATGCTCAAGTCACTTTATCTCATGTATGCATTCACACTTAGCCAAACCACGTTAGTTTCTCTGACATAGCATCCTTTCAATATATCATTCACAGAAGTTACTAAATTTGTTTCAAAACCATCACATAGTTAATCATTTAATAACATTTAACTGCATACTAAGCAAATTGAAACAAAACATCAATGCATTGCAAAATTCATTCTATATCATGTTGTAGCCATTTTAGAAAACTTGTGGCACTAAGACTTTTCATGCCTATAATTCATATTAGCTCGAGGTTGAGAGTTTTATTATCACTTTTCTTTACATATAGGATTCAAGATTCCACACTCTTCAACCATTGAGTTAGGGCCCCTTCACATAGCAAAACATGGCCTCTCAAGACTTTCACATCGCAAAAGGAAGTCGTTCATTGATCTCGCAGTCACTTGGCACCTCTCCTTTTTTTAGTTCTTCATGTGCCTTAATCACTGGTTGAAGGGTTCTTCACTGACTCTTTAGTCAAACAAGGTTAAATCACAATTACACCCTAGTTGTTGGGACTCAATAGGTTCTTATCCATCCCTTTTTCAAAGTCACACTCAAAGCTTCATGGGTGGATTAGATTTCATTTTCACGAGCTTCACAATTTCATGAGGCCACATTTTTCATGGCATACTCTACCATTGATTTCTTTGATTAGTGAGTGTACTACTCACTTATCTAACTATTTTCCATCATGATAACTCATATAGATTTCTAATATTTTTATCAATTGTCATGTGCTAGTAGTTGTCTTTCCTTGACTATACCCTTCTTGGGCATTCATGCAATAAAAGCATTCCATTAAATTATTTCAACAACAATACAAATTCAACTTGAAGGAATTCTTACCCAATTCCTTCAACTCACCCATTTATTGTAGTACGGATTATTTCCATATTTACATGGTTGTCACTACTATGCATGTTTAGCTAATAATTTTCTCAAGAGTGTCCATCTAGCTCCTTCTTTATCCATGCATACACTTGTCATTGTCCTCATGATTATTTCAATGGCTGAAGGTACTTCCTTACCTCATATCCCACTTAAAACAAGTGGTCCTTTAGTGTCAAATCCCAATATTAGTTTGCATCTTTCTTGATGCACAATGTCATTCATACAATAGTTGTTAGTCACATTAATTCCGCACATGTGCTGTAGAACTTCTAATCAACAACCAATTGATATGTGCAATCATTCCACAATAAATTAGCATATATTAGCAATAAATCAACATGATCTAGCTGGAGGTACTTCACAATTCAACATATTTCGGAAGAAGGGCATAACAACCCAATTTCTTCTTATAACAACCTAAGGGTCCCTCCCCTTGCAATCCTGTACATAAAAGTTGTTTCAATATTGGGTATACCAAGGCAATTACTCTTTTAATATCAATTAAGAAATAATTCTTAGGCCTTCGTAATTTTCTACATTCTAATACTTATCATTCTCAATAAAATGTCAATAGGAATAAATTCAAGGGTTCTCCCCTTAATTTTTCTTTACACAACTCGAGTTTCATAACACTTTGCTCTATTGTCTGAGTAGTTATTTTCAACTAGGATGGTCATATCCTCTTGGATTCAACCCATCATTCTAGCCATTATGTTAATCTTTTGTAGCTCTATTTCCTCAGTCAGAGCTTTCAGACAATCCATTCACATGCAACCATATCAACACGCATCCTTCCTGTTAACACCCAGGTTGTTCCCTATGACTCCCAAGGGAATACGGCCGGGGTAACCACTAACCAATCTTTGGATCACTGTTTCTAGCCAAACTGTGATCAGAGAGGGCTCTCTCTTTATGATTTGTCTCTGTTATGATGGTGTTTTAGGCTAGCTATTAAGTTTAATCTTGTTTCAATTGTTTGGTTGGAAAAGTTTCAGTTAAACGTGTGTGCTCTTCCCAGCATATTATATAACATTGGGCAATGGAGTCAGTGGTCCTTTGGTTTGGTGTGCTATGTTGATACATTAATGAAAGCTGCAGAGCAAGGTGATTGTCCGGGGAACAAAGTTTTGAAATTGAGTTTGTGTGTAACATGTCCAGGATAAGAAAGGCAATTAAGGATCTTTCTATAAACTGGTATGAAAGGAGAAACAATTGTTACCTGGAAGCATTTAAGAATTTCTAGATAACATTCACAGCATGGAATTAAATGTAACATGAGCATTTAAGAATTCATGTCTCTTTTAATCCTGAAGAAAACATTTACAGCAACATAAGATTGAGCACAGGGTGTTAAGAAACATGTCCTGAACTATTCTTTTTCTTTATTGCTAGATATGACGAAAATATGAAAACGAAATAACATAGGGAAACGAAACAGAGTTTAAAGAAGACATATCATTCCACCAGACAACGCAAGGTTTCTGCAACAGCTCTTAGATTATCAACAAGACACCAGAGTTCCAGGAAATCACTGAGCTGAAATTGCTCTTTGTATTAAACTTTTCTGAAAATACAGAGTATACATGCCTCAGAGTAAAATTTACCAACCCCTTATGCGTTACTAAGGGGGGTATATATACAAATTTACATTTGGAAAATATCTGAATGAAGAGTAAATGCTCCATAAATGTCCTACCAACTGCTGGAGTGCAGCAGCTGAAAGAGTAAATGTTGTAATAACTTTTAGTCCCTTAGCTGTCAAAAATGGTCAGAGACTGTTGACTTGGTGGCAATTGGAGTCGGTTGGAGACGTGCTGTTCAAAATGTGGCTAGCTGTCATCGTTAGTAATGAATCACTTTTTGGATGCTTTTCAAACATTAACCCTTTTACACTTGTCTTCTGGTGACCTGAGCTGGCAGTGGCCGAATGTCTTGAAACTACCGTGGCAGAATTTGGAGCATGGCCTGCCACCAGTCCTCCTTAGGCATTTGATGCCTCCGAATTTTAATTAGAGTCTCATCAAGCTCTGTATATCTGAAAAAACTAGGAGGAGTTTCAAATAAATGATTTACCTCATTTTCAATAAAAAATGAGCCTTCGAGCTTAGTGTACAAGCTCTGTCCTGTTGGAGGAACTGTTTCCTCAGAAGTACTGCTGGATGCAGTGATTTGATTTTCAATGTAAGTGGCCATCCTGTTTGTAAATTGATCTCTGCTGATCAATTTTCCTGTGCTGCTCAACAGGCTAGGCAGTCCTCTTGCTTGTAGCATTCCCATTCTGAGTTTATAATCTTCAACTTCAGTCTGTATCTCATAACTTTTTCTTTCTACCGTCTGTACATAACCTCTGAGAGTTAGCACCCTTTTAGCCATGAGGATGGCCTCTGTTCTGTTGGTGATTCCAACGGCTGCCAGCTCCTCTTTGTCTTGCCTGTTCAAAAATTCTATCAATTGGCTAGCTTGCTCAGGTCTGTTTCCTAACACTGTCTTGGCCCTCTGGACATCTGTCTGGGCTTGTACAATTAAATCCATATGCTCATGGATTGTTTTAATGGATTTCCACTGTTTGATAATGGCTTGGGTAATTTTATTCCACAAGATTCTTTTGATTTCTGCCATAGTATTTTCCAGATTGAGCTCCTTCTCCAGGGCCTTTATTTTATCTTTTTGAGCCTTAATCTGTCTGCCCTGTTCTGCTACCGTTATCTTTGATTGATCATATTTGGCATTTATCTCTGCCAGTTTTTCTTTTGCTTTCTTTATTTCATCCGCCTGTAGCTCCATTGCCTTGACAGCTTTGGTCAATTCTTCTACACTGGGGTGGGCATCTGGAGCTGCTGTTGTACCTGCTGCTTCTGTTGTGGGGGCCACTGCTGCCCCAGAAGTTGTTGCTGTTGTGGAATCTGTTGGAGGAGCCTGGAGTGTAGATTCTCCCTGTTTGTCTTGTAATGCTCCTTCCAGCTCTTTCTCTAGTTCTTGGATCCTTTGATCTTGCTGTAATAAGAGGTCAAGTTGTTCATTAACTTGCTTTTCTTTTTGCAATTCAGCTGTCTGAGGGTGTTCTGTAGGTAACAGCTTCAACCTCTTCTTCATGGCATTTAGATCATCATCCTTTTTCTTCATGAGGGCTTTTACCCCGGTTGGATCACTAGGGTCATGCCCTAGATCAACAATAATCTCCTCAAGAGATTTTATCCTATTGTCCTTGGCCTTAGAGGACATCCTCTCAAAATCTAGTTGAGTGTTTGTGTTCTTCAAAGATTCTTTCAGCTCATGAGCTAATGTGGCCTTCTCTACCAAAGTGGCATAGACCATCTCCCCAGTCTGCTTGTGGAGTTCAATTTGGTCCATAGGATGTATGTCTTTGGCCAGGACCTCCACCCTTGTTTTGATGAAATCTGCAGTTGTCATTGGCTGCGGCCCCTTGGGTTTGAAATGGCTGAATATTATTTTTTCTTCTTTGAAGTCGTAGACCGACATCAACCTTTCCTGCTGGGCTGGAGTGGCATCTATAAACTGTTTGTAAACCTCAGCCCTCAATAACTCATTTGCTGCCTTGATTTGTTTGAAGGAAGCCTTAGCACCTTTAAGCTTCTGGCTTTGCTGAGAAGAGGATGACACCTCCAAACCAAGCTGTAAATTCTGCTCCTGCTGAAAGGAGCTTGTCCCTGTATGTTGGCTGCCCTCCCTGTCCTTTGCTGTGTTGTTCAAGACATCTTCAGTAATGTCTTCCACCTCTGGGGAATCTGCCCTTTGCCTTTTAGTTTCTGGCTGGTGGGAGGATCCACTGAGGGGAGTGGACTCTTCTCTTTGCCTTTTAGTACCCCTCTCTTCATGTGCTGGGGTCTGCAAAACTGAGGTAGTTAATGGCTCAGTTTGAGGTGGCGGTGTTTGCATTAGGGGGGTTTCTGGCAGCCCAGTTTGTGGCAGAACAGTTTGTCCTTGTTGCTGCTCTGTTTGTTGTTCTGTTTGCTGATCTTTTTGCTGTGACTGTTGCTCTGACTGTTCCTTTTTTGCTTCATCCTCTGCATCCATTTTTCCTTTTCCTTTATCTAAGCCTGGTGCTGCTGTAGAGAGTGTCTGCGGCGCTGTCCTGGTAACTGAGGTCCCTTCTCCCACTGATTGAGGCAGTCTGAAAGGTACCTGGAGCACATAGTCCAGGTCAATAGTCTTCTCAAGTTCTTTCATATTTTTAAGCATTCTTTCTTCTTCAGTTAAGCTCTCAACTAGAGTGTCCAGCTGCCATTCTTGTAAGTTGGCATACTTTTCTATGTGTGGGTAGTGGCAGTGTTTAATCCCTAGGAGTCTGTACTTAGTTCTCCTAGCAGTGATGAAACCTTGAGGGTCATAAGGGACCCATCGAAAACTGTATGACAATTTATATTTGTCCTTGAGGATCAGGTCTGCAGATTCCCATCCTTCCTTCTTGTTCATGATGAAAGGGCCCAACTCATTTTTGAAGTTAAGGTGTGCCTTTTTCTTGGAGCTGTGGAAATGGGTAAGGTCTGACTGAATCAATTGCCTGTAATACTCCAAGGCAAATAATCTCATAGGAACATACTTGGGTAGCCTGTATGGACAGAGCTCACAGCCATATACTCTGAACACAGTATGGTGTTCATATAGGTACCAATCACCTATTTTGTACTTCTTAGATAGCTGCAAAGCTTTCTTGATCTCATTAGATATTCTAGGTGGAGGGGACTTCATAAGCATGCAGGAGACTGGGTACACAAACTGGTCAACAAATTCACAGTAGGTATAGGGTGAATTTGTGATTTTATGATAGACTGAGGCCCAGAAGATGACAGATCTCCTCTCTCCTTTATTATCCAGCCTTCTGATGTAGCATGGGAAAGCTTCAGAATGATAAAACATGAACAGGTGGTAGATGTAAGCTGAGTATCTGAAGACCCCCTGTCTGTCCATTTTGCTCAATTGATCATGAATCCTATTGGCTATGAACTTAGCAAAGTTATACTTTCGGGCAGGGGGTTGACGTGGGCTGTAAGCAGACAGCAATACGAGCATGGCTTGATCCACATGCTCACTGTTTTGGTAACCTAACACATAGGCTATCATGTCCAGTAGCAGCCTGCCTGAGTCATTGAAATGTTCATGCAGATAAGGGGGTGGCCCTGTAGGCTGGCACTCAGTTCTCATGTAGTTCCTGGTGACCTTTTGCAGCTCCTCACTGGTCATCTTGTCACCAGCTTCCAGCAAATACCTCATGGAGAATGGGATTAGCAACTCCGTTTGATCAAACTGTAACATCTTGTTGATGGACTCAGCATTTATATAAAAAAGGATCCTCCCTGATGGAGTATTGACAGCTCTGTGCTCCAGATCATAGTTTTGAGCACATAAGTGAATGATTTCAGGGAAAACATTCACAGCTGGGAGACAGTAATAGGGCAGGTTTGACTCCCATATTCCATCTGAACCAAGTCCATCCTTATGGTCTTCCCTCAGTGTAGTGGAGGTCTTCAAAATGTCCCTGTCTCCCTCAAAGTCATCAATGAGACAATCCTTGTCAATAAATGGCAAGGCCTCCAGTTCCTTATTGGTTTGATTTAGTGGAGTAACACTGAGGGAAGAGGATGCAGAGGCTGCCATGATATAATCTGTATGTGAGCAGGGAGAGGTAATAGTTTGATAAGTCTTTAAAGACTTAAGCAGCAGGTAAACTGTACACAGTGTGATGTCCTCTTCTAGTGTAAAATTGTAAGCAAGTTGGTAAATTGCTGCAAATTCTCAGGGATGTGGATTGCCTAAGGGACGTTGCAGAGACAGTGATAATTCTTTAGGAAGAGTGCAGGTGGCCTGTACTTGGTAAAAGGGAACAATGCCGAGTACCTCGGGGGCAATTTTGCAGTTTTAACCCGCGAACTGATTGCTCCAATGTCAAATTGTGGCTTAGGGATGGGGCAGGTTGCTTGGGTTTGGTTTAGGTGATCAGGTGGAGCTGAATTAAGTGAATTTACCAGTCTTTAATGGTGAATTCTACAGAGAATTGGAATTCATGGGCAAAGTGGAAGGAAATGGCAAAATACCTGGAAAATCGACTTGGAAGCTCGCGGGCCGGGTTGTGGAGACTTAGTGCCGTCGAATTCTGAACTTTGAATGGTCGAATTGTCGAATTTGATGGCTGAGTGAGAGGTTTCGCAGCAGCTGTTGGCAACGGCTAGTTTCTCTTTCGCATGAAAATGAGCGAAAACAACTCATTTAGTCGTTTAAATCGTTAAATTTGGCAAAAGTGTGCATTTGGCGCTTTTCCGCCGATGACGTCATGGCGGGGCCCAGATACGGAGGTGACGTGGCGGCTGAGGTGTTTGCCAGGGTGGCAGGACACGGTGGCGGGCGGGTACAGTGGCGGGTCCGCGTTGAGGGCCACGGGACGCTGGGGCGGGCACTGGCGAGGTGACGTCAGGGTGACGTGCAAATGACGTGGGAGGAGAGTGGTATTAGGGGTGGCGGTAAGCGGGTTCCCCGCACCACCTTTGGGCAAAGGCGGTAACGGGGAGGGGGGCTCCGAACAACCCCACCGCCTGCCACGCGTCCCCTGTACGGGATGGCCAAAACCACTTTCCCCGGACGCTAAAGGTCGGCAGGTCGGGGAGTGAAAATGACCGCCCACCTTTAGATCCGGGCGACGGAGATCTGACGGCTGGCGGGCCTTCCGACTGGTCGAGCATGTTTGGGGGGGGGTCCCGCCAGCGCAATAAAATATTCAATTCAATGACTGGGCGGAGGACTATAGGAAAGTGGGTTTTTTCGCAGTTTTTGGGTTTTTTGGGCTTTTTCAAGGGTTTATATAGGAAAACGGGGTTTTTGTGCGTTTTCAGCAGAGAGACGGTGAGGGTTGAGGGACAGGATTTCTGCTCATAACCAGAGGTGAGAGCACATCCAAGACAAGGTTGACCACAGTCCCAGGTGGACTGAAGTCCCCTTAGACCATTTACTTGGCTATAATGCCAAAAGGAGAATATGTAGATAATGCTGGGATTTATACACCATGGTGTTTAATACTAGTAGGGGAAAAGGTAATATAGGGGATTTACATAGTAGAATTAGAGTTAATATGGATGAGAGGGTGAGTGGAGGGGGAAACCATTTTAGTTTATGTGAAACAAACTTGGTTTTGAGAGTAGATCAAAATGAAAAGATTTTTAGACAAGAAATGTGGCTTTTAAAGATTAAGAACCACCATGAAAACTTAGTCATTTTCATGAATCTTAGCTGATGGGGAATGCTAGAGATGAAATTGGAAGGGAATGAGGGAAATTAGTCATGCTTCCAGCTGCAAATCGATGAAGAAGAACACCTTTGTCAATTAATTGACTTTGCTTTGATACCCACAGTTACCATCTCTGCAATGGTAGGTATAACTTTCTGCAACCCCAACTACTTACCCAGCTACTTGCCTAGCATTTTTATTTCTTCTTGGAGGGTGCACTTGGACTTGCAGACCCTTACTTGCCTTTTCTTTTCTTTGGCTTTTTCTTTAGCTTTTTCTATCTACTTCTAGCCTTATTTCTTCCAAGGTCCCAGATTAAGCTGTTGAGAGCCCTTTCTTCTCTACCTGAACTAGTTGTCTGCCAAGATTAAGCAGTTTGGACAGACTTCTTTCTCTATTCTATAACTCAAAATTGAAACATGGCATGATCCAGGTTAAACTGTTGGATCATCCACCAAAATTGAAATAAGGTGATCAACATTTGAAACACTTTACACACCTCTTGTTCTCTAGGAAATATGGGATCTTTGTGATATCAAAGCAGAGCATATTTGGACTTTCCCTTGCCAATCATGAAATATGAAACCTATTGATATAGGTATCCAACAGTGGCTCCACATGGGGATGGTTTTTCTTTTGAAAGACCAAGAACAGCAGGTCAGATTGCCTTGTTCTTTGACTGCCCATCTCAATCTTGAAATTCTCTGCTTTGATGTGTCAAAACTGTGTGCTTCCTTTTTGAAAGACCTCTGATCCTATTTGCCTTTTGCTGTTTGGTGAATCACTTAGGAAACTGCATTTTTACAATCTAAATAGAAATAATATGTACATCTGCATATATACAAGGGAACCTGATGTTGCAATCATGGGAAATAGTCAAAATAATGCTTCAGCATCCTGCCATTGACAGGACCTTCATCCAAGTCAGTTTCAGTCAGACTTTTGAGGAAGTAAGTGTTGTTACCTTGCACTGCTTGGACAGCAAATGGTCCTCTCCAAAGGGAATCAAATTTCCCATGTTTTCCTTTTTCTTCTCTCCTTGCATCCCATTTAAGGACTTTATCACCAATGCTGAAATCCTCTGCCTTAGTTCTTCTATCAAAGGCCCTTTTTAATTTTTCTTGTAATATCTGCACTCTGCTGAAAACTTGTTCTCTTGTTTGCTGTAAACAGATTATCTGATTGATCCTCCTTTGCATATCATTTGGCTCTGCTTGACTTTCTTGCAGAAGCTTCATAACAGGCACTCCTAGTGATGATGGAAACTTGGCCTCTAGTCCATAGACCAACTCATATGGGCTGGTCCCAATTGATCTTTTTGTTGTTAGTCTATCTGCCCATAAAGCATTGACTAGTTTCTTATGCCAGTTCTTTTTGTTCTCTTCCAGCACCTTCTTTATGATATTTATTAAGCCTTTGTTTGATGATTCAGCGAGGCCATTTCCTTGGGGATAGTATGCAGTAGAATGGCCCAAAGTGATGTGAAATTTATGGCAGAAGTTCACCATTTTTTTGGATCTGAAAGCAGCAGCATTGTCTGTTATTATTTTGTCTGGACAGCCAAATCTAGCCAGTATGTTGTTTTCCAAAAACTGAATGATTACTGAGTCATTTGCTTGTCTGCATGGGGCAGCTTCAATCCATTTGGTGAAGTAGTCTGTGGCTGTTAAAATCCATCTGTGTTGGCCTGAAGATGAAGGATGAATTTCCCCAATGAAATCCAAGCCCCATTGTTGGAAAGGTCTCTCTGTTGCAATGGGTCTTAAGGGAAGTGGCAGCAACTGTCTTTTGCCCTCAAAGAGTTGGCATTTGTGGCATGAGGCTGTGAATTTCTTCACATCAGAGAACATGGTGGGCCAGTAATAACCAGCCCTCAGTATCTTGTCCACAGTGGACTTCCAGTACAAATGTCCACCACAGTCTCCTGCATGGAAGTCTTGCATGATATTGTTAGTTTCATTCTCCATTAGACAGTGCAGCAATATCCCTTCATGGTTTTTCCAAAGTAAATTTCCGTCCATCACACAAAATCTAGATGTTTTCATTTTTAGGAACCTACACTTAGTTCTGGACAGTCCTGGGGGAGCACACAGGTTTTGTAACACATAACAGATATCAGAGTACCAAGGAGATTGTTCAAAGGCTACATTGATCTTTGGAGTCGCCAGCTCTGTTTCACTGTCCAGTTGATTGATATCTAAGGCTTGGAAATTTGCTTCTGTCATTAATTTGGCCAAACCTTGCCCTTTTATTAGCTTTGTAGGTTTTATTTCAATGTCAAATTCTAGTATGTTTGCAATCCATTTTCCTCTTCTGCCCTCTAAGTTTTCTTGGGTGAGAATGTCTTTGACAATAGGACTTGGTACATAAGCCACAACATGAGAATAAAGGATGTAAATCCTAAAGTCTTTAATAGCTTTGATCAAAGCATAGGCTTGTTTCTCCATAATTTGATACTTTAGAGGGGCATCTCTAAGAGCTCTGCTGAAGAAGGCAATAGGCTTCTCATTCCCTTGGTCATCTTTCTGTAATAAAACAGCAGCAATAGTATGCTGGGAGGCAAAAGAGAAAATGATAAAGTCTCTGTCAAACTGAGGATTGGTTAACACTGGGGTTTGAGTCAAGGCCAATTTTATACTTTCAAAGGCTTGTTTTGCTTCAACAGTCCATTTTACCTTTGAATCTTTCTTTAGCATATTGTTTAATAATCTGATTAGTTCTGCTAAGTTCGGGATAAACCTTCTTAAAAAGTTAATTTTTCCTAAGAATCCCTGCAACTCCTTGACATTCCTTGGGTGAGGCATTTGTAGGATAGCTTGTATCCTGTCTGGATCAATTCTTATGCCATCTTTTGAAATAATGTGCCCTAAGAGTTTCCCTTCTTCCAAGCCAAATAATGACTTCTTGGGATTTAAAGAAATACCATATTTCCTGCATGTTAGGAAAATCTGTCTCAAATGTTTCAGATGTTCTTGGTCGGATTTTGAAAAGGGTGTAAGATCATCTAAGTAAATGACTAGGAAGTCATGAATCTCTTTTGCAAAAGCAATGTCCATTGCTCTTTGAAAAGTTGCCCCTGCGTTTTTCAGTCCAAAGGGCATTTTTACATACTTGAAAGTTCCCCATGGGGTTGTAAATGCAGTTTTGTCTTGATCATCAGGGTGTACTAGGATTTGATTAAAGCCTGAGAATCCATCAAGCAATGACATCCTTGAAGCCCCCACCACTCTCTGGAGAATGTGATCCATTTTGGGTAAAGGGTAGTTATCTTTGAGTGATACTTGATTCAGATTTCTTAAGTCTACACAAAGTCTAATCTCACCAGTCTTTTTTCTTGTAGGGACTAAGTTGGAAATCCATTCAGAGAATCTGATTGGTGCTATGATGCCAGCTTTGAACATTTTTTGCAATTCCTTTTCAATGGAAGGAAGGAGTACAGGATTGATCCTTCTCAATTTCTGTTTGAATGGTTTTTGATTAGGCTTGAGGGGAATGGTATGCTGGATGACAGAAGTATCATAGGACTTTAGATCCTCATAACCCCATGCAAAAACATCTTGAAATTCTTTAAAGAGGTCAATGTATTTGGGTTTTTGATCAGGGGGCAAAGAAGCAGATAGCTTTATTATTTTGGGCTTGTGACTAGTACCAATATTGCATTCTTCAATCGCTGCATCTAATGGCTGCATCTTTGGTTTCCTGGGGACGTCATTTGAATCAAAAATGTCCTCTAGTGGGGTAAGGCCTGCTGGAAGGAAGTTGTCTTTGAGTTGTATGATTTCAGCTTCAGCGTTGCTCACCTCTTCACAGTCGATTTGGTGAATTTGCTGAATGTTTTGATTATTGAAAATGGTTGGATTCAGCAATTGTTTTGCTGTTCTAGGTGATATTGGCTGAGCAGTCTGTTGGAACTGTATTTGTGATTGACTTGCTTCATCAAGTATTTGTGATTGACTTGCTGATTCAGTGTCAATATTTAATCCTGCAAACTCTTGTTGTGAGGTTAGAAAATTGTTTATTTGTATATCATTCTCAAATACTTGCCATTCTTTGACATTGTTTGGAATAGAGGGTCTGTATCTGACCTCGGCTGTGAAACAGTTATTGGGTTCTAGTGGGAATTTGAAGGTGCTGGCAAATGTTGCCAAACTGTGTGCGTGGAGATTGTGGCCCCTTGAAATTTTTGTGATAAAGAACTCAGAGAAAGTCTCCAATATTTCAATTACAGCAGACCTGTAAGATCTCAACCTTTTGTCATTGGTGACAAAACTTCCTTTCACTTGTTGAATTACTAGATCAGAATCTCCCATGATGGAAAGCCTAGGAGCTTGTAATGACTTTGCTAGTTTGAGACCTAGTAACAGAGCTTCATATTCTGCCATGTTATTAGTGCATCTAAAATTTAATCTATAAGCCCTGCCTTCTGCATGGTCTTTCTCTTTGTTATGTATCCAAACTCCAGCTCCTGCCCCTAACTTATTGACTGAGCCATCAAATTCTAGGACCCACAGGATATCTTGCTGAAAAGGAGGTTTAACAATCTGTTCATGGGATGGCCATGTAAGCAGGAGTTGGGGTTTCTTTTCCCGCTTGTTTTCTAGGACAGTTTCATCACTTGTTGGACAATCTTTGACAACTAGAGGAGGGATAATGTCTATTGCTGGACTGATTGATGTTTTATGGGTGCTACTTGCTTGATTAATGTTTTGTTCTTGCAAGAGTTTCTTAGTTCCAATATCATTGTTTGAGAGACTTGCACTGTCATTGAAGAGAATGAAGGAGTCTATGTCTGAATGGACAGCATATATTGGAAAATTTTGAGGCTTTTCTTCACTGCTGACCATGTACTTCATGAGTGTCTCCCTGTAAAGTCTTTTTGGTTGCCCAAAGACAGAGATGGTGGCATATGACATATCTAATTGCAGGGAGCCTTGGAGTTTGGCCCCCCATGATCTTGATAACAGCATCCCATATTTAGGTGGGATATCAGCGACTACAACATCCATTAGAATGGTTTTATTAGGGTATTGAACCAGGGATACACATAAATCTTTTATTAGGCCTAAACATTTGACTTGGCTAGAATCAAAGGAAAACAGGTCCTTGTATGGTCTTGTTATATCCAAGTTCAATCTTTCCATGACTGCTTTTGGCATAAGGTTGTGAGAGGCGCCTGAGTCGAACATTGCATTATGCAGTATTTTATCATGAACATGCAAGCTGACATAAAAAGGTAATATCCCTGTGACCATTGTTTTTCCATCTACCTCTGGGCCAAACAGTAATTCCGGAGTGTCATCTAGCACATTTACATCATCTTTACTATTAGTGAATTGAAGAGATTTCTTGATCTGTTGCTTATAGATGTCATGCTTGGCTAGCTCTGAGAGGGGAATTGCTATCTTTAGCTTGCCAATCTCTGTGCTTAGGTCAAAAGGTTTATCAGCTTGGGTTTTGGAGTTGTGGATAGCAGCCCTTTCTTTGCTCATTAGATCTTCTTGTTGGTTTTCATCTTGACTTTGAGACCTGCCCCTTTTGCTCATGTCTGGAGGGGTGATATCTAAGTCAGGGTGAGAGGACGAGGTTGCCATAGGCCGTTGTAGTGGTGACAAAAGTGTGGTGACCTCTTCAACCACCACTTCTTCTGTAGGCAAGTTTGTTTTGTCATTAGGTTCTGTGACTATGGTTCCTTTAGACTGTTGTTTATCTTTTATCTTTTCAGGCTGATTTACATTTACAGTCCTACTCCTTAGCTTGTACTGTTTGTGAACTTCATAGACAGCACTATCATATCCTTGTTTAAAATCAAAGGATTCTCCTGATTTAGTTTGGAATATTTTGATTTCATCATCCTCATGGTCCTCTTGTGTTAAGAAGACCTGGCTTTTACCATCTAGACCCATTAGATTAATCTCAGGGTCTTCATTAGGTTCAGTTGATGTTGAAGTTTCTGCATAATTTTCTTGGAAAGGGGGTCTAATGTCTTGGTCAGCACTTGTTCTACCAATGTTTTGGTTTTGGGTTCTCCTAAAATTCGGATTTCTAGGAGGGTTGTTTTGTGGTGCTTCCCATGATGACTTTCTTTCAACTGATTCCACTCTTTCACCCAATCTCTTCATGCTATTTAGTATTGCATCCAGCTTTTGATCAAAGCCCGAAGTTTCTTCTTTGAAGGCAGTCCTTTTCTCCAATTTTGCCCTGTTTCTTTTGGCAATTAGGTTAGCTTCCACTGTGACAGCAACCCTTTGAGCTTCTTCAAGGGTTGGAGGATTTCTTTCCTTCAACTGATAGGCCATATCAGGGTCAAAACCATCAGGGAATTTATACAGGGCTAAATCAGGAGGAGGCCTTAAGTTCTGTGGAATAGCATTATATACATTGTTAAACCTAGCACAATATTCCAAAACTGTCTCCTGGGGACCTCTCTTAATAGTGTCATATTCACCAAGTACGTGGAGAGGATCTTTCTTCTTCTCCCATCTCTCAGTAAAAGCTTTGTAAAGCTGATCTGGTGTTGTAATGGAGTTTGCATTGAGGGATCTGAACCAAGTTCTAACATCCCCAGTTAAACTTTGAACAAAAATTCTCATTCTGACAGTGTCATCATCTATTTCATAGGTCTCAAAGTGGTCTTGCATCTTCTTGGCATGCTGGATAGCTGTTAGAGAGCCATTTGAGTCAAAATATGAGATTTTACTTTGATAATCTTGAGGTAAGGCCACAGCATTAGCTGGTATCTGCAGAGGTGCATACCTGTTAGCCATATTTATGAGGTTTAGAGGGTTAATAGGAACAAATGGGACAGCAGGGATTACTGGTGTAACAGGGTTAATGGGATGGGTAACTAATGGGAGAGTGGTTGAAAGAGTATGTGCAGTGGGTGAAAATGTGAGAGGAGGACTTTGAGGTGTTGATGATGAACTAGGGGAACTAGGGGTGGACCGGAAAAGAACTTTGCAGGGAGTGGGAATGAGGATAGGTTGATCTGAACTTATATCTGAATCAGCAGGCTTATCCTGCTTTTGCTGTCTCCTAATGTTTTTTGGAATGGTATTTGGATTATCAACAATGATGGGTGGATTAGGGTCAGGATTTGCCCTAGTGTGCCGAGGATTTTTCTTAGGAGCCAGCTTCCAACCTGTTTTTGGGATTTTGTAGGAAGTTTTTTTTTTATGTATACAAGGACTGGATAAAGATTTTGAAATGGCTATATATGTTTCAAAGTTTAAGATGAAGATTCCCTATCTAGCTCTTCCCTAAAGCTGTGATTGTGGTACAGAAACAATTCTAAGGCCTCTTGGCTGGTTTCGGGCTTGATGATGGCTTTGGAAGATAGATAGTAATAACAAAATCTAAAGATTTCCCAGTGGAGTCGCCAATTATGTTAACACCCAGGTTGTTCCCTATGACTCCCAAGGGAATACGGCCGGGGTAACCACTAACCAATCTTTGGATCACTGTTTCTAGCCAAACTGTGATCAGAGAGGGCTCTCTCTTTATGATTTGTCTCTGTTATGATGGTGTTTTAGGCTAGCTATTAAGTTTAATCTTGTTTCAATTGTTTGGTTGGAAAAGTTTCAGTCAAACGTGTGTGCTCTTCCCAGCATATTATATAACATTGGGCAATGGAGTCAGTGGTCCTTTGGTTTGGTGTGCTATGTTGATACATTAATGAAAGCTGCAGAGCAAGGTGATTGTCCGGGGAACAAAGTTTTGAAATTGAGTTTGTGTGTAACATGTCCAGGATAAGAAAGGAAATTAAGGATCTTTCTATAAACTGGTATGAAAGGAGAAACAATTGTTACCTGGAAGCATTTAAGAATTTCTAGATAACATTCACAGCATGGAATTAAATGTAACATGAGCATTTAAGAATTCATGTCTCTTTTAATCCTGAAGAAATTATTTACAGCAACATAAGATTGAGCACAGGGTGTTAAGAAACATGTCCTGAACTATTCTTTTTCTTTATTGCTAGATATGACGAAAATATGAAAACGAAATAACATAGGGAAACGAAACAGAGTTTAAAGAAGACATATCATTCCACCAGACAACGCAAGGTTTCTGCAACAGCTCTTAGATTATCAACAAGACACCAGAGTTCCAGGAAATCACTGAGCTGAAATTGCTCTTTGTATTAAACTTTTCTGAAAATACAGAGTATACATGCCTCAGAGTAAAATTTACCAACCCCTTATGCGTTACTAAGGGGGGTATATATACAAATTTACATTTGGAAAATATCTGAATGAAGAGTAAATGCTCCATAAATGTCCTACCAACTGCTGGAGTGCAGCAGCTGAAAGAGTAAATGTTGTAATAACTTTTAGTCCCTTAGCTGTCAAAAATGGTCAGAGACTGTTGACTTGGTGGCAATTGGAGTCGGTTGGAGACGTGCTGTTCAAAATGTGGCTAGCTGTCATCGTTAGTAATGAATCACTTTTTGGATGCTTTTCAAACATTAACCCTTTTACACTTGTCTTCTGGTGACCTGAGCTGGCAGTGGCCGAATGTCTTGAAACTACCGTGGCAGAATTTGGAGCATGGCCTGCCACCAGTCCTCCTTAGGCATTTGATGCCTCCGAATTTTAATTAGAGTCTCATCAAGCTCTGTATATCTGAAAAAACTAGGAGGAGTTTCAAATAAATGATTTACCTCATTTTCAATAAAAAATGAGCCTTCGAGCTTAGTGTACAAGCTCTGTCCTGTTGGAGGAACTGTTTCCTCAGAAGTACTGCTGGATGCAGTGATTTGATTTTCAATGTAAGTGGCCATCCTGTTTGTAAATTGATCTCTGCTGATCAATTTTCCTGTGCTGCTCAACAGGCTAGGCAGTCCTCTTGCTTGTAGCATTCCCATTCTGAGTTTATAATCTTCAACTTCAGTCTGTATCTCATAACTTTTTCTTTCTACCGTCTGTACATAACCTCTGAGAGTTAGCACCCTTTTAGCCATGAGGATGGCCTCTGTTCTGTTGGTGATTCCAACGGCTGCCAGCTCCTCTTTGTCTTGCCTGTTCAAAAATTCTATCAATTGGCTAGCTTGCTCAGGTCTGTTTCCTAACACTGTCTTGGCCCTCTGGACATCTGTCTGGGCTTGTACAATTAAATCCATATGCTCATGGATTGTTTTAATGGATTTCCACTGTTTGATAATGGCTTGGGTAATTTTATTCCACAAGATTCTTTTGATTTCTGCCATAGTATTTTCCAGATTGAGCTCCTTCTCCAGGGCCTTTATTTTATCTTTTTGAGCCTTAATCTGTCTGCCCTGTTCTGCTACCGTTATCTTTGATTGATCATATTTGGCATTTATCTCTGCCAGTTTTTCTTTTGCTTTCTTTATTTCATCCGCTTGTAGCTCCATTGCCTTGACAGCTTTGGTCAATTCTTCTACACTGGGGTGGGCATCTGGAGCTGCTGTTGTACCTGCTGCTTCTGTTGTGGGGGCCACTGCTGCCCCAGAAGTTGTTGCTGTTGTGGAATCTGTTGGAGGAGCCTGGAGTGTAGATTCTCCCTGTTTGTCTTGTAATGCTCCTTCCAGCTCTTTCTCTAGTTCTTGGATCCTTTGATCTTGCTGTAATAAGAGGTCAAGTTGTTCATTAACTTGCTTTTCTTTTTGCAATTCAGCTGTCTGAGGGTGTTCTGTAGGTAACAGCTTCAACCTCTTCTTCATGGCATTTAGATCATCATCCTTTTTCTTCATGAGGGCTTTTACCCCGGTTGGATCACTAGGGTCATGCCCTAGATCAACAATAATCTCCTCAAGAGATTTTATCCTATTGTCCTTGGCCTTAGAGGACATCCTCTCAAAATCTAGTTGAGTGTTTGTGTTCTTCAAAGATTCTTTCAGCTCATGAGCTAATGTGGCCTTCTCTACCAAAGTGGCATAGACCATCTCCCCAGTCTGCTTGTGGAGTTCAATTTGGTCCATAGGATGTATGTCTTTGGCCAGGACCTCCACCCTTGTTTTGATGAAATCTGCAGTTGTCATTGGCTGCGGCCCCTTGGGTTTGAAATGGCTGAATATTATTTTTTCTTCTTTGAAGTCGTAGACCGACATCAACCTTTCCTGCTGGGCTGGAGTGGCATCTATAAACTGTTTGTAAACCTCAGCCCTCAATAACTCATTTGCTGCCTTGATTTGTTTGAAGGAAGCCTTAGCACCTTTAAGCTTCTGGCTTTGCTGAGAAGAGGATGACACCTCCAAACCAAGCTGTAAATTCTGCTCCTGCTGAAAGGAGCTTGTCCCTGTATGTTGGCTGCCCTCCCTGTCCTTTGCTGTGTTGTTCAAGACATCTTCAGTAATGTCTTCCACCTCTGGGGAATCTGCCCTTTGCCTTTTAGTTTCTGGCTGGTGGGAGGATCCACTGAGGGGAGTGGACTCTTCTCTTTGCCTTTTAGTACCCCTCTCTTCATGTGCTGGGGTCTGCAAAACTGAGGTAGTTAATGGCTCAGTTTGAGGTGGTGGTGTTTGCATTAGGGGGGTTTCTGGCAGCCCAGTTTGTGGCAGAACAGTTTGTCCTTGTTGCTGCTCTGTTTGTTGTTCTGTTTGCTGATCTTTTTGCTGTGACTGTTGCTCTGACTGTTCCTTTTTTGCTTCATCCTCTGCATCCATTTTTCCTTTTCCTTTATCTAAGCCTGGTGCTGCTGTAGAGAGTGTCTGCGGCGCTGTCCTGGTAACTGAGGTCCCTTCTCCCACTGATTGAGGCAGTCTGAAAGGTACCTGGAGCACATAGTCCAGGTCAATAGTCTTCTCAAGTTCTTTCATATTGGAGTTTAGGCTTCTGTGATCCATATTATGTTAGAGAAAGATTTCGGCGAAAATCACATGGAAAATCATTTGTCGACGCGTTTCGAACCAACTAGTGTGGTTCATCGTCAGGACAAGTTGAAGAACAGATCTAGCGAAGCATGTTAAATAGACCGAGTAGAGCCTCCAACGGCTAGTTGACCAGCCGCTAATATGACCAAGGGACCAGGATCAAAAATTAGTTGCAACAGATTACTAAATTAAGGGAGAATGAAATAAAAGTTAAAACGCTCAAGGATCAATGGAATAAAACACCTACCAATAGTAAAAATAAAATAAAACAAATTAATTAATTAATTAATTAATTAATTAAAACTTAGTAATGCAAAATAATACTAAAGCTCTAAGAATAATGAAACCAAATAATAACTAAAGGGGGAATAATGACCAAAGGTAAAGAATAAATAAAAATAAATAATAAAATAATTAAAGTAATAATAATATTAATAATAATGAATTAATTAATTCAAACTAAAAATTAATAATAAATTAATAAGTGAATAAAAATAATGCCAAATAATACTAAAGCTCTAAGAATAATGAAAAAATAATAAATAAAGGGGGAATAATGACCAAAGGTAAAGAATAAATAAATAATAAAATAATTAAAGTAATAATAATATTAATAATAATGAATTAATTAATTCAAACTAAAAGTTAATAATAAATTAATAAGTGAATAAAAATGAAAACTAATAAAATAAAACTAAATTGAATAACCAAAGGGGATAAAACAAAACTGAAAATAAAGGTATAAATAAATAAATAAATAATAAAAATAAATTAAAATAACTATATTAATAATAATAATAATAATAATACTAATAATAATACAAACAAATAAAGTAATCCAGTAATAAATAAAGGGGGAGTAAAACCTAACTGAAGGGCCAAAGGTAAAGAATAAATACCTAAATGAAAATAAATTAATTAATAAAAAGGTAATAATAATATTAATAATAGTAATAATAATAATAAAATTAATTAGTTAAAACTAAAAATTAATAAGTGAATTAAAATAAAATAATACGAAAAATAAAAAGAATAAAATAAAATGAATAACCCATGGGGACAAAATTAAAAATAATAGTATGAATAAATAAATAAATAAATAAATAAAAATAATAATAAAATAAATAAAAATTACTAATAATAGTAATAATAATAATAACAAATAAAGTAAGAAAATAAAAGGAAAAATAGGTGAAGGGAATAATGAATACAGTTAAATAAAATAAAAATAACGAGTTAAATAGTAAAATAGAAAAGCAATATAAGAAGAAAAAAGCTATACCGAGGTCCATAAATAAAATTAGGAGAGGCGAAATAATGACGATAACATAAAAAGGAGAACAATAAAAACAATGAGGACGGAAACCACTAGGAGGAGAGGGCAGGGACCCAACACCTGCTGACTTTCCAACCATCATCTCTATTGAGATTACTAGGTCTCTTTTCAATCTCTAGCGCTTCCCTGAATTTACGATGATGGAAATGCGGAATCCTAGCAATAACACTCGCTTCTTCAATACAAATATGATGACTGGTTTTCTCTGCATGCTCAGCTAAAGCGGAAGACTTAAATCTCCTATGCCTCAGATCCGCAGCGTGCTCACTAATCCTCTGATTAATGGAACGACCAGTCTCCCCATTCTTTCTTCTTCAGTTAAGCTCTCAACTAGAGTGTCCAGCTGCCATTCTTGTAAGTTGGCATACTTTTCTATGTGTGGGTAGTGGCAGTGTTTAATCCCTAGGAGTCTGTACTTAGTTCTCCTAGCAGTGATGAAACCTTGAGGGTCATAAGGGACCCATCGAAAACTGTATGACAATTTATATTTGTCCTTGAGGATCAGGTCTGCAGATTCCCATCCTTCCTTCTTGTTCATGATGAAAGGGCCCAACTCATTTTTGAAGTTAAGGTGTGCCTTTTTCTTGGAGCTGTGGAAATGGGTAAGGTCTGACTGAATCAATTGCCTGTAATACTCCAAGGCAAATAATCTCATAGGAACATACTTGGGTAGCCTGTATGGACAGAGCTCACAGCCATATACTCTGAACACAGTATGGTGTTCATATAGGTACCAATCACCTATTTTGTACTTCTTAGATAGCTGCAAAGCTTTCTTGATCTCATTAGATATTCTAGGTGGAGGGGACTTCATAAGCATGCAGGAGACTGGGTACACAAACTGGTCAACAAATTCACAGTAGGTATAGGGTGAATTTGTGATTTTATGATAGACTGAGGCCCAGAAGATGACAGATCTCCTCTCTCCTTTATTATCCATCCTTCTGATGTAGCATGGGAAAGCTTCAGAATGATAAAACATGAACAGGTGGTAGATGTAAGCTGAGTATCTGAAGACCCCCTGTCTGTCCATTTTGCTCAATTGATCATGAATCCTATTGGCTATGAACTTAGCAAAGTTATACTTTCGGGCAGGGGGTTGACGTGGGCTGTAAGCAGACAGCAATACGAGCATGGCTTGATCCACATGCTCACTGTTTTGGTAACCTAACACATAGGCTATCATGTCCAGTAGCAACCTGCCTGAGTCATTGAAATGTTCATGCAGATAAGGGGGTGGCCCTGTAGGCTGGCACTCAGTTCTCATGTAGTTCCTGGTGACCTTTTGCAGCTCCTCACTGGTCATCTTGTCACCAGCTTCCAGCAAATACCTCATGGAGAATGGGATTAGCAACTCCGTTTGATCAAACTGTAACATCTTGTTGATGGACTCAGCATTTATATAAAAAAGGATCCTCCCTGATGGAGTATTGACAGCTCTGTGCTCCAGATCATAGTTTTGAGCACATAAGTGAATGATTTCAGGGAAAACATTCACAGCTGGGAGACAGTAATAGGGCAGGTTTGACTCCCATATTCCATCTGAACCAAGTCCATCCTTATGGTCTTCCCTCAGTGTAGTGGAGGTCTTCAAAAAGTCCCTGTCTCCCTCAAAGTCATCAATGAGACAATCCTTGTCAATAAATGGCAAGGCCTCCAGTTCCTTATTGGTTTGATTTAGTGGAGTAACACTGAGGGAAGAGGATGCAGAGGCTGCCATGATATAATCTGTATGTGAGCAGGGAGAGGTAATAGTTTGATAAGTCTTTAAAGACTTAAGCAGCAGGTAAACTGTACACAGTGTGATGTCCTCTTCTAGTGTAAAATTGTAAGCAAGTTGGTAAATTGCTGCAAATTCTCAGGGATGTGGATTGCCTAAGGGACGTTGCAGAGACAGTGATAATTCTTTAGGAAGAGTGCAGGTGGCCTGTACTTGGTAAAAGGGAACAATGCCGAGTACCTCGAGGGCAATTTTGCAGTTTTAACCCGCGAACTGATTGCTCCAATGTCAAATTGTGGCTTAGGGATGGGGCAGGTTGCTTGGGTTTGGTTTAGGTGATCAGGTGGAGCTGAATTAAGTGAATTTACCAGTCTTTAATGGTGAATTCTACAGAGAATTGGAATTCATGGGAAAGTGGAAGGAAATGGCAAAATACCTGGAAAATCGACTTGGAAGCTCGCGGGCCGGGTTGTGGAGACTTAGTGCCGTCGAATTCTGAACTTTGAATGGTCGAATTGTCGAATTTGATGGCTGAGTGAGAGGTTTCGCAGCAGCTGTTGGCAACGGCTAGTTTCTCTTTCGCATGAAAATGAGCGAAAACAACTCATTTAGTCGTTTAAATCGTTAAATTTGGCAAAAGTGTGCATTTGGCGCTTTTCCGCCAATGACGTCAGCATGACGTCATGGCGGGGCCCAGATACGGAGGTGACGTGGCGGCTGAGGTGTTTGCCAGGGTGGCAGGACACGGTGGCGGGCGGGTACAGTGGCGGGTCCGCGTGGAGGGCCACGGGACACTGGGGCGGGCACTGGCGAGGTGACGTCAGGGTGACGTGCAAATGACGTGGGAGGAGAGTGGTATTAGGGGTGGCGGTAAGCGGGTTCCCCGCACCACCTTTGGGCAAAGGCGGTAACGGGGAGGGGGGCTCCGAACAACCCCACCGCCTGCCACGCGTCCCCTGTACGGGATGGCCAAAACCACTTTCCCCGGACGCTAAAGGTCGGCAGGTCGGGGAGTGAAAATGACCGCCCACCTTTAGATCCGGGCGACGGAGATCTGACGGCTGGCGGGCCTTCCGACTGGTCGAGCATGTTTGGGGGGGGGGTCCCGCCAGCGCAATAAAATATTCAATTCAATGACTGGGCGGAGGACTATAGGAAAGTGGGTTTTTTCGCAGTTTTTGGGTTTTTTGGGCTTTTTCAAGGGTTTATATAGGAAAACGGGGTTTTTGTGCGTTTTCAGCAGAGAGACGGTGAGGGTTGAGGGACAGGATTTCTGCTCATAACCAGAGGTGAGAGCACATCCAAGACAAGGTTGACCACAGTCCCAGGTGGACTGAAGTCCCCTTAGACCATTTACTTGGCTATAATGCTAAAAGGAGAATATGTAGATAATGCTGGGATTTATACACCATGGTGTTTAATACTAGTAGGGGAAAAGGTAATATAGGGGATTTACATAGTAGAATTAGAGTTAATATGGATGAGAGGGTGAGTGGAGGGGGAAACCATTTTAGTTTATGTGAAACAAACTTGGTTTTGAGAGTAGATCAAAATGAAAAGATTTTTAGACAAGAAATGTGGCTTTTAAAGATTAAGAACCACCATGAAAACTTAGTCATTTTCATGAATCTTAGCTGATGGGGAATGCTAGAGATGAAATTGGAAGGGAATGAGGGAAATTAGTCATGCTTCCAGCTGCAAATCGATGAAGAAGAACACCTTTGTCAATTAATTGACTTTGCTTTGATACCCACAGTTACCATCTCTGCAATGGTAGGTATAACTTTCTGCAACCCCAACTACTTACCCAGCTACTTGCCTAGCATTTTTATTTCTTCTTGGAGGGTGCACTTGGACTTGCAGACCCTTACTTGCCTTTTCTTTTTTTTGTCTTTTTCTTTAGCTTTTTCTATCTACTTCTAGCCTTATTTCTTCCAAGGTCCCAGATTAAGCTGTTGAGAGCCCTTTCTTCTCTACCTGAACTAGTTGTCTGCCAAGATTAAGCAGTTTGGACAGACTTCTTTCTCTATTCTATAACTCAAAATTGAAACATGGCATGATCCAGGTTAAACTGTTGGATCATCCACCAAAATTGAAATAAGGTGATCAACATTTGAAACACTTTACACACCTCTTGTTCTCTAGGAAATATGGGATCTTTGTGATATCAAAGCAGAGCATATTTGGACTTTCCCTTGCCAATCATGAAATATGAAACCTATTGATATAGGTATCCAACACTTCCCTAGCTACAACCTCCAACAACCTTAAGATAATCTCGGTTTTGTGAATTAGTACCAACTCTAATAATTTCAATTCTTACCAATCCATTTCAAATGCATGATCATAAGCATGCATTTGCATTATACATTTATGCATGCATTCAAATAATGTGTCAATCATTCACATGATCATGCTTGTGCCCTACTTGCATCTTGCTTATTATTATTATACATTCATGAAATGTAAAACAAACTTCTTTATGAGAACTTACATACATTTAATGACATGTATCATAGGTACAACATGTTTTCCTCTTTCATATGACAATAACCAACAAATAATCATTTATTCCAAATATAGCAGAATGATCTTGTGCCCATTAACATCACCCCGAGCATAGCTAACACCAACTCTTGATTTAATTTCCATACATGCATTCATATCATTTTTGTTATACCAAGGAAATTTCCTCTCGATATTTTAGGCATAAGAAAACAAATATTCTTGGTTGTTAGTAGTTATTGGATGATACATTATTAGCTAATGTCTAAGGGAGGGTTCTTATACTCCTCTTTAATAACCTCTTGATCAATATTTTATTATATCTTGCCTTGTCCCACAAGACTCTATGTGACATTCATATTATCTTCTCTATCCATGCAATCAACATGTTCTCTGTTACATGTTCATCATTATCCCATGGTTAGTCATCATAACCATCTAATGAAAATAGTCTACTATGAGTTCACAAGCATATCACATGTATTTTCAATCATTATTTACATGCGCCATGGCATATCTATATGCATCTAACATCTCATTATCCTCATGCCTATCAATGCATATGCAATCTATCTAGTCAATCCCTTTCCATCTCATCATCCCTATTTAACAACATATTACAACCCTTTCAGAATTTAATAAAGCAACAAAATAAGAAGAAATAATTTGAGAGACCCCCCCTCAAAAGCATGGTTGTATCACTTAGCCATATGATTTTGTAGTTATTATTTATTGAGTTGTTCAAGGGATGTCTAGTAAACGTCCTGACTATGCCCTCTTTCACAACCTTGTTTCCCAGTGAATCTCTTCTTTTGTTGTATCTTTAATAGTCCCGCTTCAATCTCTTAATAAAGATTTGTTACTCTTGTCTCAAATCCATTCTATTCATATCATAGGCTTGGCTTATAAATCCATTATGTTGTACCCAATGAACTTGTTCCATGTTTACCAACCTTACTATTGTACCCCTTGCTTTTGAACCTTTGATCTATTACTTTAACAACTCTTATTTTGTAGTCTATCTTCTTGGCCTATCTACGTTTAGTGTTAAACCTTTTCTTTAACCACGAGCAGTAGTATATACCACTATGTAGTAGACTCGTACCTCTGTAAGCCACTATGGTACTAATTTTTAGTTGAGACCACCTTGTAGCAAAGCTATACTTTCTTCCTTGTGGTAAAACTCTAGCCCTATATGCCTAGTGTTTGAACCACAACTCTCATACCACTCTATATCATAGCTCCAATTTCATTTTTGATAATCTTATACCTCAATATCCCCTTCGGTTTGAGTGTTAAACCTTAAGATTTGATAGTTCTCTATAGTGGAGCACCAAATTATCCTTGTTGTGTATTTCTAGCCCTCTAGGCTAATAAAATTTCCACAAGCATCCTAAAACACATAATTTTTATTAAAAAAAAAAAAATCTTACATAAGGGGGACACACAACTTTTGTTAATAAGGAAAAATTATTACATAAAGGGAGATTGATATAGAATATGTATAAACTCTCCAACCTTATCTCAACATGCCATGTGTCCTTGATAAAAAAACTCAAGGATAATCACCATGACAAGGCCTACCTATCACCTAGGAAATACAACAAATCTAGAATTCATTTTATTGTTCTAAAACTAATATATTCTAGAATAATTATATTTATCTAGAAAAACTAATATCTAATTATCTAAATAAACTTTAGGATTAGGTGGTTAACATAGGCCTAAGAGTTGAACCACAAATCCTATTCCACTATGTAACATATCTAACCCCTTAAGTTATGATTAAGGATGTGGTGTAACAAGAACATACCTTCAAGATTTATTATGTAGATGGGGTTATTAGATTTCTTATTTCTTCCTTAAGCTCAAATCATAATTTTGATACTACCATCATGTTATACTCATCAAGAGCTTTCCAATGATATAAACTTCACCCCATTCTACGCTCCAGGCACAAAGTTATGCCTAATGGAAGATTCCCCTCTTCTAAGGCCACAACATCATCCAGACATCTCACATGGATGAAACATGGTAACCCTAGGTCACATATCTCTCTTACATTAGTCCACATCCTTCGCCCACCTACCATATCAGAGCCTCACTATTGACATTTTCCATGAAATGTGCCTTGCCCCAATCCTCAGGGTTTCAACATTAGGGTAAGATGATATGTTGATATGAAGATATGGCCATTCCCATAAACCTCCAATACGCCATTGCACTGATATGGTGGCATATTCCAATATGTCGTAAATCTGATATAACGATATCCTCCAATATGCCAATACAAAATATTGGGGTATCGATGAATTTCTTATAATTGCAAACCTTTGCAATTTCTTCATAGGTCAATAACCAACTCAACATGCACCTCATATCTATGATGAAAAATCACCATCCAACATGTGGTGATTATTGACATGCCTAACACGTGGCACTACTAACGTGTATACACGAATATTGAGATATCATATAGGCACAACCCTCATGAAGTCTTGATATGCCCATATGATAGCTCAACTTGCCACATCATCCTCCAACATACAATCACCACTTGACATGTGGTAGATGTTGATGTGTTCAATTCCACATGTAACTTGCTAATTTGTGCCATGTTCCACTTATATTTGCTTAGTTGGCATGCCAAAAGCCCTAAATCTAGGTGACATGTGTCCTCCAGCTGGGACTGCCACATCATTAGTCCTGATGTCATGTTGACATCATTCACCCAAGGATTTACAGTTCTCCAATATCCAGTGCCATTGGTTAACACACCTCGAAACAAAGTTATTTTCATCATACGTTGGTCCATTGACTGGGGTCATGACATACTGGGGTTTATAAAAAGGCATTTATTTGTATTCTTCTTAGGCCTGGTACTCTAGTAACCCCCCTTTCGAGTGGTTTTGGGTCACAACACTTGTGTCGACCATGTAACCAAGGGATAAGGCCAAGACCTTATAATAATTGAATCTCCATAGAGTGTCATGCTAAGGGATTCTATCCCCATAATTCCATTTAGCTAAAAAAAATTGGTCAATCCCAAAATTGCCTCTAGAGCAAGGGTTGTCTGTAGAGAGAATTCATAGCTTGTCCCGAAAGTTGAAGATAATTTTTTTGCAAGGCTTTGTGATCAGATTGGGAAAATTAGTTTTGCTATGCTAAAATTCCTTTTAAGAATATATTAAATGTGCTTGAGGATTTATGAAATTATTTGCAAGTTTAAACATGGGTTTTTGAGTGTTTTTATGTAAATTTTATGTGCAAATTAACATAAACAAATGACTAAACAAAAACATATAACAGACATAAACATCACCATAAACAATATCACAGTAGCACATAATGAAGGAGTTCACCCCTCCTGGGCTACGTCTCCTTGGTCCAGCTTCCAATGGCTTGGACCTCTCTCTTATGCTCAAAAGTGTGAATACATCAGTTTATAATGCTCAGAAAGCTCTAAAACCTATTCCAATGGCTCCAGAATGCCCAAAAATGCCTATGTAGCATCTTTCTTCTCCTAATTTGGTAAAAACTCATTAAGTTATGATTTTCCCAAGTTTGGCTACTATTCGTTCTACAAACTCCCCAAAATCTGGCACCTAACCTATAAATTTTCCCTATAATGTGCTAACGGAGCCCCATTTTGCCCAAAAATTGGCGCAAATTGTGGGCGCCTTAATTCGGCCTCTAAGGCTTAAAGTCCGAAAAGTTTGGGCACATGGGGGGCCACGTACCCAAGGCTAAGGCCAATGACCCACCCTTGCCAATGGAGCCCCCCATTCTTCTCTGTTGTTGGTCATGTGCTGGTGGTGAGGCCAAGGGTCGGCCCCCACAGGCTGGCCCTACCCTCGAATGGTGCATTAATAAACTTCAAATATGTGCAGAGTTCTTTATGGTTAAGAACTAAATTGAATGGCGCGTTGGTTGTTGGATTTGCTCGATTGTTTTTGGTCGCGGGTTCGACCCCCGCTGCCTTTGCCCGGACTTGACCCAAAATTTTGGTGGCCCCTTTCCTGCCACGTGGTGGCCTTTGGTTGGGCCATGTGTTAGCCTGTGGTTGGCCACCAACCAACTAATAATAATACGCCAAATTGCACCAATGTAAATGCGCCACTTGGCACAACAAAATTCGTTGAGCTCGTTGACCAATCAACCTGCCACGTACACCTGCCCAGTCAGTGCCACATCAACATTACAGAGTGTTGACTGGGCTATTATTTTTTTTCAAAATTTTGCTTGTTTTGGAAAGTGAACATAACATGATTCTGGGAGCATATGGTGTCCGTTTCGCACAAAACAAGTTGCGCCAGATTTAGGATGATGAGCACTATGCGGTCATCCAGGTTCCACACCAATCTGACAACTTTGAATTTTGAGCGATTTTTTTAGCACCTAATCATTCCTCCCCACTGGAAGCCTTTTAGACCCCAAAAGATCACTTTTAGTTGTCCAGTAGGTGAGGGTACAGTTCCCTCACATTTCCAATCTCGATCCATTTGGCCTTTGAAGGGGTTTTTCCCTTAAGCCCCACTCGAAGGTAATCCACATTCCCTCGTTTTGAAGACCTTGTTCTTCTGTCAAGAATGGTGTCTTGTTGTAGTTCATCAAGGTATTCAGGAGAAAAATCCTCAATGGAAGGAATTTGGACATTTTCTCCTTGATCTTCAATCAAAGGAGGCTCATACAACCTTAAGTTCTCAACATTAACAACAACATAAATTTTCATATATGAAGGCAAATCCAACTTGAAGGCATTGTTACCAATCTTTTCCAAAATTCTGAATGGACCATATCTAATTGGTTTTAGCTTTTTACCTTCTCCTTGGAACCTCTCTTTGCTAATGTGAAGCCAAACTTCATCATCGAATTGGAACTTGTGATCTAGACGATGCTTCTCGTGCCTTGCTTTGTACTTGCCTTAGCTCTTTTCAAGTTGTTCTTGAACTCTTTGGTGTACCAATTGGATTTGTTCAATGAACCTTCTTGCTTTGTCTATGTCACTATTGTAGAAATTTTGAATAATATGACACATATTCACAGAGATTATCCTGATTATACACTTATAAGTGGAATATGCATAATACATAACCTCCTCTATGTTGATCATCAATTTACAGAAGCAGAAACATTCACAGGCGCACATAGAAGCATCAATCACACATATCAACACAGTATTTTCCTGGGGAAAGCATCTCGCTAAAAACCCCAACTATCTGTATATTATATTGATTGAATCATGTAACAATACATAGTACAATACTCATCCCAAGTACTCAGTACTATCTCCTCATGCTACACACAATACAGCTCAGATCTGATCTCCAAATCTCCTCCATTGCTTGCCTGCCTCCACAACTCAATACCTGCTCAAGAATGAATGATAATGGTTTACCAAACTCGTATTTAACCTCCAAAGAATCACTCACACTGGGAAAGACGTGAGCAGAGGCTATAATACTTGGTATTGGCCAATTCATTGGCATGCCTCAACCTCAGAGTTCCAGCTTACCACTATATTACACTTTCTATAGGCCTCCTGGTGCCATTGTCACCAAGGAAGATATGAAGTTCAAGGCACCAACTAAGCAGAGGCGAGCTGAAGTTCAACAAGACAACTTTAGCAGACATAAAAGGGGGGCGTGGTGGAGAATGAGGATGTTTCTGAAACAGGATCATGCCCCAAGCATCCTATTATCTGTAATCTAACTTTGTCGCCTTTCACACATCTGGCCATTGCCATCTCGTAAAATGTGCTTCACCTCGCTAAAATGATTTTAAAATACAATTTGAATAGAACAAATGATGGAAATTTTGCACACCTGTGAGAATTTTGTCAGAATTGATGGCAGGACAGACCGAATGAAGTAGGATTCTGCTGTGGCACGCCATTATCAGCTGGACACTCCGGGAATTTAGTCTCTTAACAATAACATTTTTGTCCCCGTCTTCCTATTGAAAAGATAAAAGTTGGATTTGAACTCACCTGAACTGCAAAAGGACAGAAAATTGCAGGGAGGTTGTTTGCACCAGTGAAGCATAATGGGAATTTGGAATGGGAATTTATCCTTAAAATGGCCTACAACAGTCATCTGCTTTAACTATTTAATGAGGGATTGACTAATTGACATACATGTACATATATACGGGAACCCCTTTACATCTCCCGACCTGCTTGACGACCAGTTGTTGTTGTTTGTTAATGTTATCAGATATTTTTTTGTGATAAAAGAACTGTGGAGTACTCAATCCCTTTGATTGTGCAAATCATCATGCACAACTATAGTCACAACTGATAGCAATCTGATCCTCTAACACATGTCCTTGCTGAACTGAACATGCACTGACATGCAAATGAGTTAACTGATGTATTCTATAGTTGCATTATGAGTTAATAATTAGTTTAACAACTCATCATTAGTCTATTTGTAGTTAGACTAATTACAACTAGTTTAACCAAGTCAAACTGAACACAACTCCATCAACTCTACAATCAACTCCACCAAACTCAACTGATTGAGTTCTAACTGAAGTCATGCATGCAACAACTCAACTGACCCACAAGGAAAGCGTACTTCCTTCTGACAACTGCATGTGCCACATCTGTAGCTCAAACTGAAGTGCTCCAAGAGAATAAGATCAAGTTTATAGTCCAAATATTATTATGAGACAATAATATTTGACTTTTCTATTTTGGACAGCCAGTCTAAAAATAGACTTTGATCACTCTTGTTGTGATCACTCCTGCTGTGGTCACTCCTACTGTGATCACTCCTGCTGTGGTCACTCCTGCTGTGATCATCCCTGCTGTGGTCACTCCTGTTGTGATCATCCCTGCTAGGATCCAAAAATAGAACTTGCGCCATAATTTGCCTGCGGGCCCACTTAGTGAAGGCAACTCTTTTCACTAAGCTCCATCATCTTGTTGCAATCTCAACACTCCCTCTCGACAAGATATGGATTATCAGCAACCCCTATCCTGCCTCGGTGGTATTCGAATTTGCTCCTGGTGAGAGCCTTCGTCAGAATATCAGCATCCTGATCCTCCGTTGGAATGTATGAAAGCAACATGATCCTCCGCTGCACACAATCTCTGATATGATGGTACCTGATGTCCTTGCTGCCATATACTCGACCTCTTGAGCTCCCTGCCCAATCTGCATCCTCCTGTCTGTACCAAGATCCATATCCCGATGTGCCTCTCAAGTAGCGCAATACATGCTTGCCCGCCTTCCAGAAGAGCTTGGTAGGCTTAACCATAGCTTGTGAAAGCTGGTTAACTGCATTGCATGTTTTCGCCCACAAGTAAAGGGGTAAGCCCTAATCATGCAACATTGCTCGTGCAGCACCCACAATCGTTCTGTTCTTCCGCTCAGCTACCCCGTTCTGTTGTGGGTTATGGGGAGCTATGAGCTCTCCTCGAATCCCTTCTGCCTTGCAGAAATCCTTGAACTCGTCCGAGATGTATTCACCACCATTATCGCTGCTAAGAGCCTTCACCTTCTTCCTCGACTCCTTCTCGACCAGTGCTTTGAATTCACAGAACTTTGAATATGTCTCGCTCTTCTTCTGCATGAAGAAGATCCAACACTTACGAGAGAAATCATCAACAAAAATCACATAATACTTGTGTTTTGCTATCGAAGCAACTGAGAAAGGTCCACACACGTCTGTGTGAATTCTCTCAAGGATCATCGTGGCACAACTATCCTTCTCGTGAAAGGTGGCTTTCACAAACTTCCCCAAAGTACACCCCTTGCACTGATCTGACTGCACAAGTGTGCCTTTAGGAAGCCCTGTAGTGATCTTCTGCAGTATCTTCAAGGTTCCATGGTGAAGGTGACCCAATATCCTGTGCCACAACTCGCCATCATCCCGGCTCACCAATCCTTCTGCCTTGCCTGCCATTGCTGCGCATCCATCTACTTGCAATTGATAAAGGTTCCTCACTCGAACCCCTATCTTTCGGGTCTCACCAGTTGTCTTGTTGTGCAGGAAAGCCTTTCCCTCGCTGAAAACAACATCATACCCCTTGTCTTCTAACATCGCCACTGAGATAAGATTCTTCTTCAATCCTGGAACATGCATGACTTCCTTCAATACGAAGGGTTTACCAAACTACCTCTCAAAGGAAATGGTACCGATACCGGTCGCACTGTATCTACCATCATCACCCATCTCGATGTGCACTCCAAGATCTTTGTCCTTCAGATTAGAGAAGAAATCTCTATCTCCCGTCATGTGAAAAGACGCACCACTATCCAAGAACCACACCGATCCCATCACACTTGAAACCAAGCATGCGATCAATGAAAAATCAAGCTCAAACTATGAGGCTAGAGCCTCTCTTACTGCCGATCCAGCAACCTGCTTGTTCTTCTTCTTCTGCGGACAATTAGTGGCATAGTGTCCGTGCTGGTGACAGTGAAAACACTTCACCTTGGACATATCCTGCTTCTTGCCTTTCGCACCAGACTGAGAAGCTTTCTTGCTCTTCCATTTCTTTGCTTTGGTAGCCAAAGCGCAATTCTCTTCATCAGATACCTTTGATGAAGATCCATTCTCACCTTTATTGTTTCTGAGTTTATCCTTGAGCACCAGGTCGCTCTTGCTTTGGAATAACATTTGCAATCCGTTGAAAGACATTTCAACACCACTGCTGCAAATTCGATTTCCACCAGCTTAAACTCAACTGCCTCGGATCTAAGATTCATGAGAACACAATATTTCTCATACAGAGATTGACTATATGGGCATTCACCAAATATCTCACCTTCCAAAGGAAGGATGAATCCAGAGGCTACCTAGCCCGATTACAGACTCTGCCCAATCTTTGCCAAAATTCCGAATGGACCATATCTAATTGGTTTTAGCTTTTTACCTGCTCCTTGGAACCCCTCTTTGCTAATGTGAAGCCAAACTTCAACATTGAATTGGAACTTGTGATCTAGACGATGCTTGTCGTGCCTTGCTTTGTACTTGCCTTAGCTCTTTTCAAGTTGTTCTTGAACTCTTTGGTGTACCAATTGGATTTGTTCAATGAACCTTCTTGCTTTGTCTATGTCACTATGACCATCAATAGCAACATATTTCCCAAAAATGAAATCCAAAGGAGACTTAGGCAAGTATCCCAAACATGCTTCAAATGGCGATGTTTGAGTTGAAGAGTGCTTGGCCTGGTTGTAAGCATGTTGAATATAGTGAAAATGTTCATCCCACAACTTAGGATGCTTGTTGCAATACCCATGAAGAAGATGTATCACTGTCCTATTCACCACCTCTGTTTGACCATCTGTTTGCAGATGAAATTTTGTACTCTTTTTCAATTTGGTGTCCATGAATCCCCACAAGCTTAACCAAAAATTCCCAATAAAGCGAGAATCTCGATCACTAACAATGGATGTGGGTAATCCAAAATGCACCCATACATTATGAAAGAATAACTTCGCAGTTTGTTCAGCTGTAATTTGCTTTTTACATGGCATCAAAATACACATTTTGCTGAACCTATCCAAAACTACATACAAATAATCATGACCTATTTTTGACAATGGAAGACCTACTACAAAATCCATAGAAACACTCTCCCATGGTTGTGAAGGAACTGAAAGTGGCATGTACAATCCTAACTTCCTATTGCTAGGCTCATTGACTAAACATAATGAACATCCTTTAATAAAACGTGACACACTTTCAAGCATATGAGGCCAATAACAATACCTCTGTAGATGTGCCACCATCTTACTTACACGGAAATGACCAACAATAAGAGAAGTATGTGCCTCTCTTATGATGTTGAGTCTTTCTCCCTATGGAATACAAAGCTTGCCAAGATGGTACAACAAGTTATCACGCAAATGATAATCCAATTCCTATACTTGGTTACCTTGACTCAAGCTTGCATAAACATCCTAAAAGTCATTGTCTAATGCATATTTATCAATATAACTTTCATGCAAAACGGAATTCTGCTTGAGCAAAGTAGTTGCACTAATAACAGGCCTAGAAAGCATATCAACAATTTTATTGTAGATACCTTTCTTATACCTTATTACCAAGTGGAATTGTTGAAGAAAACCCATCCATCGAAAGTGCCTTGATTGCTGCAACTTAGATTGAGATTGCAAGTATTGCAATGGCTAATGATCAATGTGAATGATTGTTTCCTTACCCATCAAGTAGTGTTTCCATTTTTTCACACTTTGCACCAATTCATACAATTCCTTGTCATATGTAGGATAATTAATCACTGCACCATTGAAAGTTTATGAATGAAAATAGATAGGCTTACCATGTTGCATGAGGACTGCACCCATGGCATATTCACTATCATTAGTCTATATCTCAAATCACTATCTCAAGTCTTAAATTGAAAGCACTGGAGCTGAACTGATCTTTTCCTTCAATGCATCAAGGGCCTTTTGTTGTTTGCCTCCCCACTGAAAAACATTTTTCACACTTGTCAATGCATTCAAAGGAGTTGTTATAGAAGAAAAGTTAGCAGTGAATTTCTTCCAATATTGGTTGCTCCCAAAAAAATTCTTACCTCAGTAACTGTTTTGGACCTTGGCCAATTCAAAATGACATCAACCTTGGAGGGATCTATTTTCAACTCACCTCCTCCAGCAATATGACCCAAGTAAACTAAAGAAGTTTTTCCAAACTCACACTTTGACATATTTATATACAACTGTTCTTTCTTTAAGACATCAAGTACTTTTCTCACATGCATAACATGTTCATCATGAGATTTACTGAAAATTAATATGTCATCTAAGTAGACTATAACAAACTCATCAAGAAATGGCCTCAACGCATCATTTATCACACACATGAAGGTATCAGGAGCATTACATAAACCAAAAGGCATAACTAGCCATTCAAACAAACCTTGTTTTGTTTTGAATGTTGTCTTCCAAATGTCTCCTTCAACAATTCTAATTTGATGGTAGCCACTCCTTAAGTCCAACTTAGTAAAATACTTTTCATCTTTCAATTGATCAAGTAAATCATCTATTCTAGGTAGTGGGTAACGGTTCTTTACCGTAATCTTGTTCAATGCACGGAAGTCCACACACATGCGCCATGTTCCATCCTTCTTTGGCACCAAAACAATAGGTGAACCACATGGCGAAGAACTTGGCTTGATGATCCCTTTATCCAACAAATCTTGAATTTGTTTTTTAATTTCTGCACATTCCATCATTGACATATTGTACATGCCAATGTTAGGAAGAGGACTATCTTGTTGCAACTATATCTCATGTTGGATTCCTCTCTTGGGAGGTAATCCTTTTGGTTCCTGAAACATCTCATCATATTGGTTAACAACATCAACCAATTCAGATTTCAATCTTGAATCACAACCTTGAAAAGCTTCATTATCAACATCATTCTTGGGTTTGATCATTAGAAGCACAAAATTCTTGCTTGAATTCACTAGTCTTTTCATCTGCCCCGCATTAACAAGTGAAAGATTTAGTTTCTTGCTATGAGCTCTCACAATATATTCTACTCCATATTTGAACAAATGGTATTTTTTTCATGTCTATGGAAGATATATTTTCTGTCATAGAGATATGGGCTACCCAAAACTATACCACATACGTCCAATGGCACAACATCAAGCTCCACTTCATCTATGAAATTTGCAGTAACGGAGAATTTCACTTTACACTTTCTAGTTACTTGCAATTCTGCATTGTCGCACACCTATCCTAGTGGATATGATTTATGATGTGGAATGGTTTCCAAGTTTAAACTTTTGACAATGTTTTCAGAGATGAGATTGGCTTGAGAGCCACTATAAAAAAGAGTATCAATTTTGCTATGTTTTGAGATCACCCTTATGTGAAAAATTTCTATCCTCTTCTTTTCATTTGGAGTTTCATTGTGTAAATTTGAAGTACTAGTGCTAGAAATGGATTCTTTTCCCTTCATACCCATGGTTGTAATTTTAGTTTCATCACCCGAATCGGATCCCAAATCCTGTTGAGTGGTTGCAGTTGTCTTTTGTTTTCCCTTGTTGTTGAATTTCTTTGGTTTCATTTCAGGATGAAGCTTCCAACAATGAGCTTCATCATGACCCTCTTTGGAACAATGCTTGCATGTTAATTTCTCTCCTTCCTTCTTAATGGATGCATTTTTCTTTCCCTTCCCTTTGAAACCCTTTTCTTTTCCTTTACCCTTAAATGGATTTTTACTACCCTCTTCTGGAGTGTTTTTCCCTCTTGCCTCAAGATGAGTGGCTTGCACACACACCTCATCTATATTATTGGGATTAAACATAAGGATAATATGCCTAAGGTAACTGTGTAATCCCCCTATGTACTTCAACAACGTGTCTTGTGATTGCA
Source organism: Pinus tabuliformis (assembly GCA_031772625.1). Classification (NCBI taxonomy): domain Eukaryota; kingdom Viridiplantae; phylum Streptophyta; class Pinopsida; order Pinales; family Pinaceae; genus Pinus; species Pinus tabuliformis. Next base: position 539,817,074 of record CM062805.1, on the reverse strand, counting down.
AATCTACACCTAACATTAGAGACCTTTTTCTGAATTCTTGGGTGTAATCTTGCACATTTTGACCTTTAAGTTGTCTAAAGTTCTACCAATTCATGATGGCTTTCTGCATATAAGCTAGAGGGTAGAATTGTCTTTTAATTGCAACAATGAAATCAGACCAAGAAATTGAGATCTTATTGTGTTTTTTTTATCTCTTCTTGTGTCTTTGATTCCCACCATACTAGTGTTGCACCCTCCAGCCTCAAGGAAGCTAATTGAATCTTTATGTCATCCTCTTGAAGGTTTTGAATTCTGCAATAGACCTCCAACTGACGAACCCAATTTTCAAGCTTCTTTGCATTCACTTCACCATTATACATGGGTAGTTGAAATTTAACATCAAGTTTTAACAAGGGTGATTTACCAGTTCCTTTTGAGGTATATTGATGAGTATGAGTAAGGGTTGTGTTAGTGGAAGAGCGTGAAGATGCATGTGAAGAAGAATATGAAGAAGATGGTTGAGAGGGTGGAGGTTTACCTCCATTTCCATTACCTCCTCCTCCTAAAGAAACTTCTCCTTTGGGAGGTTTGGAGCTTTCACCCTGCAGTTTGGTTCCTCTCTTCATAAAGGACCTTCACCATCTCTATCATATCAAATAAAGCCTTCCTGAATACCTTATCATCCTCTGTCATGTTTGTAGGTTCTCCTTCATGAGACATGCTCACTGGAGTCTCAACTGCAACTTGAGGAAGAACTAGTGGTGGAGATTGTGGCAACCTTTCCCTCCTTCCCTTTGACCCAACTTTAGGGCTTTCAACCAACTTCCCTTCTCCTCTCTTGAGTTTTAACCTTGTAAGCATGACATTCACTTGCAAACAGTTAAATTCTTCTTGCACAAATAAAACCAAAAGCTCTGATACCAAAATTCATTTGATTGGGAAAATTAGTTTTGTTGTGGTAAATTCCTTTTCAGAATATATTAAATGTGCTTGAGGATTTATGAAATTATTTGCAAGTTTAAACATGAGTTTTTGAGTGTTTTTATGTAAAATTTATGTGCAAATTAACATAAAAAAATGACTAAACAACAACATATAACATACATAAACATCACCATAAACAATATCACAACAACACATGATGAAGAAGTTCACCCCTCCTCCTTGGTCCAACTTCCAATGGCTTAGCCCTCCCTATTATGCTCAAAAGTGTGAATACATCAGTTTACAATGCTCCGAAAGCTCTGAAAGCTCTGAAACCTGTTCCAATGGCTCTAGAATGCCCAAAAATACCTGTGTAGCCTCTTTTTGCTCCCGATTTGGTAAAAAACTCATCAAGTTATGATTTTCCCAAGTTTGACTGTTTTTCGCTCTACAAACTCCCCAAAATTCGGCACCTGACCCACAATTTTGCCCCAGAATGTGCTAACGGAGCGCCATTTTCCCCAAAAACCAGTGCAAATTGTGGGCGCCTTAATTCGGCCTCTAAGGCCCAGGGCTAAGTGTAATAAGCCATTCATCCGCAGATTTTATAATAGCAGAACATGAAATTTTAAATACAGAATTTAAATAATTAATCTATTGAATACCAACCTGACTGCTTTGCTGCAATTCTTGTCCGGCTGCGTTACTAAAATGGCCAAAACCTCCCTGCCGAACTGAGTACAACTAGGTACTCAGTCTCAGAAAGCTTTCAATTGAAGCAATCTGTTTCCCCTGTGCCCAAAAACATCAGTGTAATCAAGACTCGCATCCAAAATTATTCTCAACTCTGTTGCCTCCCCCAAACTGGTTTTTCCCTTCTCCTTTTATTTCCTCATTCACCGCTTTCTCCTCATCCCCGTGTCAAAAATTTGGTTACGTGTAACTTTATGAAATCCAATCTCATTTGATTTTGTTGATCTTTATTTGGATACGTAGTTTAAATAAGGTTTTTTTTTAATGAATTAATTAAATTTATACTTTTTAATTAATTTATATTATTATTTTATTATTGTCTTAATTTTAAATTGTAAATTTTAATCTGTACTTTTAATATTTTCTGCTAGTTTTAAGGACTTATCATATATATTCTGGTGTGGTATTAATTTATTACCTTAATTTATATCTCCTCCTATAGTAACTAGTTTACATATAGTGCGATACATGCGGGTCCATGCATACGTAGCTATCGTATGGAGGTCTCGTATGTATGCTAATACTCGTATTTTATTTGTAGGCGGGTCATTACACTAAGACCAACGGCCCGCCACCCCCCCGCTCCTCTCTGCAAGTGGTTGTGTGTTGGTGGTGTGACCAAGGGTCGGCCCCCACGGGCTGGCCCTACCCTCGAATGGCGCATTAATAAACTTCAAATATGCACATAGTTCTTTATGGTTAAGAACTAAATTGAATGGTGCGTTGTTTGTTGGATTTGCTCATGTTGTTGCTTTTTCTAGCACCCGTAGCACTAGTGCTTCAGGATATATAGAAAGCTTCCTATAGACAACCTCTGGGTTGATTGTAGACTAGTGCCTAGGACATCTTAAAGAGAGGAGTGCTTTGGAATATTATCAATGGGGCTTTTTGCTGCACTCCAATTGTCACGTAGTTTGAAAAGATAATAAAGGGGGGCTTGGTTCAATAGGCCTTCATTAAGGAAAACTCAAGCTGATACATGGATCCAAATCCTCAGGGGGTAAATCGGGCCAACCTAAAAGAGAAATGTTTGGTTCTGGTGGCCGACACACAATAATAGGCAGCTTAATATTGAAGTTGTAGTAAAGGTGAAGAGGAGGAGAGAAAGGAGGGAAATATATGCATAGGGTTGTAAACAAGATATAATCCTAAGCAGCAATGTTCCGACAGAAGTATGGAAGACTGAAGAGGTGGAATGGCAGAAACAATGGAGTGTTAATTTAGGTCCCAAGATCTATACATCATGAATACATTTGTTACTAATTAGCATATGTAAATCTGTGCTCATACAGGTACTGCATGATATCGAATAACACAAGTAAATATGTAATTACCATAGATAAACCTCTGCTCATACAGGTACTGTAGGCTATCAACTAACATAAGTAAATCTGTAATTGCCACAGGTACTGTTACTGCTTAGCAGCAAAATATACAACCATGAATAAGAGTGAAACCAACAACTTCATTACACTAGTTCAGAAGAAGAGAAACATACATGAAGTGATAAACAAAGGAGAAAACAAACTGCACATTGTTCTGATAGGTATCAACAAAATAGTTTCATTAATCCTTAAGAGTCCAAGTCACCATTCCATTACATCCATCAGTGTATCACTCAAGTCCCTTATGAAAAAGAAATTAGAACCAAAATGGAACCATAAAATCGGACCACTGCGGGCCAACCCTAGTATCGGCGGACCTGCAAGCATCGATTTGCGATCTCCGATGTGACGTCATCCTCTGCCACATGTCACCTTGTGAGTGGTGACACGTGTCACCCTATTTTAGCCCCTTATGACCCCTCAAAACATTGAATCTGCATGCCACATGTCTGCCATACTGCCACATCATCATGACTTCATCTGCCCTGTGTCTTCATCAGATACAATAGTGTGTTGCCATGTGTCCCTTATTAGAACCAATCTTATGTTGCCACACGTCCTATTGGAGGAGAGAGAAGAGGCCCGATCTTGCTTGGTTTTACATTGAAATCCTTTGTTAACCTGCATTAGGCCCTCCCCAACGCTTTAACACTGAAGGCACAATCACGACGATTTAACACTATCGGTGTTCGCTGATCGCGACTTTTTTAAAGATTGAGACTTTGAAAACGTCGATCCTCGATCGTCGATATGGCATGGACTCGCCGACTGTCACTATGTTGATATCGTTGTAGACCTCTGATGTGTGTGACCTCCGATATGTCGAGACTTAAGATTTGCAGGATCACCGATATGTCGAAACCCGAGATTTTACACTTAGGCGTTTTGTCCTTGTTTTCTGATTTTCAAAAGGAAACTTCAAGCTGCTCTAGCTTTTGATTCCAGAGTCCCTTTAGGGACTTCCACATACCGTTGGAAAGCTAATTCTAAGCACTATCCAATGGAGGGGGTTCGATTTAGCTTTGAGTGCTTCTTTGGCTTGGGATATGGCTGCAAAATCTTCTGTTCTTTTGCACTTTGGGCAACTGAAAACACATTTTGTAGTGAGTGACAACAACTCGGTTGTTGTTGGTCGTGGGTTTGACCCCCGCTACCTCTGCCCGAACTTGACCCATAATTTTGGTGGGCCCTGGGATGCCACGTGGCGACCTCCAGCTGGGCCACATGTCAGCCTGTGGTTGGCCACCAACTAACCAATAATACGCAAAATTGCACCAATGTAAATGCACCACTTGGCTCAACACAATTCACTGAGCCCGTTGACCAGTCAACCTGCCACATACACCTACCCAGTTAGTGCCATGTCAACAGTACGGACTATTGACTAGGTTGTCAATTTTTTTACAAAAATTCATCTGTTTGGGAAAGTGAGCAAAACATGATTCTAGGAGCATACGGTGTCTGTTTCGCGTGAAATGAGTTGCACCGGATTCAGGATGACAAGAACTACACAGTCGTCCAAGTTCCACACCAATCCGACGACTTTGAATTTAAGCTATTTTTTTAGCACCTGATCACCTTGATCTGCAAAAAATATTCCCGATGATACAAAGGTCCCCAGTGGCTTGTAGCATCAAAGAAAAGCCTCCCTTTTACTACCAATTACCAAGTTTACCTTCCAAGAAGCCAAATAGGCCTCTATACCCAATTGTCTCCTTTTGAGGTGATCCAAGCCTCTCATTCCCTAAAGGAAAAACCTTCCCACAAGTCAACAATCTACACCAATGTACTTATGGTTATTTAAACTTTCAACTAGCCTCCAAAAATTCCATAGTCCTTTAGAGAAATATGTAATGTTTTCCATCAAATGTTCTAAGAAGACTATTTCCCTTTAGTGTCCCCATTTGAAATAAAGACTTTTGTTCATGCTTCGTATATCCACATCACTCATAAGACTCTCTAACTAGTTCAACTAGTCTAAGTATTCTCCATTCTTCCTGAAAATGGACCATGAACACCGACAATGACTAGGATTAAAGGCCCTTCAATCCCATGCATACGGTGCCATGTACTTCCTTTCCATAACATGGAAGGTTCAAAAAAGTATATTAAATATTGATTATGGGGCATATGAGTATCATACAACCATTCCATCTCGATCTACTACTTCACATCATAAATAGACATCATATAGACCATATTTCCCAAAAATCTAACAAGAACGGAAACAAATACATTTCAGTAATGATCATTTCTTTCTCATTAACACAATTTATATTACAAAGGTGAAGTCCATAAGAGTACTTATCTAATAAAGATCTTATGCTATGCAAAACTGATGAGGGGTGAGCCATGTTCCACCCCACCATAGGCTTAACTACATTTTCAATATTTCTTGCAGTTGGGCACCCTTGAGCCAGACTAGGAAGCCACAAGGGAAGTTCTACTCAACATTATAGGGTGGAGTCATGAAAGCCATTCTCCTTCATTAAATTTAACTCATCAACTCCTTTTAGATCACACCAAGCCCAAAGTTTTTCTCAACTACTATGGGTGGTTTCTCAGTTGTTCTGCACGACAAGCACCCCCGAGGAAACATCTCTCAGGTTGTTGGTGGTGTAAGGATGAAGGTCACTCTCCTTCATCCACTCAAAGGTTAGTATGTAGTCTTTCACCTTGTAGAGCCAAGGCCTAATCTCACTCCCAATGTGGTTAGAATGAAGGCTACACAACACAAGGAGAGCCCTTCACTTAGCCAAGAGTTATTGCCTCTCTTAGGTGCTTAGGTTCATGAATTCTAACAATTTACCCAACATATGGCCATTCCTAGCCTTCATAGCATGAAAGGATCTCTTTACTTAATCAAGAGTCCCTTGATGCCTCCTTTTGGTGTCTTCATGCATGCCACAAACAATCTTCGTCATCCATTCAACACTTTGGCTCAAGTTAAGATTCACCCCAAAACTTTGTTCACTAAAATCAAGTGAACATAATCATGCACATGGTTTTTATTCTATTTTTTATTGAGAGTCTCCATGAGTTTGTTCTCCCATTTCTCCACATCCTACACTATACTTTTCTCTGCTCTCATTGCATCCTCTCACTTTCTCAAGCACTTCCTTCATATGAGAGTTCTAGGTCCCTCCTCGGGATGTGAAGTCCACCAAGGCCTACCACATGGTATGTAGCCCATATTTGGGTAGTTTGGTACTTCCTCCCCCATTTATCTTATAATTGCTTGGTAGTTGGGTAGTTTAACTAGAACATCAGGGGTCAAAATATTAATTTTAGGAAAGATAGGAAACTTCCCTATTCCCCTTTAATGACTCCCCTCCTCCTCATGTTTTATCATGGTCTATATTGAATTAAGGCTTCGTTGCTTCCTCAATTGGTATTTGTATTACAATTACAATTATTTGGGGTATTTTTCCCATTTACATTTACATGCCCGTGTAAGGATCACTAACATGATTAATTAAAATTTCAAAGTCTATGGGTTTAAGTGATAGGGTATTAACTTTGTTGTATTCTAAATTTGATATGAAAGATATTAGGGTTATAAATTTACTTTGGGCATGGAAATTAAAAAAGATCGTGAAAACATGAAACTCTAGTTGAATCAAAGGAAATATGTAGAGATAATATTGTGAAGGTTTAATATGTATGAATGTAAACTGGTCAAAGTCCCTATTCTTGTAGGTGTAAAGTTATTGGCAAATTAATGTCCTAAGATATGCAAAGGTGTTGGACATGTCTCATGTTTTTGGTAGTTTGATGTATGCAATGGTTTGTACTAGACTAGACATTGCACATGTAATGAGAGTTTTGAGTAGATATATGTCAAAATTGAGGAAGGAGCATTGGATAGTTGTAAAAAGGGTCTTTTATAATTTGAGTGGCACTACACATTATGGAATTTTCTACCAAGGAAGACCTAAAACAAATGGAGTGTTGTACATACCTGGCTTTGTTGACATAGAATGGGCTAGAGATTTGGATCATTAAAGATCTACAAGAGTCTATGTGTTTAATCTACTTGAAGGAGCAATAAATTGGATGAGACATGGTTGAAGATAAGGAGGTGCTCTAGTGAAGGTTGACACCTTAAATAATGTTGCAAATTCATTGACAAGGTCTATTGGCACATATAAGTTTTCTTGGTGTAGAGAAACAATAGGCATTGTTGCCCTAAATTATTGATCATGTAATCCTCGGGGCCTTGTAAGTAAAGAAAACAACAAGTGGGAGAATGTTGGGTATGCCTTATATTGTTACAGTGAGCACCTCTCCAAACAAAATTGGCTATTTTTAGTGTTTTTTTGGCCAATGGTATTTCAACCAATTGTAATCTAATTTCGGTTAAGGAATCTAATTTGGGTAAATAAATTAGGGTTTGGATGTTGCAAGATCCTATTTATTCTATTGTAAATGGTGGAGTTCATATAATGAAAGTTGGAGGTGTGGCTCTAAAAATTCATTGGTTATCTTGATTAACTGTTTTTAGAGTACTTATGTGAATTCTATTGGTTACTTTTATGTTTTATAAAGAATCTATGTGTACATTGCTTACTATAAAGGTTTAAAACTTACGCTATCCTATGATAAGCTAACCATCAAAACATTATAGGTTTGCTTCTTCTCAACGATTAGTACAAGCTAAATGATGATATGTAGGGGCCTTTTCATAGAAATTCGGGTTGGATGTCTAAGAAGTCACTTCAACAATATTATTACACGAAACCTTACTCCATTTTTAATCAAAAGCACCCTCTTTCGCCAATTTTGAATGATAGGTAGATGTCTTTTAATCGAAGGCTAAATGGATCCATCTATTACACAATGTCTCACCAATTTCATTGAGCTACAAGCTCCATGTATTTAGATGCTTAATTGTTTACTACAAATTATGTCTCGATGTATGATTTTGAAGAATTAAATACTATAGTATATTTTGAATTTCCGGTCTAAATAATAATTATATATATATATATATATATATATATATATATATATATATGATAATTATTACTTATTTTGTACTTTTATTTTATAATATAAAATATATTTCAAAAATATATATATTAAATTGAATTCAAAAAATAAATATCAAAGAATCTTTTTGAATTGTGTTTCAACTTTCATAATAACATTGACATTTTGCACATGTTTGATGCATGTATTTGTAATGATGCAAATACACTAAAACATCTTCACTTAAACCAAAATGAAAATAAAATGAAGGCTTTGGATTGGTTGGGGTGAACAATGTTTACTCACCCCAAGCCCGCAAAGAAAATTCCTATTGGCGTAATTAAATAATTTATTGAGAAAATTGTAGATGCATTGTAAGTAAAGCTAGACATGGAAAGACCAATTATTTATCATGGACCATGTCATAATTTATCCCAACCAATTGAAAATTTTGTTTTGGGATTCAATCTAAGTGTATCACTAGTGTCAGGCAACAAATTTATTTTCAAATATTTTTACGAATTTAATAAATATATTGAATAATTATATTTAGCTATGTTATAATGTGGTTTTATAATTAATATATTATTCGTTTCTTTTTATCTCAAATTTAATATAAATAGGGGTGGCAAGAGGGGGAGGGATATTAATAAATCTCGAAGGAAGCATTGTGGAAAAATTTTCATGGGGCCTTGGGCAGAAATCTAACAACCAGGCCAAAATGTATGGGCTATTCCTGGGGGTAACCTTGGCTCAAGGTCAAGGCGTCAGAGACATTGTTATTTTGGGTGACTCTTTCCTAGTTATTTGATATTTGAGAACTGCCACTCCTCTAAAAGACAATAGATTAAGCCTTTTGTATCATCATATTAAAATTATTCTTCATTCTTTCTCTAACTCTTCCTTCTACCACATCCTTAAAAATCTAAATTCTGATGTAGATTAACAGGCCAATAAGGCTTGCCTTCTAGATGAAGGGCATATAGAGGTCAATGGAATAAGAGGGTATGTGTCGATCCCGTAAGTTCTAATGTCTTACCCCCATAGTGCTCCCCATTTATGTTTCCCTCCTCCTTGAGCCATTGTACCACATCCCTATCTTGATCCTCTCCTCTCATTACAATGTCAACTATGTTCATATGAATGACCGCGCTGAATCCCCCATTTTCATCCTTATTAATGTCGAGGACACCATCTGTTAGCTTGACGTGGCATGGAGTAGTCGCTTACCTCATGCAAGTGTGATTGATTTAATAGCCTCTGTGTGGAGTAGACCTGATCTCATGGCCAGTTATTGCTAGTTCAACTTTGATGAACTCATGATAATTACGTTGCTATGGGGTATTGGAGATAATAATGTCAAAATGAAAGCTCAAGTGCGACTTCCATGGCGCGATAGGAATAAATTTGGTTGTGCGAGCATAGCCACATTCATGACCTATGAGTAGATTTGGTTCAAAAATATGAATTTGCTGTTGATTTTGATGTGAGTTACCTTTGTATCAAGGGTGGTATCTAGGCGTTGATATAATAGGAAGCTCTACGATGAGCTTCGGGTAATTCTGTGGGAATTCTTCTGCTGTGAGAAACTCGTGTGTGTTCAACATCACTGCAGCTGGGTGATTTGGCATATTGGCCTTATGAGGTCCGAGGTAAGTGAATCAATTCATGGTATTAATTGGAATGTGACATATTTAACCAGTGCTGGCAATTACTCTGTTTCGGGTTTTAGCTCTGTCAACATTCAAGACGCTCAATTGGTGATGGCTCGCCCCTTCTCGTCTGGTGTTGACCATATAAAATACTTTGCCAATTCTATTGGTGTTATTTGTATGTTGTGCTAGAACCATTTGATCATTAAGTATTCTACTGGCACTCACTAATTCTCTTCCCTCTCACGCCCAACTACTATAGTCTCTCTATCTTGGTATCTACATAATTCTAATCTCTTTACGGACTCTAGCTCCTCGAAAACAGACTCCTCGACCTCCAATGTGTGTGACTAATGCAAAAAAGAGCATGATGCCATTAATTTTGAAATATATGACTTTCCAGTTAAGATGTATCAACATCAGGCCTTTGAGTGCAACTCTTTTAGCATAATTATTGCTCTTCATTAAAGAATTTCTTGCCTGGAAGACGAAGTGGATGCACTACACAATATAATCATGGATCTCAAGCTCCAGGGCACTCAGTTAGATAATCCACCTGCGCGGCCCTTCCAAGATATCGACCTCAACAGGCTAACAAATTCTACAGACTAATCAACGTTGTAATGTTTAGTTTTAAATGTATGTATTTTTTGTCACAATTTTTTCGCATATACACTTCTCTGCAAATAAGAGTATTGTTTGGATTTGGGTTTTTTGATGTAATCTGGGTAAGGGCAATTAGGCACAATTTGACATCTCAGATGCCTTTGAGAAAAATGACCGTGTAATTCTCCCTAGTATTTGCTGTGACCGGACACAAATTTAATACAAAAACATATTCATTTGTGTTAAAAAAATTAGCATAAATAATATTTACTGATTTTTATTTTGAACTTTCATGTACATTTTTTTGTTTGGAAAATTTGCTTTACCTTCAAAGAGTTTTTACTTCATCGCATTAAACATTAAAGAATTTAAAAGTTAAGTAACATTATTGATGATGTATATAATATGTGTTTTGTTCATGGTTCATAAAAATGAAAATTTCCAAATATAACAAATCAATATGCATTGAAATTGATAACAATATTTTCATTTATATCATTGTGCATTATTACAATTGTATTTTTTGTTGGGATCATAAGGTAGAAGGAAAAACATGTATGACTTTGTATTGATTAAAATGGCATGAGTGGGTACACTCTTCTTACAATATTAACAAATGACTTCACAAATTTGCAAGCTTTTATTAAGAAATAGCTGTACAAATCTGCAAGCCTTCATTTGTATAATTTTGCATTATTATGATTGTATTTTTTGGTTTAAATTATAAAATAGAATATAAAACATGTTTAGCTTTGTATTGATTAAAATATGTATGAGCAAGTACACTTTCCCTAGCAATATTAAGAAATGGCTTTATGGATCTAGAAGGGACTATATATGTATGCATTAACACCCATTGAATTATACCATGGACTTTCCTCTAGATGTCCTAATAAAGATACAACATGGAGATTGCTTAATAAATGATGATAAATATTGTTTAAATATGTACATCATACTATACATTTTTATAGGCTTGTTGCAGCCTTGTACTTATTGAAGAGAATATCCTTAATTTTGATGACTTTACGATTGCAATGAATGCCATTAAAAAACCATGCAACATGCCACACAAAAAATGATATGTATATATATATATATATATATATATATAAACAAAACAAAATATATAATTTCTTTCAATCGAGTCAACAATATAACCTTTCTTTTAATCAAGTCAACAATATAACCATTAAGTCATTGATCATTGAGTTACTTTATTAAATACTATTTTCTACATATTTCCAAACTAATTTTGAAATTAGACTACATGATTTAACTTAAAAACAACAACAAATCAATCCTTTACTACCTTGGCAAATTCCATGCTCAAAAATTGCTTTCAAAATTCAATGTGAGAACTCTAAATTTTAACCGAGAACTCTAAATTTTAACCAAGAACTCTTCTTCTCAATATGGTCTTCTTACATTATCTCTATTATATCAATACACCTTTGCACTCTGTTAGAAATATATAATTTAAAATATATTACTAGTTGGGTAGGCATCCTCTACTTTGCCATATTTCTATATTGTTGTGGCATTGTTAATGTATATATATGATTGAAGTAGGTTTTTGACTTATCTAAGTTGGTCTCTCTTCATTATAAAAAAAAGTGTTTAATATATATTATAAGGTAAATTAGTTTATAAAAGAAAGTGTTTAATATATATTATAAGGTAAATTAGTTTAAGTGAGGTATATTAATTTAAGTGAATGATAATAATATATTTTATTTTTATTTATTTAATTAATTATTTTAATGGAAAAGTTTATTTATTTAATTCAGTACAATTTGGTAATTAGATATTCATAGATAGGTCTTAAAGTGTCGTAAAATAAGCTAGGTAGTAAGCATAATAAGTTTAGGTATAGAATAATGCCATTATATATCAATGAAGACAATTTAGTATGAAATATATGTCTTAATCAAGTGTCTATTAATTTCTATGCATGAGAAAAAACTAAGATACTTTAAACATTTTTATTTAATCAATTATTTTTTCCAATGAAGAAGTCTATTCATTTAATTCAATGACTAACTTGGTAACTAGAAATCCATAGATAGATCTCAAAGTGTGGAGTAGGCTAGGTAGTGAGCAAAATAAGTCTAAGTCTTGAGTAATGTCATTATTTGCAATGAAGAAAATTTAGCACGAACTATATGTCTCAATCAAGTGTCTTTTAACTCCCATGCAAGAGAAAAAAATCAGGCAACCTGATAAAGGTAAGAATGGTTGCCATATCCAATGTCAAAAACCACTAAGAAGTTAGTTAGAGGGTCAAACTAAAGATCCAACTTTCACTGAACATACAAATCTACACAAATCTATGTACCACAACTCATGTAAGGGTGAAGTATATAAAAACCACAGAGAAACCAAACAAAAGTGGAAAAGTGTGCTACAATATTGAGTCTTTGGCTTGTTGAGACCAAGTAGTGAGACATACAATGTAGCTCCATAAATCTAGCCATTTCCAATCAACGCGAGTTCTAAATAGTGGCACCCTAACCCGAAACCCACCAAAGACCATGATCATAGATACCAAATATAACAAAAATCCCTAGTAAGCTTTCCAGAGTGCTAGGATTTGAGGCATATATCATGGAGCTAAAGCCTTTAGTGACTAGCTCATAAAGAGTTATGGAAATGGAGCCCTCAAGGAAAGCCTTTGTTGTCTAAGAAGAGCCCACCTTAAAAGGAGTTACCTTTGTAAGTGAGAGCAATAAGTCAATCAAAGTAGAGCAAAACCCATAAAAGCTCGAGTAAATTGGGACATTGACCCACAATTGAACCTCCAAAGAGACCAATGGAAAATCACAACTAAAACCAGAGCATTAATAGAATCTAACATTAAAATTTGAGGAGAAACACATCCTAATTAACAAAAGAGAGATTGATAAACAAAACCACTTTTAAAACCAATTTTAAAAAACTTTATTCCAATCCATAGATGTACATAAATTTGGATGTCTAATTATAAACTTATCTAAAAAAGATATACACCATTAGCCCATATGGCATAGAGTATAGACAATGACATAGTGTTTTATTAAGGCACTCCGTAGTGGAAAAGTCTTCGGTTCAAAACTCTGCAGCCAAAAATCCAACCATGCTAAAGACTAGTATGACCTAAATATCCCTAAATTATTTTGAAAACTTAAATATCCCTAAATTATAGCTACTCATAACTCACATGACCCAACAAAAAAATAAAATATACATATCTCAAAATATAATTTTACCTCTCTGCATCCTCTGACACAGACCTATAACACAAACGCTGTGGGATCTGCGCATTTTCATGTGAAACACAATTCCCTCACCTACTTCCCCATACCTTACAAGCATGAAAAGAAGAATAAATAAATTAAGAATATCATGATAGGATTCGAATGATAATATATACATTCAAATCTTCTACCTTTTATGACATGCACAAGATGATTCATGGTTTCCACGAAAAACCATGAAAATCTACCTTTTCCTTCTCATTTTTCTTCTCCCTGCTTTTGCTTTTGGGCAGATTTTATTGTACACCCCACAAAAATATAAGATTATCCACAACGAAAATCCAGAAACCGTACAAAACCCACACAAATATCCACAAACAGAATCCAGAAACCGTCCAAATCCACTTAAAGGTGGCCATCGGTCACATTTCCCCAAAACATGAAAGCCGTGGTGGGGAGGCTATCGAATTTTGCCACCTTGCGAACCTAAATTCGCTTTTTCTCATTTTTATTCTCCTTTGCAAATAAGTCGGTGCTCATCCACCCTCCATCTTTCGCCCATATAACCTCCCTAACTTCTATTCTGGCCATTACAAGTTTCTGTTTATTAGAGAATCGGATTTGGGTTGGCGCTGAATTGGGTTATAGTTGTCGTTGCGAGCGTGAATTGAAAATGGCGAGCAGGCGAATACAGAAAGAGCTAGTGGACTTGCAGAGGGATCCGCCTTCATCGTGCAGCGCAGGGCCTGCGGGAGACGACCTCTTCCGTTGGCAGGCCACCATCATGGGTCCTGCTGATACTCCTTATGCAGGCGGTGTGTTTTTCGCCCAAATTCACTTTCCCAATGATTACCCCTTCAAGCCTCCCAAGGTCACCTTCCAGACCAAGGTATTTCTCCTTACTCGTTTCCTCCTCCCTTCTCTCTCTCTTTTAAATACTCTATTCACGCCAGGTTTTTCATGGATTCTTCGTCAATTTCAATGTAATATCAATTAATTGAATACTGTCTTTTGTTCTTCTTGTAAAGATATTTATATATTTTAAAGAACACGGCACCATGTTCCACTTCCCCAGAATGTGTCTTTTCCCCCAGAATATGTGAATGGTGTCAACCACCAGCTGCGACAATGGCTGTCGGATTTAACTTGTAATTCAGATTGAGGGTGGTGTTAACTTTAGGACTTGACCTCATTTGAAGCTATGACCTATGGTAGCCCTATTCGCAATATGCTTCTGGCAGATGCACCAACTGCAAATCCTTTGGTTTGCATATATATACACATATATTCCGAAACTTAGGAGTATAGCATTTCAGGGTTAATATAGATTTTCAAGGTTAACAACATGTGTTTTGTCATTGAAGGTTACAAAATCGATTGGAATCTGGAAGAATAGGGTTGTGTATACCTAGGGTTCCTTTTCTAGGGTTTTGTATAACTTGGGTCACTTTTCCCTCCCTCAAACAAGAGGATTTTACACATTAATTTGGTGTCTGGTTAAGAAGCAACCCTAAATTAAATTATCATTATTATTATCATATTTAAACCATTATTATAAAAATAGATTCATTTTAACCTAATCTTTTATCATCACAGTTTGATTCTTCAAACCTAAAGATTGACCTTTTTTAGCCTTCATCCTGGTTTAATAAGTAACCTTAAATTAAATTACCATTATTATCATCATATTTAAACCATTTGTTATAAAAATAGATTCACTTTCACCTGATCTTTTATTATCTCAGTGTGATTCTTCAAACCTAAAGATTGGCCTATTTTAATCTTCATCCTGGTTTAATGAGGTAGGTTTATTATATGAGTGGCTGTGTCTCTTTGTGTGTGTTTTAATGTGTAGTATGTGGATCAACATGGATTTATGGTAGCATCTCTGTATGCATGTGTATGGGGGATTAACATAGATTCATGTCAGTTTATATAAAAACGGGCAACGCATGAGTATCCAAGATTCATTAGTATCTCTGTATGTATGTATATGCATGTGTGTGGGGGATTAACATAAATTCATGTCAGTTTGTGTAAAAACTGGCAACGCATTAGTATCCAACATTCATTATATCAGATACCAATTGTGTTTGAAAATTTTGATCTTTTATTATCTCAGTGTGATTCTTCAAACCTAAAGATTGGCCTATTTTAACCTTCATCCTGGTTTAATGAGGTAGGTTTATATGAGTGGTTGTGTATCTTTGTGTATGTTTTAATGTGTAAGTATGTGGATCAACATGGATTTATGGTAGTATCTTTGTATGTATGTATATGCATGTGTATGGGGGATTAACATAGATTCATGTCAGTTTATATAAAAACTGGCAACGCATGAGTATCCAAGATTCATTAGATCAGATACCAATTGTGTATTTTGCAATGTTGTGAAAATCGTGATCGGGATTAAATCCGCGCGGGGAACAAATCGGAATTATTGGGAAAAAATCGTTTGGTACAAAAATATTCATTTTTTTCATTTTTTTTAAATTTTTTTAATATCTAAACCATCTACAACATAAAATAAATACATTGACACATAAATATGATAAAAAAACTAATATATAAGATGTTTAATATCATTTCTAGCGCTAAAATCACACATAACATTGAATCATGTCCTGAATAGTAAGTCCTGACCCCTGAGTCCCAACTCAGCCTCAAAATATCAACAAAAAATATGATAATGTATCTCATCATGTCATAATGTCATATACAATAAAATGAAAGTCTAATCCTATTGATTTCCTCTCCCCCTCTTGCGAGAAAATGCCACAGCTTTCCCTTTCCCTCTAGATGTAGATGCTGGTGCCTGTGCTGGTGGAGATGGCAGTGGAGTCTGATGTGCTCTAGAAGCTGAAAAACTAGAAGTAGGAGCTATAGGAGGTAGATCACGTCCTCTACTGGTGGCAGGGGTAGCCCGGGCAGGTGGTGTCACTTGGAAACATTACAATCTCCCAATCCTGAAATCCTGAAAAACTGATAAGTCTGCTGGATTTTAAATGAAATCTAAAATTCTACTTTCTCCATATGAAATCCAATGAGGCTGGAACGAATTCATTTCATGGTAATGTTAAAAATTTAAGTAAAAGGATGAAATGACTTTTACTTTAAGAATTTAACATTACCATGAATAGCATATCCATACTAGGGCCTAGACTTGATCATTAAGCTGCCCCACTCAAAAATTATTTGTTTCTTTCAAAAAAAATTGCATGAAAAAACCCAAAAAAACGTTATAAAACTATGCTGTCGCGACCCCCGGCGATTTTTTAAGTTTTTATCGCGATTTTTTTGTTTATTTTTTCAATAAAAATCGGCAAAAAAAAATTCCGGCGATTTTTTCGTTTAATTATCGCGATTTTATCGGCAGAGGGACAAAATTGCGATTTTTTCATTTTATCGCGATTTTCACAACACTGGTATTTTGTGGATATTTCGACAAAATAGGTTATTGATGAAAATGATTATGATAGGAGAAACAGAAAAAGGACAAATATCCGTTCATTTATACATCTATATGGAGATATGTATGTATTTATATGCATACATGTACATCTATGTGTGTCCACAAGAACGTCTACATGCTCATGCATGTGTATGTTTTTGTATGAATGTGTGTTTGTATGTTTCTTCATATATACATGTATGCATGTTTATATATGGATACAAACACGTGTTTGTCTGTATGCATGTGTATGTATATACATGTAAATGTGTGTACAACTGTATCTACATATATATTATGTATATGTATGTATATGTCTATCTGCAATTATATCCACTGTCTAACTGTATACATGTGTGTGCATACAGTCTATCTGCACTTATATTCACTTTCCAACTGTATATATGTGTGCATACAGTGTACACAGTCATACAACCATGCGTAGGCACAACTAGTATATTTTGTGGATGTGAAAACCTCTGTTCAATTTTTTGGGTAGCAAGTTCCTTGTTCTAATTAGGTAGGTTGTCGGGGGCTTCTTCTAAGATATTTTTTTAGATTTTCAGCTACTTGCACGTGTATACAATAATGCTTTTAGGATTATGAAGTTTTAGTCAAACATAATATGTCTATAGTTAGAATGGAAGTGGAATGTATACTTATATTTGCTTAGAGTGCATAGAAATATTAAAATTATATTTTTAAAATTTCGTTAAGTGATGTTTGGTGATGCATGCAATAGAGCTTGCAAGCTCTTCCGTGATGCCCTGGTCTTCCTTGAAATCTGTATGGGGGGTGGCTCAATTGTCAGTGATGATAGCTGCTAGTAAGCTTGAGGGATTCGATCAGATTTGAATTTGTCACCTATGGCCTTTCCATTGACAACGTGCCTTGGGTTGATGCATGTTAAGTGCACCCCTTGGGTTATTTTTTTTCAAGGTCATGGGTCCCTTCCTCTTTCATGGAATAGCTGGATGGAGGGTGGCTCTAGCTGGATGGAGGGTGGCTCAACCACTGCCCATAATAGCAGCTGTTAAGCCAACTGGACTCGGTCTTGAACCTCAGTCAACCTACGACAAAAAAAACCTAACAGTGAACTCAGCAATCCAATTAAACTGATTGACTTAACGCACAGAATTATCTCTTTATATCTCTATATATACACCATTATGATCCATAGCTAATTGATAGCTACCCCCATCTCTATATTAATATGATAGCCCACCAAAGAATTCCTTCCCCCCAGGGTGTGCCCAAGCATTGTATCTATCTATCTATATATATATATATATCTCAAGCCCACCAAAGAATTCCTTTTCCCCTCTCAGGGCATGTCCAAGCATTGTATTTAGATCTCTCTATATGTGAGTCCTGAGATGAATGACACACCTAACTTGTGGCTTGAGTAGCTGTGACCCAGGAGCATTTGTGCCATCAAAATCTCCTGGGGATTGCACCCGGCCTAGGCCACACCATTAGCATGGCTGTAGTTTTGACCACAGAGTTTCGAACTGTTGACCTTTTCACCACAGAGTTCCTTAATAGAACACCCTGTCTCTGTCTATTCTAGGCCCCGTGGGCACCTTCAATCCGATGTTTGTAAGCAAGCCACTATATATTTCTCCAGAGCAAGAGAGAGGAAGAGGGCTCCAACTCTCCCCATCTGGCAGACTTGCAGTAGACTTGATGTGAGGGGATGGTACTCTGGACACTGAATGCTAAAGTTGTCTATGATTAAGTGCCTAAAATCTTGATAAACAGTGATACTCTGGGCACTGAATGATAAAGTTGTCTATGATTAAATGCCTAAAATCTTTATAAAGAGTTTGTCTTTGATGTTCCAGAGTCTTAACTAGTACAGATTGGCGCCAGTAGTTGCCACTGAGTATTCTTCTGTTGCTATTTGTAAAGTTTGGAGGGAATGGATATATGTATATCGTATAATATGATAAACTCTTCAGGTTTTCCCGGATGTAGGGATTTTCGGTGTTAGTAATTTCTGAAATCTGTCTATAAAAGAAATTTAATTATTACTTCACTATAGATGCCTGATGGACACTGTAGATGCCTTGGGAATGGACACCTACTAAAGTTAATACTATAGTTGCATAGGTGCAGCTTAAATCCTTTCAAGAGCTAAAAAGCTTTTGAAATGGTTCCATGAGTATCCAAGTTGCCATGGTATTCATTCTGAAAGTGTAAAACAGAACAATGAATTTTATAAAATATTTGATAGACTATTCTGGTCATATTATTTCATTCATAATATCTACCTGTCCAAAGCCAGTGAACAATTCTAGTCAATATTCTGAAGCTTCTATGGATTAGTTGTAGTAAAAACAGACGCTTGTCTGGGAATAGTCTTTTGTACTGGAATCGTTGCATGCATGTTTACAAGTATCTCTCCATCTATATATATTATATATATAGTTTAGAACAGTTACAGTTATGTACAGGATATTTCTCTTCATCAGTATATTGCCCCTTTTCTTTTGCATGGTGGGCTGTAGCTTTGGCTTAGAAAAATCGGCCAGTGAACAAATAATCCAAATATTGACAGGTTTTAGAAAACTATATCTTGATCAAATGTCTGACCAGAGTTGTATTTTTGACAGATTTATCACCCAAATATTAATCTGAATGGAAGCATCTGCCTGGATATACTGAAGGAACAATGGAGCCCTGCACTTACTATTTCCAAGGTCCTGCTATCAGTTTGTTCCATGTTGGCTGACCCCAATCCGGATGACCCTTTGGTGCCTGAGATTGCTCATGTTTACAAGACTAACCGAGCTCGTTATGAAGAGACTGCGAGGGCTTGGACACAAAAATATGCTGCAAACTATTAGATACTTCACACTTGTAATACACCACATTATTAGATACTTCACACTTGTAATACATAGGTTTGGACATATTTAAGTTTTCTCTATGCTTTGTGTATTAGCAGAATATCTAATCTGCACTCATGAGCATCGGATGAGCCCCTGTGCATAATATTAATATATTCTGTTCTTTTATAAAACATAAGTTTTTGTTGTATAAAGCGTTCTCCTAATTTCCGTGGTACTAAAACTAATTCAGTTGTTCAAAGCGATTTTTGTGGTGATAGTTACAGGAATTAAAAGCAACTGATTTGAAAGTGAGGAATTGTTTCATGTTTTCTCAGTTTATTTTTTGAAGTCTATTATTTGGAAGCAATTAAATGAAAGATTTGAACTTGGTATACAGGGGAAGAAGTCATTGGTTGGCTAAAATGTTCGGATATTGTAGAAATGTTGTTGTGTTTAATCATCATAGAGAGAACTTTCGCTAAGATGGCGATTGGTCTGGAGCATCAAATTGAAAGGGTCTCCATGGAGTATTTACCATTTTCAAGTGTGTAAAATTTAGTTGTGTTTACTACTAATGAGAGACACATTGATGATAGTAGTAGTTTTTTTTTCCATAGGAAAGAACTGCGCTGATCAACCCTGAAGGAGATCAAGCCCCGTGGCCTACTAGCTGAGCCTAACCCCAAGGGCATCGAGGATAATTGACCCTGTGACCTCCCGATCGGCGAGGTACTTTAACAACGGGGACTCGATTGGTTGAGCTAACCCTTGGGGCTGATGATAGTAGTACTTATATAGCCAGAGAAACAATAAGCCATAAAAATGGTCTTAATACAATTCAGGCAGCAAGGTCCTTCCCTTCTTTGAAAGAGTGAAAACTATTATCTGAGGTCAGCTAAGGTCCTGGGAATGTGGTGTATGTTTTTCCAAGATTTAGAAATAAAAGTTGCCTTCCATAGGGCTGGATGGATTGCATATGGCGAATTACTTCAGTGTTTCTCTACCTGTTATCTTGCATCTAGTCTTATTGGTGTTATGGACGTGAAAGCCCTTGTAAGAGGTCTGCTTTTGAACAGGTAACCTGAGTTCACTAGTTATCAACCCATTCGCTAAAACATTGCCATGCAAGTGGGATGATTGATGTCACTCACTGGAGTAAACAAGGCGTCTTGTCATTGGTACTTATCTTAGTGGGTTGGGTTGGTTGTGATTTGCGCCAATCAGCCTTGGAGCAGATAAAATGCTGAAATTACTTCTCGGATTAGTAAGTTTCGAAGGGACCAATTTATTCTACATAGATTGCTTGGATGCAAAAGCCCCGGAAATGATTGGAAATTGTGTTTCTCAGGTGTGAGAAGTTCTTCATTGTTATGTTGACAAATTTGTGTTTATCAGAAATGTTTCTTGACGTAAACGTGAGACTTTGGATAGATTTCTATTGGTGGTTGTGCTATGTATCATTATACATTTATCCAACTGGAGGAAATATGTATTTTGTACATAAATTTAGTCTTCTTTTTTTCGCAACCAATAACGATTTTTTTCAGATTTTCTACATCTTTTTTCTGAAAATGCAGAATCTTTTCGCTTTGGGTATTTTGCGCTCTACTTTTGAAATCTCAAATCAAATTGCATGGCTACCCAAAAGATTTTTGTTTATGAGTTGAATTTGTTTTGACCAATTTGTATATATGTTGTTTAGAATCTAGATCCCATTCCATTTAATGCTTTTCTGTTTATTATAAATGCCTTTTCGGGGCATGCTTATTTCATAGTATCTTTGTTGGTATACCATACAAGTTTATGACCATAAATAGAGCTGTCTAAATAGAGCAATGCTAACAACAAATGCAATCGTAAGCAAGGCATGCTAAAATTAAATAGGTCTGATTTATTTGTTCTTCACAATTGTGGATTTTTTATTTTATTTATTAATGTGGAAAATTTAAGGCCTTGATCCACAGAGGAATACACAAATTACAACAAATATTTGAACATGGAAATGGCCCACTAGATTTTCAGCGCAAGGAAAATTTAGCCCTAAGAAATATGCTGCTCTAGAAGATGGCTCTGCCCTGGCAAAATCTCGGCCTCTCCTCTTGTAATAATTTGGCCTCCACTTTATGGCTGTGCTCTGGAAGAATTTCAGCCTCATGGTTGAAGTCGTGGCCTCCTCCTTTGCTCCACACGGCCAGATGGAAATCTCAGCCCTAAGAAATATGCTGCTCTAGAAGATGGCTCTGACCTGGCAAAATCTCAGCTTCTTCTCTTGTAATAATTTGGGCTCACTGTATGGCTGTGCTTTAGAAGAATTTTGACCTCCTGGTTGAAGTCTTGGCCTCCTCCTTTGCTCCACACGGCCAGATGGAAATCTCAGCATCTCTCGTTCCAAGTTTTAGCTTGCACAAATCTCGGCCTCTCCTTCCCTCCAAATCTTGGCCTCTCTCCTCACTCTTGTCCCTCACAAATTTTTCTTTCAGAAAATCATTGCTGCCCACTTTCTTCCCATCAGTGACTGATTCTCTCACTCCTTGATAAAATCGCTTCCTCAATCACAAATTGTCTTTCTTACTGTGTGATTGTGATCGAGGAAGAGGTGAACACATCACAAATTGTCTTTCTTACTGTGATTGTGATCGAGGAAGAGGTGAACACAGATTGTGATTAAGTCACACAAATAAATAAATTATATATCCTTAGAAACTTAGTGCAACAGCTAACCGGCAATTAAATTAATTAATGTGCTTTTCTCAAGTTATTTAGGGAAGTAATCGTAATAACATTTGCTGCTCTCATGCAAGCGCTTAAAGAGGCGATCTGACATTTTCTGCATGCTAAGACACTAAGCCTATGTGGACGCACCAAACTAATAACAAGTAGGCATAACATCACATCTGAGACTATTTTTTTCAAATCAGAAGGCATAAAAGCAAACAGTGAACTAAAGGAGCCTGCAAGTAACAAAAACAAGAATTTTGTAGATTCAGTACATAAAGACGAAATGAAATTTCTTGAGAACAGGTGGGCGCTTACCCCAGGCTTCGAAATCTTCAAGAGTGATACGGATGCTGCGGCTGTTCAATCTCTTTCCAGTCAGTACATAAATACAAAATATAACTTTCTTGAAAACGAGTAGGCGCTTATACCATGTTTGAAATTCTTGAAGAGTGTTATGGATGCCTCTGGTCAAATCGGTCTCATGATTGCTTGTAGCAAAGATTTAAGTGTCTGCTTGTAGCTTTAGTTTTTAGATTTCCATATGCTTCGGCATCCATTATGTGATTGATGGTCTTACCAACCAAGGTTTTGTTAGACTGTCTTGATTCTTACCAACCAATATTTGGCAGATTATCGTATCAGTGAAAAATTTGACATAGAACTCCAATGGCAAACACAAATGATGAAGTGTCAATGACAAATTGAACAAACTTACCCATCTCAACATCCTCGACAAACATAAAATTTCGATGTCAAATCTAACGAAACTTGTGCCATCTGAACAACCTCAACAGCTTTATCAACATTAAATCCCCTGTCTTGTGGATTGGGCGCAGAGCATTATTCAAGCCCCTTTTGTCGACTTTTCTTGCCCTCGAGTATAGAAAATACTAGGTGAGATAGAATAGTTGTGCCTTCTATCAACATAAATATAAAATACAACTTTCTTGAAAACGAGTGGGTGCTTATCCCATGTTTGAAACTTTTGATGAGTGGCATGGACGCGGCTGGCAAAATCGGTCTCAAGATAGCTTGTAGCAAAGATTGAGGTGTCTGCGTGTAGCTTTAGTTTTCAAAATTTCCGTATGCTTTGGTATTAATTATGTGATTGATGGTCTTATCAACCAAGATTTGTTAGATTGTCTTGATTCTTAACAACCAATATTTGGCAGACTATCTTACCAGTGAAAAATTTGACATAGAACTACAATGGCAAACACAAATGATGAAGTTTTGATGACAAATTGAACCAACTAACCCATCTCAATATCCTCGACAAACATAAAATTTCGATGTCAAATCGAACGAAACTTGTCCCATCTGAATAACCTCGACAGCTTTATCAACATTAAATCCCCTATCTTGTGGATTGGGTGCAGAGCATTCTGCAAACCCCCTTTGTCGACTTCTCTTGCCCTCGAGCAAAGAAAATGCTAGGGGAGATATAATAGTTTGTGCCTTCTAACCCTTTTACTCAAATAAGGTACTTGTCCAACTTATATAGTTCTAACACGTGAGATTTGTGTCTTCATACAAGGGTGATAGCTCAACGGAGACTACATTATTCAGCCCCACAACCTGTTTCAAACAAGTAACATGGAAAACATTATTAATTTTACTTGGTGGAGGTCAAGAATGTAGGTAACTTTCCAATTCAGTTGAGGACCCTGCATGTTTATGAAAAAAGGGTTTGAGATTTTCTACCACTTTCCAACCCTCTCGTCTTCAAAGTTGCTTGCATATACGGATGCAGTCTAAGGAAAACTATCTCATCAACCTGAAATTCTCAGACAGATTGATGATTATCTTCTTGTTTCTGCACCTTCTATGATTCTCCAATTTTTAGAATTATGTCCCTAACTATAGTCACTGCATAGCCTCCAATGCCAATCCAGCATATTAAAAATCCCCATCTTTAGTCACAATATTGTCCCCCAGTTCCTATCCAATTAGTGTAGGGGAACTATAACCACAGTCACTGCATAGCCTCCAATGCCAATCCAGCATATTAAAAATCCCCATCTTTAGTCACAATATTGTCCCCCAGTTCCTATCCAATTAGTGTAGGGGAACTATAACCACGGTCTCTTCCAAAGGAAAAAATACCGATTGGAGTGGTATTAAGTGAAGTTATTACCAATTCTTGATTCGGTATAGCTATTCAGTCCATGTTTTCTGTTGGTCACCTAGACAGCACTTTAAGCGTACTTCCAATTTGTTGGTCACCTAGATAGCACCTTATCTACCCTACAATGCTTTGCCCTAACAGCCTGTGCAATTATTTCCTGGCTTTCAGAATCCTAACTACTGAGCCTCGGAATCACAGGTGATGGAAAACCAGAATCCCAATCAAGGCTCAAAATCACAGGTGTTGGAAAACAGATGACGCTGATCAACCATCACATGCCTGCCAATAGTTTCAAGGAGTTTTGTAGTGAAATCCATGCTAATTGTTTCCCATTTTGGCTATTGCAATAGGCAATGCTTGTAGTAGGATCTTTACCAACTTTATTTTCCATGCAATTTGTGTAATATCATATAATCATGCACCTTTTTAAACATTGACATACAGTTTTGCCTTCAGCATTTTTGGAAAAAGAACATGAAGAAGAAGAACATCGCCACTTTAAAAAAATAGGAAAATAGAACATAAAGAGGGAAGAGGAAGAGGAGGGAACATCTTAACTTTTTAAAACTACTTTTAAAAATTGAAGGCGGGCACAATTGCATTATTCCTTCATGATAAATCAAACCATTTTTTAAAACATGCTTACCATTTTATAGAACATTCCTCTTGTCTCAGCAAGTACGTTGGCTGCCCTAAACTTTCTTCTGCATCGTGGAAACAGTTATGGCATCGGAGATAATGATTCAACAAGCACATGAAACAGTTATGGCATCGGAGATAATGATTCAACAAGCACATGAGTAGATACCTTAACATATTTAATATTTAATATTAAAAGCAAGTCTTTGGAGTTTACCTTACATTTCATCATCATTAATGTCTAGCTTGTGCCTTCTCCGGCTGCATCACAATCTATGGGAGGGAGGTTAAATTATAAGAAAATAAGCTTTGGAAATGACAATTTCAGGCTGCATCACAATCTATGGGAGGGAGGTTAAATTATAAGAAAATAAGCTTTGGAAATGACAATTTCATCTATCAGAGATTATTGAATGTTACTTCTTGTGTGTTCCATGAGGAGAGGAGTTATGCCTAATTTTAATTGGATGAGTGCTCTTGGCTTTGACCACTTTTGAAATTTATGAATATTGAAATCATCTATTTATATATTTTCATTATTTACCATGTTCAAGATGCAACAAGTCATTCATACCAAAATTACACTGATTTTCCTCGGCATAAAGGTGATACCAAAATTACACTCATTTTCCTCGGCATAAAGGTGATTTGCTTTTTTTTCATGGAAGCTTTTTGCAATGATCAAATTGACTACAATTTTTAGATGATTGGAGACAATTAGTAGATGTTCAAGATAGGAGACAATTAGTAGATGCTCGAGATAGGTTCAGATAGGTTTGTTCCTTTTTATATTTTATTTTTAAACAATTGCCATTCTACATGGATCATCTTGCTATGCTATAAGGGTCATCTAGCAATTTTACACACTTTTAACCTTTGGTTGATGACAATGCATGGCTCAAAGTCTTCGAATACTTTGTAGCAATTACCCAACTGTCATTCAATTCTCACTCTCTTGGTTGGTATCTTTATCTTTTTGACACATACTCTTTATTACTTACATGGGATTCAATTCTCACTTTCTTGGTTGGTATCTTTGTCCCTTTGGACATAAGCTCGCTTTATTGCATGGGAAAATCTCAAGAATAACTGAGTTTTTTTCTTACATCTTTCACCTTAAAAGAAAAAACTAATTGACATGAGCCTTGCTTATAAACTTAGATAACAACAGAGAATATTGCTTAAAAATATGGCATGCATAATCATCGAGTTGGCATGTGTAGAGTTGGAGCTTCAGTTAAGTAGTCTTCATCAATTTGACTACAAAATGAGTTGGTAGTGACAAGTTCAATTAAAGTGAGTTAGTATTAGTCTTGATTGCAGGAAGAATTAGTGAATACTCCAAAGTGTTGTTTGGAGAGAGAATCAATTGAACTCTCAGCTAACTCGTCAATTAGAATTTGAATTCTAAACTAGAATTGGGCCTCGCCCATGGGGCTTTGGATTTACGGTGAATGGGTGCATTGTTAAGGCACTCCTTGTGATAGGGCACTGGTTCAAATCCCCCATGGGCGTTTACCTACCAAAAAAAAAAGAATTGGGCCTCCTTGCATGTTCGAATTGGATCTATAATGAGGAGGATGAAGGCACAAGAAATCATAAGTTTTTTGTGCACAAGATTTGTGAGAGTAAGCATTCAAATGTTGATGAGGCTAATAAGCATCATCAATGCTTATAGTACCTTCAATGTGTTTTGAAGTTGTTTTGTTTACAATTTTCTTATGTATTTGAATTTGATGATACCTAAATGTAAATTATTTTTTTAAAAATTGCCATTCTACATGGGTCATCTCGCTACGCTATAAGGGTCATCTAGCAATTTTACACACTTTTAACCTTTGGTTGATGACAATGCATGGCTCAAGTCTTCAAATACTTTGTAGCAATTATCCACCTATCATTCAATTCACTGTCTTGGTTGGTATCTTTATCTCTGTGAGACAAACACTCTTTATTACTTTCTTGGTTGGTATCTTTGCCCCTTTGGACATAAGTTCACTTTATTGCACGGGAAAATCTCAAGAATAATTGATTTTTTTCTTACATCTCTCACCTTAAAAGCAAACACTAATAGACATGAGCCTTGCTTATAAACTTAGATATCAATAGGGAATATTGCTTATTAATTTGTTGATATATATATATGTCTTACTAATCTTTTGAGCCATTGAGCATTGATTGTTGTGTGAACCTGTTGAAAATGTAGTGAGTAAAGGTCTTCTGGCTTGTGCTTTAGTTAGTGAAGACCTCGGTTTGTCTTTCTCTCAGTATGAGTGCGATCTCATAAGTTAGACTTCAGTTAGAATGATTTTATTTCTAGTTTACTAGAATAATCATCAAGTTGGCATGCATAGAGTGTTGAGAAATCTATGGCACCATATGGATCAGAGTTTTAGATAGATTTCTCTTAGGTCTTGACATTTTCTTGTGATTGCTATTCTTCTTATTAATTCTTCTTTCTATTTATTATGTCTCATTCATCAAGATAAATGCCAAACAAAGGAAGATCACAACAAGGAACACAAGATGTAGGCACTCAGTGAAGGCAAAACCCCTCCCTAGGGGAAAACCCAATCCAAACTCTTCACTACTAAATCAAGATGAGATAGACCAAGACCCTTGACATCTAGACTAAGAACACCTTCCATCCATCAAGTCAGCCCTGCTAAGAAACAATCACATCAGCTAGTTCAAGTAGTTCATCATGATGTACACATGTAACTTCAGTCATGTACCTCATACTTCTTTCTGTAGTCACGTCCTGAAGCTGTGAACCTGTAGTTACCTCCTCTTTGTAAAGTCATTGTAACATTGTTACTTTTAGACTTCCTGTGATCTCTCTGCAACCCTTTTCAGAGCTTGTACTTCTGAAACTCGGCGCCTTGTAATTTCCCTGAAGCTTCTGACCCTTATAATCTTCAATTCTGACCTATGTAATATGAAGTTTGGACCCCTGTTCTTCAACTCAGACCTATTAACTAGGGAGGTATTCATAGTTACATACATATGAAGGTACATTGAAGATCTCAAAATGAAATGAAATACGAAGAGTTTTAGCGCACACAATGCTACATATTAGATACCTGACTAGGGTAATGTATCCAGGTGGGACTAAGATGGACTTGGGCTTTCAGCGACTCTAGGTACCATCATGCTTACTTGTTAACCATCAATCTGGGGATCTAGGTGTGTATCCAAGGTTAGAGCTCCATGACCAATGCCACCCTCCCTCTTAGGGATCTAAACATCAACACATAGGCCGACTAAATGTCTTCCCAAGCATCCACTATTAGATGCTTCAACTCTCCCTATCAAACTAGATATATCCATTTGCCTAAGCATGCTTCCAGAGTGTTCAACCTTTTTATGGAGAGATTTAATTGTACAAACACAAACCCTAATCAACAATAAATTTTCAAAAATATAAGTAAACAAAAACTTTTCAGGGTCCTCAAACATTTTGATGCTATTTTTATAATCAAGTTATCCAAATTCAATTTGTTGGAAGCTTTCTTTCTTCAACAACACCAACCTCAACCTCCACATGCTTTCCAAAATATCCAAAATATCCTTCATTAGTGCTTCAAATATTCTTTGATCTCAAATGGCCTATTCATCAAGACATCTACTCCCTCTCAATTAGGGAGATATAAACAACTTATTCTTTCAGTGACACAGGCTAGTCCTTCTATTCAATTAGGGAGATATACGCAAACTTATTCTTTTATTCACACAAGGTAGTCCTTCTTCATCAATAATTCATCTTTTATTTTTCTACAAGGTCATCTATGAGGCTCTTACAACTCCCTCTTTCCATCATGCTCAACATCATCATCAAACTAGTATCAAATATGAGGTAAGCATCTTCATCTTCTTGAATATCATGTACCCGCAAACTTTCAACAAGTACAACCAAATAGAGCATGAAGTCAACTTAGTTAGCATGTTATAATAGGAGCATTAAAAACAAATAAACTATAGATATCAAATGTCTAAACCTAGTTAGGTTCATAGTCAAGAAGAGACACATCTTTTTACATATTAGACTTCAACTTCTTGCTAGGGTTTTATCATAAACCCTAAACCCCATCTTCGAGACATAAAACCTTAAATGTCAACAATTCAATTAGATAACAATTGCACTATACAATGTTTCAACAATATGCTTTTACATGTTAGTCTCTACTAGGGTTTGTTGTAAACCCTAGATTTCATTTTCAAAATCATGAAAACAATATACCTCTAGGGTTTCATTATCATGCCCAAGAAAAATCAATCTCTACTAGGGTTTTGCACAAACCCTAGATTTTACAAACTACAACATACTTGTATATAAGCATTTCTTATCAATATCCATTAGGGTTTTAGATGTAAACCCTAGGTACAATCATCAGGACAACAAAGTTAGATATACAACAAATTTTGACCAGGTTAGGGTTTCGATCATATGGACAAATATACACCAAGGGTTTTATTCCTAGGACATCACAAGGATTTTATTTATAAACCCTAAATTACCAAACCCTAAAGAACTAATCTTTCTTCCATGACAATATCAAAACCCTAAACTTCAAAAGAATAGGATTTCTAAACTTCATTAACAACCCCTAAGTAGATTAGGGTTTCATTGACATACCCTTAACATCAAGAGGCTAGGGGCTTCATAGTGAATCATGTCGATTAGAATTTCATAAACAAATGATAAGATAGTATAATAAGGGTAGATTCAATCTAATGATTAATCTCCCTAACAAAGACCATTAGGATTCAAAATCCTAGACATGAGAGAGTTAGCAACAAATTTCAAAATGACCCCACCTTATAGTATGAAGAAGAATTATTATAAATTATACATACCTTGAGTTATTCTATTTACGGACTTGGTAAGTTTTCCTTAATGAAAGGTCTCCCTCTTAAATATGATAGCCTTTTCATAGTTCATCTCCTTTTTTGTCAATTTGTGCTTTCAAGGAATTGATTTACCAAGTCACCAATCTTAATATGTCCCTGCAACATTTCTTGACAAGTACAACCAAAAAATATGCAAGTACAATATTGTGATGGTTGTTTAGAATCTAGAGAGTTTCTAGGGTTGTACTATAGCCAAGAATCGCCAGATATCATAGACTGACTATAAACCCTAAACGATTGGGAGATAGGATCTTTCAGAGGGAACAAGTAAATGAGAGAGTGACTATCATATGCACTATTACTTGAGATTATCAAATTCTAATGAAGATTTGCCATTCCTAGAAACCAATTTTTAGAAAATAAGTAGGTTATACATACCTCAAAACTTACATACCTTTGGAGAATAAATATTCTATAGAGTTTGTTACCCTTTCCTTGTAGAATGAAGACATGTTGCATGCTCTCAGAGGATGAGGCTCCATAGGTCGACTTATTGTTCTATCGTCTATAAGCTTGAACAATGGATCTTTCAAACTCATCTTTTATAATACTACATGTATGTATAAAATTGTTACTTCTTTAACACTGTTTTTCACAGGTTCCTTCGGTCTAGATACTTCTGAAGATTTCACTATGACTTTGGTCTTTTGATTAGGGCTATTGATCATATATTTCTTGGATCAGTCAATGTGTGATATAAGCGAGATGTTACAGGTATGTCTTTTTCTTTAGCGTGACATCCTTTGAAGGAGAAGAGAGAGTCCAAAAACAACATTTAAGGCCTAAATTATCAGTTTCTTCCTCTTATCACAACCTTCGGTTTCACCTGTATTTAAAGGCATAACACTGAAATAGAGCTAGATATGATGACTGTAACAGATATTCAAAATTCGGTCTTGGTCTTTTATATATAAGCGCATGTATTCGTGACTGAAGTATCAAGTTGGTCCTTTTATTTATGCTTATAGAGACTCCAATCAACTCGGCATTAGGTCCTTTTTCTTGCTAGCTGTCTAACTCAAATTAGAAAGGTGATTCCAGACCTTAATATGTTTGCCCAAAACTTCGCTCCTTTTATCAAAACATTTGACCTTGAATGGGCTATTAATCTAGCCTATCGGTTTTCAAGAACAGTGCTTCTATATTCTTCAAATTATTTTACTTGCCTGGCCTAATCACAAGGTTATATGCTTTGTATATATGCCTAGAATGTTGACTTCCTTGCTTGTATTTTTCTTTTAGGAGTTTTGTCGAAGGAGACTAGCCCTTTATTATTGTTGTAACTTTTTAACTGCCCTTATGCTAGTGAACCAAGCTCTGATACCATGTTGAGAAATCTAGGGCATCATATCGATTAGAGTTTTAGATAGATTTCTCTTAGGTCTTGACATTTTCTTGTGATTGCTTTTCTTCTTATTAATTCCTTTCATTTATTATGTTTCATTCATTAAGAGAAATGCCGAACAAAGGAAGATCAAAAAGGAAGACACATGTAATTTCAGTTTTGTACCTCATACTTCTTTCTATAATCACCTCCTGAAGCTTTGGACCCATAGTTACCTCCTCTCTGTAAACTCACTGCAACACAGTTACTTTTAGACTTCATGTTATCTCTTAGCAACCCTTTTCGGTCCCTGTACTTATGAAACTCGACTCCCTATAATTTCCATAAATTTTCGGACCCCTGTAATTTGCAATTCAAACCTTTGTAATTTGAAGTTCGGAGGTCCCCTGTAATCTGAACTTCATACCTCTGTAATCTTCATGTCCAAACTCCATTCTTGTGGGGTCGATGTCACTTGGGTATAAATAGTTGTTCTTGCCTGTAATTGAGGTGACATAAATAATTTGTGGAAGCTGACTTGGAGAGGATCAATCTGGACACTGACTTGCAAGGTGACTTGATGGAGGAGACAAAAACAAATAAATTTCTATTTTTGACACTTGTGAATCCAAGAAGGATTTCTTACATTTTGACTTTGACTTAACAAGAAAATCTTAAAGGCCTTCAAAGGAGGCTTGACCTATTGACCATTGACCCAAGCGTGAAATCCATGCTTTAATAAGTCAATTTAAATAATAATAAAAATATATTTTGACAAATATATTACATCATGACTCAAGTACAATTATGAAGAGTGACACTAGTTGCATTCTTCAACACAGAGTTGGGGATTCAATTAAGTAGAGTCTTCATCAGTTTAACTACAAAACGAGGTGGCAGTTACAAGTTCAATTAGAGCGAGTTAGTCTTCAGTCTTTGTTGACCCTACCGCTTGCACCTACTTACAAGTCAGTGAGAAAAGCCTTCAACCCCACAAGGTGTAATTGGTGGCAGAGAACTCAGAGAAGGGGCTGTCACAATAATCCCAACTCTCTCCTTTTGAGCTATCTCCTAGGTTAGCTAAGGGGGGTGGTCCCTAATGAAAAGTTAATTGAAAAATGATGTGAGTTTCTAGGAGAATTATTAGAGTTAAATAGATTATCTCTATAAGATTTATAAGCAAAAAATTGATATGAACAATAACCATCATAAGATAAGCATGAAATACATAAACAACGAGTACCTTCCAAGTATTTGCTCTTTAAGAAATGAAACTGTATTTTGCTTAAAATGAAGTGAAATGCTTTCAAATGGAAAACCGAAATAACTCTGAAAAGTGAAACACTAAATTGTTAGCACAAGATATTATAAATGCTTTCAAGATGAATAAGTCTACAAATCAAAGCATGGAAATTGTCTTGCTCAAAAGTATACAAAAATAACTCAAATGTTAGACCAAAATGACAACAAAGTATGTTACAAAAATAATCTACAAGAGGCTAGGTCAAAGAGTATGAGCAAACTCTCCTCTTTGACTACCCATGACTTAACTCTTTGAAATAGTTAGATATTGATAAATGAAGTACAATACGTAAAAAATAATTTTTTTCCAAGTTTGATATTTTGATGCAAGAAATAAAAGCTTTAAGAAACTTGAAAGAATCGTTGCAAGACACAAATAAGATATAGGTAAGACTTTGGAATTCAAAACATGTGGGTTCTCTTTGAATATTTTTCCAATATGGGTTGATTCTTCCGAGAATTTCCCCATGCTTGAAGAGCTTGACCAAATAATGATTCATCTACAAAACTTCACCACAAATCATTAAATTGACATGAAATTAAATAAGTGTAGTAGAAAGAATTCCTAGAGATACCTTTATTATCCACTAGAAGATTTCTTTTCCTAAAACAAATAGTTAATTCTTATGCTAATATGAGATAACTGCATACTAACATAACTTGAAACAAGCATGAAATAAATAATGACATGAGGAAATACATAGAAGAATAACAAGAAATCAAGAATTTACCACACATGCAAGGAGAAGAACACCATCATGCTTTATCCCAAAGACTGTTGTATTATATTGCAAGTTATGAATACAATCTGGCAGAGCTCCTCAATCACAATAGCTCGTATTACATGATACAATATGAGAGCGGGCTTTATTATATAGAGAGTTGGGAGCAAATCCCAATGAAGAATGACAATGACAAATGGCATTAGAGCCAATACCAATGTAGAAGTGATTAAACAAGTGGCATGAGGTGACAATCCCAAAGAGAAATTCAAATTTGTTGAATGGAGATTCAATGCCAAGCGTAAAAATCGAATTCTGGTAAGTGGACATCATTGTTTTCTTCCCTTATGTGCCAAATTCGAATGTTATGATGGAATGACAAGTGTATGTGGGTGGTAACCCATGTGGGGACAATTTCCCACAAAAATCTCCACCAAATATTTTCCCAAATCCTCTCAGATGTGCATTAACATCACAAATTCGAATTTCCAAGTAAGCAGCATTTTCATTTAATGCCAGAAATTAGATTTTATTTGAGGACATGCATTTTTCTTGATTTCAGGAGTCCACAACACTTTGGGACTTCACTTTAACTTCTCCATAATTTTCCACCTCATTTCCACAACATTTAGCATGTGTGGATATTTATTTGTCTCCATTTATTTAATTTCTGGCTTAATTAAATGCCACAATTTCCACTAAACTTAAGAAATGTAGGTTTTGAGGGTCCAAAACACATTATTAACCACTCAAAGTGTGTCATAATAGAAAGTTGAGGGTGAGAGGTGTAATTTTGATTACTCATACCCCATACAACTTCCCTAAACTACACTTATTACAATTTAAATACAATTTTATTTGCAATTTTTGATCAGCATGAAATCTAAAAAATAAAAAAAAAAAGCTACCTAGACCTAATCGAATTCCACAAATTTTTTGTGTGATTTAGTATGGTAATATGCATCTACTCTAGACACTAAGATGTGTTAGGGGCTCAACCTTCAAACTGTTACTCGGGTTTTGGGGTAAAACGTGAATGAAAAACCCAGATAATTATCTGCCTCTGAAAAGAAGGGATAATTAACCAGATAAAAAAAACACTTCAAGGTGTACTCGTTTGTTGGTTGAGTCCCAACATCCTAGGCCTATTACAAACTCAAAAACTCATCATTATTAGTATCACTTATTACAATTCCTCGAGGGTGTGGAATCTGGGTACAAGAAAGATGATGAGAAAATAGAAGTAGAGTTAAAAAACTCTGTTGACTGATGATATCTGATGGTACAAGTGTCCTATGGATCATCCTTAGGCATGGAATCTTCATATAATCATGAGGTGCCACTCCGGTGGTTAACAATCCTGATTGAAAGAAGAATGAGCTAATACTCCAAAGTGTTTTTTGGAGAGAGAATTAATTGGACTGTCAATTAACTCATCAATTAGAATTCAATTTCTAAAATAGATCTGGGCCTCCTTGCATGTTCGAATGGGTCTATAAAGAGGAGGGCGAAGGCACAAGAAATCATAAGTTTTGTGCACAAGGTTTGTGAGACAAGATATTTCACGGGTTTGTGAGAGTAAGCATTCAAATGTTGATGAGGTTAATAAGAATTATCAATGCTTATAGTTCTTCAATCTGTTTTGTTGTTTTATTTACAATTTTCTTATGTATTTGAATTCAATGATACCTAAATGTAAATTATCTTTAAAACAATTTCCATTCTACATGGATCATCTTGCTATGCTATAAGGGCCATCTAGCAATTCTACACACTTTTAACCTTCGGTTGATAATAATGTATGGCTCAAGTCTTTAAATACTTTGTAGCATTTATCCAACTATCATTCAATTCTCATTGTCTTGGTTGGTATCTTTATATCTTTGACACAAACACTCTTTATTACTTACATGGGATTCAATTCTCACTTTCTTGGTTGGTATCTTTGTCCCCTTGGACATAAGCTCACTTTATTGCATGGGAAAATCTCAAGAATAATTGAGTTTTTTTCTTACATCTCTCACCTTAAAAGCAAACACTAATTGACATGAGCCTTTCATATAAACTTAGATAACAATAGTTTTTATATATATATATATATATGTATGTATGTCTTACTAATCTTTTGAGCCATTAAGCATTGATTGTTATATGAACTTGTTGAAAATGTAGCGAGTATAGGTCTTCAGGATTGCCCCTTAGCTAGTAAGGACTTCAGTTTGTTTTTTATCTCAATATGAATGCGAGATCATATATATATTTTAATGTCTTACTAAACTTTTGAGTCATTGAGCATTGATCGTTATATAAACCTGTTGAAAATGTAGCGAGTAAAGGTCTTCAGGGTTGTGCCTTAGCAAGTGAGGACCTCAGTTTGTTTTTCTCTCAGTATGAGTGTGAGCTCATAAGTTATACTTCAATTAGGATAAGTTTATTTCCAGTTTGTAGAAATTAATGTTTAGATTCTAAACTGCTCATGAAATTTTCTAAATCACAAGACTAGAAGTTACTCTATTGATCCACGAAAGTAAATTCATGATCTAAAACCAGAATCATAGACATGCAAAAGGAAACATCACACATGCACAAAGATTTATCTAGGGGAAAGCAACTACTCAAAACCCATTACTGTCGATATTGCATTAATCAAAAAATCTGGATGAATACAATGTGCTTTACTCAAGCTTGAGCTCAACCTGCACTTGTATCTTCTATCCTCTGCTTGACTAACTGACCTTGGCCAATACTTAGCCAATTTTAAAGCTCTCCAAGCTTCTATTTCCTTGTGCTGTTCCTTAAGGAATTATGCCCCTATTTAATAGGAATTTTCCTCCATTGGATTGCGCTGTTCCTTTAGGTCAATTCTCTTGAGTGCATGCACCACTTGTACAACTTGAATTAGTTTACCTCTGATAGTACACAACCCTTAAACTCCAATCTCAATTGGGTAACTCAAATTCTCTGCATGCAACAATTATTTTGGGTTGTTTGATCAGTTAACTAGATGATCACTCAGTGTGAAAAGAGTTACACACCCTTGACTGAACCTCCACTAGTTCTACTAATAGTGAGAACTAATTAAACTGACAATAACTCAAATTAACTTAAATAGATTGCCAAAAATTAACAATCAATCATGTAGAACTGAACTCAAGTGTCTCCAACTTGTATTTACTAAGTTAATTGAAAGAAAAGAGGCATGCAACCTCAATTAACTACCTCCAAGTATTCTGTTGAGATTGAAATTCACATTTCTCCTAATTAATCAAGGAAAAATTAAATTACGAATTTCTTGTTGCATTTTCAACACTCCCTCAGCAAGAAAGGGATTATTAACCACTCTTATCTTGCACCTGTTGAATGTACTGCATACAACACTTCTCTCTGTTGTTGATGCTACTACAACATCTGCAACTGAGAAGCATCCAAAAAATAAAAAAACAAACATAATCAACTGTGTTTGCATTTGTCTACTAGGAAAACTGTAATGCTGCTGACTTTGCTACTGAGCCTCCTGCTCTGCTGTAAACACTCCTTTGCACTCCTCAGTATCTGAATGACATTGATCCTCCTGCTTCTGAATATTGTGGGCCCCTATAGCAAGGGTAATGATCCATGAGACAAACACACCTCAATGGACCTTGCCCAAAATTTTTCATTCTTCGACTAAGGATTTACATCACTCCACCTCACTCCTGGAGCTATCGCTGCAAGTGATTCCTCTACCCACTTGGCTCGAACTCTTCTCCTACCAAAGGCCTCTAACTAGTCCTCTTCATCATCATCATCCTCCTGGTTAGCTCGATTTCCAATTGGCTTAGGCTTCCTTTTGAGAGCTAAATCATGCTCCCTCTCAACCATAACATCTCTAATCCCTGCCTTGCTCCTCAAGGCTGTGCATGCATCTTCCTCTAATGTGTAGAGGCCCTCGACCCTAACACCAAATTGCTTGATTCTACATGAAGCAAGATGCTTGAGGTAGGCCTTCTCATCTCTGAAGACTACCTCATACCTTTTGTCTTCAATCCTCAGCGTCTTCACCAATTCAAGTTTCTTGGCTTCATTGATATTTCCGAGTAGCCCACTGAGAGTCTTCCACATAGAAAAAGGAGTCTCTTTTCCATGTGGTTTCAATGTTATGTGGTCTCTCACACCCTCCAGCATGATCCTCCTTGCTCTAGCTACACACTTCGTCCAATCTACTAGATTCCGAGCATCATCTGCTGCCGATTTCTGGATATCATTATCAATGAATTCCTTCAACCCATTATATTCTAGCACTGCCTCCATGCAACCCTTCCAAGAAACATAATTCAAGATTCCCTCAAGGGCATACTTGAGTCTTAGCCCATAGAAAGCCATCCAGCTAGCTCTGAAGAAATGATCTTGCAAGTTCGATCCTCAAATTTGAATCTCCTGCAATGACAACCTCAAAATATCTTCTCTATAGTGATTCCAACTTTGATACCATGTATAAATTAATGTGTAGATTCTAAACTGCTCATGAATTTTTCTAAATCACAAGACTAGAAGCTACCCTACTGATCCGCGAAAGTAAATTCACGATTTAAAACAAGAATCATAGACATGCAAAAGGAAACATCACACATGCACAAAGATCTATCTAGGGCAAAACAACTCCTCAAAATCCCTTACTATCTATATTGCATTAATCAAAGAATATGGATGCATACAATATGCTCTGCTCAAGCTTGAGCTCAACTTGCACCTATCCTCTGCTTCACTGACTGACCTTGGTCAATACTTATCCAATTTTCAAGCCCTCCAAGCTCCTATTTCTTTGCGATGTTCCTTGATGAATTAGGCCCTTATTTCATAGGAATTTTCCTCCATTGGATTTCATAGTTCCTTTAGGTCAATTCTCTGAGTGCATGCACCACCTGTACAACTTGAACTAGTTTACCGCTGATAGGACACTGCCCTTGAAATCCAATCTCAACTGGGTAATTTGAATTATCTGTATGCAACAATTATTTTGGGCTGATTGATCAGTTAACTAGATGATCACTCAATGTGAAAAAAGTTACACACCCTTGTCACTCAGTGTGAAAAAAGTTACACACCCTTGACTAAACCTCCACTAGTTCTACTAACAATGAGAACTAGTTACACTCACATTAACTCAAATTAATTGAAATAGATTGCTACAAATTATCAATCAATCATGTATAGCTGAACTCAAGTGTCTTCAACTTGAATCTACCGAGTTCACTGAATGACGAGCCATGCCACCTCAGTGAACTACCTCCAAGTATTATGTTGAAATTGAAATTTGAATTTTTCCTAATTTAATCAAGGAAAAATTAAATTAGGAATTTCTTGCTACATTTTCACCATAGTTTGCTAGAATAATCATCAAGTTGGAATGTGTAGAGTTGGAGCTTCAGTGAATTAGAGTCTTCATCAATTTGACTACAAAACGAGGTGGTAGTTACAAGTTCAATTAGAGCGATTTAGTATTTAGTCTTGATTGAAGAACAAGTTAATACTCCAAAGTGTTGATTGGAGAGACAATCAATTGAAATATCAATTAACTCATCAATTAGAATTCAATTTCTAAAATAGATCTAGGCCTCCTTGCATGTTCGAATGGGTCTATAAAGAGGAGGACGAAGGCACAAGAAATCATAAGTTTTTTGCACAAGTTTGTGAGACAAGATAGTTAATGCATTTGTGAGAGTAAGCATTCAAATGTTGATGAGGCTAATAAGCATTATCAATTCTTATAGTACTTCAATGTGTTTTGAAGTTGTTTTTTTTACAATTTTCTTATGTATTTGAATTTGATTATACCTAAATGTACATTATCTTTAAAACAATTTCCATTCTTCATGGACCATATTGCTATGCTATAAGAGTCATCTAGAAATTCTACACACTTTTAACCTTTGGTTGATGATAATGCATGGCTCAAGTCTTCAAATACTTTGTAGCAATTATCCAACCATCATTCAATTCTCACTCTCTTGGTTGGTATCTTTATCTTTGACACAAACACTCTTTATTACTTACATGAGATTCAATTCTCACTTCCTTGGTTGGTATCTTTGTCCCTTTGGACATAAGCTCACTTTATTGCATGGGAGAATCTCAAGACTAATAAAGTTTTTTATTGCTTATTAATTTGTTGAATATATATATATATATATATATATATATATATATATATATATATAATTTTAAAAGGTTCGTTTTAATGTCTTACTAATATTTTGAGCCATTGAGCATTGATTGTTGTATGAACTTGTTGAAAATGTAGTGAGTAAAGGTTTTCTGGCTTGTACCTTAGCCAGTGAAGGCCTCAGTTTGTCTCTCTCTCAGTATCAGTGTAAGCTCATAAGTCATACTTTAGTTATGATGAGTTTATTTCTAGTTTACTAGAATAATCATCAAGCTAGCATGCATAGAGTTAGAGCTTCAGTTAAGTAGAGTCTTCATCAGTTTGGCTACAAAACGAGGTCACAGTTACAAGTTCAATTTGTGTGAGTTAGTCTTTAGTCTTGATTGAAGGAAGAATGAGTTAATACTCCAAAGTGTTGATTGGAGAGAGAATCAAGTGAAATCTCAGTTAACTCATCAATTAGAATTTGACTTCTAAAATAGAATTGGGCCTCTTGCATGTTCGAATTGGGTCTATAAAGAGGAGGACAAAGGCACATGAAATCATAAGTTTTGTGCATAAGGTTTGTGAGACAAGATAGTTCACGAGTTTGTGAGAGTATCTTTGATTGTGGATAACGCAGACATTGTGTCCAATGAAATAGGAGATCACAAGTGCGCTAGAATTTAAGAGATTGATTATGTGTAGTTTTGAGTTGGTGTCGTAAGAAATAGGAGGCATGAAAGTGCGCAAGGAAATAGGACTTGTGCTA
The DNA here is from genome assembly GCA_031772625.1 of Pinus tabuliformis. NCBI lineage: Eukaryota > Viridiplantae > Streptophyta > Pinopsida > Pinales > Pinaceae > Pinus > Pinus tabuliformis. The sequence continues at coordinate 539,776,646 of CM062805.1, read as the reverse complement.
AGAAATAGGAGCTAGATTTTTGCAAGGAATTAGGGCTGCCAAGTGCGCAAGGAAGGACCAAGATCAAGTAAGAGGCGGGGCAAGTCAAGGAGGCAGTAGGGGAATTTTTGTGTGCTAGAGGGAGAAGATCAAGGCAAACCGAGATCAATTGTATTGGCTGATATTTGGGAGAAGTATTAGAACGCTTTGTTAGATAGATGAATTATTTTGTAATAGATCCAATTGCCCAAGGACAATCAATAAAATATCACATCAAGGAATTAGGTTTTCCCCGATGGGTTTCTTGAGAAAACAAGTGTGTCAATTTGTGTGCATGTGTTTTTATCTTTGGTGATTTATTTCATTGCTTCTAATTTATTAAGAATCTCTATATCTTCGTGAAATTAAACTAGGTTTCAATTTTCAGTAATTCACTAAGTAGTTGCAAAGTTTCATGGAAATTTAACATGGTATTAGAGCAGAGATCAGTATAAATACCAACACCAAATTGACTAGTTAGTGGACAACACAAATCAAGAAGAAGGCTTGCATTAGAGTTTAAAGAGTAGATCAACTATTTAGATAATAGTACAACATTCCAAGGACTAAGTTCATATCACAGTTTAGAGGGAGCCTCAAATTTTTCTCATGGAAGGAGCAAATGCTAGTGCTGTTGGAAGATAATGGGGTGCTTGAGTTTGTGAAGTCAACAATAGTGCCACCTCAATATGCCCAAATTTTGATCTGGCATAACAAGAATGACACCAAGGCGAGGAGGATCATTCTTGAGGGGGTCATAGACCATATTATCCCTCATCTCCATGGGAAAAATACAACATCTGAGATATGGAAATCCATCTTAGATTTGTATTAGAGTTTAAGTGATGTCAAGAAACTTTCCTTGAAGGAGAAGCTAAGAAGTATCCATATGAGAAAAGGGGAGCCCATCACCACGTATCTTTCAAAATTAATTTAGGTTTAGGATGTACTAGATGGAGTGGGCATGACTTCAACAAACAATGACCTTGTGAGTCTTGCGCTTCTGGGACTTCATAAGTCTTGGGAGAATTTACAGGATGCAGTTAGTGGAAAATAGAATATTCCCAGTTGAGAAAGGTTATGGAGTGACTATGTTCAAGAAGAGATCTAGAGAGGCACAAGAGCTTGTAGAGAAGCTCCAATAGAGGATGAGGATAAATTTCACATTATAGGCAAAGGTAGCAAAGCCAAGGGAAAGTAGGCCAAAGAAGAGGCCGAGTCTAGTCAGAAGGGTGAGAAGAAGAAGAAGGATCTAAACGAGATCCAATACTTCCATTTCCATGAGTTTGAAAACTACGCCACTAAGTGTCCTAATGAGAAGGAGGAGTCTAGTAAGGATCATGTGGCTGCATCAACTGAGGTAGATGCGTTTTCTTGTTAGTTCGAGAAAGATTTCTCATTGATAACTTACATAGAAAGCTCAACAAAAAACAATGTATGTTATATTGATTTAGGAACATCCTTCCACATGATCAGGAACAAGGAGAAGGACATGTTTTTTCAGATTGAGCTAGGATATGATGGCAAGTATGAAACTAGGGGAGTTGGTACTATCAATTTTTAGAGGGACCTAGGTAGACCTCTCCATATCAAAGATGTCCTCTATGTTCCAGGCCTAAATAAGAATATTGTTTTAGTAGCTACCCTTAAGGACAAGGGTTATGATGCCATCTTTAGTAGAGGTAAGGCTTACCTCAAGCACTTAGATTTTGGATGTAAGAAGCATATAGGTGTGGGGATGAAGAATCTGTACTTGCTACATGTTGAGATAGGTGCTGCCTTGAGTAGTAAGGTAGGAAGTGCACATGTTACAAACATGAGGGTTGAGGAGAGTAGAGCTCTGAGGAAGTCCTTAGAGCGAGAGAAGGCTAGAGCTCCTAAGAAGGAGCCTCAACCAATATCATAGTTTGAGTCTAAGCTAGCTGGAAATGTGGGCTGACCAACAAGATGATGAGGAGAAGAGACTAGGGTGAGTGGATGCAACCACTTAGTCAATGACTCCCAGTGCAAGAAGAGTTCGAGCCAGGTGGTCAGACGAGTTGTCTAGGGAGGATCAAGAGAGAGTTGGACCTCCCAATACCAAATTCAGTCAGAGTAAATAGCCACAAAGATATACGAGGTACATGGCACTTATGACTAAGGTGATAGAATCAAAGCCTAGAAGCATGGTTGGAAGGAACATGTCTCCAGATAATATTCTGCAACAAGAAGCATGGAAGTCTTCTAGTTTAGAGGGAGTAGCTGTAGTAACAGATAATGTGGTGGTGTTGGACACAGATCCAGGTGGAGGTTCTTCTAGAAATACCTTCCTCACTAAGAGGGAGTGTTGAAAATGTACCAAGTAAAAGTATTTTGGCTTGTGCCTTAGTCAGTGAAGACCATAGTTTGTCTTTCTCTGAGTATATGACTGCAAGCTCACATGTTAGACTTTAGTTAGGATGCGTTTATTTCTAATTTAATGGAATAATCATCAAGATGGCATGTGTTGTAGTGTTTTCTTCTCAAAGATGTATGAAAAGAACCCACTTAAGATTGTGGATGACAAACAATCTCAACAATATAAATGGCTGCTAAACATTGTAGATCTATAACAATTGATAGAAACAAAACCTGCCAAAATCCTGATCTATGCCACAATCATAGTTAAATAACAAAAAGAAATAGTAATAACTCTAATCATCCAATTGAAACCAGATATACAAAGAATAATTTTTATTATAACAACTGTGACGGGAACTAATAAATGTTACTAGTCCCTCTCTATGGGATGGGTTCTTGGCTATCTTCAAATGTCTTCAACTTGTCTAGAGTCTCTCTCCTCTATAATGTGTAAACCCAACAAAAATATGGTGTGCGAAAATGAAAATAATCAGAGTTACAATAGTGAGTACAACAATGAAAATAATCAAAAGTGAATAATGAATGAAAAACCCTTCTATTTATAAAAAAATATTGAGTTATCTTCGAATAATGAGCAATAATAAAATATTATTAACCCCATTATTGGAATAACCACTTGTAATATTTTATTATATTTGGTTAGGAGGGAAAAAAATTAAATTTTTATTTAGAAATAATAAATAAATAAATGTTTTATTTATCATCTCAAGAAATTGGTTAAGGAATAATAAACAAATAATGATTTATTTAATTATTCTAAGGGATTTAGTCAAATTTGACAAAGAATAATAATTATTTAGTGATTAATTAATTATTCTTAGAGAAAAATAAGATAATTAATGATTTATTTGTTTATTTTTCATAATTGGGTCAAATATTACAAGAAATAATAATTGAACAGTGGTTTAATTAATTATTCCTAGAAGAAAATCAAATAAATAGTGATTGATTTAATTATTCTTCATGGGTTTAATTATAAATTACTTAACAAAGGTGGTTTATTAAGTAATTTCTTCAGTGAAAGCAATTTTACTATGGTAAAATTGGCTTTACATGGTGTACTCCAATCCATCTAGTAAATTAGGCTAGATGATCAATTTTTTGGTGATAACAGATTGTCCCCCAACATATGAGTGTTAGGAGAAAAACGTATGACCGAAGTACGTTGTAAAGACACAATCACTAGACAACACAGTGGAGTCAGAGAGAGACCAAAAAGCTGAAGCAAAAGAGGGTAGGGACAGAGGGGGCAAGACCAATGCAAGTCTCCTTTTATGTTGTGGTATCAGACCTCAATGAGGCGGGGGAGGCATAGCCATACTCGCCGAGATAACTTAGTACAAAATAATGGTGTGCCCAGAAACATAAAACTGAGAAATGAAGTACATGTTGTGGTACATGACATGTTGGCATTACAGAGCTAGAAAAAAATACAATGCGTCCCATATACATAATGCACCTGGAGAAAACATGAGCCAGTACTGAATACAATAATATCTGAGTAGATGAGATATAATGGCCCTTCCATCAAAAAATGGGTGGGAGGGAGGGTAAAACAACCAGAGAGGCCCTGCTGAACAGGGAAGGGCTCTACAAAACTGAATGGATCATCTGAAGGAGACGTGCATGCTATGAACACTGCGATCGATAGGAACCGAACCCATCGACTCTGCGGCATTGCATATGAGACTATGGCATAATAGTAATGCATCTGGGCATGTGGGGGGCTACCTGAAGAGCCACCCCCTCATGAGGTCTGAAACATCTCACACACACCGGGAATCACTAGTGCAATCTGCTGCATCACTGGACCATCAAGTGTATGAATCACAAACATGAAAAAATCAAGTCAAAGGGCAATAATGATTCCCTCTGCTCGATCCGAGGCACTGAACAAGAATGGAAGATGGAACCAAGATACATCGCCCTCTAGGCCGTTCTTCTGGAATAAATGAGTTGATGTCGACAGAATAGGGCCCGCGATAGGTGAGGTAATGAGGATCCTCAACTAAGGCATGAGGGAAAATAGTAATGTGACTGATGGACTGACACCAGGGACAATGGAAAAAGTGGGACTGAGGGACAAACAAACGACTTCCCTTGTCAGAGCATAAAGTGCATGGTTGACCTGGCAACGACTGACTCAACTCCGGAGGGGATGGGGATAGTATGACTAGAGGCCAAAATGGGCAACACAGGATGAACGATATGCAAATATGGATGGAATACTATGACATGATAGAATGGGATGTGAAACAGACTCCATGGATGCAAGGGTGACTCATCACGGATGCTCTAAACAAGGGTGACTCGATGACGCTGCCACATAGAATAGGCCCGGTGGGGACCATGAAAACATGAGTAAATGATGGTTACTCATGATGAAAATTGACACGTGGTATGAAAAGTATTAAGAGGAGGTGGTCCTCAAAGTACAAGTGTTTCTTTATGAAGAAATTCGATTTTGAGAGGCAACAAAGTGACCCTTCTTGGAAAAATGACTTCTTGGTGAAGTGTCAAATCATCAAAAACTGAGGAAGACCCATTATAGTACTCGGTGAGAGCTTTCCAATGGTGTTGACGGTTCATCAAATGGAGCTACGGTCTGGTCACAATGTGCGATAGAAAACTGTGGGTTTTCCTATAAAAGGGTGTTTTCCCTCCAATTTGAGAGGAGGAGAAGGCCCTAAATCTTGTGGAGATCGTAGCAGAAAAACTGACCATCAGAATCAGGATCTGCGACTTTCAAGCAAGTGGCCTTACTTGTCTAAAGATGACCTTAATGCTTCTTGGAACGATGGTTCCTGGTGAAGAATTAAGGGAAGAGGAAAACGAGAATGAACTACTAGAGGAGGTCTAGAATCATTCTCACCCACTAAGTCAAACATGGGGACTATGTGGACATAGAGTAGAATATTTGAAGATATGGTATCAAACGTCTATGATATGCGATGTGCATATGGCTCATCGGAGAGGCTGGTAGGACAAACTATCCAAGGAATGGGAGGATAATCGACCATACCTAGATCCAGTGAAATCTAGGTCAAGACTTATGTTAATAAGTTGAGAATATGGCCAGGGGAAAACCATCATGCCCCCAAGCATGAGATACTGCCTGCAAGCATATGTGATGGAGGGGACTGATTTGGTATGCAAAGGTGGGAATGATGCCCCCTAGCAGGAGGAGTTTGTGGAGTGCCATTGTGTTCCGAGTGCTTGAAAAAGGGATTCAAGCATCTCGACCCAACTTGGCACGAGATCCTCCAAAGGAGATGTAGGGGCCTATGTGCCCCCCAGTATGCTATGGGTGTATTGGATGTATTTAGAGTTATGGGCTCCAAACAATTGTATGTTTCATGTGATACATAATATGATTATGCATTTTGATATGACGATGATGGTTTTCCATGTGTTTTGTTTATGGTTGTCCTCTATGGTATACACGTGATAAATTCCAATCTAGAATGTTATTTGCAATGATATCTACATAGTTATTTTGGGCTCTAGGAACATGAGTGAACATAATGGTTTCAAATTCACGTACTAACAACTTAACTCATAGATATTTTCTAAATAGGACTTGGTTATGCACACGATACACACCATTCAATTGCATGATAAGTAGCAAGGAATCTAAACGAACATGAAGATGAAGGATGCGATGAGTGAGGGCATCGACTAACAAACTTATCACTGCATCATATTTGGCCTGGTTATTGGTGGCAGATCCAATGCACACGTCGTTCGAAAGGACTAACGTATGCAAGGGGGTAAAAATGGCCCAGGTTGCCGAGGCTAGATTCCTGGAGAAGTGACTTGCATCGTCGGCATGACCGATATACGGTGTGGATGATGGATCCATCTGAAAGGTGCAAAAGACAACTGATGAGATGATGCAATCTACCTAACTTCATGGAAGAAATAAAGACACACAAATCAAAGGGATATGCTATGAGTGACATTTCTTGAGGTAGAGTGCACAGGGAGAATTAGGAAGGGGATGGCCTTCCGATGCCTCCAAAATATATGCCCCATTTCCTAAGTGCAAGGGTAATTAGGGGTAGACGTAGATTCCGTGATGCTCTCATCAGAATGGAATATGGGCAGACGAGAGGAATATTGACTACATGATGCAGCGGTGGTACCTCGTGCATCAACCTGAGAAAGAAGGTTCATATATGCATCATTTGGAATGGTAGATGACGAGCTAGTAGATGGAGGATCTACGGATGTTGAGACTTGGGATTCTGTCGAAAGAGGTTTGATAGAAGCGCATGCAAAAACCTCAGAAAGGTTTGCCTGCGAGGAACTCATGGATGAAGGAAAGTAAAGGATATGGCCCATGGTGTTCATCATCTCGACATCGGGGGGGAAGGATCACAATGGTGGGACCATAGTCCCCTTGTTCTAGTTTACTAGTGGTACCAGAATCCAAGGGTAGAGGAGTAGGTGATCCACTACGAGTGGCCTCGTATTTGCGAAGCGCCTCAAGGAAATCGCGAAATTCGTCAAGACGAGGGCAACAATTGGAGTAGTGACCATGATGATCGCACAAGGCACAAGGGTGATTTGTGCGTAACGTTTAGAGTTTCTTGGGGAGACCCGGTAAGTTAACATGGACTTCAGGGATATGGAATGTTTCATGAACCAAAGGTTTGAGATGAGGAATCTTGGGACAATTATTGGTGGTGTGCCCAATAACTTTACACAAAGAACACGGAGGTGACGACTTTGGGGCCTTAGGGGCTGGAGGAGCTTGGGGAGCCTTGTCTTTCGGTTCTTTCCTCTTATCTTTGCCCCCCTGTCCAGATGCTTGCGCAACAAGAATGGGTTCCTGTTGGGGTTGTGATGGAACTAAAGTAGTGATAGGGGCTATAGGGACTTGTTGAACTGGGGTCAAATCATGATAAGGTCTTAGCTGACCAGGCGAAATTCTTGCAGGGGGATCGATGTACCATATTCGGATTCCCAAAGTCATGTTAGGAAGGATCAATGAAGCCATGAAAATGATAGAAAATACTCCTAAAGGGGGGGATAATAAAGTTAGTTGGCCTGCAGGGTAATGTCCCAGTGGAATAGCTCCTGGATGGTTGAGACTTGGAGGAACAGTTCCTAGTGGAAACATAGGAGAGGCACCCACAAACGAAGAAGGTCTTGAGGGGGTGGATCCAGAGGGCTTAGTTGGGATGGCAACAACAAGGTGCTGGGGAGATGGCTGTTGATCAGATGTACCATACTATTTAAGAGCAACCCATGACGCTTGTAACATGCAAACACTCATAGAGTTAGGCTCTGAGATGGGGGGGGGGGACCAGGGAAAGCACCCAACAATGAGGAATATTTATAGACTTTGGGTGAGACATCAGTGAGAGGAGTTGAAGACTGCTTATCTGACACCGACGAGATAATGGACTTGGGGGAGGTCATGGATGCCGGCTCGTAGTAAGTCAACTGATCGATGGTAACGATCTTCCCTTCATGGGGGAAGCACATCTTGTGGAAAACCGCAGATGCGACAACTGACATTGCATATGTGTAAATACAACCTAAGAGAATGTTGTAATCCAAAGGGGCATCAATAACCTCAATGTCGACATGAACAGTCTTTCCCGCAAGGGTCATTGGACAATTGCGGTACATGCCAAGAGGCTGGGATGAGTGTCCGTCCCAAGCACGCAAAGTGATGGTGGAGGGGGACAACTTGGGTGACTTAAGTTGTTTCCAAACGGTAGCGGAGATCACATAGGTAGATGCACCTTTGTTAATAATGCATCGGGAGATGATGGTATTACTGACCCAGACTGGTATCTGGAAAGCAACGGATGAAGGCAAAGGGGGATGTTCTAATGTATCAATAGGGAATACAATTAAATGATCGTTAGAAGGATCTACTGCACCCAAGGCAGTTAGTATAGCTTTCTCTTGATATGGGAACGATTGGAGTACTTCCAACATCGACATGGCAAGAAGTGATTGTGCCAAGTCGTCTACTATACTGTATGTATGGGAAACTCGGTTAGAAGCCACATTACGGTGTAATGGTCCTTTGGGGATATTTGGAATGGCCTCAATTTTAGGTTGAGGGATCTGTAGCGTACCATTTGGTGTCGTAAGAGGCTCAACATATGCTTTGGTTTTGGACTAAATGGCAGATGAAGTCGATGGCTTGTCATATTGACGCGATTGAGTTTGCAAGTTGATATCAAAGGGGTAAACCTCATCAGAATTCATCATAAGGATCTGGTAGTCACCAGGACCAGAAGGTTGGGGGCGATGGGCTGCTTGACCGAACTGAGGTTGAGCAGTAACAAATCCTTGCTGAGGGAAAGGATTGGTAAGCACTGTCGGTTGAGATGGCGCAGGATTTTGAGGTGCTTGTTGACCTCTAGAAGCTACTTGAGCTTCCCACATTTGGCACATCTGGGGTAAGAGAGGACACTCATGCATATAAATGCCATGCACACCACAACAGGCACAACGATTATTTGTATGAATAGCCTTGTTCTGCTTGGGTTGGCTGCCTTGTTGTTGGTTGTTGGTGTTAGGTTGGTTCCCTTGGGGTTCACTGATTACTCTGGTTATCCTTGTTACCCTCCCCCTTATTATTTTTCTTTGAATTTTGGGGATTGGTCACACTCTGCTGAGAAAACACTTGACCTTGAGGGGGTGGTGGCTGCTGGGGCTAAGGATGCATGGGAGGCTACGACACTAATGCTTGAGGGGCTGGAGTGCTTAGCTGTGCATAAGGAGGAGAAATAGTTTGGAGATAGGTTGGGAGCCTGAAAACATGTTGCTAGCAGGAGGGGCATAAGTGTTAGAGGAGCTGGTGCCCCCCTGCAAATAGCCATAACTTTGCTGAGTATATGGTGAAGGATGTGAAAGGGTTCCAACGATATCGTCGATGGTGTGAGATGCCCCCAGTGCATTGGCACTTCCAGGGTGAGGGAGGTCTAGAATGACAATATAGACATAATTGGATTGCACATAAATCAGGTCATATCTTGGAGCGGTTCTGAGAGCTTCTTCCTCTGTCTGAGGAAAATGGGATGTGACATATTTTCCAATGGGAGATAAAAGGCTCCTCAGAAACCATTCTAGATATCGTCTTCAAAGGGCAGGGCACGACATGTGCTCCTCCTTCTATGCCACTCTTGAACATGGTCGGAAAGGCGAGTGGTGGAGGACTGACGAAATGAGGTCAATAGCTTCGTACCAGTGTCGTACCGGAGAGGTAACTGGAAATATGATAGGAACTCTTTAGCAAGCATCGCGAAAATAGAATGAGATGTGGCGGGCTGGTGTACATACCATTTTGCAGCGTCTCCAGTGAGTGTGCATTGGAATAGTCAAAGACGAGAGGATTCATCGGTAATGGAGTTGGACGAACACCACATGTGGAAGGAGTGGACATGGTTGGTAGGATCCTCTCCAGCATTACCCTCAAACTTTGGGATGTCTGAGGGAAGCTTAGTCAACATAGAAGGCAAACCAACATTGTGGTGTATGGGGTCATTTATCAACTGGCTAAAATCCGGTAGACTTAACCCAACCATAAAAGGGAGCATGGGGGCTGTCGGAATAGTTCCTGAGACTGTTCCTCTTGATGTGACTATCGGGATAGAACCAAAGCCAACACCAGGTTGGGTTCCTGCACCAGCTGTGGGTCCAGACATGGTGACGATATGTGGTGAAGGAGGCTTAGAATCAGATGAACCAAGAGAAGATCCAGTATGGGGACTCAGAGGGCTATGAACTCAAACCCAACGGGGAGGGGTAATATGCCCAAGTGGAAACTGGGGGTGAAGGCCTAATAGTATCTGCGACAAATGCATTGGTGGTGCAATGGTGGGAAGACACAAGCAACATGAAAATGGTGAAGGGAGATCAAAAATATGCCTTTGTCTCGATGAGGGGAGATAAATTTATTATGATAAGTCTTGGCTTGGCGGTGTAAACCAAGCGCCCTTCACTTAAGGTGTTCTTGTGTGTGCAAGTGTATTTATTGATTAAGCCCAGATCGTGTTTGTAAAAAAAGAAAAAATCTTGCTGAAAATAAACTGAAATTAACAATAGAAAATGAACAACAAAAAAATTAACTAAACCCCACCCAAACTGGGTTTGCAAACACTATGCTGGTTGGTGGCTAAATCGATAGAAAACACACTAAAAAGGTCAAGAGATCTAAATGTCGATGTGACTGGGATCAAGTGACACTAAGCTGCTAGAAAGTGGTGCAACAACAACAAAAAACCAAAGAGGAAGATTGCTGCAAAAAGATAGGGAGATGGGTGAAACACCTAGGGCAACTAATGGGAACCAAACAAGTTGTAATATCAAACTATGGATGTTGACAGCCTATCTTTATAGATCTGAAATAAAAGGGTACAAATCTGGAAAATATGGTTGAAAGTGCTGCAGAAACTCAGACTACTCACTCAGTTAAACTCCTCCTATAAAGGTGGAAGCGTACTAGAAACCTTAGGGGGGGCTAAATTCCAGTTCGACAAGTAAGTAAGAGTAGATCAAGGCCTAAGCGGGATGAGATAGAGATCAAACAACCCATGATACAGCTCTCGACAAAACCCAAAAACAGATCTGATAAAACCGGAAACCCTAAAATCACAGGTACTGACTTGTTTAGGCTGAAAGGTGCGCTCTAGACTCTAGATCACAATTTTTGGGCTAAAAAGTGTGATTTCTGCTCCTTGATTCTTGGTCGGAAAATCTCTGAAAAAACCGCCGTCTGTATCGCGACTGGTTCCTGTGACCTGCGGAAAAGACCAGAAAACTTGCGGAAGTCAGAAATTTGACAGATCTAGGGTTAAAAAGCTAGAAAACAACATTAAGAGACTGAAAAAGAAGAAACCCTAAGCTGAAAACCAAAGGTCACCCAGGTTTTTGGATCTGAAGTATATCCCCAGTGGAGTCGCCAATTTTGTTGTAGTGTTTTCTTCTCAAAGATGTATAAAAAGAACCCACTTAAGATTGTGGATAACAAACAATCTCAAAAATATAAATCGCTGCTAAACATTGTAGATCTGCAACAAATGATAGAAACAAAACCTACCAAAGTCCTGATCTATGCCACAATCATAGTTAAAGAGCAAAAAGAAATAGTAATAACTCCAATCATCCAATGGAAACCAGATATACAAAGAATAGTTTTTATTATAACATCTGTGAAGGGAACGACTAAATGTTACTAGTCCCCCTCTATGGGATGGGTTCTTGGCTATCCTCAAAAATCTTCAGCTTGTGTAGAGCCTTTCTCCTATATAATGTGTAAACCCAGCAAAAACATGGTGTGCGATAATGAAAATAATCAGAGTTACAACAATGAGTGCAATAATTAAAATAATCAAAAGTGAATAATGAATGGAAAACCCTTCTATTTATAACAAACTATTGAGTTATCCTCGAATAATGAGAAATAATAAAATATTATTAACCCCATTCTTGGAATAACCACTTGTAATATTTTATTATATTTGGTTAGAAGGGAAAAAGTATTTAAACTTTTATTTAGAAATAATAAATAAGTAAATGATTTATTTATCATCTCAAGAAATTGGTTAAGGAAAAATAAACAAATAATGATTTATTTAATTATTCCTAAGGGTTTTGGTCAAATTTGACAAAGAATAATAATTAATTAGTGATTAATTAACTATTCTTAGAGAAAAATAAGATAATTAATGATTTATCTATTATTTTTCATAATTGGGTCAAATATGACAAGGAATAATAATTGAACAATGGTTTAATTAGTTATTCCTAGAAGAAAATCAAATAAACAGTGATTTATTTAATTATTCTTCATGGGTTTAATTATAAATTACTTAACAAAGGTGGTTTATTAAGTAATTTCTCACAGTGAAAGCAATTTTATTATGGTAAAATTGGCTTTACATGGTGTACTTCGATCCATATACTAAATTAGGCTAGATGATCAATTTTTTGGTGATGACAACATGTGTGGAGTTGGAGCTTCAGTTAAGTGGAGTTTTCATCTGTTTGACTATAGAATGAGGTGGAAATTATAAGTTCAGTTAGAGCGAGTTAGTTTTTCAGTCTTGATTGAAGGAAGAATGAGTTGATACTCCAAATGTTGATTGGACAGAGAATTAGTTGGACTCTTAGTTAACTCGTCAATCATAACTAGAATTCTAAAATAGAATTGGGCCTACTTGGATGTTCGAATTGGGTCTATAAAGAGGAGGGAGAAGGCATATGAATTCATAATTTTTGTGCACAATGTTTGTGAGACAAGATAGTTCACGAGCTTGTGAGAGTATCTTTGATTGTGGAGAGCGGAGACCTTGTGTCCTAAGAAATAGGAGATCACAAGTGCGCTAGAATTGAGGAGATTGTGTGCAATTTTGAGGAGCTAGTGTCATAAGAAATAGGAGGTAGGATGTGTGCAAGGAAATATGAGGACTTGTGCTAAGAAATAGGAGCCAAACTTGCACTAGGAAATTGGGGATTTGCGCAGGGAACTAGGGGTAACAAGTGCGTAAAGAAGGAGGAACAAGATCAAGCAAGAGGCAGGGCAAGTTAAGGAGGCAACATGGGAACAATTGTATGCTAGAGGGACAAGATCAAGGCAAGCTAAGATCAATTGTACTAGCTGATATTTGTGAGAATACGCACAACGCTTTTTCAGAAAGACAAATTGTTTTGTAATAGATCCAATTGCTTAAGAAAAATCAATAAAATACCACATCAAGGAAGCAGGTTTTCCCTATTGGGTTTCTTGAGAAAACAAGTGTGTCAATTTATGTGCATGTGTTTTTATCTCTAGTGTTTTATTCCACTGCTTATAATTTGTTAAGAAAATTTGTATCTGGTTGAAAGTAAACTAGGTTTCAGTTTTCAGTAATTCACTAAGTAGTTGTAGACTTTCATGGAAATTTAATATAACCCCTATCACAAATAAGTTTTAAGTTATGTATTATGTATTTAAACTTCATTAAGGTTATGTATTATGTATTTAATCTCAATAGTTCATGATTTTTTTCTTATATCTCTTGTCACGTTAAATCAAACACTAATTGACATGATTCTAGACTATAATTCAGATAATAATAGAGAATATTGCTTACTAGTTTATTGAAATGTTACATAATTTTAAAAGGTTCATTTTAATGTCTTACTAATATTTTTAGCTATTAACATTGATTGTTTTGTGAATATCTATCACAAATAAATTTGAAGTTATGTATAATGAAATTAAACTAATCAAACATTAATTGACATGATCCTAGCCTATAATATGAGATAATAATGGTTGCATTGCATATCATTCCATTGAAATGTTGTGTGTCATTTAAAAAGGCTAATTTTAGTGTTTCATATTTAGATCCATTGATCATTGTATCAATCTTTTGATGTGGCGAATGAATATCTATTTATGTGTTCTTTTGTATCCTAGCTCATAGTTTTCTAATAAGTAGTATTTTGATCTTTTGTAGAAAGACTTATATTAAATAAAATCTCAAATAACTAATTAGTGTGATTATGATTAATTAACTAAATAGTAATTTATTTATTTATAAAGTAACTTATGCTATAAGTTAGGATTTGAGTCTTGATTTTGTGCAAATTTGGGTTTCTCTACTCTTCTAACCATCCTTTTATTATTAGTCAACCAACTTCCATTATCTACAATTTTTATGGAGATAACCTTCAATTTTTTAGGAAAGGTGTATTAGCCTTCAAGGGCCATTTTAAATGAAGGGTTGATTTTGTGTTTGCTACGAGTTGTTTGTAACATACCCAATTCCTCTTAATGAATTTCAGAGGTTATCAAGTACCCAACATTTCTTTTTCCTTTCTCTAGCTTGACAATAAGCTCGATACCACTTTATCACATACCCCTACTAAATTTATCCACACTTGCATAAATTTGATTTTCATCTCTCATACATTTTGTCAAACACTTTACATGTAAACCTTTCTTCAAATACTTTGTATACAAAGAATTGAGTAGTATTTCTCTTGTATGCATTTTGTCAAACATTTTGTATGAAATCAAATCAAAAACATTTCTCCAATTCCACTTGTAACCTATTAATTGAAACATATCACTCAATCATGCAACCTTTGATTTTTGTCTTTGAGGTATTTTATCAAATAGTTTGTATGCAAATTGTAATAAAACACCTTTAACACATTTCTTCAAATTCTTTGCATGCAAATAGGCAATATCAACTACAACAAGACTATCCCCCATCCACAAAACAACATTTTCATTGGTTCATTCCATCAAAGAATTTGTATGCAATGAATCATTAGACCATTTAAGCATTTCTTCAAACAATTTGCACACAAATTAATATAACGATTTTTTTGCATGCAAATGAGCAAATCTCAGCTACAACAATACTATCATACAACAATATCGTCCCCATCCACAAAACAAAATTTTCATTGGGGAATTTCATCAAACAATTTGTATGTAATGAATCATTAAACCATTTAGGCATTTCTTCAAACACTTTGCATGAAAACTAATAGCAAATTCTTTAGGGAATATCTCCTAAATTATAGTATTCCAAGTTCTAAAATCTAAACCAGATGATCAATGGGAGTTCCCCTCACTATGGTTCAAGTTTCAACTTTTGGAACCTCCCAAATGAAAAGATATAACAAAAATTCCAACATGATATGCTTGATGCATGGTTTTAGGAGCATTCAGGAAGCTCGAATTCCTTTGATCATATTTCCAAAATTATTTTGTGAGTTAAGATCTAAAAGTTAAACTAGATGATCAATGAGATTTCCCCTCGCTATGGTTCAAGTTTCACCTTTTGGAACCTCCCAGAAGAAAAGTTATAGTAGAAATGAGAACATAACCTATTTGAAGCATGATTTTAGGAGCATTAAAGAAGCTCAACTCGTTGTGATCATATCTCCAAAAATATCGTGACCCAAGATATGAAAATTGGACCACAGTATTAACATGTTTTCCACTCATTATGGTCCAAGTTTTAGCTTATGGAATCTCCTAAAAGAAAAGTTATGGTAGAAATTCCAACATTACCTGTGTAAATATGCATTTGGGAAGCACAACTTCCTTTGATCATATTTCCTAAAATTTCATGACCCAATATCTAAAAATTGTACTAGAGGATCAACATGATATCCCCTTACTACGGTCCAAGTTTAAGCTTCTGGATCCTTTGAAAAGAAAAATTATGGCAGAAATGTGAGTAATAGTATTCATAGAGCCCTATATGTCCACATGCAACATGTTAACTTGCATATAAAATTAAAACATCTTTCTCACAACCTCAAGGTAGATTTTCAATATAATCAACACAACAATCAAGCTATTTCTCCTATTGATTCGATGCAATAGTTTCCTACAACCATGCAAAATTATCACAAAACTATACATTAATTTCAATAAATAACTAATCATCATATTCATAACTCAAAATTAATATCATTTAAGGGGATTTTTCAAGCAAACTCAGTTGGAAATCATTTTCGTCACTAAGAGTATGGGAATTTATTTGTTACAAGTGGTTTATTAGATGTGGCAAGCACTGTAGGAATTCGCCTTTTTGGGTATTTTTTCAACCCAAAAATCCACTTTTGTCCTTCATCCCATTTCTTTCATCCCTCAAGCGATAACCTTTTTTTTGCTGTTTGAATGCATTTTTATCCTTTTTATTGTGTGCCTCTTCATGTTCCTCATGGAAAATTATTCAAGGTATGAAGTAGTGGTGCCAGCTAACACCACTTAGGTTCTTTCATTTTCCCCCTCAGATCGTGGATTTGTGGTCCCACTCTTCAAGCCATTCAAATAAATTTATAATAATTTATAATCAGAGTACAGTCACATTACAAAAATCAAGGGGAGTATACGAGGGGTGTTACATTATTGTGGGCTATTATGTAGTGATGTTACATGGTTTCACTTAATGTGAGATATACTATCTACATAGTTGACTATTCTCCCATTAGTCAGAAATTTCACATGTTTTTTTATTTTCCTATGGAATCACTCTTAGGTAGGAAGGCATATCTCTATCTAGTCTCATGCATGGGCTATTGTCTATTTTAGCCATTAAGATGATACTAATCTTGTTTGTGTAGTAAATAAGATACCCTTTTTTTTTAATTTTTAAATTCTGATTTATAAGTAAAACTTAGTACCATCTATCTATTCATTCATTGAGTGTTAATTAATCCTCGCTAGGATAGGTTAGAACATGCTTAGTTTTTTGCACTTAGAATAGGCTACACTTTATTTTATGCATTTCCCAATATTAAGTTCATAGAAAATTAATCCCAATAATGGTTGTTAGGCTAGAACCCATTTGGGTCTCTTACACTAAATGATGTGAATTCTAATCGGGACTCCACATTCGAGAGTACCCTGACTGTTACATGTCATTCCATCCTTATCAATATGTCAGACCAGGAGTAACTCCAGTTTGGTAGAAAACTGATACGATTTATTTCATTAGGTAGCTATTGTTATATACAAAGAATGTGACTGCTCAGTTCATCTTCTGATGACTGTTCACATTCCAAATTCATCCAATCGCAGAGGATTAGGTGTCAACATTCCCCCCCTTAATCTGAAGGGATGTTGGTGAGTCCAAGCATCGTTCTGAATCTTTCAAGCTTTTCTCTTCCAAGCGCTTTGGTGAAGATGTTTGCAATTTGCTCATTTGTGGAACAATGACGGAGATGGATTGTTTTGGCCTCAACATGATGTCGGATCAGATGATATTTAGTATTGATGTGCTTTGTACGATCATGGAACTTTGGGTTCTTGGCCAACTTTATTGCAGAGGTGTTGTCAATCATGAGTGGAGTTGATTGTACTTGTTTTACCTTCAAATCTTCAAGAATTTTTCTGAGCCACACAATTTCTTTCGTTGCTTCAGCTGCTGCCACGTATTCTGCTTCTGTTGTGGAATCTGCTGGAACTGATTGTTTGCGTGATCTCCAAGAGACAGCTCCTGATCCAAGACTCATAGCATATCCTGAAGTAGACACCCCAGTTTCTTTGTATCCATCGAAGTCTGAATCAGAGTATCCAATCAAGCTGAAGTCGTCCACCTATGTATACTTGATTCCAAGGTCTTGAGTTCCCTTCAAGTACCTTAGAACTCTTTTTGCAGCAGACCAATGTCCCTCACAAGGCTTTTGCATAAACCTGGAGAGGATTCCAACAACAAATGAAATGTCTGGTCTGGTAGTAGTGAGGTAGATGAGACTTCCTACAAGCTGTCTATACTTTGTTGCATACTCAAATTCCTTTCCTTCAATAGATGTGAGCTTTAAGTTTTGTTCCATTGGAGTAGAAAGAGGATTGCACTCTGTCATGCCAAATCTGTTTAACAAATCTCCAATGTATTTCTTTTGAGAAAGAAATATGGATTTTGGATGTTGGGTTACTTCAATGACAAGATAGTAATGAACATAACCCAAATCAGTCATTTCAAAACTTTTCCCCAATTCCTTCTTTATGGATGCAATGTAGCTTTCATTGTTCCCTGTCATTAAAAGATCATCTATATACACCACAAGATATACAACTGTTTTGCCAACTTTCTTGACAAATAAAGTTGCATCATCAAGATCAAAATGATTGAAGTTGAGTTTCAGAAGATGCTCAGTTAATTTTTCATACCAGGCTCGCGGTGCTTGTTTGAGGCCATACAAGGACTTCACAAGTTTGCATACTTTTTGTTCATGTCCTTTCACAGCAAATCCTTCAGGCTGGGACATAAAAACATTCTCTTTTAGATCTCCATTCAAGAAGGCAGTTTTTACATCCATTTGATGGACTTTCCAACCGTTCTGAGCTGCTAGTGCAAAGAGTGTCCGGATGGTGGCCCATTTTGCTGTGGGGGAAAATTTTTCCTCATAATCGATCCCTTCCTTCTGTGCAAAACCTTTTGCCACAAGCCTAGCTTTGTGCTTGTCAAGTGAGCCATCAGCTTTGTACTTGTTCTTGTAGACCCACTTGTAGCCAATTGGTTTGGTTCCAAATGGAGGATAAACCAGCTTCCAAGTGCCATTCTTTATGAGGGCATCATACTCCTTTTGCATCGCTTCTTTCCATTCATCATGAGAAGCAGCTTCTTTGAAGGAAGTTGGTTCAAAATCTGTAGACAAGTTCAATTCACAATCATAAGTAACATCCATATCAACAGGTGAATTAGAGTCATCTACATCACCTCCATTTTGTTGGTTTGAGTTTCTGGTTCCTGTTTTTCCAATTTCATCAGGATGAACACTTTCAAGTGTCTTTGTCAGCCACTTCAGGGGACCTTTCTGAGATGGTCCAGGCTGCTCTGTTGATTGAGTTGGGACTGAATCAAGATTAAGTCTCCCAATTCTATCAATTACATCACTTAAAGCATCATCCGTTGTTGGAGTTTCATGCAGGGGAGATTGTTCTTCAGAAGAAGATTCCACGTGTTGATCTAGTATAGGAATACCCCCTTCAAGATGTGGAATTTGATTATCAAATTCTTGAAATGATTTCGTTTTTGTGAATCTATCCAAGCGATCAAGTTGCCGCTCAACAACATTGTCAGATTTGGATGATTCAAGAAAAATTACATCTCTAGATACAACAAACTTTTTATTTGCTTCATCATAGAGGCGATATGCTTTGGAGGTGTTTGAATACCCCAGGAAGATACATTTACGACTTCTAGCACCAAGTTTGTTTCTATGTACCTTTGGTATCAAAGCATAACAGGTGGAACCAAAGATCCTGAGATGTTTTACCGAAGGAACATGTCCATACCACAATTCATAAGGAGTCTTGTTTCTTATAGCATTAGATGGACATCTATTCTTTATATATGCAACACATAGAACAACATCAGCCCAAAACATTATCTTTACATTTTTGAAGAAAAGCATGGATCGTACCATATTCAAGATTGTTCTATTCATTCTTTCAGCTACACAATTCTATTGGGGATTACAAGGCACAGTTGTTTGAGGTTTGATCCCATGTTGGCGAAGATAGTTTTCAAATTCATTTGATGTATATTCTTTTCCATTATCAGTGCGAATAGACCCAATATGAGATTGTGCATCATTTTCAATCCATTTATGAAAATTCTTGAATGTTTGAAAAGCATCAGATTTGTTCTTCAATAAATAAACCCAACACATTCTGGTGTAATCATCAATAAATGTCATGATATATTTATTTCCATTTGCAGAAGGAACAGGCATTGGACCACATAAATCTGAATGAATGAGTTCAAGCTTCCTATGTGCTCTTGAATGTGAATCATGAAAAGACTGTTTGCTATGCTTTCCTAGAATGCAAGCATCACATTGCTTATGTTTCCTAGGAATTGTAGGCAAACCAACAACACCATTTTTCTTCAATAAGCAGAGACTGTCATAGTTTAAATGTCCAAATCTAGCATGCCATAATAAAGTTTATGGAAGTGTACCTTCTTCATGATGAGAAATATATGAGAAATGTTGTGCATGAGCAGAGGTTCCTTGCAGTTTGAGAAGTCTTTCTTCTTCTATTCCCCTCATGACAAGTGAGTGGTCAGAAGCTTTTCTTACCTCAAGCTTGCCATCAAACATATGAATGGAGTGACCTTGCTGGCGGATGTGGACCAAGGACATCAAGTTTCTCTTGAGCTGTGGAAGATATAGAACATGATCCAGAAGAAAGTCTGGAAGACCAGGCAGTTTAAGCCTGATTGTGCCAAGCCCCGATGGCTTGATTTTTGACTGATCTGCAAAGTATACCGCTCCATCAACATTGTCAGTGAAATCTTCAAAAAAATAATTTCTATGAGTCATATGACAGGTTTCTCCTGAATCAAGCAACCAATCATTTTTCGAAGAAGCAAGTGAAGCATTAAACAAATCTTCATTTACTCCAATGTTACATTGTGCCTCAATATAGTGAGCGGATTCAGGTGCTTTACCTTTGTCTGTATCATCAATTTTACCTTTCTGTTGGTTTCTTTTCTGCTCAATTTTGTCCCATGGTAGCTTGCATGTAGAGGCATCATGTGATCCATTTCTTTTGCAGCGAATGCAATGTAAGTCTGCCTTTTCTCCTTGAGAATGTCTGCCCCCCCTGCCTCTGAAGTATCTTCCTCTTCCTCTTCGTCCACCTCTTCCTCTTGTAGAATATTGAGCAGGATGCTTTTCTTTATGAGGAAGGCACACAGTCCCTTCAGAAGATTCAGGGGCTGTCTTCTTTCCAAAGGCTTTCTCTCTTTCAACAAACTTTTTCACAAGAGAGTCAAAGGTTATATCTTTAAGATTTCCATTTGCTTGTAAAGATTCAAGATAATTGGAGTAAGTAGGATAGAGTGCCTTGAGAAAAGCAATAAGAGGGATCTCCAGCTCAACCTTAGTGGATTTTATATCATGCATTATAGACTTTACTTCAGATGCAAGAGCAAGAGGATCATTATTTTTCAGTTCAAGAGTGAAGAGTTTAATCATGAGCTGAACAACTTCAAGTGCAGAATGTGAGTCATAGAGTTCTTTCAGCTTTTGTAAAGCTTCAAAGGCAGTTGAATATGATGAAATATGGCGACTTACTTCTTCATTTACAGATGCTGCGATTAATGCATAGGCTTTGCTGTTCTTGTTTTCCCAAATGACGAGCTCTTTGTTTGATGTAGGATGCACTAGGTCATTGTCTCCTTCTCCGACACACACTCCTTTCCACAACTCATTGAAGATGAGGGTGTGTTTTATCATCCGGGACCATTCAGGATAGTTCTCCTTGCCAGTGAGAACTATTCCTACCATAGAGATGATTGAATGCATTCTGTAAAAAAAATACTTCTGCTGAAAAAAAAAACTTCTGCTGATATACAGTGAAATTGTACTCAAAAGGGAAAAAAGATTTCAAATACTTTATGCACTATGTTTCTTCAAATCCCTCCAATGTTTATAAAGGCATCCTCATATAATATATCCAACATATTCCATTCTACAAACTCAGTTCATATTCCATTCAACGCATTCAAATGGAAGCCATTCAATATATACCATTCAATATATATATACTAGACCATTCTACGCATATACAGACTTGGACTGTCATATCTATACACCCACACCGTTTCCCTGGATGCGCACCACATTAATACTTAAAAAAGAGTTAATATCATTCAAGCCAAACGCACCAAACTGAACACCAAACTGAACTGAGCAATAATTTAAAAACGCACATTTGAAACAACACCATTCAAAACTTTATTTGAATCTATATCCGCTTGGCACATGAAATATCTAGGAAGGATATTGCGTTTGCTGCTATATAAAGCTCCACAACACATATAGGAAACTCCAAAAATAAACCACGTCACACTCAAACCCAAAATCACAAAGTTTGTCCTCTTGAAAAACTGAGATGATAACCCAACCAGATTACGACGACTCGACACAACAATAATAAAATTGCACCACTCTTTTTGCGCTAATGATAAAAATAAAGGAGTTTGGTCCCAGTAATGCTGTACGCAAATGAATTCATTTAGCACCACTATCACATTCCAGACACCACTGCGTTTATTGAATTTGAATTGGGACGGATGACCACGGTAAGGTTATCAACCAATATACGGTGCCATACCACGCTTCCGCTGCGCTACCATTCAACACAGCATACTATTCAACACTGCATACTATTCCAGAAAAAAAATTCTAACTCCGCACTGCAAATATTTATGAATCACATGGACAAGTACGAGGGAGATTTCCGTGACCGATTCGGAAATTCAACCCGCCAGCAGTAATGCCCTCGATGGTAAGGCCTATTCCAAGGACGCCGGCTTCTAGGTACACAGGGAAACGTATTTGTTTGAAATAACATTCAAAATAGCGGCAAAAGCAGCAAACGTATTCAGAAATGCAGTAAAAACGCAATACCAATTCACCTTTGTCAGCCTTCTGCTCTGGACAGAGGCGTTCTTCAAAAAACGCAGACGCACCAAGTAATCATTCACCAAAGTAATCCTTCAGAGGACAGAGGCGTGAGGCAATGAATTACAACGTAGAGGACAAAGGCGTTGAGGACAGTGCTCAGGTCAGAACGTCAGAGGACAGCGTTCAGTGGGCAGTGCTCAGACCAGCGTACAGCCCACAGTAGCAAAAAATTAAGGGAGTTACAACTATTTTGAGAATCTGGCTCTGATACCATGTCAGACCAGGAGTAACTCTAGTTTGGCAGAAAACTGATACGATTTATTTCATTAGGTAGCTATTGTTATATACAAAGAATGTGACTGCTCAGTTCATCTTCTGATGACTGTTCACGTTCCAAATTCATCCAATCGCAGAGGATTAGGTGTCAACACAATAGGTGGATAGGTAATCGCATTGACACCTAATATAGCCTCAAAATGTGAAAATACAATGAAATAACATGAAAAACTCCCTTAAAAAAATGCCACATGTGAGTGTAGAGACCTAAAAGGGTGACATCATCCTCAAAATACACATCTCTTCATCAATGGGTGCAATGAATTATCCAAGGGGCATGTCTCCTCATCAAAGATCATGTTTCATCATCAATAATGCTCTCTCCAGCCCAAAGTTATCCTCCTCAAATCCATGCCATGCAAGGAGGTGTGCCATTAACATCAGTGAGCAATTCCCTATCTCAAATGGGAAACTTCCAAGGTGCTGGATGTGGACAAGTGTCTTAGGGTGCATGCCAACTCATCATCAATCTCATCATCCATCATCTAGTGTGCAATGTACAAGGTATGATGCAGGTCTCTCCGAAGGATGTTTCATCAACGTCCAAGAGGTATGAGTGAAACATCAACAATCTCCTATAAGGGACTATGGATCAACATCAAGTGAAAAGTACAAAGGATCAACTAAGATCTTATAACATAGATACAAGAGTCATTGAATCATAAAAAGTGGACCATATTCAATCTTAGAGCCATATAAGTATACCATGTAAAGTATCATATTCAAACTTCATAGTAGCTTAAAATTTATGCAAGTTTCCAAATTTAGGCCAGAGGGTCATCAAATGTCCCTATCACATGCTCCCAACCTCGAGGGACAAACAATTCCTATGATGACCCTTTAATCAATGGGCGTGAGTGATAAGCGATATGGTCTGGTGTGTACTTCATGAGAGTTGTCATAGTATTATATATGGGTTATGCAAGAACATCATGCATGAGAAATGGTGTGTACCTCATGATAGGTCTCATAGTCTTATACTTGGTGTTATGAAAGACATGTTGAAAAGTGTACTAGGTTCAGTCTTCATAATGACATGTAATTATGATATGTGTAAATGATGAAAAGAAGAGAATACAATTATTTTTGTAATGCCTTGCTCCATGGGTTTCATGAGCAAGAGTTTTATTTTTAGATGGATCCCATTGTGAGCCTTTAGGAATTAATGTCATATATGAATAGCCCTTCTTGGGCATGTTACAAATGTATATGAGCCTATAATATTGTCTAGCAGCCCTCCAAAAGACAAGCAAAAGTTTTCATCCTCATGTAGGCTTCAAGATGAGGTAAATATCTAATGTCGGCTTCAAATTATGGAGACACACCTATTCATACATACATGTTAGATTATTTATAGAGGGCAACCACTACAAATATATGTCAAGGCTCTTCGCATTACGCAGTTAGTCAAGCTCTGAAATTCGGGTAACAAAAAGAATATAATTTCGGACAAAACACAGAAGTGTAATGAAGAGACAACGAGGGTTTGTTTAGGGCCAATCACAGAAATAGCAGTTTGGATTTCTGAGGGAAGGTATCGGTATTTCAACGGAGGAACACTGCTTAATCAAGGATATATATACATTACAATTTGGTACTATGAAGAAGACACAGTTCGTTGAAATGATAAGACTATGATTCGATGCTATAAAGGAGACACTTCAGTAATATACCAAGGTGTTTCAGTGTTGCTACAGTGATATTCCAGTGAATTATTCGGTGCCACCTCAAGAGGAAGGTCACAAGTGCGTGACAAAATATTAGTGTTGTTACAAGGAAGAAACGTCTCCATCTATGGTTCAGTGATATGGCTTCAAAATTCGGTGCTACTGGAGAAGAAGAAGTTCGACATCATTTACAAGTTCAGTGATCACAGTTCACTATCATCACGTATGGTGTGAGATCTGAATTAGGAGGAACCAAGAGAGTGTAAACAAGAAGGTGGAATAGAACTTGTGTCTTGGTCTTGGAGGGGCTAATTGTTCAAGGGTCTTGGTCTTGGTATTCGTCAATTGGAATCTCTATAAGAAGAATTTGTGCGGGTTTTCTTCTCAAAGAGTGAGAGGTTTTGGCCCTGGATGATGGCCTACATTCTGTGTCTCTTGTTTATTTATGTTCATGGATTGGTTAACATTTGCTGAAGAAGAACACTAATAATCTAAGAAGAAGAATATTCTAATCTAAAGAAGAAAAAAAACATTCACAAGAAGTTACTAATCGAAGAGAAATCACCTAATGCTAATGCCCTAGATTTCTTAACATGGTATCAGAGCTAAGGCAACAGTTAAGGAAGGGAATCTAATCAAAGAGACACTCAAGGATCAAGTTTCAAGGAAGGAATCAAGGAAAGTTGAAGTATGTCAAAGTTAACTCGAACTCTACATTGAAGAAGAAATTCTACTTCAAAAGGAAGTCTTGGGATCATCAGTCAAATCAAGACAACTACACCAATAAAAGTCTTGAATCCTCTAAGACATCACTAAAAGAAAACAAAGACCCTCATCAAGTTGAAGAGATATACAAAGCAAGGTACCCAAAGTATAGACATTTAAGAGAAGCACTTCAAGGACAAATATCACATCATCTTGGAGAAATTCAAAACTTTAGAAGCATTTCTGAGATGCACTCATTCACCACCAAAGAATTCGAAGTATATTGAGGGCTAGTTATCCAAAGAAGGATAAAAGGAATTTCCATCATCTTTAAAAAGTTCCAAGGCAGTCTACCCTCATTGAAGTAAGGATATCGTCCTTATCCTTAAAGAAGATTATCCGAATAAGCATCAAGATATCCTCATCAAATCAACATAATCAAAGGAGAGCTAGATCAAAGACATTGTCATCATAAAAAGGGGAAATCTCCTTTTTTTGAAGAAAGGAGTTCATTTGGAAAAATATCACTCAAAAGGGGCACTAATATATCTTCATTAACCACCACCAAAGGGATCAAGTTGAAGATTTCACCTTCACTTGTCAAGTAAGTATATTTTATTCTATAATCTAATCTGGTAAAAATGACTTCGTTTTTGCAAGGAGATCTATAAGCTGGTTGGGTCATCGAAATTCATTGCATGGAAAAGGAGGATAGATATATTCCTTGAAGAAAGTGAAGTCATTGAACATATCAATGGAAGGTATCCTCCGAGTACATGGAAAGGGATTAAAGGGCTCAAGGGATTCTTATGAAATTAGTCAAAGGTCCCCTCATATAGTAAAATTGGAGGCATTAAAGAGATATATATGATAAGCTGGAAGAACTATTCTCCAGAAGATGCAATAAGAAAGGTCATATCACTTAGATATGATTTTCACAAATTTAAGGTATCAAAGGATGAAGGGATATCTTCATAAGATCTCAAATTGCAAGATATGGACATGATGATTTCAGATAATGAAATAATCTCCATCGTTCTAAATACACCAAGTGAAGGACAAAGCAACAAATGTCCATGGGGATAAGAAAGTTATCCCATTCAGCAACTTGTAGTTTCTATGCAAGATAAAAGAAGACAGGTTGAGGGGAAAAAATTCAGACATTTGTCGAAAGGAAAGAAGAACATAGCTAAGATTCAATGCTATGAGAACAACAAGAAAGATCACCCCAAGAGGGGCAATAACAAAAAAGACAAAGAAGAAATCCATTTCACCAAAGAAGTGGAGGAAGCTAAAAGAGGAAAAACATTAGAAGCAAGAGCTCGTGACATCACCATTAAGGAAACATCTGCTGGATAGGGATATGAAAGATCCTCCAGATTCTCCAATGGAATCCTCATTGGAGGGTTCATTGATCTAGATAGGAAGCAAGTGTTTCATCTGGAACTCCAACTTGTGTAATTCATGGGATAATGGTATGATGACATAAGAGATGAAACAGATCAAGGGGTTGAAGCTTTTTTCAATCAAGGAAGTTGCTTAAAGAAGCCTAGATGACCTAAAGGTAAATGAGGTATGTATGCTTGTATTCAATATTATGAAGTCATGTTGTATGGTTGCAAGTAACATGGATCACTGCTCGATCTTGAGAAGTATGATCAAAGGAAAGGAATCTCCTCCTATGAAAGCTTGCCGAAAAGCATGGATCACACTAGATGAAATCAACATAATATGTCCTCATATGAAGTATGAGGTGGTAGACTACAATTGAGGAACTCTGATTGGAAGCTCCTCGGAATGAAATGAAATGTGGAGGGACGAGATCGTGAGATATGAAACCATGGTAAAGGAAATCAACATCTAGAAGACTAAGAAGATTTGACTAAGCAATCTCTTGGAAAGATATGAAGACTCTAATGGAAGTTTGGAAAAGATGGAGACCTTTGACAATGGATATCTTTGGGAGATATGTCAACATGTATGAGGATGCTGATGCACATGGGAAGATGTCATGATGAAAGACCATCACAAAGGTACTTTTGATTTAAGTGTTCATTTCTTATTCTTGAACAAATATCTGGATGGGTTTATGCAAGTATGCCAAGGGAAGAACTATGTATTTCTTCCAAGAGGACCATGTAGAAGGATGTAAGATCCTTCTGAAGAAGACAACATGAATAAGGCATCATGACATGAAGAAATGCCAAATGTAGACTGATAGATCACTTTCTGATGAGAGGGATGATGACATGACTGACTCATGGATGAAAGTGATGGATGGTCCATGCCCTATGAAGAATTCCCCAAAAGATGAAGACTCTGAGACAAAGAAATTCATGACATCGAAGGAAGGAGTTCTTCAAGCAACTGGTTTTCCCATCATCTCCACTTGAGGAGCTGCTACAGGTCCCTATTTAGGAGGGAGCCTGGAAACAAGTTTCTTACTTGGAAGAAACTTGGAAATTCATAAGCCAAGAGGGAGCTTAGGTAAATTCCTTCTCTGGGAATGAGTACATTTAAATAGATATGTCCTCCCTATTTGAGAGGGAGAGATAGACACATTATTCTTGTCTTCACTTGGGAATACAGAATAGAGGATTGTGTAATAATTTTTCATTTGATACTCTTTGAAGATGAGATAGGGCATCCAAGATAAGAGGAGTCATGGAGGATCAATATTATTTAAGGGTTTTGGAGCCCAAGATAAGAATAGTCCTCATGGAGCACACCCTGAGAACCCGAGTGGGGTATTTTCTGAGAGAGACACTAATGAGAGTGTCTATAAATCATTGGTCTCGCCAGCATTGAGCTTAGATATTTTGGAGAGATATAGCTATTAGTCAAGGCCTTGCTATATAAAAATGTTGGTTAACATGATGCTAAACAAATGGGTTACCAATCTGATTCTTCTGATGAGAAATTATTTAGATTGAGAAAATTCTAATCTAAAGAAGGAAAAAACATTCACAAGTAATTACTAATCGAAGAGAAATCACCAAATGCTAATGCCCTAGATTTCTCAACAAGATCATCATCCATGAGCACATTTATGGAGGGAGCACTTGCATTATTGTAGTTACCCTTCCTCAACATTGATCTTTTCACCCTTAAATTAGCCTTTTTCTTTGCTTTAGTTTGGCTTGTTTACCAATCTTTCAATTTCATTTCAATCCCTTTTTGATATGGACAATTTATTACCCATAGGGGTTGGGATGTTTCTTTAAGTCCATTTTATTTTGATTGGCATGGTATACATGTGACTAGGGCGATGGCCTCACATGAGGGGGTATAACTTAATTTAAATTGGGTTTTAAATACTTAATTATCCCTTGCTAGTTCTTTTTCATTTTGTCATTCTTTCTTTTGCAACTACATCAACCTCTAGGCAATTTCCAAGCCCCTCTTCTCATTGGACGAGGCAAATAGGTAACTAATATTAATGATGCGAAATATATGACATTGAATCAAGGATAAATAAGTTTTAAATATGGAGGAATGTGTACATGCTACATAAATCAAAGTCTCCTATTTGTGCCCCTCCAAGACAATGAAAGAAAGGACCCAAGGAGATTTCACTTTACTACAAGGAAGAGATGATTGCCAAGGTGAAATGAGGCAACAAGTACAATTTCCAATAATCATGATCCATTATTTAATTTCAACTCATGATCCTTAATTATTGTAAAAAACATTGAATGTAAGCACTTCGTATGGGACAATGGTTAATGTACCTTATGGTTGTTGACATACCTTTATTTGGTGAGAAATATTTGATCAAATGGATGATATGGCCAATGAATGGGAAAGAGGCATATAAGAAGATGCTATATAAGGATCATATGAGGCTAATGGCTATAAATTCGCATCTTAGGATAAAAAGTTTCTTCTAGTGTTACCTTTGTATATATATGGGTAACATTTGGCTCCAACTTGAGGACATGTGTTCACTGTATAACACATGATTGATTTTCTCATCATAGAGTGCATAAGAATCCCAACAATATTTAGTGCTCAATGCCTTTAACCTATATCACTGGAATAAATTCTATATATTTTTGTAAACAAATTCATCTATACTTAAGTGATAGGGCGATACAGTCACCCTAGAATATGAAATGTTAACAAACTATTTGTCATAAGCATCTTCTATGCTAACTTTTCCCTTTTTTATAATTATAATAAGTAAAGTAAGAATGCAATAAAAAAGATCAACAAAATTGATAGCAAGGAAGGATGTAAAATCAAGATGCATAACACACAATCCTACTTACTCTAGGCTATCTATGATGAGTTAATCAAGTGCCGATATAAGGTGAAAGAAGTTGGGCATCTACTTTCAATGGAAATTTACTCCATCAAGGTTGCACAAATGAAGGGATTCAATTCCAACAGTTCCATGGATCCTATATGAGTAGGGGTTTTTTGATTTTATAAGTGCAGTAGAGACTAACACAATATTTCTAAAAAACTGATAATTGCTTTTGATGTTGATCTTCTTTTAAATTATTCCAATATATGACTCAACACTTATACAACAAAATTTCAACAATACAAGAATAATAGAGCAATAGAGATCACAATGCACAAAGAGAATACAAGATTTACCCTGGGAAAACCCACCAAAGGGAAATACCCAATGACTTTTGCAATAGAGAAAATTTTCTATTCAACAAGAGACACACCTAGACCTATGGTTAAAGTTCGTCAACCCATCCAAGTCAAGCCTCCCAATCTGATCTAGGATTCCAGGCCCCTGCAAATTATGTGAACTTCTTGTGACTCATGGACACTCCCTGTTACTCATACAGACTTCTTGTTACACATGCATAATTTTTGTTCCTTGCATGGACTCTTTGTTACACATGCACACTACCTGTTCCTCACACAAAATTCCTGTTACACATGCACACTTCCTATTTCTCACATAGACTTCCTGTTACACATGCGACTTCCTATTACACATGCACACTTCTTATTCCACACATAAAATTCTTGTTACACATGTGTACTTCATGTTCCTCACATGGAAGCTAGAAGAGAGAGAGAGAGAGAGAAGAGATGAATTCATCCTTTTTCGTCCTCCTTGTCCTTATCATTTGCTTGCTTTCCCAGAAAATGCTTATGAGATGCGAATTGTTGGAGAAGAATGTGGTTGAGTTGCCTTTGTATAGTGATATGCCGGGTCAAATGGGTGTCTCCTTTTCCCTGGGCCGACTTGACTTGGAGGAAGGCCAACTTGACAACTTTTGGAGCCAAAAGTTACAATTTAAAAATTCAAATTTTATTCTTTTAGAATTTTCAATGTGACTTTGACTCAAAATCTATTTTCAATTGAATCTATCATTTAAAATATGGTTTACAATAGTCAATATAGGTACATCTAGTTTTGAAATATACATTATGAAGAACGAACATAGTTACAAATTCAACAGGGGTCGTCTCTAACAAGCTCAACATCTCCATTTTCATTATTCCCCCCTTTGTCTTGCAATCAAGGCTTTTCTTAACTCTATATCTTATTATTATAATCACAAGAGTTAGTTTTATAGTTCTTATTATGAGTAGGAGGTGATCAAATATTATCATCTGCATGACATATGTCACTTCCAAATCCTAAATTGGCCCTTTCCTTTAATTTTTTAGTTCTTATAGTTGTTTGGGAGCCCAAGTGGGTTTAAGCAATTTCAAGGATTATAGGCTTGGTTGGTTCATTGTCACTAACTTCCCTTTCTTGGATAAGGTCATCAATTCTATCCTCAAAATAGAAATGGAGAACAAAGAGATCCTTGGAATGACATTTTATTTGTATCCTTGAATTTATGGAAGCACACAGATTCACTAATTCTCTACTAACACTTTTTAGTTGGTTTATAGGTTCCTTAATGTTTTCTACATAGTATTTCACAAGTTGATCCCTATATAGAATAAATGGTTTTCCATCAGGGGTAGGGATAGTGACATAAGACAAGCCCATTTGCAAATTCCCTCCTAAAGTGGTGGATCACTTTTGAAATAAAAGCATACCCCTAGGCATTATGAAAATTTATAACAACAACATCCATCATCATAGCTATTTGAAGACAAGTATCCATTCAAACATTTAAATCCTTAATGAGACCATGAACTTGGATAGAATTTGAATCAAAACCACTCACATTTCTATAAGGCCTTGTAATTTTCAATTATAATTGATTCATAGCCTTTAAAGGCATCACATTAGAAAAAGCACTAGAATCAAGCATACAATTATGAAAAAGTAAATTATTCACAACTAATGTGAGGAAGAAAGGTGCACGCCATCCATTCTTTTAGTCATAGTGCATGTTTTGTTATTCACAGGAGGGTCTTTAGGTTCCTTATCAAATTTGAAGGATTTATTTACTTGGTCTCTTTATGGAGAAAATTTAGTCAATTCAATAACATGAACAAAGGCATTTACTTTGTTAAGGAAATTTCCCAAATCAATATTTCAAGCAACATCATCATCTTTTTGGGATGGAGGAGGACTATGATCAACTTTTAAAGGTAAAGATACTCTAGTCCATCTTCTTACTAGGCCATCATTATTTTTTGTTTGAACATTTTTATATTGATATTTCTTCTTGTATATTGAAACCCCTTATCATATTTATCCATTATTTCAATAACATTTACATATTATGGTTTTTAACACATCATTTAAAAAATTCCTCACGTTGTTGATTGAAAATAGGATAAATTCTATTAGAAAAATATAAATAGGACAAGGATCATTTATCAAATCCAGATGCTCAAAATGTTCCCCCTCATATCCTTCGTTGTAAGGATACTCATCCTCCCTATTTACTTCATGACAACAGTGGCATTAATGATCTCCTTCTTAATTAATCATATCCAAAGGAGAAAGGGTGTTAAGAACACTTTCTTTAGGAGGGGATCTATTGTTGTTTACAACTTGGTTCCTTCTTCTTGGTCTATCATTATTCAACCGAGGTCTAGAAGGATAACATGGATGCGATCCTTTATTATTTTGTAATATGGTTAACTTATTCATCATAGTGAGTTGGTGCAACATAATTTGATTAGTCCATTTAGCATTTTTTTTGAAAAAAAGAGACTAATTCATTCCAAGAAAGATCAACATGGTTCATGGATCTAGGTTTGGTCTCAAATTTGGCTCTAAGATTAGACAAAAGATCAACTTTAGAAGCTAAAAAATTCTCTTCAATATTGGTAGCATAATCCTTAGCTTGGGTGAGAGTAGTAGGACACTTATCGCGTAGCACAAAACCAGATTGTCCTCCAGAAACATTAGTGTATTGCAATAACATAACATATTTTGGAGGTTTAAGGTTTGTAGGGATCAAATTGACTGTTGTTGCTGCTACAACACCCTCCAAAATTTTGGCCTACACCCAAATTTCAGAGCCTACTTTGACCATGCATACTGTCGTCGCAAGAATGAAGACTTATTGCATGTGTTTTTGTCCCATTTGCAAGAAAATCGAAGTGTTGTCTTTTGGCATGTGGAGTATCGAACGATGCGCAAAAGCTAGTTTTGGTGGTTTTGATGGGTAATATTTGTGTAAATGAGTTGGTCTTAACATGTAAACATGTGTCACACTCATTTCCAAAGTTTCAAGCACTGTCACATAAGTGTTGTCACGGTCATCACAAAGTGTATCTTTGGTGTCACACATGTTGTAAGTCGTCGCAAAGTTGTCACACTGAGGGAAGTATGTTGTTAAAAAGTTTTGGATGATCTATATTGTGTCGTAAAGTGTTCTAAGTGTGTGATCACAATCAAGTTTTATCGTTGTTCACATGTACGTCATGATTCCCGCACTTAGTCAAATATGGAAAACTTCCCAATTAGGAAAGCTAGCCTCATCCAGCCTTCCTGAAATGCGCATTACGTAGTCTCAACCCTCAAGTAGCAACCCTTCCTCTTGGCACTAGGCAATTCAAAGTTCCTGCCTCCCAGAATTGCGCACTGTGCAGTATCAGTGTTGAAGCCCGGCCCCTGAGCTCAAAAATTGTGCAATACGTCCCTCTAGCTAGGCCTGAAATGCACATTGTGTAGTATTATTCCTCAAGTCCAAGCCATGAACTCCTGAACTACGCAATTATGTAATCACTTGGCCTCCCTTTCCTTACATCACTGTGTAGTGGGAAACTTTAGCCATCAAGCCCTCAACCTGGCTCCTTGAGCTCCCCAACTACACAATATTCAAACCCAGTCCACCTTGAACTACACATTGCACAGTTTCAAGACTTAGACCTAACCCTTGACTACCTGAGCTACGCAATTGCGCAATCACTGAGCCTCTCCCTCAACTTGCCACCCCATTCCAGCTTAGTGATTAGATCATCATGCAACATCTTAGACTCGTATTTTCATGAGTGAATTGTAGATGTAGGTACTCTATCATGCTATGATAAGATGATGAAGAAGGAGATGGCGAAGGAGATCATGCTAGAAGAAACCTCTGTAGCTAAAAATTGAAGTTGATCAATTAGGAGAAAGAAAAGGGACATCAATTTGTGACCAAAACTCAATACTTGATAACACTGATGACTCCTCGTCTCTAAAGCCATATGGAGGTGCAAAAGAGACCATTCTCAAGAAGACACAAAACAAGTAGCCAGAAAGAATCGTTTGACATTACCATGTCATCATGTAGTCCATGTCATCAGTGTCATGTCATGTTAGGTCATGAGTCATCATATGCCAAATCATTTGTGGATTATGCAAATTCTTATTCGAAAATTTATTGTAAAGAGGAAGTCCAAAGGACATGTATAAAGTATGAAGAGTCATGTGAAAGTCGAAAATGCATGAGGGTAGTAAAAAAGTCACAAGGGAGATGAAGGAACACCCCATTGGTTATATATACACCCTCATTGTACAAGCAAAGGAATTTTCACCTTGGCTCCTCCCATAAGGCATCAGAGAGACAAGCTAGTTCTTTTGGGGAGCAAGTAGTGGCTCCAACGCTCCACTATTGGAGCTAGTGGTGTTCGTTGTATACATGTGTCTTAGGAATTTTACTTAATATATGAAGCTTGATGGCCAACACGTTCTTCATGCATGGATTATGAATATTTGTAAGATTGTTTTGTGAATGTTTATGATTCATGTTTGTTTTCACCTATACTAAAGTAGTTGAACTATTTCAGTTATTTTAGTGCTTATCATATTGAGAATGTGTTGTAATGGTTGCAATTACTGTTGCATCTTTGTGGAATATTCTGCTGGATGTTAGACACATATTTCATGTTTGTATGTGTCTCTAATAGGGTAGTACTACTACCTCTCTCTTAGAGTCTCACTTTCTTTTCCCCTCCGCAGTAGAAGAAACTTGACGCACCTACAACCGAACACTTACCAAACAAACTCACTTGCTTTTCGAAGGAACATATGTGTTCTTATCTCTTGTTGAAATTTAGAGCCAAGGAAAACCTTTAAAAAAATGGTAACTAAGCCATATTATAGATGGGGCTCCTATCCCAAACAGTGTGAGGTATAATTGGGACCACATATTGGGGAGACCCCTTTGAATGTTGGCAGGTCCAACACTATCAAAATTTCTAATGCTAGAAGGAGGGAAGCCATATTTTTATGTCTAATAACTCCACACACCCTCATCATACTTATTCCGGTCAAGGAAACAATTTTCCCAACACCTCCCCTACTCATATTCCTGAAGTTGGCATATCATCTCAGCCCAGTCTTTGACAAAATTGTTAAATCTCTTACGAGCATATCTGGGCCATCCGGCCTATAACCTGTCACTTTACAAAGGCTTTTGGATTGATCCTTGGAGTACATAATTTTTCTTATTTTTCAAATAAGAATGCAACCACTCCTACTGGGATAGTGGTCTCTACATTCG
Source organism: Pinus tabuliformis (assembly GCA_031772625.1). Taxonomy (NCBI): domain Eukaryota; kingdom Viridiplantae; phylum Streptophyta; class Pinopsida; order Pinales; family Pinaceae; genus Pinus; species Pinus tabuliformis. Next base: position 539,741,743 of record CM062805.1, on the reverse strand, counting down.
AAGATTTGGTTCTCGCCACCCTTGAAGAGTTAGCAGACACTGCAGAAAACACATAGAAATTAGAGTAGCCTCCATCTTTTAATGGAGGTGATGGAGACGATGTTGTACTCTCATATGACACTTTCCATGGGTTATGCGTTAAAAAGAGGAGGAAGATCCCTCAAATTCTTAAGAAGAGGCACAGAGAGATGATGACATGGCAGACCAAGATTTGGATTAGATGTCTTAGTGCCCACTTTCTCTACTGGGTGTTTTACACAAGACGCTGAGACACCCAGAAAATCTGCTAACGAAGTATGACCTTGAAAAAGTAGTCAAAGCAGAAGACAATTTGGACAACTTCTACCTACACTTGCAGATTCTCGAGGTACGTTACAATGATGTTGCGTGTAGAATTTTTCATTATAACTTAGACGATATAGCAACTATCTGGTACCACAATCTTCCTAGAAAAACAATCCAGAATTGGAAAGGGTTTAAAAAGTTGTTCCTTGAAAATTTTGCCAATGATAAAACCCCATCCATGTTATTAAAAGAGTTGGGAAATATAAAGATGGAGCATAAAGAAAATGTTGAAGATTTTAATCACAGGTTTAATTGCATATTGAACAAATTTACGGTGAATACGAAACCTCATGACTCCGTCACGATTGATTACTACACTTTTACCTTATTGACAAGCATCACACAATTTGTTAAGAGAGCTGCGAAATAAACTTTGGCTGAGAATTAAGAAGAAGCCATTGTGGTTGAAAAAGAATTGCATGCAATTGGAGTAATTTTCAATGACGAACCATCAAAAGACTCCAAGGACATGGGAAAAAGGTCTCAAGCTAAGTCACAGGACACGTCCTCTAGGGTCCTGTGTCCTGTATTTTACGTACTGGACACCAAAACAACCCTAATACGTGTCGAATACGATATTAAATGTGTCCTGAAAAATTGAATACGTATTCTCTGGTTTTTGTCGTGTCCTGAATTTAGAAAACACGTATTTTGTTGGTAGAAAACGTGGCCCTAACGTATTTCAACAGGTTGAATACGTACCCCGCAAAAAATGTAATTTAAAGCCTACGCGATGGATTTTTCCCGGTTATTTTCGTCCTGTTGTCGTCTGGAGCTGTCGTGTGGAGCAGGGTGTTCGAAGTTAGCATTGAATTTGGAGTCTGGAGCAGATTGTGGTGCGGTTGGTGCCCGTGCCGATTGCTGTGCAACTTTCAAGACCGGCCCATAAACCAGTAAACCGGAACCCCTAAACCCTTGTTTTATCTGTGCATTTCTTTTTTTTGTCAAACGAATGGTATATTACAAATTACATTGTATGATCATCCGAATTATAGTTCAAGACCAGGTGCACTTGCTCAGGCAAGGCCAAATATTTGGAACGACATCATGTGATATACATAGCACTGTGATATGTGATGAAACTGAGATTGAAACTTGAAGATCAAAACAATGGTGACACTGTATCATACAAATTCAAGGCATACCTATTTGAGTTTTGTAGCACACAAAGTCTGAGTTTTGAGGTACACACATATTCGAGTTTTGGAACACACATATCCAAAGTTATGAAAACACCTACATCTGAAATTCTTGAACGAGATTTTGAGGAATTGTTCCTGCAAAGATCCTGTGGCATTATTTTTGTACTAGGCTGAAATAATGAACAAAGTTTAAGCTTTTGTTGAGGAAAAATATTTGGCTTTTATGGACAGTCTTGTGGACAATGCCAAGTCTGCATCAAAGCTCTATTTACACATTTGAAGCACTCCATATTACATCCAAGTCAAATAAGGACTATTGAAGGATGAAATTAGAAGTTACAATTGATCTCTGCTAGCACTCATAAAGATCAAAATACCAATAACATTCATGATATCTAAGTAACCAAAGTATTGTAGCTGACATCTATTATTGTTCAAGTTCGGAGGTTCTCTGGCACTTCTATGAGGTCTATCTGAAACTTTATAAGGCAACTCGACTCCTTTGGAGACCATCCATTTTTGACATCCAAAAAGATCATCATCTTTGTAATCAATACAAAATTGTTGACAGTAATCCTTGACATGATAGTGATGGCTGTAAATGTAATGTGACAGTGATAGATTATTGTGACCTTTGAGAGTGCATAATTATTGCGGTTTGTGACAAACAATAAGAAACAACAAGACTGCATGTTATCAACAACTCCATCTCTGGGGCAATTTGAGTTGTTTTTCTCAATTTGTATGCAGTGTGCACATATTGAATCATATAACAGTTCTGAGTTAACTTTATAAGTTTATAAATTATAAATTATAAGTTTATAAATTATAATTTATAAATTATAATTGTTTAACTTTAATTGTTTTTTTTGTAGGTGAAGGTGTGTGGACTTTATAACAGTGAGAAGATTAATGGCTCAATCATCCAAGGCAGCCGGCAGAGGTCAAAGGAAGGGCGGTGCTTTTCGTGGTCCCCCCCCCCTCCAAGTGTTTCTGTTTCACCTTCTCTTGGTCATAGTGCCCCAAGTGCTTCAAGTGAAGCTGTAGGTGTTTCTCAGCCAACATTAACATATGATGTTGTTGCAGCAAGACAACAAGCACAGCTAAAAAAATACCCTCTCTGGAAGTATGTAACCAAGAAGCAAGTGCCAAAGGCTGGTCCGGGAGGGAATGTGCATTGGTCTTGTAATTTCTGCAAGGGTGAATTTAAGAGCACTTACTTTCGAGTTAAGGGCCATTTGTTGGGCCTTCCTTGTGGAATTGGAGCATGCAAAAAGATCAGTCCTAGAGAAAAAATGGATTTGGAAAGGGAGGATGCAGCTGGCTCTGGGAATGTGGTGGCAGCAAGCAGGAAAACTAGTAAAAATGAAGATCCTCTTCCATTCTTGAGGAATGCTAATAGTAGTAGATTTGGGAGAAAAGAAATTCAGCCAACAAAAAAGAGGGCAGCCCAAACTTATGGTGGTCCAATGGACAAGATTTTTCGGCATGAGCAGCGAGATGAGGTTGATCTTACATTGGCATTCTTTTTCTATCTCAACTTCATTTCTTTTAATGTTGCACAGTCTCCTATGTTTATTGAGATGTGTCGAGCTCTAGTTGATAGGGCTCCAATTGGGTATGTGCCTCCAAGTTCAAAAAAACTTAGAACCACATTGTTGGTTAAGGCAAGGAAGGAGGTGGATAAAATTCTACAACCTATTAAATCATCATGGATCTCATCTGGTGTTAGTATTGTTTCTGATGGATGGACAGATACATCACGCCATCCTCTCATCACTTTCATGGTATATTCTCAAAATGTACCGGTTTTCTTGGAAGCAGTTGATGCTCTTGGACAATACAAGGATGCACAATATATGGGTGAGCTGTTTATTAAAGTTATTGAAGAAGTAGGCATTGAAATTTGTGTGCAAATCATCACAGATAATGCACCTGTTTGCAAAGCAGCTGGCTTGATTGTGGAAACTAAATATCCACAAATCTTTGGACACCATGCATTGTTCACTCTTTGAATTTAGCACTCAAATCTATTGCTTCAGATGTGACATGGATTGGCAATCTTATTGAGGATGCACGCCATATCCGAATTTTGTTCAAAACCATACCAATGCCCTCACAATATATAAAGAGTACACACATCTATCCTTGTTGAAGATTGCAGATACTCAGTTTGCTTCCTCATTCATCATGCTTAAGAGGTTGAAGGAGGTGAAGGCTGCTCTTGGGGCCATGGTTATTTCAGATCTTTGGTCTTTTTGGAGAAAGACAGATCAAACAACTTCAAAAAAGGTAAAGGACATAGTGTTAGATGATGGTTGGTGGGAGAGGGTGGATCTTACCATAAAGATCATGAACCCTATCATTTCTTTCTTGCGGTTTGCAGACACGGACCGGCCCATCTTAGGAGAGGTTTATGAGGGTTGGGATTCCATGATTGAGTCTGTGAAGACTATTGTTATGGAGAATGAGTGCCCTGCATATGAGACATCAGCAGAGAGCTTATGGTCCACCATACAGGATATTCTTGTCTCTAGGTGGGATAAGAATTGCACATCTTTGCATTGCTTAGCTCACTCATTGAATCCCAAGTACTACAGTGAAGAGTGGCTCTGTTAGGCCCCTATACTACTAGTGTAACCACTTATTGTTATTAGTACAACCCACTTACTATATTGATGTACCCATGTAGTGCCCATATTGTTACTGTTGTGCCCCATAGAAGCCCACTATTGTTATTATTGTGTCCTCACATTATTATTGTTATGTCGGCTCTGTGTATGTTATGACCCCTTAGACTCCTATATATAGAAAGGAGGTCTTTTCATTTGTATCATCCAAGAATTGTTCATTTATGTAATGTAAAGGAGGTTGCCACCTCAAAGAGGCTAAATTCTAAGGCAATGATCTATCTTTTCTTGAGCTGGTTCCATAACATTTCGTATCAGAGCTTTGGATTCTAGGGTTTCGCTGCTCCAAACAGGTCATCGTGGAATTTTCGCTATAATTTTTTGTGATGTTTCAGAAGTAAAAAAAAAAAACCCATTTGAGAAGAAATCGCGCTGAACCTTGGGTCCGAATTTCAGATCTTTTTGTGCGATATTTGCGGAGATATGATCTGAGGAAGTTGGTCTTTTTGCAGACTCCTGAATTACATTCAAAACAGGTGACCTGGGGAAAATAGTCATAACTTTCTCTCTGAGCATTGGATTGAAATTTTGTAAGAAGGTACAGAAAGAGGACGGACTGTAGTTTCTTTTATATCTTTTTCAGAGCCAAAAGTCGAAAAATTGACACGTGGAACTTCATACAAGTTCGCTCTTCTGGAAAGGTATATAATCAGGTCATCTTGGGAGATTGTGCATAACTATTTTTGGAGAATCCAATTTGGATCAGACTGGTGGCATTGGAAAGAGGACACAGAGGGCTACTACAGGTAGCAATTTCAGAACTTAAATATCTGCAAGTACAGAGTTACAGTCGTTTCAAGATCGAGGTCCTAAAATCAAGAAAAAGCAAGATGAGGAAGTTTGATGGCAAGGATCCGGTAAATTGGATACTTCAGATGGAGCAATATTTTGATCTACATGGTGTACCACTATTACAAAAGGTATGTATTGCATCTTCATATTTAGAACCGGATCAATTTTTATGGTATAAAGGGCTTTGTTCTCGTAAACAACTTGTTACGTGGTCAATTCTCACGGAGGAAATGCTAGCACATTATGAGGATACAAAGAGAAACACCTTCTTTAGAGCAACACCACAACAATTGGAAAGAGTAAAAGGGCTTTGTGACATATTTGAAAGTAAAATTATGGCAAAAAGGAAGTCTACCACTCACAACTTTAAAGATGGACGTGTTGTTTCTCCTAGCCTTCCACAACCTACAAGGGTTACACCACAACAATTGGAAGAAAAAAGAGAAAAAGGGCTTTGTTACAATTGTGACAGCAAATGCACTAAAGGTCATAAGTGTGCTGAGAAGAAATTATTTTACATAGAGTATGAAGAGGAGGAAGAAAAGGATCAAGAAAAATCAAAAGAAGAGGATATATGCCAGGACCTGACCCCAGAGAAAGAAGAAATGAATCAGAACATATCTGGTAAACTATTGGCAAGAATGACCACTCATCAAACTCTCAAGATAGAAGGACATATCAAGAAGAAAAAGGTGCACGAAGTGAAAGATCACATCAAGAAAGAAGAAATGAATCCAACCATATCTTGTAATTCACTGGTCGGAATTACCACTCCTCAAACTATCAAGATAGAAGGACATATCAAGAAGAAAAATGTTCAAGAAGTGAAAGATCACATCGAGTGTCAAGAAATGAATTTGACCATATCTTGTAAAGGATTGGAGGAAATTAACACTCCTCAAACTCTAAATATAGAAGGACTTACCAAGAAGAAAAAGGTTCAAGCAGTGAAAGATCACATCGAGCATCAACAACAAGTTCTCCAACTTTTAAAGGAGAACGCCACTTTGGTGCAAAATCAAATGAAACAACAGGGAGATCAACATCATAGTGAAAAATGTTTTGATGTAGGCGACTGGGTATTTTTACTGCTACATCTAAAGCAAGTTATTTATGAGAAGGAAATGTTGGCAATACTACATGCACTTAAAAAATGGTGACCTTACCGAATGGGAAGACTCTTCAAGGATGAGGATGTGGAAGCATTGTTTTATGCTATTTCTATTATCCAACCAGATTGGATAAACGAAGCAAGGGATGAATGGAAGAAGGATGAAGAAGTATGGCCACTTATTCAAAAGTTGCAAAAGATCCCAATTCAAAAAATATTGCTAGAAATTGAAGAGGAAGGAAAAGTCATATTCGAACCTGGAGCAGTCACAGAAACAAGAACCCGACAACTATGAAATCGATCAATTATAGAGTATCTCCTCAAGTGGAAGAACTTACCTGCTGAAGATTCCACATGGGAGGACAAGAATTTTATACAGAAGCATCAAGAACTACTCAAGTGTTGAGGACAACGCTTTTTGAAGGAGAGGGGCATGTTAGGCCCCTATACTACTAGTGTAACCCCTTATTGTTATTAGTACAACCCACTTACTATATTGATGTGCCCATGTAGTGCCCATATTGTTACTATTGTGCCCCATAGAAGCCCAGTATTGTTATTATTGTGTCCTCACATTATTATTGTTATGTCGGCTCTGTGTATGTTATGACCCCTTAGACTCCTATATGTAGAAAGGAGGTCTTTTCATTTGTATCATCCAAGAATTGTTCATTTATGTAATGTAAAGGAGGTTGCCCCCTCGAAGAGGCTAAATTCTAAGGCGTTGATCTATCTTTTCTATCTTTTCTTGAGCTGGTAAAGGACATAGTGTTAGATGATGGTTGGTGGGAGAGGGTGGATCTTACCATAAAGATCATGAACCCTATCATTTCTTTCTTGCGGTTTGCAGACACGGACCAGCCCATCTTAGGAGAGGTTTATGAGGGTTGGGATTCCATGATTGAGTCTGTGAAGACTATTGTTATGGAGAATGAGTGCCCTGCATATGAGACATCAACAGAGAGCTTATGGTCCACCATATAAGATATTCTTGTCTCTAGGTGGGATAAGAATTGCACATCTTTGCATTGCTTAGCTCACTCTTTGAATCCCAAGTACTGCAATCAAGAGTGGCTCCGTGGTGGGACCTCACATAGATACCCTCCTCACATGGATGGAGAGATTTCACAGGGGAGGAAGATAGCATTCAGAAGGATATTTCAGGATAACACATCTTTTCTTGAGGTGGAGGAAGGCTTTGTAAAGTTCTCCACTGGCACCAGGAGATTTGGGGGGTATGATGTACTTGGAGATAGGGGGGTCAAAAGTGCCTATGCATGGTGGGCAACTCATGGGGAAGCATGCCCTATTCTACAACAGTTAGCCTTGAGGTTCCTCTCTCAAATTACTTCATCTTCTTGTTGTGAGAGGAATTGGAGCACTTACGGGAATCTATATAGTTTGAAAAAGATCAAGCTTGAGCAATCCAGGGCGGAGACAATGGTGTATGTGCACACCAACCTTCGTCTTATTTACAGGCAGAGACAGGAGTGGTTGAAGGGAAAAACAAAGATGTGGGATGTGTTTCCTGATGATATGGGCTTGGATGACAGTATTGAGTTGGCATTAGCCAACATGGATCTTAATGACCCAGTGCTAGAGCCAGTGACTTTTGAGATGAGACACAGCATCTTGAGGGGTCATCCTCCACACCAACAAATGCAGTAGCAGATCCTGGATTGGGCATAGAGGAGGAGGATGGAGTATAGTTAGATGGCAGTGGCAGTGATGGTGACTATGACATAGAGGACATGGACTATTGATAGAGTGATGAGTCATGACTCATGGACCAGTACCGAGCGATGATATTCCTACTTATTTTGTATCTACTCTTTTGTATTTTCCATTGGAATTCTCTTAGGAGTCAGTATCTACTATGATCTATCTATGTACATTGTAAACACTGAACAATGATACATTTTGATTTTGATGACTTAATGGAAAATATGCATTTTATGGTTTTAATATCTAAGTTCTAAATTTATAATTAGTAGTTACTAGTAAGTACTTACTACTTAGTTTCTTATGTGCTTGTAAGTTGTAAATTTTGATTCTATTTATTTTTTTAAAGTGAACTATGAACTTTGAGAAGTAATTATATTTTAATTTGTTTAGATAAGCTGCAACCTGCAATTTAATATGGATAAAAAACTATATTTCGGTATATATATATATATATATATATATATATATATATATATATATATATATATAAAACGTGTCCCCCGTGTCCTGTTTCCAGGTCGCTGCGTTTCGTATTGAATACTCGTATTTACGTGTCCTCCGTGTCTCGTGTGTCCTCGTGTCATGTGACTTAGGTATCAAGCCTGTTTAAGTAAGGCCAAGGATAAAGAAGCCACTGATCTTGAAATCTTGACCCAGACAATCAAGTCTCTGTCCAATGATAAGCGATACCACCATTAGTAAAAAGACCCCAAAGTTCATCTTCTTAAGAAGGGCTACCAACCCCAACAACAACAACAACAATCAACCAGCTATGTTTGCACAAAACTCGAACGTCGTGCTGAATTTGAGAGCATGGGCATGGACCAATATTGTTCTTTTCATCAAGAATATCATTCAGAAAAGACATACCCATAGTGGAATCACAACATGAATGCTTTGGTTGCGCATATCATTGTAAAAATACTTTAAGATGAGCAGACTAAGCCAACAAAAGGAAAGGAAGAAACTGTTGTGGTTGAAGAAACTGCGAGTTTTTGGCACACAGTGAATGCTTTCAGTTGTGTATTCACATTTGAAAAGAAAACCGCTGAAGAACTGCTGCTGAGTGAGGACCTGACTCAAAAGCATAATAGTTGATATAAATTGAGAAGCCAAGGCCAGTTTCCAAGCAAGAGTTGACCAGGACGAAATTGAAAGAACACTTGTTAAGGAAGATCACATTTCCTATCAAATCGGTTCAAAACACTCAAAATAAGTCTGGAAATACTGCTACAGCGAAAAATAATTCCTCCAGTGGTAAAAGAAAGTCTATCATTATGAAAGTATCAGATAAATTCGCTTCTCCAGATACTTCTATGATGCCCACCGCGCTTGATTATAATAGTGTCAAAGACATGAGGAAAGGTCGCGCTAACATTTCAATCTTCAAGCTTACAAGGATTGCAAGCCAACAGGAGATGCTTGTTTGAGATCTTGATCAGTCTTCCTTAGGTGACAATTCTTCTTCGCAGAAGGGATCTGGTAAGTCTTTTGGTCCCCTAGAATACATTGTTAATGCATTAACAATAGAAGCAAATACACTATGCCCTATGTTTTTATTGACGTTTGAAATTTTTAATTACAATGTACACAATTGCTTAGTTGATTTTGGTGCATCTGTAAACATAATGCCATTGTCCGTAGCTAAGAAAATCAATGCTAAATGGGATAAGATATATGCACAAATTATTCAGCTGGACAAGAGTCTTGTCCGAGCTATCAGTGAACTCATAAATGTGCTTATTCGCCTATCATCTGATCAACGAGTTCACCAGTGCATAAACATAGTAATTGTGGAAATCCCAGAAGCCTACAGTGTATTGCTGAGTAGAGATTGGTCCAACAAATTACAAGGGTATTTTTCTACTAACTGGTCACATTTATGGCTTTCGTATAAGGGTAGGAATAACCAAATCTAGGTGGAATTAGAACCTTACATGAAGCACACTGTTACACCCTTCGAGGGGAAAAACGAGTCAATCACTTTCATAGATTTGATTTTTGGAAATTTCTTCTTGGAGACTGACCTTGGGTGCTACCTTACTCAACCTTCCCCAGTCCCACCAGACACATAGTTGGAACTCCTTCCTAGTCTAACTGGCGGAAATGACCTTTGTACAGTAGATAGTAGTAGTACTAGTGTAGGGAATAGTTCTTGTATATATGATGTTTGGACTTTGTATTTTGATGGTTCTAAGACACAGGAGGGCTTTAGATCTGGTTGTGTTTTAATAGACCCATGACAGAGAAAACACTTGATCTCTATTCGCTTGGAATTTGAGTGCACTAACAACACTACAGAATATGAAGCACTCATCCTGGGCTTACAGAAGGCCATTCACCTCAAAGTTGGGATTCTTAAAGTAGAAGGTGACTCTACTATTGTCGTATGACAAGTACAAAATACTATACACTATGTGTCACCTAATTTAAAAAGTTATCAACAAGATGTATGGCATTTACTTTCTCAATTCCAAGCTTTTAATATTGTATATGTTCCTAGACTTCGTAACGCAACTGTGGATGCATTAACAAATGCCGCTGCTAGGTGTCATCACTTAGGGATGATTTTTATATTGAAATTCTTTATAAACCATTTTTCCTTGATAATATCACTAATTTACGCATTTTTAATGATGGCTAACAGATACTACATTTCATGGCGGAGATTGATGTGTTCAAAGATGCAGTGATTGACGAAGACGAGCATGATAAAACATTGCAAGATACAGCTTGGGAAAGCAAGGATAACCCCATGCCAAAGGGCGTGGTATTACTAGAAAAGCTATATGACTTGCATAATTGCTTAGAGGACTATTTAACGTCAAAAACGATAGTTCAACACTGTTGCATGAGTAGAACAATCTTGGAACAGAGAAAGATCTGAGGTTTGTTAATATCGGTACTTGCTGCACAACACAAGAGTGACACAACTTTATCCACTTATTCAAGCAGTACCGAGATGTTTTCACGGGGACATATGATGAGCTCAAAACTTACAACATGTGAATAATCCAACATGCTATCCCAATTAAGGAATGGGCCAAGCCTTTTCAGCAAAAGATGCAGAAGGTGCATCCGACACTTGAGCCCCTAATTCAAAAGGATTTGAGGAAGCTATTGGATGCTTGGATCATTTACAAAGTGCGATATTCAACATGGGTTTCTAATCTGGTGCCAGTAAGGAAGAAGTCCCAGGAAATACACTTGTGTGTGGATTTCCGAAATCTCAACTGTGCCTCAGACAAAGATAATTACCCTGTGCTATCAATGGAACATACATTACAGACAGTATCAAGGTCAGAAATGTTTTCTTTACTTGAAGGTTTTTCTAGCTATAACCAATTTCTTGTCTCAGATCTTGTCAGACTCAAAACTATCTTTCGAATGAAGTGGGGCATATTTGCATTTCAGAAGAATGCCTTTTGGGCTAGTTAATGTTGGTGCAACCTTTCAACGTGTGATGGACATCACATTTCATGGTCTGATTGGTCAGAGCATGGTGGTGTATCTTGACGATGTCACGGTGTTTTCAAAGAAGAGATCTGACCACCTATACCACCCGAAGAAAATATTTGAACAATGTCAACAATACGAGATATCTCTTAATCCCAAGAAGAACATTTTTGCAATGTCTGAGGGAAACCTCTTGGGCCATATCATAGCGAAGAGTTGGATTAAAGTAGACCTTGAAAGGGCTAGGTATATTACACCTATTCCTTTCCCAGTGAACAATAAAGCCATGCAATCCTTCCTAGGGAAGATAATATTTCTCCACAAGTTCATCTCCGATTATGCTTAAATTGTGAAACCTATATAGGAGATGGTGAGGAAGGATGGAATTTACAAGTGGGACAAAAGGGAAAAAGATGCATTCTCCTGTATTAAGCAAGAAATCATATAAACACCTGCCTTGTACAACCTAGATTTCAACAATGTTTTTTTTCTCTACACCTTTGGTTTTGATACTTCTCTTACCACCGTGCTTACACAGAAGGATGATTAGAATAATGAGTGACAGATATATTTTATGAGTTCTAGCCTACAAGGACATGAAATTAACTATCCCACCATCGATAAACGAACACATGCAGTATATAAGGTGGTGAAGCAATTTCAGCCCTATCTTTTGAAAAATCATTGTATTATCTTTGTTTCACACCTAGTGGTCAGATTGTTGTTTGTCCAATAAGATCTGGGTGAAGGAAGAGAGAACTCGATGATTTGTTTACAAGAGTATGATCTAGAATTCAAACCAGTTCATAATATTAAGGGCCATGGTCTATGACGACTAGCAGTAGAAGCAATAAATGCAACAGAAGATGATCCATTTGGGTGGGAGCAGGAAATCGATATGTACAATGTTGAGTGAGCCACCGCCACTACTATCTCAGACTCTTGGTACGCAGATGTGCACCAATATCTTGATCATGGTACTTTTCCCTCTCACTTATCCACACGACAAAAGAGGGCAGTCAGATTGAAATAATTATCTTACCAGTTAGTGCATGGGGTGCTTTTCAGAAAGCACCATAATGGAGTATTGCTTAGATTCTTGGAAGCACATGATTTAGAGAAAGTGTTGCGTGACCTCCATGATGGACCAACCAAAGGACACTTCGTGGGTGACACTACAATGGACAAACTCATGCTGACCTATTGGCATTATTCAAAGATGCTCACGCATATGCCCACAAGTGTCCAGTTTGTTAGAAGTGTTCCGACCGAGGAAAGAAGTCAGCCACCCCATTGCAGCCTATCGCTGTGGAAGAACCATTTCAACAATGGGGTCTAGATGTCATTGGTGATATTTTTCCACACTCATCAAAGCAACACCACTATATTCTCACTGCCACATCTTACTTAACACAGTGGAAAAAAGTGGTTCCACTTAAATAAGTGAACGATCAGGAAGTTATCAACTTCCTCAAGCATAATATCATCTCGAGGTTTTGCATTCCAAATTCACTTGTTTTTGATAATGCAACACACTTTTCATCGTTAAGACTATGTGATTTTGCATCAAAAAATGATATTATATTGAAACATTTTGCTAATTACTATTCGCAAGGAAATGGTCTTGCCGAGTCTACCAATAAGAACCTTATCTGCATTATCAAGAAGATAATTTCCTATGAATAGAGGAACTAGTACTTTGCTTTGGTGAATGCCTTATGGGTTGAACGAGTCACACCTAAAACTTCTTTGAATACGTCTCCCTGCTTTCTGGTGTATGGAAAAGAAATCATCTTACCCCCAAACATCTATTTGTCTGCCCTTCAACTTTCACAAGAATCCCAGGGAAAGCCATTCTTATTGGTTCAGAGTAGGATAGACACCCTTCACAATCTATAGGAAGAAAGAAATAAATCTAAAGAGATTTTTTCTCTTCACTAGAGTCATATCAAGAGGTGGTTTGGCAAGAAGTTTGTAGGAAAAAATGAATTCAGTGTGGGTGACCTAGTGTTGAAGTGGGACAAAGCCCACGAAGACAAAGGCATACATACTAAGTTCTAATCCTTGTGGATCATACCATTCATAGTGCATGAGAATCTTGGCCAACAAACATACTGTCTTTAATCTTTAGATGGGAAGATTGAATCTCTTCTCATTAATGACCAAGATTTAAAACAATATTTTCAATGATGATCTAGGGTTGTGCCCTACCATATGTACATAGTTTGTTTTCTTATTTCATTGTTTTGTTTGGTATTGCATTTTATTTTCATTTATGTAAATAAGCGTCATATGTGAACGTGTTTTCTGGCTTCTTTGTGTGTGGCTGAGTTGAAAAGTGTCTTGTGATTTGACTAACCGTCGGTCTTCCTTCTTTATTTTGGTTACGTCTTTTGGTCGATGATGTTCTAACAAAAATTATGATCCTTCCATAAGGAGAGTTTTGTGTTGAACCATGATACCCGTGTCTATTCTGGAAACCTTACGCCCGTACTCGGTTCTTTATGTTTCACTATTTTCAAACATCCAATGAAGTAGAAGAGGAAAAGGGGAAAAATCTAAACAAGCAAACCTAAATTAAAGGTATTTATATGCTTCTCTGAAGGAACAACGTCTTCTTCTCTCAATAAATAGGGATCCCTCTTCCCCCCATGAAACAAATAAGTGCCTATGCATTAAACAAGCAAACCTAAATTAAAGGTATTTATATGCTTCTCTGAAGGAACAACCTCTTCTTCTCTCAATAAATAGGGATCCCTCTTCCCCCCATGAAACAAATAAGTTCCTATGCATAGTCCTATATAAATATATAAATAAAGGCAAAATAAGAGAAAGGATTCCTGCGTAGAGAGGTGAAGCAAGCAACTTTGCCGGTGTACTGTCCAGTGTCGTTGGCAGTGGAACAATGTCTGTGTTCATGTAGTGATTTTTCCGGGGTATTATTCAGGCCTGCTTACAACGGAGCAACACTAGAGATGAAAAACTATACTCTGAAAATCTAAAGCTTGCAAACTATACTACCCTTTCTTGATTCGAAACATTGCGATATTGTTGATCTTATGTTTGTGTTCAACCGAGAAGGGATAGAGGGGACTATGTTTATTCATGGGGTAAGTGGGGAAACCAAAGTGATCTGCATGATGAATCAATACTCCCCGAAGAACTAGACCCTGCACAAAAGAATCAACTTAGATAGAGAAGTTGGAATTCTACCAGTGTGTCGCCAAGTGTTGTCGTTGCTACAACACCCTCCAAAAATTTTGGCCTACACCCAAATTTCAGAGCCTACTTTGACCTTTCATACTGTCGTTGTAAGCATTAAGACTTATTGCATGTGTTTTTTCTAAGTGTTTTTGTCCCTTTTTCAAGAAAATCAAAGTGTCGTCTTTTGGCATGTGGAGTGTCTCACGTTGCAAAAAATCTAGTTTGGTGGTTTCGAGGGGTAATATTTTCATAAATGAGTTGGTATTACCATGTAAACATGTGTCACACTCATTTCCAAAGTTTCAAGCATTGTTGCACAAGTGTTGTCACAGTTGTCGAAAAGTGTATCTTTGGTGTCGCTTATCATAAGTAGTCACAAAGTTGTCACACTAAGGGAAGTATGTTGTTAAGTTATTTTGGATGATCTATGTTATGTCATCAAGTGTTCTAAGTGTGTGATCACAATCAAGTTTTGTCACTGTTCACATCAGCTTCATGATTCCCACACTTAGTCAAATCTGGAAAACTTCCTGATGGGGAAACTTAGCCTCATCCAACCTTTTTGAACTGTTCATTGCATAGTCTCAACCCTCAAGCATCAACCCTACCATTTGGAATTGCGCAATGCACATTTGTTTCCTCCTAGAACTACACGCTGCACAGTCTCAGTGCTCAAGCCCAACCCCTGAGCTCAATAACTGCGCAATCATTCCCTCCATCCAGGCATAAATTGCACATTGTGTAGTCTCAGTCCTCAAGCCCATCCCTTGAGCTCATAAATTGCACAATTGCGCAATCACCTAGCCTCCATGTCCTTCCAGCACTGTGTAGTGGGCAACTTCAGTTATCAAGCCCTTAGCCTGGCTCCTTGAGATCCCAAACTACACAATCTTCAAACCCAACCTAGCTTGAATTGTGCATTATGCAATTTCAAGGCTCAGACCTAACTCTTGCTTGCTTGAGATGCACAATTATGCAATCACTGAGCCTCTCCCTTAGCCTTCCACCTAGTTCCATCTTAGTGAGTGGATCATCATTCAACACATTAGACTAGGGGTTTATTGCACTGATGTTGTCTTGTCATGAGTGAATTGTAGATGCAAGTACTCTATCATGCCATGAAAAGATGATGAAGAAGGAGGTGAAGAAGGAGATCATGCTAGAAGACACCTCTATAGCTGAAGATACAAGTTGATCAATCAAGAGAAAGAAGAGGGACATCAATTTGCGACCACAACCCAAGACTTGATAACACTGAAGACTCCTCATCTCTAAAGCCATATGGAGGTGGAAAATATATCATTCTCAAGAAGGCACAAAACAAGCAACAAAAAGAATGGCTTGACATTTCCATGTTATCAATGTCATGTCATGTCATATCATGAGTCATCATATGCCACATCATTTGTGGATTATATAAATTCTTATTCAAAAATGTATTGTAAAGTGGAAGTCCAAAGGATGTACAAAATATAAAGAGTCATGTAAAAGTCAAAAAGTAATTAGGGTAGTCAAAAAATCACAAGGGATGTGAAGGATCACCCCATTGGTTATATATGCACCCTCATTGTACAAGCAAAGGAATTTTCACCTTGTGCACCTTCCATAAGGCATCAGAGAGACAAGCTAGTTCTTTTGGGGAGAAAGTAGTGGCTCCAACGCTCCACTATTAGAGCTAGCGTTGTTCGTTGTATACATGTGTCTGAGGACTTTTAATTAATTTCTGCAGCCTGATGACCAACATGTTATTCATGCATGGGTTATGAATATTTGTAAGAATATTCTCTGAATGTTTATGATTCATGTTTTTTTTCACCTGTACTAAAGTAGTTGAACTATTTTAGTTATTTTAGTGCTTATCATATTGAGAATGTGTTGCAATGGTTGCAATGACTGTCACATCTTTATGGACTATTCTGATGAATGTTAGATGGATCTTTTCTATTTGTGTGTTTCTCTACTAGGGTGGTACTATTACCTCTCTATTATAGGCTCACTTATTTTCCCCTCTATACTATAAGAACCTCGACACACCTACAACTGAACACTCACCAGGCACACTTGCTTTTCGAAGGCACACACGCATTCTTCTCTCTTACTGAGAGTTAGAGCCAAGGCAAACCTTTAAGAAAATGATAACTGAGCCATATTCTAGATGGGGTTCCTATCCCAAACAATGTGAGGTCTAATTGGGACCACATATTGGGGAGACCCCTTTGAATGTTGGCAGGTCCAACACTATCAACATTGACCAAACTATCAGATATTTTAATTATTTCTTTTCACATTTTCCTTATATTTCTTCTTCATTTCATGAAACTAGGCAATCAATAACCTCCCATATTTTCTATATGCCCATTTTTGATGAAAGCATCATGGAATTGATCCCAAGTTTTGATTCCCTTATTAGCTAAATCTTAGAACCATGATTTTTCACTCACTTCAAGGGAAGGAAAAAAAACATTTCATGACAACATCCTCTTCAATATAAAATCCACCCACATGCTAATATAATTTATCTATATGTACTTCAATAGTGAATGGCATTATTTATAAAGAATTTAGGTAGCCACTTATTAAATTTATTATGTATGTTGTTAGGGTATCCTTGAATGGTAGACATCCAAAGGCTTGAAGGCATTGGAAAGTTGTGGCTTAACCATTGGACTTGCTCTTGGAGGATTATTTAAGAGATATTTAACTACATGATATTTATGTGGTGTTATTGTTTTATATGCCTTAGGAGGATTGGAAAAATCTCTTATTAGGTACTTGAATGGAAGTTTCTGAGTTTAGATGAGATTGTGGAGTTTCCAAATGAGCACACTAAAATAGGCTTTGAGATATAATGATCAAAGAAAAGGTTGAATCATAGGATTTGTATCTCAAGGAGGACTCAAATATTCCTTGACAATGATGCAAAAAATGTTACAACAAAATCTATCACCTTAGTGCAAAGATTCATTAGAAAACTTAGATCAAGTGCAACAGTGGGAGTGTCACCACTGTAACCTTAACAACAACTCCAATTATTTTTGTGATGAACACAATCCAACACAATGGATACTTCCTTAGTAGAGGTTAGGGATCAAATAACCAAATTAGCTCAAAGCTATGTGCCCCCTAAGCATTCTACAATGATCTCCACTGAAGGACAAGGATAATAAATTATGATATTGGATGGATTAGAGAGTAAATTCAAGGTTTGAGCTTAGAATTTCTTATGGATCAATCTAGAGTTTTAGAGAAACTAATATAGGGTCAAATAGATTCCTAAATACGCAATCATGAAATTACACTTGATTTTCATAAACTACTCTTTAAATCAGAATTTGTAGCAACATAATGGTTCATAACAGTAGCCAATTTATCCCCACAAAACTATGACAATAAAGTGTCAAATAAGCGCTAAAACTATGAGCAAACAAGACAATAAATTCCAACAATTTTCTATGGTTAAAAAAACATGTAACAAAAATTAAAATCTAGTAGTCATTCCTAATTAATGGCTATAAAATGCACAATAAATATAACTTTAACTACCCAATGTATTCTAAACAATTCCTAACCATAATATCAAAATGTCTAAACCAATAAATTCTGAAAAATAAATGATTTGCCACACCTCAATGCTAATTTATCTTAGAAAAAATTGAAAAAAAAAGACTTGTTTGTTTTAAACATTGAGAAAAGAGATAAGACTAGTGCCTTATCAATATAGGTCTAATAGAGTGTAGGAGTAATAATCCTTGGCAGAAAAGATATGGATGTCGATTCTAAGAAATCAAGGGAGACAAACAAGTGTCCCTTAATCCTTTAATCCTAATGTATTTTTATTCTCTTGGATAAACAAAGGGAGGGAGCTAAATTGAGGTCACATCAAGAGAACTTGATGAAAAATCTTGTGTATGGAAAGTTTAGATATATAAAACATTAACCAAACCTTGGTGAATATTTAATAACCCTAATCCATCAACAAGAAACAAGATTTGGAAGAAGATAACTTAGATAAAATAACACATATCATAAAATATCACCAATAATCATCCATGAAAAGAGAACCATTCACAAAAAGTCTTTGAAGAAAAAATCACTCAATTAGTGCTCCATATCGTACATGAGATAAAGACTAGTATGCAAGAGATGTGTGATCTCCAAGTGCGACAATGATAAAATGAATCAAGTTCTTTAGTGAAATTAGACTGTAAATCCCCTAAAATATAAAACTCCATGATACAAGGTAGATAGGTCACAAAGTTGATTCAAATACAACCTCAAATGTGAAAATACTATGGAATCATATAAAAAGTTCCCTCGAAAAGGCCACATGTTGAGTGTAAAGGCCTAAAATGGCGACATCATCCTCAAAAGACATGTCTTCATCAAGGGGTTCAATAAATGATCCAAGGGGCATGTATCTTCATCAAAGGTCATGTCTTATTATCAAAAGTGCTCTCTCAAGCCCAAAATTATCCTATTGAAGCCCACAACATGCAATAAGGTGGCCTATCATCATCAATGACCAATTCCCTTTCTCTAATGGGCATTGCCTAAGGTGTTAGAGGCGAAGGAGTGTCTTAGAGTGAATTATAAATCATCATTAAGCTCAATGTCCATCATCTAGCATGTAAAGTCCAAGGTACAATGGAAGTCTCTTCAAAAGGCATGTCATCAACATTGAAGAGGTATGAGTGAGGAACCATTAATGTCCTCCAAAGGAATATGGACCACCATCAGGTGAAAGGTCCAAATAATCAAGTTAGGTCTTCTATCCTAGATACAGGAAGAATTGAAGTGTGGATCATTCTCAATCTTAGAACCATATATCATAAAAAATTTGGATGTATCTTTAAGTCCCTTTCACTTTGATATGTTTGATATACATGTGGCTAGGGTGATGGCCTCACATGAGGACATAAAGCTTAAGTTGAATTTAATTTTATATCATTGATCCAAATCAGATCCATAAACGACTGTCAAAGAACCATGACTGTATCGAGACAAAACAAATCCTTGAAGAATCCAAAACAAAAATCGAAAACACCCCGAACCAGTGGCCATGGTAGCCGGTGCGGAACGACGAGGACCTTGGTCAAAGCGTGCTGACCGAGGCCCATGGAGACTGCACAAGAGGTCGGTGTAGCCCCTGGGAGCCTCGAAACGGGAAAAGGAGCTGATTTTCAATGCACGATTAGCGCCTAGTGCTAATCACGCATCGCCAGACAAACAGGGCCGAAATGGAAGAGCCTTAAGCACTCGGTCATGTTGGGAGCCAGAGGACCATGGGTAGAGAAACGAAAGTGCCAACGTACAACGGTGGGACCCACGACCTGGAAACCGGCGGTTTGATCGGTGTGCCCTTGAACAGTAAGAGGTTTTGGAGGAGAGCAGAGCAATCCCACTCAGCGATCAATACGTGGCGGCGGAGGTGAGAGAAAAATCGCCGTGATTGCGCATTATTGGTCGAGCAAGTCAACCGTGCTCGACGTGCGTATGACATCGGATCTTGAGGAGCCCAGATCGGATGGCTGAGATTGCGCCTGATAGACAGAAGCGGAATCGACAGGGAATTAAGCTGCGATTTAAGGGGATTTGGAATCCGTTGACCGCCACGGTGGAGAAAGAAATGAATCAATGAATAGGCTGGTGCTGTTCCGATGGAGACGCGTGGCTACTTCTCGAGCGTTCATGCTAATGCCGAACAGGGAAATCCAAGCACACAGGCGGTAGGCGAATTGACGTAGGCGGGAGAGGAAACAAACAGGCATGGAGATCGAATGGCTAAAGCCATGAACAGAGACAGAGGAATGAAGATTCAGAGAGAGGAGGAATAGAGAAGAGTCCAAGCGACCAAGAGAGACAGTGAACAGTGAACCCTGAGAGGAGGACTAAGCACAGAGAGCAGTAAAGCCAAGCAGAGGAGACAGAGGGTCGAGCTGACCACAGGCAGCATCGAGCACCAAAGAGCTTGAAGATTCAAGCCTTCCCATAGAGGAATCTATTCGGATTGAGCACCATAGTTGGCTCTTTCCACTGTAGACCAAGGGTCACAGAGCTGGTAGGAAGAACAAGAGTCTGTGTACTCTGAGTGGCTTGGGGAATCCAAGAACCACCCTGCCAAGAAAAATTTGCTTCAGGAGAACTCATATTGATCCCTGCATTGTAATTTCTCTACTGAAAGACACGATAAAACAAGGCCACCACTGAAGCTGGACCGGAGACATAGCCCTGGAGAATAGGGTGAACTCCTTATTAAAAAATTCTTGTGTCTTTGTGTTGCTTACTGTATTTCTCTGCTATCTTTCCATTTATTTTTTGTGTATTGGCAATCTGATCGATCCGTTGTTTCAATAACACAGAACACACACACCATCACATGAGTCTGTAATGCATTTTTGTTTAATAAATCTTCAACTGAGGTCACTCATAGGGTGATTATCAGATCAAGCGGTATCAGAGCTCTGGGCTGTAAGGTTAGACAAGCTTGTGTTGGTTTAGCTGTGAATGCTCACTAGATCAAAGCTCAAATTAGGACAAGGAGAGTTGGTGGAAACTAATCCTGAAATTGGGAGAGTCTATTCTCGAAAGACAATGTCAGAAGAAGGTTCTATCGGGCCAGACCCTCAATTCATAGAAAGTTTCCTAGCTATAAAGTCTATGGTAGAAGAAATGTATAGGGACTTTAGAAAGAATAAGGGTGAAGATTCATCAGGCTCTAAGCAAGATAAAGAAGAAGATGAATCTCATTCCCATGACCACTCAAAAGGAAAGGGAAAAGAAGAAAGCTTCCCTACACCTCCTAGTAGCCCTGTGCATAATAAGAAGGCATCTTTGATTAAGTTAGATGTTAAATTTGATTTGCCTATATATGATGGAGAGATAAATGCTGAAAAGTTGGACAATTGGATTAGACAAATTGATGTGTATTGCAGAGTACAAAATATAGATTCAGACAAGAGCAAGATTCAGCTAGCAAGCCTTCGCCTAGGGGGCACTGCCTTGGTTTGGTGGGAAGGCAGAACCCAGGCTGATATGAGGAAGCATGGTAAGACCATCTCTATCTGGATTGAATTTGTTACTGCAATCAAAAAGCAGTTCTATCCATTGGTCTACATGCAACAAGCCATGATGAGTTGGCAAACTCTTCGGCAATTGAAAGGGCAAAGTGTACAAGGGTATACTCAAGAGTTCAGAAAGAGAGCATTGATGTTGGGTATCTCATTAGACTCACTAGAAACTCTTTTGAAGTACATTGGTGGTCTACACAGCTACATGAGGCATACCATCCTCATGTTTAATCCCACTAGTATAGATGAGGTATCTGTACAAGCTACTCATCTAGAAGCTAGACGAAAGAATGGAAATCCAGAAGTTGGGGGACCATCCCAACCCACTGTAAGCAAGCGAAAGGAGAAAAGAAAGTAGAAGTGGAAAGCAAGGAAGGCTAACACTGCATAGAAAGGCAAGGCTTCATGCACTCACTGTAAAAATGAGGGGCATGATGATGAGCACTGATGGATTCTGCATCCAGAGCTGAGGCCTAAGAAGTCTGAGGGCAAGAAGAAGAAGATTGCTGCAGCTATTCAGAAAGATTTGGGGTCAGACTCGGGATATGAAACAATCATTGCAGCCACAGGTATAAAAGGTAAGAATTCTGAAGCATCTACTAGTAATTCTGCTCAATCTGTTATTGATGAAGAACATGAGAGAAGAAGGCATGAGCTTTTCCATATTCAAGTTGTTTCCAAAAATCAAAAGATTGATACTTTGTTTGATACTGGCTCACAAGTAAATCTGATTTCTGAAGCAATTGTAAAGAAATTGGGATTAGCAACTAAACCTCATAAGAAGCCATACCCCTTAGGATGGTTGAATGATAAAGCACAACTACAAGTGACTAGACAGTGCAAACTCAAGTTTTCTTTTGGGTCAGCATTTGTAGATGAGGTTGAGTTAGATGTAATTCCTTTGGATATATGTGGAATTGTTTTAGGAAGTCCTTACTTGTATGATAGAAAGGCTATTTTCTATAGAGCCGAGAACAAGTATCTACTTGTTAAAGATGGAATCAAATACTTTGTGAGAGCTCATAAGCTCAAGAATAATTATACTCTCATAAACTCAGGATAGATGAAAAGAATGATAAATTCATGCAAACAGTTCTTACTGATGGTTGTAAAGGAAAAGAAAACTGATAAAACCAATGTATTTGAGGGCTGTAATTCTGATCAGCAAGCTGATATAGAAAAGATTGTTTCTGAGTATGATTTCTTGTTTCAAGAACCTCAAGGTCTGCCACCCAAAAAGGGAATAGTACATGATTTTATTTTGCAGCAAGATGTTCCTTTGCCTAACATTGGGATGTACAGGTTATCTGCTTTAGAGAATGCTAAAATCAAGAAGCAGGTGCAGGAGTTGCTCGAGAAAGGGTTCATCAGGCCTAGCACATCACCATGTGGGTCAAAAATCGTTTTGGTGAGAAAGAAAGATGGCTCGTGGAGAATGTGCATTAATTACCGAGCACTAAATAAGATAACAATAAAAAATCGTTATCCCCTTCCTCGCATAGATGATATTTTAGATCAACTGAAGGAAGCTGTTTATTTCACCAAGCTGGATTTGCACAGTGGTTACCATCAGGTCAGAGTTGCAGAGCAAGATGCATGGAAGACTGCTTTCAAAACAAAGCAGGGATTGTATGAATGGTTGGTTATGCCTTTTGGCTTGACAAATGCCCCTGCTACTTTCATGAGATTAATGAATGATGTACTCAGACCTTTTCTTGATGATTTTGTTACTGTGTATTTGGATGACATTTTGATTTTTAGTAAAACGTGGGAAGAACATTTAAAACATGTTATGCAGACATTAGATGTTTTGAAAAGAGAAAAACTTTATGTTAAACTCTCCAAATGTGAATTTGGAAAAACCTCTCTAAATTATTTGGGTCATATAGTAGGGGAAGGTGAATTGAAAATAGATCCCTCTAAAGTGGCAGTCATTGTACACTGGCCTAAACCCAAGTCTACTACAGAAGTGAGAAGCTTCTTAGGAGCAACACAGTATTGGAGGAAGTTCATTTCGAATTTTTCCTCAATTGCAGCTCCCTTACATGCTTTGATAGATTGAACAAAGTGTTTCAGTGGGGAGGCAAACAGCAGAAAGCCTTTGACACCTTGAAAGAAAAAATTAGTACAACACCTGTACTAGCACTACCAGATCTACAAAGACCGTTTGAGATCCAAACTGATGCCAGTGACTATGACATGGGAGCAGTGTTGACACAGAATGGTAAACCCATATGTTATCATTTGAGACTTTTAATCCTGTAGTAGTCAACTATCCTACATATGATAAGGAATTGTATGCATTAGTTTAGAGTGTGAAAAAGTGGAAACATTACTTAATGGGCAAAGAAACAGTAATACATACTGATCATCAGCCACTTCAATATCTACACTCCCAAACTAAGTTACAACAGTCAAGACATTACAGATGGATGGGTTTTATACAACAATTTCATTTAGCCATCAGATATAAAAAGGGCATACATAACAAGGTTGCAGACATGTTATCTAGACCCATTATAAATGCATCTACCATACTTAAGCATAATTCTGTGCTGCATGAAAGCTACATAGAATAATATGCTTAGGATGTGGACTTTAAAGATGTATATGCAACTTTGAGTCAAGGTAAAAGAGTAGAAGAATTGGACTATCATGTGAAGGACCGACTCTTATATCATTGTGGGAAACTCTACATTCCACAAACTGAGAGAGCAAAGATAATTAGGGAAGCACACACTTCTCTAATATCAGGTCACTTTGGGGTAAGTAAAATAGTTGCACAGCTGCAAAGTTTTTGTTATTGGCCGAGAATGAGTGAGATAGTTTCTAGATACGTAAAGGGATGTGCTATGTGTGCTAAAAGCAAGCCCAGCAACAGAAAACTAGGCTTGTACACCCCATTGCCTGTTCCTTCTCACCCTTGGGAAAGAATTTCCATGGATTTCGTGGGAGGATTGCCTAAATCTAGGAAAGGTCATGATTATCTATATGTTGTTGTGGATAGGTTCAGCAAAATGTGTATTTTGATACCCTGTAGTAAACAGATTACATCTGAATAAACTGCAAAATTATTCTTTGAACATGTATGGGTTCATTTTGGATTACCCACTTCTATTATATCTGATCGAGACACCCGATTTGTGGGAAAGTTTTGGTCCACTCTGTGGGAACTAATGGACACCAAATTAAAGAAAAGCACAGCTTTTCATCCACAAACAGATGGCCAAATAGAAGTAGTTAATAGGACAGCGATCCAGTTACTGAGAGGATATTGCAGCAAACACCTTAAGCTTTGGGATGAACACTTGTGTTATGTGCATCATGCTTATAGTAGAGCCAAACACTCTTCTACCCAGATATCTCCTTTTGAGACCTGCTTTGGTTTCATACAAAGGTCTCCCTTGGATTTTGTCTTTGGTAAAGATACCATGGTTGATAGACACAGTGATGTGGACTAGGCAACTAGGTTCATTGAACAGATCCAGGAGATCCACCAGGTAGTACAGAAACATCTGGAAAAGAGCCAGGCCAAGTACAAGGCTAGGCATGATAAGCATCGGATGGAGAAAAGTTTTCAAGTTGGAGACCAAGTCTCGCTGTAGATCAGCAAGGACAGGATGCAAGGTGAAGGTAAGAAGCTAAAAACTATCAGGTATGGACCCTTTAGGATACTTGAGAAGATTGGTGAAAATGCTTTTCGCCTTGATCTGCCAGCTTACATGCACATCTACTCAGTCGTGAACGCAGATTGCTTGAGGTTGTTTGAACCTTCAATTACTGAGGACCCTGAAGAGCAGAGTCAATTGCCTTCTGTTGATGACCTGCTACCCGAATATCTTAATGAGTTGTAGGAAGATACAGTGCTGGACAGGAAGGTAAGGACGACGCGCAGTGGATAGGTGGAATACCTCAGGATTGGGCTTAAACGTTCGAAGCCGAGCAATGCGAAGTGGATTGAGATTGGACAAGTGAGACAACAGTTTCCTCACTTGGTCGATGCTTGAAGAAAACCAACTTTTGGTGGTCCAAAAGATTTTCAGTAGGGAGGCCGTGATCCAAATCGGATCCATAAACGACTGTCAAAGAACCATGACTGTATCGGGACGAAACAAATCCTTGAAGAATCCAAAACAGCAATCAAAAACACCTTGAACCAGTGGCCATGGAAGCCAGCGTGGAATGATGAGGACCTCAGTCAAAGCGCATTGACTGAGGCCCATGGAGACTACGCAGGAGGTCGATGTAGCCCCTGGGAGCCCCAGAATGGGAAAAGGAGTTGATTTTCAATGCGCGATTAGCACCTAATCGCGCATCACTCGACAAACAGGGCCGAAATGGAAGAGCCTTAAGCACTCGGTCACGTTGGGAGCCAGAGGACCGTGGGCGGAGAAATGAAAAGCGCCAACGTACGACAGTGGGACCCATGACCTGGAAACCAGTGGTTTGATCAGGGCGCCCTTGAACGGTAAGAGGTTTTGGAGGAGAGCGGAGCGATCCCACTCAGCGATCGACGCGTGGCAGCGGAGGTGAGAGAAAAACCGCCGTGATCACGCGTTATCGATCGAGCAAGTCAACCGCGCTCGACGTGCGTATGACATCGGATCTTGAGGAGCCCAGATTGGATGGCTGAGATTGTGCCCGATAGACAGAAGCAGAATCGACAGGGAATTAAGCCGCGATTTAAGGGGATTTGGAATCCGTTGACTGCCACGGTGGAGAAAGAAATGAATCGACGAATAGGCTGGCGCTGTTCTGATGGAGACGCGTGGCTACTTCCCGAGCATTCATGCTGACACCAAACAGGGAACTCCAAGCACACAGGCGGTAGGCGAATCGACGTAGGCGGGAGAGGAAACGAACAGGCATGGAGATCGAATGGCTAAAGCCATGAACAGAGACAGAGGAATGAAGATTCAGAGAGAGGAGGTATAGAGAAGAGTCCAAGCGACCAAGAGAGACAATGAACAGTGAACCCTGAGAGGAGGACTAAGCACAGAGAGCAGTAAAGCCAAGCAGAGGAGACAGAGGGTCGAGCTGACCACAGGCAGCATCGAGAACCAGAGATCTTGAAGATTCAAGCCTTCCCATAGAGGAATCTGTCCGTATTGAGCACCATAGTTGGCTCTTTCCACTGTAGACCAAGGGTCACAGAGCTGGTAGGAAGAACAAGAGTCTGTGTACTCTGAGTGGCTTGGGGAATCTAAGAACCACCCTGCCAAGCAAAATCTGCTTCAGGAGAACACATATTGAGTCCCTACATTGTAATTTCTCTGCTGAAAGACACAATAAAATAGGGCCACCACTGAATCTGGACCGGAGACGTAGCCCTGGAGAATAGGGTAAACTCCTTATTAAAAACTGCTTGTGTCTTTGTGTTGCTTACTGTATTTCTCTGCTGTCTTTCCATTTATTTTCTGTGTATTGGCAATCTGATAGATTCGTTGTTTCAATAACACAGAACACACACACCATCACATGAGTATGTAATACCTTTTTGTTTAATAAATCTTCAACTGAGGTCACTCATAGGGTGATTATCATATCAATCATTATTCATGACTTTCCACTTTTTATCGTTTTAACAATTGACATATGCTTTTTGTCATTTATTTCTTTTGAAACTACATCAATCTCTGGGTAATTTCAAAGCCCCTCTTTTCATAGGTTGAAGCAAATAAGGAACTAGTATAAGTGATTGACAATAAACAAACAAAATATAGGATGATGGATGAAGGATAAATGGAAAATGTTAAGTATGGATAGGTTTGTAAATGCTACATTAATCAAGGCCTCTTATTTTTCCCCCTCCTAGATAGTGAAAGAAAGGCCCCAAGGAGTTTGCACTTTACTAGAAGGATTAGAAGACTACTAAGGTGAAATGAGGCAACAAGTGCAACTTCTAAGAATCATGATACATTATCTAATTGCAACCATGATCCTTAATTAAATATAAAAATGATTGAATGTAAGAACTTCATGTCAGACAATGACTAATGTAACCCATGGTCATTTACCTACATTTATATGTTGAGAATCCAATCAAGTGGATGATCTAACCAATGTGTGGGAGAGAGGCATCTTAGAAGTTTCTATCTGAGGATCATATGAGGTTATTGGCTATAAATATGTGTCTCAGGAGACAAAATTTCTCCTAGGGTTACCCCTTTATATACATGGGAAATAAGTCCCATTTTCATGGAGATGTTGTCATTCATGTAAAAAATTACATGTGCATTTCACTTTTGTGTTATTATTTAAATATACATAATACACATTAATTTTACTAGTTATTAGTTCAATATTTTCTACAACAATTTGATTTTAGGGATAAAGAAATTGCATGCTAACCATGTGTTGACGATGCTAGAAATCAGTCAACCAAGAGGGTCTCCCCTGTATGACATCCCAACTAGATCTCACACCATTTGGAGTAGGATGCCCAATTGGGAAATAAGGACGATTGCCATTATTCCTATGAATTTTCCTTAGCTACAATTATCAACTAAGAAATTATGCAAACAATCTTTGAAACAAGAAAGTAAGTTGACACTATGAGGTATACAATTGAAATACATACAAGGTACTTTCATGGTATGGAAAAAAAAGAGTGAGAATCTAGAAGAAAACAATAGTACTATCCTAAAATAGACACACAGGAGCATGGAAGGATTCGTTAGTTAACCTGGAAAGTAGTTCACAAGATAACAACAATCATAAAATCAAGTAACAATGCACATTCAATAAGATGCATACCAAAGCCAACAAAATAGTTCATTTTCATTAGTATGTGTTAACATAAGCATACACTGCAAACAATGAAAGAATAGTCACACAATAATTTACGAAATATGCATGAAAGTGCGCTGACTCTTAGAGCTTCATATATTAAGTGAAGGTCCCAAGATACATGATTACAATGCTGCCACACTAGCCTCAATAGTGGAACATTAAGTCACCACTTAGTCCTCAAAGAAAGATCTTCTCTCCTATGCCAAACTAGAGAAGCCAAGGTGAAATGTCCAAAGTCCTTTCTCTTGAGCTATGAGGATGTTTTTATAATAAATTAGGTGACTCTACACCTCCCATGGGACTCTTGAGCTCCTACTATGGCTTTTCGAATTCCTGTGTGACCTTTGAGCTTTTTCACAACTTTATAACTTTATATTGAATTTTCATGTTCCATGTGGGACCCTTGGGTTTCCACACATTTTACATTTTTTCATTTTAGGAAATTACGTAATTAGATCCACAAATGATGTGGCAAAATACAATGACACATAAGACTTATAGTGACACTTGGAGAAATCATGACTTGGCAATGATGGCATGGAATTTCATTGTGATGTGTCAATGTCAAGCTTTCTTGCTTGCTGCCATATTTGTATCTTCATGATAGATTTTTCAAGTACTTCATCTTCATCCTCCAACAGGCTGGTTGATATGGAGTCTTCCATGTGATCTTTATCTTCAATCTTCTGTCATGATCTAATGTCTCTTCATCTCTTGTCTTGATGAAATCTTTGAATCTCCAACTTCAAAAGTGTCTTCTTACATGATATCCTTAACATCATCCTATCATGTCAAGATAACAACACCTACCAATGGAATTCACTCATGACAAGATGACATCAGTACCAAAATATGCTAATCTATCTGTTGAAAACCATGACAATATTGAGAGGGGGGAGGGGTCAATCAATATTGTAACAATTTTACCAATTTAAAAATTTATTTTACTTAGTGCACATCATTGAATACTTCAACAATAACTTAAATAACCATAACATAGATTAATATCAACAATCACAATGGAACACACAAGAACAAGTAACTTTCATAATTGTTCTTCAATTCATTCATAGGGCAAGCTACAACTTGCAATTACAAAGTTCTGGCTTCAACTAGTAGGAAGCTACAACTTCCTAGTTTATCAGCTGCAACTGAATGGAGCTACAACCCCACCTATTCTCCAACACCCACTGGAAGGAGCACCAACCCCTAATCAACAAGCTACAACTTGCATTGAAACACATTGTTCCATTTTTTTATCCATTTTCATACTAGGACCATGAATGCCTTCTCTTCTTTTCTAACAAACAATTTATCCCTGTCACCCCTCAAAAATCACCTACAACAATCTCTGATTACTGTGAAAAACACCACCTCACCATACCAACACTTCCCTGCTCCAGAAGCTCTGTCTCAAAATCAATTGGTACATTCTGCTTGATTAGGCCTTCTTTTATAGATTTTCTTTTGCTATCTTTGGATTTGAATTTATGCGTTAAATATTTATTTTTTATTGCTTCTTTTGTCTTTTGGACTATGTTTTTTGTTCTAGGATCCATCTCTAAGTTAAACTAATCTTCTCTACCCTTTCTACCACTTAAATTGAGATCTTCTGCATTTTGGCCTTTTTACAAAATTTAGAAATGCATCTGCTAGTTTTATTTGCAGTTAAGTTTTCTTATCTGCCAATTCCATTACCAAAACTATTAGTTCCACCAAATTTAGGCTTAAGCCTCTTTAGTTGACACCTTTTCTTGCTTCTTCACCATAAGACTGGGTCTCTGTGACAACCAGCTTAGGCCCTGGGTGCTAAGCTTGTTCAATTCTTGTCGGGAGCCTATTTCGTTTGTTAACAGATCCACGCTATTGGTGAAGCTTCTATGTGAAACAATCCAAAGGAGATGGCACTTAACTTCTCCCAGAGCCTACACAGATCCATTCTCTACCCCTTGCGTTCATTTCTACATGAAATGACTTAAGGGTTTGGGTCCCGGAGCTCCCAAACCTGACTCCATTTATTATCTACTGTGCCCCTAGTTCTAACCTGTGGAATAGGTCCTAGTGCAGGTGCTTAGCCCATAACTCTCAACATCCTAGTGCATTCATTTATATGCACCATAATAACCCACTCGGGTCATACCTATGGGTGTCCCATGGGACCGCCCGGTGCCCATTTTAGTGGTTGTCACTCAATCTCTGTGGCATAGTCCATTCTACCCGACTTCGCCACAAAATTCATTCAAAAATTGAATTGGGGAAATGCCTATGGGTCCTCCTGAAGCCCTTTTGATTGGCTATCAGCATGAGTTTTTTGTTGATGTGTCTTGGCACCCATCATCTAGAAAAATCTCTTGTGCGCTGTTTTAAATCTTCCAGGATCATTCTGCTGGGATGACATCACTAGAGACACCTGGCGCCTCCTGATTGGTGACACATGTCACCCGGAAATGGGCCCTTTGGGTGCCCAAAAATGTTGAATCTACCTGCCACCTGTCCTCTTGGAGGAGAGAGAAAAATTCCTCTGAGGCCTTGTTTTGTGACCATTTCCTTTGTTATTTTGTTTTTTTGAAAACTACCGGGTTCAAGCCTTTAGTCTCCAGCACAAATCCTGAGCGGATTATGGCTTTGGAAGGAGTGCCCCCATGGAGTAGCTCTCCACCATTGGTTTGTGAGATCAATTGTGTGGGAAACCACTTCCAGGACCACAAAGTCCATCTAATGAAGTATCTCTAGTGCCCCCTTAGAAAGTCGCCACGTGGCCCAAAATTTTCTTCCTGGTCCATCCCTTTTTAGGCCAAATGGTTTTTCATCGGGATAATGCCTCTAGGCCATCCTGTCACGTGGGCTCCACCCTTGGCCAATAAAAATATTCTCTGCTGTTGCCGTGGCCTCCACTTAAGTTAGCAGCTTCACATAGAGGCTCCGCCACTAGGTTTGGCACTTGTGCCATCTTTGGCTGCACGCAAAAGGCTCCTCTAAACACCTTAAAACTTGTTATTTGACTTTGGGGTCATAGAGTTTTGACTTGCTCTAAATTTTTATCTAGGAGGTCTTTTAAGGACTTCCTCTACTATTGGAAAGCTCTTTCAGAGCTATATCCATCTAGGTGGCTTACACCTGCATTTGAGATGATCTTCTACCCTAAAATTGGCTCCAAATCCTCTGCTACTTTTTACTTCCATTTTGTTATGCTTCTCCATTAGTCTGCTCCCTGAGACCTTCTTTGAAACATATGTTGCCTCTTGTCTGCAATGAACACTTTGTTTTCATCACCATTTTTCCATCAATGAAAACATATTTCGACATTCTCCCCATTTGGCATTGATGGAAACACCAAGATCAAAACATCTTTTGCTCCAAACAAAACACCTTTTGCAATATCGTAAGTCTTTTAAGTCCCTCTCCCCTCGCAACGCACACCTCTTTACTGGTTTCTGCTGCTGTGGAATTTTCCGCTGGTGCTATTGTTGTCACATGATCATTGGATCACTCTCACTTTGTTGTTTGATTTCATCTCTCCCCCTTTGACATCAATGTTAAAAGACACCATTATGCTCCCCTTGTCACCATGATCCATATTTCAACTGTCTCTCTCTGTCATGTTGATCCTATGGACCTAGTAGCTTCACCCCAGTATGCTGATAATGCAACAAGTTCCTTTCTTGCTCTTAAAGGAAGAGCTAGTGGCGGCAGGTGAGAGACAAAAATCCCAACCTTAGCCTCAAATACTCAAACTGTTCTCTTGGAAGTTGCTTGGTGAAGATATCAACAACTTTCTCTTTGGTAGGTACATACTCCAACTTCAAAATCTGAGCCACAACTTGCTCTCTCAAGAAATGATACTTTATGGGAATATGCTTGTTCTTGGAGTGAAAAAATGGATTCTTTGACATGAATATAGCACTTGTGTTGTCACAAATGATGGGGATTGTTTTCTCATAGACCACTTGCACACCTTGCAAAGTTTCCTTCATCCATACAAGTTGGGTGCAACAAAACGATGTTGCAATATATTCTTCTTCAACTGTAGATAAGGAAATGGAAGCTTGCTTCTTTCTCAACCACGAAACTATACTTTCTCCAAGAAAGAAAGCACCACCACTTGTGCTCTTTCTGTCATCCACATTACTTGCCCAATCAAAATTAGTATAAATAGTAAATGATAAATCTTTACCTCTTGGGTACGAACGTCCATAGTCTATTTTTTCTCTGAGATATTTGAGAATTTTTTTGGCTACTAAGAGATGACTTTGTCTGGGAGCTGCTTGAAATCTTCCAACTTTAGCAACAACCTGCATGATCTATGGTCTCGTAGCTGTTAAGTACAAAATGTTGCCAATGATGGATCTATATAAAGTCTGGTCCACTACCGAAGTTTCATCCATCTTGCTAAGCTTGCAACCTGTCATGATTGGAGTGCTCACTAAAGAGCATTCTTCCATGCAAAATTTCTTAAATACTTTTTTGAGATACTTGCCTTGAGAGATAAAAATTCCTTTGGGGGTTTGTGCAATCTACAATCCAAGGAAGTAGGAAATATCTCCAAGCATGGACATCTTGAACTCTGCCTTCATATCAACTGCAAATTCATTGTTCAACAAATCTGAATTACTTGTAAAGATGATACCATCAACATATACTACCACCATAATGGGTTTCCCATCCTTTTCTTTGACATATAAGTTATTGTCAACTGCACCTCTCTTGAATCCACACTTGAGTAGGTATTTATCTAGCCTGGAATACCAAACTTTAGGGGCTTTCTCAAGACCATACAAATCCTTCTTAAGTTTACAAACATAATCTGGTTTATATGTCATCTGAAAACCATCTGGATTCTCTATATATACTTCCTCTTGTAGCTTTCCATTGAGAAAAGAAAAAGTGACATCCATTTGATAAATTTTGAGCTTCTTAAAGCAAGCATATACCAAAAAAATTATCATTGCTTCTAATATAGAAACATGAGAAAAAGTTTCATCAAAATCCAAGCCTTCTATTTGAGCATAGCCTTTTCATACCAACTTGGCCTTGTTTCTTACCACTTCTCCATGATCATTTAACTTATTCCTGAATACCCACTTTGTGCCAATGACATTCTTGTTTGCAGGTCTTGGAACAAGTTCCCAAGTCTAATTTTTCTCTATCTGGTCCAATTATTCATTCATGGCTTTTAGCCAATGTTGATCTTGACTAGATTGAACAATATCCTTTGGTTCCTCCATGGACAACAGGGAAACAGGGAAACATGTGCTTTTTTAGGGGCATTGAGCAAATTCATTCTTGTCTACACTCTAGAATTTAATTCACCAGCTATTTGATAAACTCGATGGTGTTTTTGTACATACCTTGGGGGATATCTAGCTTGAAGACTAGAGGGTTCTTCTTCTCTTTCTTCTACAACTGCCTCATCATTCTCATTAACAATGTTTACTGGTTCATCAACGCTGGATTTTTCGAGTTGTTTCACTTCATGGTAATCGTGCTCATCTACCTTCACATCAATGCAATCAATGATTCTCTTGCTAAATTTATTGTAGCACCTATAACCTTTTTTATTTTGTGAATAACCAAGAAAAAGTCCTTCATCAACTCTCACATCAAATTTTTGAAGTTTCTCATCGTTTCTCTTGATGTAGCATCTGCTGCCAAAATATTTGAAGTGTTTGATTTTTTCTGGTCTGTAACACTACAACTCATAAATAATTTTGTCACTGTTGGGTTGAAAATGAGCCTTGTTGAGAATAACCACTATTGTATGAATTGCGTCTTCCCAAAACCTTTGTTGGAATTTATTTTATGTCATCATAGGTATGGCTAACTGTTGCACTAACCTGTTTTCTCTATCTCTAACACCATTTTGTTGGGGAGTCTCTGCTATGGTAAAATGCTTCTTAATTCCATTTTATTTGAAGAAGTAATCAAATTCCTTTGAAGTGAACTCACCTCCATTATCTGACCTTATGCTTTTGATTTTGCAATCAATTTCATTCTCATCCATAGTTTTGAATTCTTTAAACTTATCAAAATATTCAATTTTCTCTATGAGGAATGCAACCCATATCATCCTGGTGGAATCATCAATGATTAGCATAAAATATAGCTTACTCGTGGTTGAATGAATTCTATATGGTCCACACAAATCCATGGGTGCCATCTACAATGGTTTTCCTTAAGTACTTTCCTTTCCCTTGAAAGAAACTCGAGCTTGATTTCCTAGTTGGCAATATTTGCATATAATATTCTCTGGATTTAAAAGCCTAGGAAAATACTTAACTGCATTTTTCTTGCTAAGCTTGACAATTTGGTCAAAGTTAAGATTTCCAAGCCTTTTGTGCCACAACCAACTCTCATATGTGTTTGATAAGCATCACTTTTCCATATTTTTTTTGAGCACATAGACATTATTGTTTGTTCTTAAAACTTCAATAACTATTTCTCTTATACCCGTGGACTTGATTTGAAAATTTTTATCTATGAAAACCACATCATAACCTTGATACGAAATATGAGGCACACTTAATAGATTATGTTTCATCCCATAAACATACAAAACTTTTTTAGCTTTACCTTTTCCATTTGAGAGACTAACCACTCCTTTTTCAATTATTTTT
Organism: Pinus tabuliformis; assembly: GCA_031772625.1. Taxonomy (NCBI): domain Eukaryota; kingdom Viridiplantae; phylum Streptophyta; class Pinopsida; order Pinales; family Pinaceae; genus Pinus; species Pinus tabuliformis. The sequence goes on along the minus strand of CM062805.1, from coordinate 539,706,805 downwards.
CCTGGAGCATTGTTACCAAATGTCACATTACCTTTGTCAACAGGTTTCTAAGTGAGAAACTTGCTTCTATCTCCTGTCATGTGCCTAGAACAACCACTTTCCACATACCAATGTCTCCCACCATTGTGAGCATACAAGGCAATGCCACATTGCTCTATTTTCTCCTTCTCTTTCTAGACTTCAGGATTCTCTTCAATTTGCTCAATAACGGACTCTTTCTTATTTTCTTTAAGCTTGTAATTAATTGCTATATGCCTAAAATTTTGGCTTTTAAAACATTTCACTTGATAATTCAGGGGAGAAAAGGAATTATTATACCTGGGTCTGCATTTTCTCTACTGAAATATTCTCTTAGATATGAGCTGTTTGTAAGGAAGATTAACCTTGTAGTTTGTTGCTTTGTGGCCATAATTGGTGCATGTAAAACAATATCCTGGGAATACATTGTTGTACCTGCATGGACCTTTCTTTTGCTGGGGAAACAAAGGTAATTTCCTTTTTACCTTTTAATTCAGCTACTACATTGGACTCAACATCAATGCCTAGACCAATTCGATATTTAGAAATGCATTGAGCCTCTAATATCTCATTTAAATTTTCAGTCCCTTTAATGAATTTTTTATTGAAGCTGAGTTGGGTTTTGGCCTTCTCCAGCTCCTTTCTTAGCAATACAATCTCTTCTTCCAACTTCACACATTGATCCGAGCTTATGCAGGAATGCAACATAAAAAAAAAGATGCATTAGAAATAAATCTTCATTTCATTAATATTAAAGATATGAAAGATGCTTGCAAGTAGAATTGAAATAAACTAGCTCGGGTGATGGTAGCTTATCTCTGAGAAGAGATGCGGCACCTACATGCCTCCAGATTATGTTAAATGAGGCTCAAGGGAATTTTTATTATTGAACAACAAATGGAAACCCTAAACAACCAAAACCCTAACCCCAGGAGATGGCCAAGAGTTTATGGGCCTCGTTGGGGTTAATTGGGCAACCAACTTCCTGGGGTCGTAATTTGGTCATATGATCTCCATTTGGTGCATACTTTTGTAACATGTATTTTTTTGTTTGTTTCATTCAAAAATCACTTGAAAAATATTTTGAAAAAAGATAAGGCAAGTATATCGGAATCAAAATATAAAAGAAATGAAGAAATATATCTGATTAACAAAGGAAACAAGTGTTAAAGCATTAACATTGGACCCGAAATATATATCTTGCATTTAAAAGTTCGGCGGGTCCGCAATGATTATGGACGGTTGGTTCCGCTGACAAGTGTTGATTGCGATTTGCGATTGGGTTCCGGATCCAATATTATATATGCCATATTTTATAATGACGGCGGGTTCGAAACAACACAAAGCGCTTATATTATATGTATATGACCCTACCGATTGCAACTGCGATAAGGGCTGGACCCGAATATATATATATATAACTCCGGTGGGTCTAAAAAGCCTTTATGCAGGTTCCTTTCGATTGCGATGAGCGATGGGGATTCCGGACCCGATAAGTTTATGTGTTATACTTTATAATTCAGCGTGTCCGTATTATTGCCGGTTGTAAATATTTTTATTGATATTCATATATATTTTTTTGTTTACGCTGTTTTATATGAATTTATATTATAAAGGATTATAATAGAAATTCCAAATCCGATAGTGATATATATTATGTTATATAAGTCCGGTAGATTCGCAAGGCATATGAAAAAGTAGATTTCAAGTTATAAGGCAGGTTTTCGGGCGAAGAAAAAAAAATGGTTTTATTGGAGCTCACCCAATCCCACTCAGCATTCAACACGTAGCAGCTGGGTGGAGAGAGGAAACCGCCCATTTCGGGCGGGTATTCTTCAGGCTTATATCCCACCTGAAAACCTTTGTACACCTTCTGATCTGAAAAGTGCAGATGTATGGTGGGATGAATCGGTGGAAGTGTATACCTCAGAAATTGTGTGAAGCCTGTATTGAAAGTGGAAAAAACATGTTTTATAATATATTTTCATTATAAAAGGTTTACAATAGAAAAGCACAGGTATAAAGGATTTACACATAAGTCCAACACTTCCATAGTTATGCGACCTAAGGGTGCATAAGTTAAGTTTTACAGTGATTATCAAGCCGATTGCGATTTGCGGCAAAAGTCAATAGAGCGCTATACGAGCGAATTTGACAGATTTATAAAGCAAGATTAACTCTTTTGAGTTCTGTATTAATCAAAGGTTAGCATTAATTTCATTGTGTAAAGTGGAAAATTAGGGTTAGAGCCAAAGCTAAAGAGGAAGACAATCTGGTATGTTTCTTTACATTTTTGCCAATCAAAATGTGTTGGAAATAACACTGAGAGGGGGGGTGAATCAGTATTATCTAGCAATTTAATAAATCTTCCTTATTTGATCTTTAAATTATTTTTGCATGTCAGTACCATAAAATAATGAGCATGAACAAGGACAACAGATAGTCACACCAAAGAACACAAGATGTAAGGTGGAAACCCAATGTGGGTGAAAACCACCTGCTGCAATATGTCTCTATCTTCTTTTAAATTAGAAACTCCTTTTACAATGATTTTGTACTGGTGCAGTCCTTTACCAGTACGCAGGCTGCAACTTGCAGAGAGCTACAACTCTCTTTCGTTTTCCAGTCTTCTCCTGGAAGGGAGCTACAACCCCCTACTTCTTTTCATAAAGCATCAAATGATCATCAAGTACATAACAGTTACAGTCCACTACAGTTATCAGATCAGTAATAACAGAACTAACCCAGAACACCTTATCAACAGAGAAATTCAATCAACAGAACATCTTAAGACAGAGACGCAGTTTTCCCTTTTGTGGCCTGCGACCAGACGCAGTTAACCTTCTTCTCCCCTGCGTCCACACGCAGAGATCCTTCTGCTGCGCCGCATTCCCACGCACTGTTCCTTCAACTGAACTGCGTCCTGTTGCTGCAGGGACGCACCCAGAAACACTGTCGCGCCGCGTTCTTTTGCTGCAGGGACGCACCCAAAAATACTATCGCGCCGCATCTTTTTGCTCCGAGACGCACCTGATCCTTATTATGCTCCGTGTCCCCACGCAGTGCGCCTGTTACTGTACTGCGTCCCAGACGCACCTGAATCTTGCTTTGCCCTGCGTCCCCACGCAGGTCTCTTCTTACTGCACTGCGTCCCGGCGCACTTGCCTTTCACTGGACCTGCGTACCTTCGGGTATGAATGATTTCAAGACTTTAAGAGTAACCCAAACAGTCAGATCTACAGATCTGATCATGCGCCAAAGAGATCTCAGTCTTTCAGAAGATTCACCTTTTTAGATCTAGACCAGATCTAGCCTCATAAGATATTCAACCAAAGACTTGCACAAACCAAATGATCTCCTTTGCTTTATATAGGCAAGCTCCTCCTCAAATCATGGAACAATACCACGAGCCGACACCATAATAACACAATACCGTCGGCTAGATACCAAGAGTAAAACACAAGAAACCCCCACGTGACCTTGAAATGTGTGCACTGGGTGGACGCACCTCCTGAACGGCTGGCCTGCGTCTCTGGACGTGGCCTCTGCATGGTGTACCTGCGGGTACGCATCTTTTGAACTGATTTCCTGCGTCCTTCTTTATTTTTAATAAAAAGAGAGCCTTGCCAGGGGAGTTGCCATCAAGTACAACATTTGTAACATATATAGCCATTCCTGAAACATAATGCCAACAAAATGCCCATGTAAGCTCAGGATTACACAAACCAAATGTATTTCATTACGGCTAAAACGAATTAAGCACCATTAGGGCATTTACAGAGGAATTCAACAACAGATCAACAGAGCAAGCCAAAAGTTATCATCCCCTTATAATCTAGTTATGTTCTTGTTATTTCATGTTCTTGGAGGTGTCTTTTACCCTCTGTAAAATTCTGTAATAGTTTTTACGTCATATAGTTAGAAAAGCAGTTAGATAGTTTGGGCAGTTTCAGAAATCAACAACTGTTCCACAATGTATAAAAGGAGGAAAATTTACTAAGAAAGGGTTGGAATTTTGGAGAACCCAGAGACTAGGCCAATGTATTCATGATATCATTGTTGATTAATGAAAGAATCAGAAGTTTCCATAAGTTGTTTCGTATAATTTTGTAAGCTTCTCTGTCATGTGTCATGCTATGTTTTCTTCTTTTCAAGTATAGTAATGAAGCTGCAGGTCTTTATTTTCTTATGTAGATAAAGTTAAACTTCCTTAAAAGAGCGCTCCTATACTTGAAGTCCTCACTTCCTTTCTAAGTTATAGATAATAGTTTCTGTGAAAGACCAACATATTGTCTATGATTCAGTTCTCATCATCATAGTTCCTCTAAGTTACAGATAGTAGTTTCTGTGAAATATCAACATATTATCTTTAACTTCTCCTTCAAACTTTCTTCATTCATCATTTATATCTAGCAAAAACTGGCATTATGAGATGTTCTGATCATACATGTATTAAGAGTTAAAGACCAAGTTTTCCAGGTCCTTCATTTGAGAACACAACAAACTATAAGTGACAATAAGTAATATTTATTAATGTATTTTGTCTTTAAGATTTCTGTGAGTTTCATGATTATGTAGATTATCTTCCAGATACATCACATTAGGTTTCTTTATAGTCAACGTTTCGAACCAGCAACAGTGGTTCATCTTCAGGATGTGAAAGATTGTTGAAAGACTGGTCTCATTTTTCCAAAAATATATAGATGTATGAGATGTTTAGCCGACATATATTAGGATTTGTTAATTATAATTTTAATTGGTTTATTATATTTTGTTAATTTAATTGTATTTGTGAAATTTAGGGTTTTAAAATTGTGACAGAATTAATTTAATTATTCTTTAAAAAAAATTATTATAGAATTGTTATTTTTATTAGGGTTATGGTTAAATTAACAAAATATAATAAAACAATTAAAATTATAATTAACAAATCCTAATATCTATCGGCTAAACATCTCATATATCTCCATATATTTGGAAAAATGAGACCAGTCTTTCAACAATCTTTCACATCCTGAAGATGAACCACTGTTGCTGGTTCGAAACGTCGATTATAAAGAAACCTAATGCGATGTATCCAGAAGATAATCTACATAATTTATTAATGTCTTAAGCACAATTTCCCCACAGCCAGGAAATTGGTCTCTTAAGGTACAAAAAGTACAATACCTCATTGGAAATATCTATTTGAGCACTATATTATTTTTTGTAGGCCCCTACCTACAACTATGAGCCTATTGAGGAACTAAAAAAACACCATTTAGGTGGTTAAAAGAGCTTCGAAAGTCCAGGACCCGAAAAATTGCTAAAAATTAGTAAATGCTGCTATAACCAAGAAAACTGATGAAACTGATTGGAGGTATAGGTGGAATAGGTGGGTGGCCACCAATATCCACCTTGACCAATCCTCCCCCCTTAGGAAGAAATGGTCCCCATTGCGTGCACATTTCTATTGAGAAATTTTCTGTTGAACTTGGTCCCTAGTGAACCACTTGCCCTGATGAAAGAGTTGGCCTACTTTGACAACTCGATGTAGCTGGATCCTCTGATAGAAAGTATTCTTGATATGTGTGTCCATGATCCTATCAGTTGTGGCCTGTTCAATGTAGATTGGGTTGAGTTCTGTTAGTGTCAGCTACTCAACAACGTCAGATGTGTTAAAAAATGGTGGAAAGTATATTCACATTCAGTCCCATTGAATACTGGGTGTAGGCCAAGGAATGGTGGAATGCTGAGCTCGAAGGAATTGTCCCGTACAACCTTGGTGATGGTGTACGACCCATATCAGAGTGGGCAAAGCTTGCGTTGGGGCCTAGTGAGGAACTCCTTATCCAAATGTAATTAATCTTTGTCGCCAACCTGGAACTTGTGTGGCACCTGATGCTGATCATGTCACTACTTGTACTTATCATTGGCTCTGTCCAATATGTCATGGAACTGCTGGTGGATGTGATGAATATGTTCAATGAAGTTGTTAACCCTGTCAGATTCAAACTGGACATGAGCCAAATCTACCTGAGTAGCTGCAAATGGTACGATCACATCAAAGGGACATAGTGGCTAGAATCCCAACCCCACCTAAAAGGGATTGTTGCGGCTTCAGAATTCCATTGCCGAAACATGGGGGATAACCACCTGGTCCAAACCTCAAGACAACTCCTTTTTCGTTTAAAGTGGTGGCTTCGACTGGGGATAATGGGACTAGTTTCCCAATGTGGGTTTTAAGATGAGAGTGGGTGGCTCATGAGTGTTTTTGCAATAGAATAATGATAATCTAAGTGACTTATTCTATGATGAAATTTCTCTAACTTAACTTATTCTAATATAAACCAGGGTGTTCTTGCATGGTATGCGATCTACAAAGATATCCTTTTAACATGTGATAATAAAGATTGAACACAATTAAATGGAGATGATAATGTAAAAGATAATTCCTTTGACTAAATAGATAGTCAAAGGAATTTATAAAATATATCACATGTCTAATGAGTTATATATGAAAATCAAAACCTCAGTTATGGCATCAATACAAAATTGCAATTAATGCTTCATAGAAACAATAAATCTCACATATAATTCATGAAAGAAAGTTTTTCCCACTAATTAAATGTAAACAGAATTATGCATACCAATAATAGTACCAGATGTATGAAGTCATGCTCATTTGACAAATGACATTAACCAAATTCTTCCTTCAAATCAAATTGTCTCCCAAGAATACAGAAGTGCATCAACAAAGGAAAGTAGTCTGATATCTAAAAGAAAAGATCATGTTCCATCATTTCACCAAAGCATTCACAAACTTACAATAGTGCATTCTTTGCAAATGTTTTTGATAAAATTTTGGACCCTTCTCTAAATGCATGAGAAGGGTATAAATACTATTCTAACTAAGTATGCAAAAATAGATTATACAAAATTTGAGGAGGTTTCAAACAACCTTCCTCCTACATAGGTAACTAACTCCAAAAATAAATAGAGATCAACTAAACAGAACTAAGAGGATGACTTGCTATTTGCCATCTTGTACTTTAAATCACAAATATCAATCATCGGTTGAATTTGAGGAGGTGGCCCGAAATGAGATTTAAGCTAACCTGTAAAGATTGCACCAGCAAGAGGTGGCAACATCCTTTGAGTCGCATGAAGGGAATAATTGAGGGTCATGATATGGCTATGTGGCTTGACCAGATACTACCAATACGACTCCCAGTCGGTCGTAGTTAGTTTCGTAATTGCATCTTTTTGTTTCCCCTCTTTTTCTTGCCAACCTTTACTCAAAGCAGTTAAGTCAGGCATTTCTTTCGAATTACCCTCCTTCATGAGATTGGTAGCGAACAGGGTATGATTTACGGCCTTAATGATGTTCTTTGATACTTCAGTTGCCCTTGCGAATACTAGCTCAACCTGTTTTATCCTAGCATCCCAATTAGTGAAGAGGATATCTTTGTGAGTTTCATCAATCTCAGGTAGATTGGCCTTCTTTCCCTCTTCTGCTTCCTGTCATTCAATGAATTCAGAGATTTTAGTGTTTAAATCATTAAACTCTGTTCTTCAGTCAATGGCTTTGTCTATGAGCTGGTCGCTGGTAATCAAGTAGGGAGTGATGTGTGACAGCTTCTGACATAAATACTCTTGCTGCTTGACTAGAAGAGAATTTAGTTCTAGAGCCTCTTTGATGAATTCCTCAGCAGTAGGAACATCCTTGTACCTGTCCAAGGATTTTTGTAATTCCTGGAGCTGCATGTTTTTGGCCGATAAGTCGGCTTCATGGCTTATTTTCAAGACTTCCATGTCCTGCTACAATTGTGCGAGATGCTCAGTTGCTTTCTTGTTTGCGCTTGCTTTTTCTGTCTCGAGCTCTTGTTTGAGCTGCAAAATTCTTTCCTCCCTTTCCTTTAGCAGAGTAGACACCTCAGTAGCCTTATCCATAGTGGCCAACGCATATGCTCCTGTGAACTATGACAGTCTAGTCAAGTTTTCGGCCGGATTGAAAGGCATGTCCTTCCAGACAACGTCCATTGGCTCATCTGCAGGTAAGAATTTGGGTGCATCTACCCTTCTCCTTTTCCTTTGCCTTCGGACTACAGCCTTGTGGAGAGGGCTATAGAATACATCAAGTGGAGGTATCTCCGTCACTTTTAGAGCAATTTCTGATGTGGGCAAAGCAGGGATGATTTCAACATGTTGTGATATTGTTGTTTCTTGATCCATAGGTGTAGACTATTTGCCGACAGAATTGGGCTCTGTATCTTGCTGAATTTTCAGATAGTCTTGAATTCCTTAGTTTCTTGAGTATTTGGAGCTTTGGGGGTGTCTTGCATTTCTGATTGAATTGATCCCATTCTTGCTCCAAACTAGTGCCTTGGGCTTCTGAACTTGTCTCTGTGGCCGGAGTGTCCATTACTTGTTTTTCGGCTGGCTTCCTGCTGGACTTAGCCATATTGTCTGCATCCTGGGCTTTCCTTGTGTCTGTTGTATTCTCAGTGTTTACCTGAGAGTCCTTTTGAGAGCTAGGGGCCATGCTATCGACAATGTTACTTGGGGTATGCTTATCCTCGGGCTTTAATAGATGCATCGGAATGACCCAAAGCCTCTAATTCCCGAATTCTTGAAATATTTGAAAATATTCGGGTTTTAGGTTAGCCTTTGCCCATTCAAGTGCTTGCTCAAAAGAAACTGTTGACTGTAATAAATCCTCAAAGTAATTATCTCCATGATTGTATTTCTTGAGCTTTATTCCTATAGTGACATTGTATGCCACTTTATTTGGATCAAATTGCCTTGTAGGCAATGTGTGAAGCCTGAGGGCTTCCATTTGTGTTGATTCCTTAGTAGCATGAACAAAATTAGCTAAAGTAAAAGGGCCGCATTTGATAGGGAAAGTAGGCCATAATGACTTCTTGCCATCTTTAAGATCTTTAGTCAGGCCCTTTCCCACCGTCTGGTAGGCAATCTCCCTTGCTAATAGCTTATAAGAAACATATAAGGGAAGGACGTATGGATTAGCGTCCTATTTTATCCTAGCATCCCAATTAGTGAAGAGGATGTCTTTGTGAGTTTCCTCAATCTCGGGTAGATTGGCCTTCTTTCCCTCTTCTGATTCCTACCATTCAATGAATTCAGAGATTTTGGTGTTTAAATCATTAAAATCTGTTCTCCGGTCAATGGCTTTGTCTGTGAGCTGGTCATTGGTAATCAAGTAGGGAGTGATGTGTGATAGCTTCTGGTAGAAATACTCTTGCTTCTTGACTAGAAGAGAATTTAGTTCTAGAGCCTCTTTGATGAATTCCTCAGTAGTAGGAACATCCTTGTACCTGTCCAAGGATTGTTGTAATTCCCAGAGCTGCATGTTTTTGGCTGATAAGTTGGCTTCATGGCTTATTTTCAAGACTTCCATGTCTTGCTGCAATTGTGCGAGCTGCTCAGCTGCCTGCTTGTTTATGCTTGCTTTTTCTATCTCGAGCTCTTGTTCGAGCTGCACAATTCTTTCCTCCCTTTCCTTTAGCAGAGTAGACACCTCAGTAGCCTTATCCATAGTGGCCGACATGTATTCTCATGTGAAATGTGATAGTCTAGTCAATTTTTCGGCCAGATTGAAAGGTATGTCCTTCTAGACAACGTTTATTTTAGTACTCAAATGTCCTAATTGTTCCTTTTAACTACTATTTTCTTATAAAAGCAAAAAATCAGAAATGTTGTCAAAGAATTATTTTGAAAAGCCAAGAGTAAATACTAGTTAACCGTTATTTTCCTAAAAATAAATATATTACAAAACTAGAAGAGGTTATCTCCTAAGAAAAGTACTTTTTCAACATTTGCCCATTAACGGGCAAAGAATATTTCCTACCGAGCAAGTCTTGTAAAAGAAACGTTGATGGTCCAATTTTTTCAATAATTTGAAAAGGGCCAAGCCATGGTCCTTGGATGGTATGTCTACCTTTTTCCTCATGCGCCTTGTCCCATTTCAGAACCAAGTCACCTACTTCAAAGGATTTTTTGTTGGCAGAATTTGTATCAAAAGAAGCTTTGACTAATTGTTGATGATGGAAGTGGGTTGCTTTAGCCTTTTCTCTTTCTTCTTCGAGTTTGAAAATTTGAAATTGTCTAGCCTTGAGAGAAGATGAAGGGATTTCATTGATAAATTGTACTAGGGAAAGAGATGGGATTGCTATGTTTGTGGGAAGAGAAAATTCTTTTCCATAAACTAAAGCCAAAGGAGAAGAACCAATAGAGGCTTTCTGAGTAATCCTGTCTACCCATAGAGCAAATGTTAATGCTTTATGCCAATTCCTATAATTTTGATAAATAGTTATTTTGATAATTCTGATGAGGTTTTTGTTTGTTGATTATGCTAATCCATTACCTTGAGGATAATAATTAGCTTAATATTTTAACTTGAAACCTCGCTTAAGTGCGAATTCTACCATTGCATTTCCAGAAAAGTAAGATGCATTGTCAAACATTAAAGTAATCAGTAGCTATAATTATGTACCTATGCTGCTTGGAAGAGTTAGGAATAATCTCACCAATTATATCTAATCCCCATTGTTCGAATGGTTGTTGGATGTTAACTGGTTGTAAGGGAATGTTGGCTTTCTTTCTCTTCCAGCCGTAGTTTGACAAGTTTTGCACTTCCTTGCATATTCATGTGCATCTTTAAATATTGTTGGCCAGTAATATCCTACATGCAGGATTTTGTGAGCAGTGGTATTTCCTCCAAAATGTCCTCCAGCTGGTCCATCATGTAATTCCTGCATGACTTTCTCAGCTTCAGGTTTCTCTAAGCATCTTAGCAATACTGAATCATATTTCTTCCTAAACAATACATCATTGACTAGATCATACAGATTTGACTTTAATCTTAAAGCTCTCTTTGTTTTATAATTAAGGTAATCAGCATATTGTGATTACGTATCGCTGAGACTTACCTTTGATATTTGCACTTCATTACCTTGATCTTCTTCTGGTGGAAACTGCGATGCTCTCGTTAACATCCTGCAAAAACCTTGGCCCCTGACAATTTTAGATGGCCAGATTTCTACATCATATTCTTGGAGTGCAGTTACCCAATTAGCTCTTTTCTCCCCTACTTCTCTTTGAATCAGTAATTGTCTTACTGCAGGGTAGGGTACAACTATCTTTGTAAGGGTTTTAAGAAGAAAATGTCTAAAATGCTTCAGAGTTTTAAAGACCACAAATTCTTTCTTTTCTACAGCTGAATAATTTAATTCGGTGCCTTGTAAGTTAGAACTAAAAAAGGAGATGGGTGCCTCGACATTTTCATCATTTAGATGTGTCAAAAATGCAACATATGAAGTATCAGATGAAAAAGTATATAATACAAAGGGTTTGAGATAGTCAGGAGTTGTTAATGAAGGGGCATTGATAATATCTTTCTTTATCAACTCAACTGAATCACTTTCATCCTTGTTCCATCTGAAAACTACATTTTTTCTTATCATCGCTTGAAGGGGTAAGACTATTTGTGAAAAATATGGGATGAATCGCTTAACAAAATTTATTTGGCCTATTAATGATTGCATGGTTTTCTTATTGTGTGGGAGGGGAATTTTTTCTATTTCTTGGACTTTATCAGGATTGATGTAAATTCCTTTCTTGAATACTATAAACCCAAGGAGGTTGCCTTCTAGTAAAGAAAAATAAGATTTCTTGGGGTTTAAGGAAATGCCATATTTCATGCATCTTTCAAAAATGTGCTTGAGGTCACTTAAATGATTGTTCCTATCCTTGGAATAGACTATGATATCATCCAAGTAAATAACAAATGATTTATTAATTAGGCCTCTAAAGGCAATGTCCATAGCACGTTGAAATGTGGCACCAACATTTATGAGTCCAAAAGGCATTTTCTAATAGGCATATGTTCTCCACTTGGTCCTGAATGTTGTCTTTAATCTGTCATCTAGATGCACAAGGATTTGATTATATCCTGAGAATCCATCTAGAAACGACATTAATTTAGAATCTGCAACTGGTTGCAGTACTTGTTCCATAGTAGGTAGAGGAAAATTATCCTTTTGGCAAGCTTTGTTTAGGTTTCTAAAATCAATGTAGATCCTAATATTGCCATTATTTTTCCTCACAGGTACCATATTCGATACCCATTTAGAATGCCTGATAGGAAGATTATCTTGGCCTTCATAAGCTTGTTCAATTCTGATTTAATTTGACTTTCAAAGTTCGAGTGAATTTTTCGAAGCTTCTGCTGAACTGGCTTTTCATTTGAAGTCACAGGTATGGTATGTTGAATTATAGAGGTATCATAGGTTTTGAGATCTGCATAATCCCAAGCAAAGACACCTTCATATGTTTTCAATAACCTGATGAATGTTGCTCTTTCTTGAGATGTTAGGTCAAGACCTAGGTTGATATTTTGAGGTTTCTCATTTGATCCTAGGTTTACTACTTCAAATCTCAGAGTAGAACTTCGAGTTTTGGAGTTAGTGTTGTGTGTGGAGCATGATTGTTCAGAGGTCTTTGTTTCAGCCGGATGTATACCCTAGAAGTTTGTACACCCCTCCACGCGGGGGGGACTTGTCCCCCCCGCGGGGGTCTGGGGGGGGCTCGGGGGGAGCGCCCCCGAAGCTAAAAACAAATGTAAAATTGCCTTGTAAAAGTATAGTAATTTCTAGTCAATCTGGGCCGTTCATTAGGCAGATGATCTGACGGTAGAACTTATGTTTAGTTTAGGGTTTTTTACCCTAGAAGGCAACCCCTCTCTTTGTATGAGGGCATTGTATTGGAGGCTGAGATATAGATGTGTATTATGTGAGCGAGAAATAGAGAGGTGAGGCTGTGAGAGAAAACAGAGGATATTACAGTGGATTTGCTGTAGGTTGTGTCTCTTCATTTTTTTGGATAATAGAAAGGAAGGACTGGCTGTTCGGGGTGGACGTAGCCCAAACTGGGTGAACCACGTATATCTGTGTCTCTCTTGTTTTGTGCGTTTTCTGTGTTTATATTTCTGCAATATTTTATGTGTTGCATTGCTCCGTAATATATAATTTTCTAACAACTGGTATCAGAGCTGAAGGTCTATTTGGCTGATAAACTCGCAGGAAAGAAGGGTTCTTGGTTCGAGTGGGAGCAATGGCGGAAGATGGTAAGTTTAGGGTCGAGAAATTTAACGGCAAAAACTTCTCGCTGTGGAAGATGCAGATGGAAGATTATCTGTATCAGAAATATCTATACCTACCATTGGGCGGAAAATCAAAGATGCCGACGGGTATGACAGATGAAGAATGGAACCTTCTCGATAGAAAGGCACTCGGAACAATACGGTTGTGCCTTGCTGCGTCAGTCGCCTTCAACATTTCGAAGGAAACCACAATAGAGGGTTTGATTCAGACGCTGTCGAAACTATATGAAAATCCCTCGGCCTCAAACAAGGTATTTCTTATGAAACGGTTATTTAATATGAATATGTCGGAAGGTGGATCTGTTGCAGACCATTTTAATACAGTTACAAGTCAGTTAAGTTCTGTAGGGGTAAACTTTGATGATGAAGTTAAAGCTCTGTTATTCTTGTGCTCATTACCAGAAAGTTGGAATGGTTTGGTAATGGCCATTAGTAACTCCATTTCTGGATCTAGTACTTTAAAGTTTGATGATGTTGTCGGTGCTATCCTTAGCGAGGAAATCCGACGGAAAAGCTCCGGTGAGACATCGGGAAATGCTTTGAGTGCAGAGTCTAGAGGAAGAAAAATGGAAAGAGGAAAGAGCTCAGGATATCGCAGTAAATCAAGGAAAGGCAGATCCAAGTCCAGATCGGGGATAGTGTGCTGGAAATGTGGAAAGAAAGGACACCTAAAGAAAGACTGTAGATCTTGGAAGGGAAAAGAAGGAGATGCACAACAAGAAAACAATCATGAAGCAAATGTGACAGGTGAGGTGTTACAAGATGCTTTGATTCTTTCTTTCGAAAATATTACTGATTCCTGGGTGGTAGATTCAGGGGCTTCATTCCATGCCACACCTGATAAGAAATACTTTCATGACTATGTTCAAGGAGATTTTGGACAAGTTCGTCTGCGTGATGATAAACCCTGTAAAATTGTTGGAATGGGTAAGGTTCTTGTAAAACAGCAGAATGGAAACCAATGGCTATTAAAGGAGGTAAGGCATGTTCCAGATCTAAAGAAAAATCTGATTTCAACAAGGCAGTTAGGCGGTGAAGGTTGTGTGACAACTTTCACAGATAAAGCTTGGAAGGTCACCAAAGGAGCCCTGGTAATAGCAAAAGGCAAAAAGGTTGGTACATTGTATTTATGCAATGGTATTTCTAACTCTGTTAATGCTTTAACTTCCAAAGGAGCAGATGCAACATTATGGCATCATAGGCTCGGACACATGAGTGAAAAGGAGATGAAGATTCTTCACTCAAGGAATTTGTTGCCAGGTTTGAAGAATGTTGATTTGGACTTCTGTGAGAATTGCATTTATGGAAAACAAAAGAGAGTCAGATTTCTCAGAGTTGGGAAAGAAAAGAAGAATGAAAAATTAGAGCTTGTGCATACAGATGTATGGGGAGCTGCTCAGGTATCATCTCTCGATGGCTCTCGTTATTATGTTACTTTTATTGATGATACAACTAGAAAAACTTGGATTTATTGTATTAAGAATAAATCTGATGTATTCGGTACTTTCAAGAAATGGAAAGCTTTGGTTGAGATTGAGACAGGAAATAAATTGAAGTGTCTTATATCAGACAATGGAGGTGAATATTGCAGCAAAGAGTTTGATAGGTACTGTTCAGAACATGGAATTCACAGAGAGAAGACAGTTCCAAGAACACCACAAGAAAATGGTGTATCAGAAAGGATGAACAGAACAATCATGGAGCGTGCAAGGTGCATGAGATTGCATGCATTATTGCCTTTACAGCTTTGTGCAGATGCTGTAGATACTGCTGTTTATCTAATAAACAGAGGGCCTTCAAGTTCCTTGGATGGTGGTGTTTCGGAGGAAGCATGGACAGGTAAAAAGGTAAACTACTCCTTTTTAAAGCCTTTTGGTTGTGAGGCCTTTGTCCATATTGATAAAGAAAATAGAACAAAGCTTGAGGCAAAGTCAAAGAAATGTACCTTTATTGGATATGGTGTTAATGATTTTGGTTATCGCTTATATGATTACGAAAATCACAAAATCATTAGGAGCAGAGATGTAATATTCAATGAAAAGGTCTTGTATAAGAATCAGTTGCAGGAAAAGAAGCAGGAAAAAGAAAACAAGGAATACGCAGTTCTTGATGAAATCACTGAAAAGGCAAAGGTGCCTGAAAATAATAATAATCAACAACACCAACCACCACAACAGCAACAGGCACCCTAAACACCTGAAAGTGGTGTTAGAAGATCTACCAAGATAAGTAGACCCCCTGAACGATACTCTCCTTCATTATATTATTTATTGTTGACTGATTCTGGTGAACCCAAATGTTATGAAGAAGCAATGCAGGTTGAAAGCAGGAAGAAGTGGGAGGTAGCCATGGAAGAAGAGATGGACTCCTTAATGCATAACCAAACTTGGGATTTAGTCAGGTTGCCTGCAGGAAAAACTACATTGAAGGATAAATGGGTTTACAGGCTGAAGGAAGAAGATGGAGGAAAACAGAGGTACAAAGCTAGACTTGTGGTGAAGGGGTTTGCACAGAAGAAAGGTATTGATTTTGATGAAATATTTTCTCCTGTTGTTAAAATGACTTCAATCAGAACTATTTTAAGTCTTGTAGCAGCTGAAGATTTGCATCTTGAGCAGTTAGATGTAAAGACAGCCTTTCTCCATGGGGATTTGGAGGAAGAGATATATATGCAGTAGCCACAAGGATATGAGGTGAAAGGGAAGGAGAAACTAGTGTGCAAGTTGAAGAAGAGCTTGTATGGCTTAAAACAGGCTCCAAGGCAGTGGTATCTAAAATTTGACAAGTTTATGTCTGAACAAGGTTATACTAGATGTCACTCTGATCATTGTGTTTATCTGAAAAAGAAAAATGATGGTAGCTATATTATATTGGTATTGTATGTGGATGACATGCTTGTTGCAGGATCTAACATGCAGGAAATAAATGTACTCAAAAGAAAATTGGCAAATTCATTTGCAATGAAGGATTTGGGAGCTGCAAAACAAATCCTAGGTATGAGAATCACTAGAGACAGGAAAAATCGCAAATTAACATTGTCTCAGAATGAGTACATACAAAAGGTGTTGAAAATATTTAATATGCACAATGCAAAACCAGTTAGTACACCTTTTGCTAGCCATTTCAAACTTAGTAAGGAAATGTGCCCAAAGACCCAAGAATACATGGATTATATGTCTAAAGTTCCATATGCATCAGCAGTTGGAAGCTTAATGTATGCAATGGTCTGCATAAGGCCTGATATTGCACATGCAGTGGGAGTTGTAAGCAGGTACATGAACAATCCAGGAAAGGAACATTGGATGGCAGTGAAATGGATTCTCATATATTTGAAAGGTACCACAAATCAAGCATTATGCTTTGGTGGTGCAAACATTTCTCTACATGGATATGTTGATGCAGATATGGCAGGTGACAGGGATAACAGGAGGAGCACTACAGGATATGTATTTACTTTTGGTGGAACAGCTGTCAGTTGGATTTCAAAAATCCAAAGTGTTGTTGCGCTTTCAAAAACAGAAGAAGAGTATGTTGCTGCTACAGAGGCTAGTAAAGAAATGATTTGGTTACAAAGTTTTATGGGTGAATTGGGTAAGGAGCATGATATGGGCACGTTATACAGTGATAGCCAAAGTGCCATTCATCTTGCAAAGAACTCAGCATTTCATTCTAGGACTAAACACATACAGCTCAAGTTCCATTTCATACGATCAGTGTTGGAAGATGGAGAGTTGAAGCTGGAAAAGATACACACTAGCCAGAATCCTGCAGATATGCTAACAAAAGTTGTAACCAGGGAGAAACTGAGAATATGCTCAGTTTCAATTGGTCTTCAAGGATGACGATGAAGATGAGAAACAGCCAGGTCCAAAGAGGAGTCATTGTCAAGCAAATGAAGCAGCGGTGGAGTTTCTACAATCATTCTCCAAGTGGGAGATTGTTGTGTGTGGAGCATGATTGTTCAGAGGTCTTTGTTTCAGCCGGATGTATACCCCAGGAAGTTTGTACACCCCTCCATGCAGGGGGGACGGTAGAACTTATGTTTAGTTTAGGGTTTTTTTCCCTAGAAGGCAACCCCTCTCTTTGTATGAGGGCATTGTATTGGAGGCTGAGATATAGATGTGTATTCTGTGAGCGAGAAACAGAGAGGTGAGACTGTGAGAGAAAACAAAGGGTATTACACCGGATTTGCTGTAGGTTGTGTCTCTTCATTTTGCTGGATAATAGAAAGGAAGGATTGGTTGTTCGGGGTGGACGTAGCCCAAAATGGGTGAACCACGTATATCTGTGTCTCTCTTGTTTTGTGCGCTTTCTGTGTTTATATTTCTGCAATATTTTATGTGTTCCATTGCTCCGTAATATATAATTTTCTAACAGTTAGTAATTTTCTTGAATCTATCTTTCAAATCATAAAGATCTTCCATCTTAACCATAGACTTAGGAATTGGGTTTAGATCAAGATTATTTTTGATTTCTATATCATGCTCATGCTCATCTATGATATACTCTTCATATGATCCTTCTGATGTAAGGAAATTTACTATATCTGCATCATTATTGAATACTCTCCAATTTGTTATATTGTCGGGAATAGATGGCCTAAATATTAATTCTATTGAAAATCTGTCTGGACTAAAGTCTTTTGATGGTATAAGTCTAGATGCCACATTGGAAAGTAAGTCAGCACTTGCGTTCTGGAGTCTAGGGATTGAAGAAATGTTGAAAGCAGAAAAATGAGAAGTCAATTTCTGAGCTAAAGATTGATAGTGTTTAAGATGCCCAGAAACACAGTGAATTGTATTTCTCACTTGTTTCACAATTATTTCAGAGTCACAATAGACTCGAAGGTATTTGACATTAAGACCGATGGATTTATATAGTCTTTGGATCAATGCTTCATATTCAGTGATATTATTTGTACACTGAAATTCAAGTCTGCAGGCCAGCATAATTTTCTCTCCTTGCGGATTGATCAAAATGCATAATCCCAAGCGAAGACACCTTTATATGTTTTCAATAACCTGATGAATGATGCTCTTTCTTGAGATGTTAGGTCAAGACCTAGGTTGATATTTTGAGGTTTCTCATTTGATCCTAGGTTTACTACTTCAAATCTTAGAGTAGAACTCCGAGTTTTGGAGTTAGTAATTTTCTTGAATCTATCTTTCAAATCATAAAGATCTTCCATCTTAACCACAGACTTAGGAATTGGGCTTAGATCAAGATTATTTTTGATTTCTATATCATGCTCATGCTCGTCTATGATCTGCTCTTCATATGATCCTTCTGATGTAAGGAAATTTACTATATCTGCATCATTATTGAATACTCTCCAATTTGTTATATTGTTGGGAATAGATGGCCTAAACATTAATTCTATTGGAAATGTATCTGGACTAAAGTATTCTAATGGTATAAGTGTAGATGCCACATTGGAAAGTAAGTCAGCACTTGCGTTCTGGAGTCTAGGGATTGAAGTAATGTTGAAAGCAGAAAAATGAGAAGTCAATTTCTAAGCTAAAGATTGATAGTGTTTAAGATGCCCAGAAACACAGTGAATTGTATTTCTCACCTGTTTCACAATTATTTCAGAGTCACCATAGACTCGAAGGTATTTGACATTAAGATCGATGGCTTTATACAGTCCTTGGATCAGTGCTTCATATTCGGCGATATTATTTGTACATTGAAATTCAAGTCTGCAGGCCAGCATAATTTTCTCTCCTTGCGGATTGATCAAAATGCATCTTGCACCTACATCGTCTTCTGATTTAGAACCATCAAAATAGAGAGTCTAGAACAGAGAGTCATTATAAACTTTATCAACTAAATTTAAACACTTGGAAGCATCTTTTTGTGAGAAATTCTCAATTTGAGAAATTACAACATTATCTAAAAAGGGAGAATTTTGAGCATTGAAAGATCCTAAAGAGGACTCTGCTGAATAGTTTCCAATGATGTTATTAGTGAAGGAAACAGGTTCATTGCTTCCCTCAAGGTCTGTGACTGTATACTTCATGAATTTTTCTTGGTCTACCCTGATTTGGTTTGGTTTACCATTGTGTGGCAACCACATGTGAGACCAGTTAGTTGCAAAATAACCGTGCAACTTTTCAGACCAATCCCTGCTGAGAATTAAACCATAAAATTCAGGGATATTAGCCACCAATATATCAATTATTTGTGAAACTTTTGGATTAGAGGAAAGCCTAATTGAAATTGATGTTATTTCTCCAAGTACCTCTACTTTTGTCCTGTCTAACTGAACTATGTGTACTGCAGATTTTTGAGGTGTAATGTTCAATTTAGTACACACAGCACTTGGCATTATGTTTGAGGAGGCTCTTGAGTCAACAAGGCAGTTATGAACATTCCTGTTGAAAATTTCATAAGTAAGCAGAAAGGGAGGGACATGAGAAATAGATCGATCGCCAATCAGAACTAGATCTGAAGGATCTACTTTATTTGAGGATGAAGGAGGTTTTCCCATATTGTAGGCGGCTTGAGTAACTACAACAGATGGCAGGGGAGATACTAGAACTGCTTTCAATTCTCTTAACAAGATTTTCTATTTCTTTTTGAGTTTAGTGAGCTCATGCAACGTGATCTTAGCTCTGGTCTTTTTCATGTCTTCCACTATATTGTATTCGATCGTATCTGAGATTACCAACGTTTTTGAAGGATTCAGGGAGCCTGGAGGAATAGGGTTGGTTTGGCTGGTTTTAGATTTCTTAGTTACTATTTTCTCTTTTGCAAGTGTTATCACTTAAGAAATGATTTCTAAATTCAGAGCATCAGTTCTATTCCAAAGGATTGGTGTTAGTCTTGGTCTAGTCTTTCCATGGTTGCTTTAGTGTCTAAGATCTAGAAAAGAGTCTTGTTGGTATGGTCAAATAGGGTCAACACTCCATTCTTACCCATCACTGGTCCTACATCACACATTATTTCCATGTGTCAAGCTTGTGTCAAGGTTTACATTTTACATTTACTCCTAAGTCATAATGTTAGATGGTGGTTAAGTCACTTTTATGGTTTTTAGAGTCTAAGTCATAGGGTTAGAGTCTCATTTCCATCATCAAATAAAGCTCAAAAACCTTGTTTTACACTTTTTGGATCTAATATCATGTTTTGAAAGTCATGTGTTTAGCCATTTTGGAAATTTTTTGAAACTTTCTACGAATCCACGTTTTCGTAGCGTAGACAGTGTAAAAATCCAGTTTTGCGCTACGAAATCTCTGAACTAGGAGTTTTCGTAGCGCGCTACGAAACCCCTAAAAAAGCCTGTTTCAGCATAAAAAACTCTGTTTTCGGCTTTTACTAGTTAACTTCCAGAATATTTCCTGAGCAGCTGAGAACTCAATTTTGCAAACTGAAAGAGGAATTTCTTCCTAACATGCTTAAATACAAAAACCTCTTTCAGTTTCTTCAAATTCGTTCTGAGGTGTGAGGAATTTATGGTTAAACTTGCGCTACGAAACTGCTGAAAGTCAAGCTTTGTCTTCTGGTTTTAGCAGTCTTTTTTAAGATCAGTTTCTGGTCACAAGAAAAGGTATTTTGGAATTCTGAAGGAGGTTTCTATTCATAAACTCTCTCGATACAATAACCTATCTCACTGCCTTCATAAGTGTTTTCAGTTGGGATATAATAAGCTTTATTTGAGACCCTAATTTCAGAGAATGGATTTTTCCTGTTTGACACGTGTTTTTCAAGGACAGATTTTGGACAGCTGGAGAAGTGTTTTAAGAAAAAAAGAGAGGTTTTTGTTGTAGACGGCATGGACTACAAAAACCGCCTTTAGTTTCATAAGATATGTCATGAGTGAGAAGATAAGGGCTCTGTCCCACGTGCCATTTTGAAGGATCCTAAGCCTAAAAACAGGGAAACATGTTCCCTAATTTCTAGGGTTTGTTATCAGCAATCAGATGACAACGTGGGAGGCTTCATCAAATTTGACTTCATGAGGTTGCAGCTGTCAAAGAATGCATTTAAATGTTTAGATAAGGTTGTTGTAATCATAATAAGGAGTTACACTCCTAGTTGTATTAGGTCTCTAGGACTGCTAGTTAGCTGTCAAATGCATTTAAAGGTTTGTTTTATGGTTAGAATAGGTGTCACTGATGGAAAATTCGAATTCTCTTGATGAGGGATGATGGAATCCTAATTGTAAATGCTATATATAAAGCAAGAGGTCGAATTAGCAAAAGGAGGGTTGGAGACTTTTTGGCTCAACTGCTGCTCTATGTGCAGACTGTGTATATTTTTAACCTAATGCGAATTTCTACTTAGACAACTCAAGATTCATGAAGAGTTCTTGTATGTTCTTGTTTTTATGGCATCTTCCAATATTTACATTGTAGTGGTGTTTACTTATGATGCTTTGACTTCCTTCATCGATAAACTAACTATGTTTCACTGTTTTATATTTTCATTTCTGCACTTGAACTCTATAATGCCTTGACTTCCATGCTAGGTAGAATGTTTTGGCTTCACTACTCAGGATTCAAAGAGAGTTTTTAATGTCATATTGTCTCATGGCTTTCGTCTTTCACTTACTTGTAGTGGTATGAATACATGTTACTTAGAACTCATCAATGATGCTCTAACTTCCTTCATGTATTTATAAACTGTGTTTCCTTGCATTGTATCTTTGTTTTGTTGATGCATAAAAAATATCTATGCCCTGAATTCATGTTAAGCTAATCTTGTTGTGGTACTGAAACATACTTTGACTCCATAGCCCAATGGTAGCTAGCCTTCATCTTTCAACCTATAAACATATACAATCACAAACCATAGAGTTAGCCATCTATCCATATCTTTAATCAAAATCATTAACCCTTTGAGAGAGCCCTCTCAGGTTGAGGAGGCTAAGCCTTAGCTAAAAGATTGGTTTGAAATAGTTACACTGAGATAGTCTGATCAACAACTTATTAGGGACCTATTTTGGTGATAACATTTTGGTGCGTCTGCCGGGAGCCTGAAGATTAATCATTCCCGAAATCAAGAAGCTGAACTTCTGAAGGTAGCAGGAGCTCAGAAATCTTTTTGAGGCTGCAAAACTACCTTGGCGACTCCATTGTTGAAGAATTCACAATTCATAGTTTCATGGTGATTCCACTGGAGTTATGAAGAACTCATATGCTACCATTCTTATTTCAAGGTATGCTTGCATAAATTTTTCAGGAGTTCATGGTTTCCCAAATCATTTTCCCAAGGATACATATTTTCTAAGGAATGGTCCAAAATTCAATGGAGAAGATTTGAGTTTAACTTTGAAGCATATATCATATTTCTGTGATTTTACCAAGCTTCTTAAAGTCAAACATGAGGATTATTGCATTATGTTGTTCTATGATTCATTTCAAGGGAAATGTAAATAGTGGATTGAAAGCTTTCCTGCCAAATCTATTAAGTCATTTGCAGACTTTTGGTTTATGTTTTTGGAGGAATGGATAGATAGATC
The DNA here is from genome assembly GCA_031772625.1 of Pinus tabuliformis. NCBI lineage: Eukaryota > Viridiplantae > Streptophyta > Pinopsida > Pinales > Pinaceae > Pinus > Pinus tabuliformis. Next base: position 539,684,162 of record CM062805.1, on the reverse strand, counting down.
AGATTTGGTGGCAAACTCTCCTTCAATTCAAGGTTTCAAACAATGGAATGATGATCATATTAATGAAGAAATAGATGAAAATTTTTCTTTGTCCTTGTCTTCTTATCTAAAATCATTTGAGTGCAAGATAAAAGATAAGATGAAAATTTTGGATGAAGTTGCTAAGAACATTGAGAAAGACATTGAAGGTTTACAAGGTAAAATTCAATCATATAGTCTTCATGATCATGATCATACTTTTCAAAATCTTTCTATGGCAGAATACAAAGAGAGGGTGTTGCTTCCTTTCTCTTTCGAGATTGAGGAAGAACACATTATTTTTGAAAATCAATTTGAGGAGCAGTTTGAGAGCACACAGCTGAAGCCTTATGCAGATGATCAAAGTATTGGTGAGTTGTCTAAAGTTGCAGAATATCACAAGAAACATCAAACTCACCATGTGTTTTTTGATCCTATAGCTGACTACATGGAAAAGATTTATTGTTCAGGCTTCCAGTTATATTTTCATCTTGAAGAACAGTTACAGCTCATGCTATTTCAGTATCTAGTTTATTTTTGTTTCAAGCACAGTCAAGAGATTCAAGTGTCAGATCAGATCGATGATTGGCTTTGTTGGAAGTTTCATGTTCCTTGAGCTACAAGTGGAGATTGCAGCTGATAGGGTAGGTAGATGCAAATAAGCTCAAGGTAGGTTGACTGAGCATCTATTTCAATAGGTACAGTTTGAATTCTTCTTGAAAAAAATCATTAAAGGCTTCAGGAGCAGATTGGGCAGAAGTTCAAAGTTTCATTCTAGAGAATGGATAGTGGCACTGGAGCTACAAGTTCTTAGTGTACCATAGGGGCACACTATCCCAAGTGGAGCCATTGTTATCACTTAAGAAATGATTTCTAAATTCGGAGCATCAGTTCTATTCCAAAGGATTGGTGTTAGTCTTGGTCTAGTCTTTCCATGGTTGCTTTAGTGTCTAAGATCTAGAAAAGAGTCTTGTTGGTATGGTCAAATAGGGTCAACACTCCATTATTACCCATCACTGGTCCCACATTACACATTATTTCCATGTGTTAAGCTTGTGTCAAGGTTTACATTTTACATTTTCTACTAAGTCATAATGTTAGATGGTGGTTAAGTCACTTTTATGGTTTTTAGAGTCTAAGTCATAGGGTTAGAGTCTCATTTCCATCATCAAATAAAGCTCAACAACCTTGTTTTACACTTTTTGGATCTCATATCATGTTTTGAAAGTCATGTGTTTAGCCATTTTGGAAAATTTTTGAAACTTGCTACGAATCCACATTTTCGTAGCGCAGATAGTGTAAAAAACCAGTTTTGCGCTACGAAATCACTGAACTAGGAGTTTTCGTAGCACGCTACGAAACCCCTGAAAAATCCTGTTTCAGCATAAAAAACTCTGTTTTCTGCTTTTACTAGTTAACTTCCAGAAGCTTTCCTGAGCAGCTGAGAACTCAATTTTGCAAACTGAAAGAGAAATTTCTTCCTAACATGCTGAAATGCAAAACCCTCTTTCTGTTTCTTCAAATTCGTTCTGAGGTGGGAGGAATTTATGGTTAAACTTGCGCTACGAAACTGCTGAAAGTCAAGCTTTGTCTTCTGGTTTTAGCAGTATTTTTAAAGATCGGTTTCTAGTCACAGGAAAAGGTATTTTGGAATTCTGAAGGAGGTTTCTCTTCATCAACTCTCCTGCTACAATAACCTATCTAACCTTCTTCATAAGTGTTTTGAGTTGGGAGATAATAAGCTTTATTTGATACCCTAATTTCAGAGAACGGATTTTTCCTGTTTGACATGTGTTTTTCAAGGACAGATTCTGGATAGCTGGAGAAGTGTTTTAAAACAAAAAGAGAGGATTTTGTTCTATATGGCATGGAATACAAAAACCTCCTTCATTTTCATAAGATATGTCATGAGTGAGAAGCTAAGGGCTCTGTCCCACGTGCCATTTTCAAGGATCCTAAGCCTAAAAACAAGGAAACATGTTCCCTAATTTCTAGGGTTTTTCATCAGCATTCAGATGAAAACGTGGGAGGCTTCATCAAATTCGACTTCATGAAGTTGCAGCTGTCAAAGAATGCATTTAAATGCTTAGATAAGGTTGTTGTAATCATAATAATGAGTTACACTCCTAGTTGTATTAGGTCTCTAGGACTGCTAGTTAGCTGTCAAATGCATTTAAAGGTTTGTTTTATGGTTAGAATAGGTGTCACTGATGGCAAATTCAAATTCTCTTGATGAGGGATGATGGAATCCTAATTGTAAATGATATATATATAACAAGAGGTCGAATTATCAAAAGGGGGGTTGGAGACTTTTTGGCTCAGCTGCTGCTCTATGTGCAGACTGTGTATATTTTTAACCTAATGCAGATTTCTACTTAGACAACTCAAGATTCATGAAGAGTTCTTGTATGTTCTTGTTTTGATGGCATCTTCCAATACTTACATTTTAGTGGTGTTTACTTATGATACTCAGAACTCATCAATGATGCTCTGACTTCCTTCATCGATAAACTAACTATGTTTCACTATTTTATATTTTCATTTCTGCACTTGAACTCTATAATGCCTTGACTTCCATGCTAGGTAGAATGTTTTGGCTTTACTACTCAGGATTCAAAGAGAGTTTTTAATGTCATATTGTCTCATGGCTTTCCTCTTTCACTTACTTGTAGTGGTATGAATACATGTTACTTAGAACTCATCAATGATGCTCTAACTTCCTTCATGTATTTATAAAATGTGTTTCCTTGCATTGTGTCTTTGTTTTGTTGATGCATAAAAACTCTCTATGCCCCGACTTCATGTTAGGCTAATATTGTTGTGGTACTGAAACATACTTTGACTCCATAGCCCAATGGTAGCCAACCTTCATCTTTAAACCTATAAACATATACAATCACAAACCATAGAGTTAGCCATCTATGCATATCTTTAATCAAAATCATTAACCCTTTGAGAGAGCCCTCTCAGGCTGAGGAGGCTAAGCCTTAGCTAAAAGATTGGTTTGAAATAGTTACACTGAGATAGTCTGATCAACAGCTTATCAGGGACCTATTTTGGTGATAACAACAAGATTAGAAACTTTTTGCTTCTGATTAGTGGTAGACGTGTTAGGAGAATTTTTGCTTCTGGTAGTTACTGGTGTTTCTTGTGCCTCTTCTTTAGTTGGGAGAATAAAATCCCACATCCCATTTAATTCAATTTCTTCTTTTGTTTCAACCTCTTCTTTGTTTGGTGAATATTCTGCTAATTCTTGGTCAGATTCAACATTTGAAATGGTGTTGGGAGGTTGTGATGCAGAAGAGGAGTTCTTTTTGAATGATTGGAAATGTCTGCGGCCTGTTTTTTAATTTCTACCATTTCATTTGACATTGTTTTTAACACTTTCTGAAGGCCTTCTAGATCAAAAGGGTCCTTTGAAGTTTTCTTTTTAGAGTCATCTTTAAACGTTACTTTCTTGGTCTTCCTCTCATATGTTTGTGATCTTTTTTCTAAAGCTAAGATTCTTCTTTCTAAAGAAAGGGCTTCTTTCATGTTTCCTACAAGGGTAGCCTTATTGGCCCTATCTATAAATATTGCAATATTAGAAGGAAGAGATGATATATACCATTCTATTTGTCCATATACAACAGGTTTAGAGGCAGCTAGGATTTTTTTTAGCAATTTGTTAAATCTGGAGTTGAAATCTTTGATCTTTTTATCTGTATTAGCTTTTAAATTAGAAAGATCATTGATCAAGGATGCTACAGTTCTGTCATCACCAAATTTTGCAAGAAATACTTCTTGAAAAGTATCTCAGTCTCTAATTGAACCCGTTGGAAGGGAAAAATACCAAGATCCAATAGATCCTTGGAAGGTATAAGGAAACGGTCTGATTACAACATCTTCATGTGTAACCCAATTGAGATTCATGGCTAACATAAAATTGTTTAGATGTTCTTCGGCCAGGAGAGCATCATCAGGGTTATACTTAGACAACCATTTTTCTAGATTTGCTGGGAGTGCATTTGGATTTGAAACAAGGACAACACCAGGACTCGTCCAAGGTTGAGTAGGTTGATTGGCCATAACTTGAGTTGAGGACTGAGAAAATGGGAAGGTCGGTCCAGAAGTAGGTATAGATGGCGAAGAAATTACTATTGGGTTAGTACCGATAATTGTAGTACTAACAGGGGACGTGGATATTTGAGAAGTAGTGGATTGAGTAGAAGTGGATGAAGGAATAGATAGGTGGAAAGGTGAAGTGATATTGCTAGTATTTGATTCAGAGGCTGATGAAGTGACTTTCCAAAATCGTAGAGGGATAGGGAAATAAAAAGGAGTGACCCCAAGTTTCTCACTTTGCAGTCTGGTCAATACACCAGTTTGTTGTAATAAGGAGGTAACGATTTATTTAGATAATTCAGGTCTCTCTGGTTTCTCAGTAGAAATGGATATCTGTTCCAGTTTTTGTATCAAAGAATGAGCTTTGGGAGATTCAAGAATATAATCTGGAGATGGTGGTTGCCTTACTACTTCAGGAGACGAGGGAGATGTTTCTACAACTTCAGATTCCTGGTCAGGGGATTTTGAACGAGATTTAGAAGGTATAGAAGTGGTGGAGGGGTTTTGACTCTTGTGAATGCTTTCCGAATGATCTTTAGGTTTATATGCCATTCACAGATGAATTCCCTCCTTTTAGCACCAAAATGTTGCGGCTTCATAATTCTGCTGCTGAAACATGGGGGATAACCACCCAGTCTGGACCTTAAGACAACTCCTTTTCCATTTAAAGTGGTGGCTCCGACTAGGGATAATGGGACCAGTTTCCCAATGTGGGTTTTAAGATGAGAGTGGGTGGTTCATGAGTGTTTTTACAATAGAATAATGATAATCTAAGTGACTTATTCTATGGTTCAATTTCTCTAACTTAACTTATTCTAATATAAAGCCGGGTGTTCTTGCATGGCATACGATCTACAAAGATAACCTTTTAACACGTGATAATAAAGTTTGAACACAATTAAATGGAGATGATAACGTAAAAGATAATTCCTTTGACTAAATAGTTAGTCAAAGGAATTTATAATTTATATTGCATGTCTAATGAGTTATATATGAAAATCAAAACCTCAGTTATGGAATCAATATAGAAGTGAAATTAATGCTTCACAGAAACAATAAATCTCACATATAATTCATGAAAAGAAAGCTTTTCCACTAATTAAATGTAAACATAATTATGCATACACGATAATAGTACCAGATGTATGAAGTCCTGCTCATTTGACAAATGACATAAACCAAATTCTTCCTTCAAATCAAATTGTCTCCCAAGAATACATAAGTGCATCAACAAAGGAAAGTAGTCTGATATCTAAAAGAAAAGATCATGTTCCATCATTTCACCAAAGCATTCACAAACTTACAATAGTGCATTCTTTGCAAATGTTTTTGATAAAATTCTGGACCCTTCTCTAAATGCATGAGAAGGGTATAAATACTATTCTAACTAAGTATGCAAAAATAGATTATACAAAATTTGAGGAGGTTTCAAACAACCTTCCTCCTACATAGGTAACTAACTCCAAAAATAAATAGAGATCTGTTGGAAATACTGAGGGGGGGTGAATCAGTATTTTTTGTTGTTGTTTTTGTTCTTGTTGTTACCAAAAGCACGTGCGCGCACACACACACACACACACACACACATATATATATATATATATATATATATATGAAACACAAAAACATATAGCTGGAATTAATGATTTTATTAACACAAAAACAATGCAATGAAATAAATACAATCTCTCTCTCTCTCTCTCTCTCTCTCTCTCTCTCTCTCTCTCTCTATATATATATATATATATATATATATATATATATAACTGGTTGCAATTAGTTGCCAAGCTCCAACTTGGACTTCAGTGAGGCTCCAACCTCCAGAGCACCAACTCTGTCTTGCAATAGTTCTACACTTAGGAGCACCAACTCCCAAGGATTTCAATCCTGTTTAGTTCAAAGGCTCCAACCTCTTGGGCTCCAACCCAAACCTGGTATCAACTGTTTTGCTGCAGTTTTCTGCACCCAACACTGCTGAGCTTCTGCCTTTCTCCAGTTCTCTTGCTTCTCTGGTCTCTCCTGCCTCTTACCTATTCTTCGACTTCCTCTCTTACAGATTATGCATTCATCAACTGTACTTCACCTTGTTTTTTTGTTTTTATGTGTTTCATACACCTCTGACTGATCGTTTCCACTTTCCACTGCCTCTTTGGCTTCCTCCTACATCGCTGTAGATTCCTATGCCTCACATGATCTTTCGGCTTCCCTCCGCAACCATTGTGGCTTCCTCTGAGCTGTTCGAGTTCACTGATACTCCATGGACACGTAACTTCATAAGAGAAGTCCAAGGAAAAATTAGAGAAATCATTGTAACGTGTTACACCATAAAAACGTTTCATTTTCCAATCATTATGGACATACACAAGGCTTTTTCAGTTTAATGGAGATGTCGTGTCCCAATCACAATCACACTCACCATAAATCACCCCATTTAACTGATGTTTAGCCTCTTGAACCAGGGGAACAACTATCGTAAGCCTTTCGGCCTAAAGAACCCCGCGTAAGCAATATATACAAATACATAGGAATTATGATCAAACATAGGCAAAAAACTAAAGGGCGAAATTCAAAAAATATTACACCACAACTATTCCTGTATCAGGTCCAGTCTTTATCGCAATCGGGGCTCAAGACTTCCGAGGGCCCTTTATTAAGTCATGCCCTATTGCATAGCCGATGGTTGATGGCTGATTCCCCTGCTCCGATGGACTGGATGCGATATGGTATTAAACCATAGTTAATATGCTCGTCGGGTCTGCAGCCTTATCGCAATCAACGCTTTCATGTGGCAAGGATTTACGACTTGCGATATAGCGATGGACGTGATCTTTCAACAGGCGCGATATAATAGGACCATCGGGTCCACAATTGTATATTGCAATCGATGATTTTAATGTGGCAGGGCCTTAACCACTTGCAATACATAATCCAGACGCAGCGGACGCGATATTAAATTGCAACGTATTGCAATGGTCCCATAGGTCTGTGCATATATTATAACAATCAGAGGGTTTCGGGGGTGACAACCCTTTTGAACTTTGTGATATATATATTGCTCTGCTATTTATATACATATTGCTCCACATTTTCACTTTGTTTATATATATATTGCTCCACTTATGCTCCGCTTATGCACCTTACTCTTGGCATATGCGATAGCTCTACTCCTCCGATAGAGTATTCGCCATAGTATATTTGCTGGGATTCCGCGCCGATAGTGTATTTGCCTTATAACTCAGTCTTTCTACCTTCGATAGTGTAAACGCAATATACCTGAGTCTTCCTTCCTCCGATAGTGTATATGCCATATATGCATAGTTTTTGGCCGCCGATAGTGTTAGAGCATATATATATGGGTTTTTGGCCTCCATTTGCATTAAATGCATATATATATGGTTTTCTCCTCCGATAGTGTAAAAGCGCACATATATATAATATATGCTCCTCCGCCTGTGTTTGCGTGCATATACCTCTTTTGTGGCCCGATAGTTCCCAATAATATAAATGCACCCATTGCTCCTCTAATGGCTCTGTCTGCTTCCTTATAGCTCTACTTGTTCCTCTGTTGCTCCAATGGCTGTCTATGTCCTTTGTTTTCTCTATTTGCTCCTGTACTTTGTTCCTTATGCCTCTATTTTGCTCCTCTTGGCTCCGTGTTCTCCTCGAATATTGCCATATTGAAATCAATGACAATCTGTGTCCAAAAATCTCCCCCTTTGTTATTGATGGCAATATTCTTCTACTCTCCCCCTTTGTCATCAATGGCAAAGGAATGCATACGGACTCCCCCTGTCAAACTGCTCCCTCTGTCCTGCTGCATCTTGATGAATGAACTTGAGTGATGGTAAAGAGATAACCTCCATCTTTTGACGCAGATGTTCGAATGCTTCTCGAGGAAAGGTTTTGTGAAAATATCAGCTATCTGCTCCTTAGTATTGATATATTCCAGGACGATGTTTTGTTCAGCTACGTGCTCACGGAGGAAATGATACTTGATTGGTATGTGTTTGGTCCTTGAGTGCATCACTGGATTTTTTCTGAGACTGATAGAACTTGTGTTGTCACAATAGACAGTAATCGGTTGATCTGTACATATGTTGACATATTTGAGAGCTTCCTTCATCCATAGTATCTGAGTACAATAGTTTGCTGCAGCAATATACTCAGCTTCGGCCGTGGATAATGATATGGATGACTGTTTTTTGCTGAGCCAGGATACTAAACAGTCTCCTAGGAAGAACACATTTCCACTAGTACTTTTCCGATCATCTATACTTCCAGCCCAATCAGCATCGGTGTATGTAGTTACAGTCAGTGTTGAGCTCCTTGGGTGCCAAAGATCGAAATCAGGAGTTCCTTTCAGATATCTGAGAATTCTTTTTACAGCTAATAAATGGGATTGTTTGGGAGCTGATTGAAACATTCCCACCATTCCTACTACCTGCATCATGTCTGGTCTTGTAGCTGTTAGGGATAGAAGGGCTCCAATTATTTACCTGTAATGAGTTGCATCTACTGGAGGGGAGTCATCATCTTTGCTCAATTTGTAGTTTGTGGTCATAGGTGTGCTCATGGGTGCATAGTTCTCCATTCCATATTCTTTGAGCATGTCTTTTAGATATTTGGTTTGAGATATACACAATCCTGCTCTGGTTTGAGATACTTGAAGTCCAAGGAAGTGAGACAACTCTCCTATCATTGACATCTCAAACTCTTTTTACATGTTTTGAGAAGATTCATGGCTCATTTCATCATTATTGCTGGCAAAATTCAGATCATCGACATAAACAAGAGTAACTAGTAACTTACCTTCATCTGTCTTTATGTATAGATTACTTCCAACCACTCCCTTTTGAAGCCTTGTTATTGTAGATAGTGATCCAATCTTGCATACCAAACTCTAGGAGCTTGTTTCAACCCATATAAATCCCTTTTCAAATTACATACTAAGTCCTTTCCTTCTGTTAGATCAAACCCTTCTGGCTGCTCCATGTAGACTTCTTCCTTGAGTTCCCCATTTAGAAATGCTGATTTCACATCCATTTGATAGATTTTGAATCCTTTTGAGCAAGCAAATGCCAAGAACATCTTGATAGCTTCCATATGAGCTACTGGTGCAAATGTCTCTTCAAAGTCAATTCCTTCAATTTGTGAATAGCCTTTGCAGACAAGCCTTGCCTTGTTTCTGATAACCTTTCCTTCCTAATTCATTTTATTTTTGAACACCCATTTGGTTCCTATTATGTTTTTTTCCTTTGGATGAGGTACCAGCTCCCATGTCTTGTTCTTCTCATTTTGGGACATTTCTCCTTCCATGGCTTTTAGCCAATGAGGATCCTTACTTGCTTTTGCAAATGTTTCTGGTTCTATCATAGATAGTAGAGCAATAACATTTCTCTTTGGTGTAACGGTCACCCTTCTTCAGGTTTGCATCCCTTCATCTCTGTTGCCAATATTATGCTCTTCTGGATGATATTTTTGGATAAACTTCATCTTTGAAGGCGTATGAGGTGGTTTTTTATCCTCTTCTTCTTCCTCATCTATTTCTTCTTCTTCAGGTTCTTATTCTTTAGGTTCTTCTTCAATGAGAAGATCATCTTCATGTTTTTCAATTTCTTTTTCTAGAAGGTCTTCATCAACCTTTAAATCAATGCTTTCCACTATTTTCTTCAGTCGAAAATTGTAGCACTTGTAAGCCTTACTCTGTGTAGAGTATCTATGAAATATCCCTTCATCAACCTGAGAATCAAACTTTCCTGGTGAGCCATCCTTGATTTTTATGAAGCACTTGCTTCCAAAGATCTTGAAGTACTTCACTGAGGCAGGTCTTCCTTCGATAACTCATAAGGAGTTTTTTCACAGTTTGGTCTTCATTGAGTTCGATTCAATGTATAGATAGCTGTCCCTACTGCTTCTCTCCAAAATTTTGGCTGCAAGTTTGCTACTAATAAGATTGTTCTTGCCATTTCTTGGACTATTCGGTTTCTTCTTTCAACTACTCCATTTTGCTGAGGTGTTCTGGCAGCAGAGAATTACCTTTTAATTCCATGAATATTACAGAACTCACTAAACTTGTTTGATGTGAATTCTCCCCCTCTGTTTGTTCTGAGGCATTTAATTTTTGAATCTGTTTCATTTTCTACAAGGGCTTTTAGATTCTTAAAACAATCAAAAGTTTCAGATTTATACTTTATAAAATAAATCCACATCATTCTAGTATAGTCGTAAACAAATAACACAAAGTACCTTTCTCCTTGGAGTGCCTGATTTCTAGTTGGTCCACACAAATCAGCGTGGATGATCTCCAAGGGCTTTGATGTAGAGAGCTCCTTTGTCTTGTCGCTAGTTCTGGTTTGCTTTCCGTGTTGACATGGACCACATACTCCTTGATTTGTTTTGAACAGCCTTGGGATGTCTTGTACAACTCTAATCTTGCTGATATTGATCAGATTTTCGAAACTTATATGTCCAAGTCACTTGTGCCACAACCAACATTCATCTGTCTGACTCAATTAGCATTTATTCTCTTGAATCTTGTTCAGAATGTAAATGTTGTTTGGTGTTCTAACCCCTTTCGCCACAAGTTACCCTGAAGAAGAGTTCCTTATTCCATAGTCTTTGGTGTTGAGGATAACCTTATATCCTTGATCACAGTTTGGCTGACACTCAAGAGATTGTGTTTGAGCCCGTCTACTAGCAGAGCATCTTGAGCTTTTCCTTTTCCATTAATTAGAGTAACAATTCCTTTTCCTGCAATTCTGCCAGGTCCACTTCCAAAGGACACATTCCATTCCTTTTTGATTAATGAGACAAACTTACTTTTGTCTCTGTCATGTGTCTGGAGCACCCACTATCCACAAACCAATGATTTCCATTATTTTGAGCATATAGAGCCAGGCCGCATTTATCCATGTTGGAATTCTTACTACTCGTCTTTCTTCCTTTGAGTGGGCAGTTTTGTTCATAGTGTCCATTATTGTAGTAGAATGAGCATATTAGATCAAATTTGGTCAAGGGATCAAATGAATTGAAGGTTTTGATTTGTCCCTTCCTTTTGGGGGCATATGAATTGATTATTTGGTCCTTTAGCTTTGGTGTTTCACTTCTACGTGCCATGCAATGTCTAGCTTGATGACTGAAGTTTTTATAGTGAAAATAATGTCCAAGAAAGATGGTTTTGTACCTATTGAAGCAACCACAATTTGAGTCGATTTCCTTCCTGGGAATTATTCCTTGCTTCATTCTTTGGATTTGAGATGGGCCCTTGGTTGAGTACAGGTTTGTATTTGCTACAGAATCCATGATTCGACTCCACATTCTTCTTTGGAGTAATTCTCTCTTCATTCTTTGGATCTAGGATGCGCTTTTGATAACATACGTTTTCCTCTTTTGGATTGCAGGAAAGTGCATCGGCATAGCTTTTCACACTATTCTTAGTGCTTGAGGATTCTCCTTTGGAACCTGTTCCAGACTTGTCATGTTGAGGTTTTTGATTTTTTAGAATAGTCTCAAGTATTTGAGAGCTTTTACAACCCTTTTTAATTTGCTCCAACTCCTTTATCAGAGACACTATTTCGGCCTCACGTTCTTCGCAAGTCTCTTCTTTTTCTTTTAGCTTTGCTTCCAAGAGATCTTCTCTCCTTCTTGTTTCCTCGTTTTCCACTTTGAGAGAAATGATTTTATTCCGTAGTTTCTCATTTTCTTCAATGGCACTTATTAACAATTCATCTACATTTCCTTCCAGCCCTGAGTCATCATCATTTGTGAATGCCATGAATAATGTTTCTTGGCTTTCATCATGGTCACTTTCCTCATCTGATTTCTTTTTGATGACCATAAACTCATACTCATCAGACTCATCTTGCTTAGAGAAGAAGTTCTTCTTATTGAACCCTTTCTTTTTGTGTGCTATTCTTTTAGAATTTCCTTCATCATCACTATCATGTTTATGAGGGAATTTTGCTGCATAATGACCTATTTTTCCACACTTAAAACAAATAAGAGGGTACTTGCCTTTAAGATTAGATCCTTTCTTCAGCTTTCATACAAATTGAGCCAATTCGGATTCCACATCAGACTCATCACTACAGTCATTCCTTTCTTTCCCCTTCTTTGACTTTGAAGCCTTGAATGCTGCATCTTTGGAGCTTGGACCACCTTTCCTCATCTCATAGGTAGTGAGGATTCCATGGAGTTCATCCATCTTGAGGGTATCTAGATCCTTTGCTTCTTCTATGGCGCTTATTTTGGAGTCAAATTTGTCTAGAAGAGATCTTAATACCTTTTGAACAATGGTACTTTCTTCAATTTTTTCATCCAATCCTTTAAGGGAGTTGACCACTTTAGCTACTCGGAGTAGGTATGCTACACTATCGTCTTCATCTTCCATCCTCAGACTTTCAAATTGTCTTCTGTGAGTTTGAAGCTTTGCCTTCTTGAATTTTGAGTCTCCATCGTATAAGCCAACTAGCTTCTCCCACATTTCTTTGGCAGAGGTACAGTGCATGACTTTTGTAAACTCGAAATCAGTGATTCCACTAGTGATGGAGTTCAAGGCCTTTGCATTTGCGATGTAGGCTTTCCTCTCGTCTAGATCTGTTGGAAGAGTGGTAGTCATTTGGTATTCATTTTGAACAAAATGCCAGACTTCAGGTCCAAGGGACATTAAGTAGTAGGTCATTCTTTTTTTCCAGAAACCAAAGTTAGTGCCATCGAACAGAGGAGGTCTTCCTGATGCTTCGTGATTTCTCATCATGGCTACGGATCCTTCTTCAAGCTATTAGGCTAGTATGAAGAAGCCTGCTCTGATACCAATTGTTGGAAATATTGAGAGGGGGGGTGAATCAATATTTTTTATTTTTGTTTTTGTTTTTCTTGTTGTTACCAAAAGCGCGCGCGCGCGCACACACACACACACACACACACACACACACACACACACACACACACACACACACACACACATATATGAAACACAAAAACAGATAGCTGGAATTAATGCTTTTATTAACACAAAAACAATGCAATGAAATAAATACAATATATATATATATATATATATATATATATATAGATATATAACTAGTTGCAATTAGTTGCCAAGCTCCAACTTGGACTTCAGTGAGGCTCCAACCTCCAGAGCACCAACTCTATCTTGCAATAGTTCTGCACTTAGGAGCACCAACTCCCAAGGATTTCAATCCTGTTTAGTTTAGAGGCTCCAACCTCTTGGGCTCCAACCCAAACCTGGTATCAACTGTTTTGCTGCAGTTTTCTGCACCCAACACTACTGAGCTTCTTCCTTTCTCCAGTTCTCCTGCTTCTCTGGTCTCTCTTGCCTCTTACCTATTCTTCGACTTCCTCTCTTACAGATATGCATTCATCAACTGTACTTCACCTTGTTTTTCTGTTTCTATGTGTTTCTTACACCTCTGACTGATCGTTTCCACTTTCCACTGCCAGTTTGGATTCCTCCTACATCTCTCTAGATTCCTCTGCCTCACTTTATCTTTCGGATTCCCTCTGCAATCATTGTGGCTTGCTCTAAGTTATTCTAGTTCATTGATACTCCATGGACACATAACTTCATAAGAGAAGTCCAAGGAAAAATCAGAGAAATCATTGTAATGCGTTACACTGTAACAACGTTTCATTTTCCAATCATTATGGACATACACAAGGTTTTTTCAGTTTAACGGAGATGTCGTGTCCCAATCGCAATCACACTCGCCATAAATCACCCCATTTAACTGACGTTCAGCCTCTTGAACCATCGGAACAACTATTGTAAGCCTTTCGCCCTAAAACACCCCACGCAAGCAATATATACAAATACACAAGAATCACGATCGAATACAGGAAAAAAAACTAAAGGGCAGACTTCAAAAAATATTACACCGCAACTATTCCTATATTAGATCCGGTATTTATTGCAATCAGGGCTCAAGACTGCTGGGGGTCCTTTATTAAGTCATGCCCTATTGCATAGCCGATGGCCGATGGCTGATTCCCTTGCTCTGATGGATTGGATGTGATATGGTATTAAACCATAGTTAATATTCCCGTCGGGTCCGCAGCCTTATCGTAATCAGCGCTTTCATGTGGCAAGGCTTTACGGCTTGCGATATAGTGATGGACGCAATATTTCAATAGGCGCGATATAATAGGACGATCGAGTCTGCAATTGTATATCACAATCGGCAGTTTTAATGTGGCAGGGCCTTAACCACTTGCAATACATAATCCCGACGCAGCGGACGCGATATTAAATTGCAACTTATTGCATTGGTCCCATGGGTCTGCGCATATATTATCGCAATCAGAGGGTTTCAGGGGTGACAACCCTTTTGAACTTTGCGCTATATATATTGCTTTGTTGTTTATATATATATTGCTCCACTGTTTTCACTTTGTTTATATATATATATATATATATATATATATATATATATATATATATATATATATATATATATATATGTATATATATATATGTATATATATATATATATATATATATATATATATATATATGTATATATATATATATATATATATATATATATATATATATATATATATATATATATATATATATATATATATATATATATATATACATATATATATATATATATATATATATATATATATATATATATATATATATATATATATTGCTCCGCTTATGCACCTTACTCTTGGCATATGCGATAGCTCTACTCCTCCGATAGAGTATTTGCCATAGTATATTTGCCGGGATTCCGCGCCGATAGTGTATTTGCCTTATAACTCAGTCTTTCTGCCTCCGATAGTGTAAACGCCATATACCTGAGTCTTCCTTCCTTCGATAGTGTATATGCCATATTTGCATTTTTTTTGGCCGCTGATAGTGTTAAAGCATATATATATGGGTTTTTGGCCTCCGTTTGCTTTAAATGCATATATATATGGTTTTCTCCTCCGATAGTGTAAAAGTACACATATATATAATATATGCTCCTCCGCCTGTGTTTGCATGCATATACCTCTTTTGTGGCCCGATAGCTCCCGATAATATAAAGGCACCCATTTCTCCTCTAATGGCTTTGTCTGCTTCGTTATAGCTCTGCTTGTTCCTCTGTTGCTCTGATGGCTGTCTGCGTCCTCTGTTTGCTATGTTTGCTCCTATACTTTGTTCCTCATGCCTCTGTTATGCTCCTCTTGGCTCTGTCTGCTCCTCAAATATTGACATATTGACATCAATGAAAATATGTGTCCAACAAGATCAACTAAAGAGAACTAAGAAGATGACTTGATATCTGCTAGCCTGTCCTTTAAATCACAAATATCGATCATCGGTTGAATTTGAGGAGGTGGCCCGAAATGAGATTTGAGCTGTCCTGTAAAGATTGCACTGGAAAGAGGTGGAAACATCCTTTGAGTCACATGGAGGGAATAGTTGAGGGTCATGATCTAGCTATGTGGCTTGACTAGATACTACCAATACGACTCCCAATCCGTCGTAGTCAGTTTCGTAATCACATCTCTTTATTTCCCCGCTTTTTCTTGCCAGCCTTTACTCAAAGTAGTTAAGTCAGGAATTTCTTTCGAATTACCCTCCTTCATGAGATTGGTAGTGAACATGGTATGACTTACTACCTTAATGATGTTCTTT
Organism: Pinus tabuliformis; assembly: GCA_031772625.1. Classification (NCBI taxonomy): domain Eukaryota; kingdom Viridiplantae; phylum Streptophyta; class Pinopsida; order Pinales; family Pinaceae; genus Pinus; species Pinus tabuliformis. Next base: position 539,668,384 of record CM062805.1, on the reverse strand, counting down.
GATACTCCAGCTGCCCTCGCGACTGCCAGTTCGGCCTGTTTTATCCTAGAATCCCAATTAGTGAAGAGAATGTCTTTATGAGTTTCCTCAATCTCGGGTAGATTGGCCTTATTTCCCTCTTCTGATTCCCGCCACTCAATGAATTCAAAGATTTTGGTGTTTAAATCATTAAACTCTGTTCTCTGGTCAATGGCTTTGTCTGTGAGCTAGTCGCTGGTAATCAAGTAGGGAGTGATGTGTGATAGCTTCTGGCAGAAATACTCTTGCTGCTTGACTAGAAGAGAATTTAGTTCGAGAGCCTCTTTGATGAACTCCTCAGTAGTAGGAACATCCTTGTACCTGTCCAAGGATTGTTGTAATTCCTGGAGCTGCATGTTTTTGGCCGATAAGATGGCTTCATGGCTTATTTTCAAGACTTTCGTGTCTTGATACATGTTAGAAAAAATATTATATATGATAGAGAAATGAAAGACATATAATATGCGGAAAAACACAAACACACAAAACCAGAGAGACACAAATATACGTGGTTCACCTAGTTTGGGCTACATCCACCCCGAACAACCAGTGCTTCCTTTCTATTATCCAGCAAAATGAAGAGACACAACCTACAACATATCCGCTGTAATATCCTTTGTTTTCTCTCATAGTCTCACCTCTCTGTTTCTCGCTCTGAGAATACACATATATTCCACAACCTCAATACAATACCCTCATACAAAGAGAGGGGTTGCCTTCTAGGGAAAAAACCCTAAACTAAATATAAATTCTACCGTCAGATCATTTGACTAATGAACGGCCCAGATTGACTAGAAATTGCTATAATTTTACAAGGTAATTTTACATCTGTTTTTAGCTTCGGGGGCGCTACCACCGAAACCCCCTCCGAGGGACCGCTGGCCCTTGGACCCCCCAACTGGGGGGGATGCCCCCCCCTGAACCCTCGCGGGGGGAACAAGTCCCCCTCGCACCCCCCCGCATGGAAGGGTGTGCAGTCTTCCTGGGGTATACATCCGGCTGAAACAAAGACCTCTAAATTAGGATGATAATCATGCTCCACACCCAACACTTCAATTGTGCGAGCTGCTCGGCTACCTACTTGTTTGCGCTGTATTTTTCTTTCTCGAGCTCTTGTTCGAGCTACAAAATTCTTTCCTCCCTTTCCTTTAGCAGAGTATACACCTCAGTAGCCTTTTCCATAGTGGCTGACATGTATTCTCCTGTGAAGTATGACATTCTAGTCAAGTTTTCAGCCGGATTGAAAGGAATGTCCTTCCAGACAACGTCCATTGGCTCATCTCCAGGTGAGAATTCAGGTGCATCTGCCCTTCTCCTTTTCCTTTGCCTTTGGACTATAGCCTTATGGAGAGGGCTATAGAATACATCAAGTGGAGGTATCTTTGTCACTTTCAGAACAATTTCTAACGTGGGCAAAGCAGGGATGATTTTAGCATGTTGGGATGTTGTTGCTTCTTGATCCATAGGTGTAGACTGTTTGCTGACAAACTTGGGATCTGCATCTTGATGAATTTTCAAAGGAGTCTTGAATTCCTCTGTTTCTTGAGTATTTGGTGCTTTGGGGGTGTCTTTCATTTCTGATTGAATTGATCCCATTCCTGCTCCAAACTAGTGCCTTGGGGTTCTGAACTTGTCTCTGTGGCTGGAGTGGCCATTACCTATTTTTTGGCTGGCTTCCTGCTGGACTCATCAATATTGTTTGCATCCTGGACTTTCCCTATGTATGTTGTATTCTCAGTGTTTACCTAAGAGTCCTTTTGAGAGCTAGGGTTGCACTATTGACAGTGTTACTTTGGGTAGGCTTATCCTCGGGCTTTAATAGATGCATTGGAATGACCCGAAGCCTCTCATTCCTGAATTCCTGAAATCTTTGAAAATATTCAGGTTTCAGGTTATCCTTTGCCCATTCAAGTGCTTTCTCGAAAGAAACTGTTGACTGTAACAAATCCTCAAAGTAATTATCTCCATGATTGTATGCCTTGAGCTTTAGTCCTGTAGTGACATTGTATGCCACTTTGTTTGGATCGAATTGCCTTGTAGGCAATGTATGAAGCTTGAGGGCTTCCATTTGTGCTGATTCCTTAGTAGCATGAACAAAATTAGCTAAAGTAAAAGAGCCGCATTTGATAGGGAAAGTAGGCCATAATGACTTCTTGCCATCTTTAAGAAATTTAGTCAAGCCCTTTCCCACAGTCTAGTAGACAATCTCCCTTGCTAATGGCTGATCAGAAACATATAAAGGAAGGACGTGTAGATAAACAGTGCTACCAAAAACCCTATTGTAGGTGAACCATTCCTCAAAGAAATACTTGCCTACAACAAGCAGGTCTGTTGCAGCTTCTTGGGAAAACCTAGGGGCTTTCTTATTGAAAATCATTTGGTGTAGGGGCAACATGATAGAATGAAATATCTTGTAGAAGTGAGGTATGTAATGCGATTCCCATATTTGTTTATTACTGAGATGGATTGGGTAAGGATCTTGTATGGTCCATTTCCAACCCATGGTTGGAAATGTCGTGCAAAAACAGATAGCATCCATAATATAAGCACAGAAATAGAAGGGAGGGAGGTTATCTGGAGATGAGGATTTCTTTTGTCGATATTCAATAATGGAGCTGACTAAGTTGTCAGATAGGATAGAAGGCCAATTCATGACATAGGAATTAACACAAGAATCAATCAAGGGAATACATTCTATTGAAAACTTAGTGTTATTTGGCAGTCCATACATTCTACATAACATTGCTGCTGCATAATTGTAGGGGTTTGCCAAAGAGGCTATTGTATACATAACTGATTTGTCATACTTGAATTTGTTGTCTAACATTCTCCAAGTCTGAATTAACTTGAAGGGATCTGGATTATTTTTTGCGAAGTTATCCACAAATGTGCTGTCATAGATTTCCTGCGGGTCAGGTATGTGATACATGGCCTTCAAGTCTTCTGCCCTGAACAATCCTACGAGCTCCATTCTTGAATTCTTGAACCACCTATCTTCAATAATAAGGTTTTCAACCAGCCATCTAATCATGTTTGTGTAGGAAAGGATTTTGGCTCTTCCTCCTATCTTATGAAGGAAAGAACAGGAGGCATTCCTGCATTGAGGTCCTAAAGGCTTTGTCAATCCAATTGTTGCTCTCGTAACAGTAATTTTAGGACGCTCGTCCTCCATTCTGTTGTAAATTACTTCCCAAGCTGTTGCGCCTCTAGCTACATCACAGAGTGTATCAACAAAGATAGGAGCCATCTCTATATCCTTTGTCTCAACAATGGTCTTCTTAGTTTGCTTCTGCATAACCTTTCTTAAGGACCTGTCTTTTGTCGCTTGCCTGAAACAGACAAGATATATCAATGCAGATGATATCAAGTAATTAAGATTGAAATCCTCTGTGAAATGACCTTGGATTGTGAGAAAGGTTTTTATGAGATATTCGATTATAACTACCCATAACTTGGAGAATGATTATCCTCCCTTGGGCCGCTAAACATTTAATAACTTGTCAACTTGTTTGTTCTTATTATTTAAAATGTAATTATTCCGCACGCTTTACCTCCTTAATCACAGATCGTGGTCTTTAAATGGGTACCGTGTAATGCTCGAAATGTGATTGCGAAATTTGCAATATCGCATTTTGCAAATAGTTAACATTTTTCCTAAGGCATGTTCAATTTTTTTGCAAATTGCGAAATGCGATTGCGCAGTGACAAGATGAGGTTATCGCAGCGGGAGACCTTTTCGCATATCGCAATTTCATAAAGGATTTATAAAATAGTGATGTGAAAAAGCGCGATATGCGATTTGTGATATAAGTTTCCTCCTTAGCTCATTTTGCAAGGTTTTGCTAAGTTTTTCTTTAGAGTTAGGCATTATTGTCCTAGGCTTAAAAATTTAAAAAGGGTCCCCATTTATAACTCAAATGCTAGCTATTGTTAGATAAAAATGGGGGGTTGTTTCGTAGTACAACAGGGCTATGGCGAGTTGAGCTATGGAGAGATATGTTCTAGCTGTGTTGGACATAGGGGATGATTTCATCCCATGTGCATGGATGGTTCGAGTTGTATATGCAGAAAATGTGCACGATCATCCTGTTGAAAACAGCTGTTTGGCCGTCAGTTTGGGGGTGGAAGGTCATGGACTTAGTGAGCTTGGTATTCGGCATTGTCCAGAGGATTGATCAAAATGTACTCAGAAACCTATTGTCCTGATCTGAGATAATAGACTGTGGGATTCAAAAGTGTACCCACAATCGATCAAAGAAGAGCTTAGCAATGGCTTATGCTGTGATACTATTTCTAGAATGGCCATCTTAGAGAATCTATTGACGACCACGAAAACATAGTCATTGCCATGCTTAGTAGAAGAAAGGCCTAACATGTAATCCATGGAGATGGATTCCCAAGTCTGACTAGGAGTGGGAAGAGGAATATACAAACCTTTCTTCTTGATTGTCGGTTTGGTAATGGCGCAACTATTGTAGTATCTCATGTACTTCCCAACATCCTGTTGTAGGTTCGTCCAAAAAAAATACTTCTGCAACACAACCACTATTTTCTCTACTCCAAAATGTCCAGTGACCCAATTGTAGTGTGCTTCCAAATCATCTTGGCATGCTCACTTGAAGGAACAAAAAGGTGTCCTAGGTGGCATAACAATTCACCTTGGAGGTGAAAATTTGGAACTTGCTTACCTTCTAGGAGCATCTGGTAGGTGTTTCCAAATTCTAGATCGCTCTTGTAAATATGTGGCCACCTCGAAGTCTCGTGTCCACAAGAGTCGAGAACAGTGGTTAGCGCGATAACTAGTGGTCGCATGATATAGTCTACAACATTATTGGTTCTTCCCTTCTTGTATTTGATGTTCAAATGGAACTTTTGCAGATATGTGGACCATTTCTGATGGCGATTGTTCTACAACTTTCCTTCTATCTATATGAAATGCAGGGGTCGGTGGTTTGTGTGGATGACCATTTCCTTCCCAAAAATGTTATGCTTCCATTGTCAGCATGCCTACACAATGGAATACATATCTTTGTCATAAGTGGGATAATTTCAAATTGTATCTGAAAGTGTCTCATTGTGATATGCCTCCAGATGCCCCTGCTGAGTAAGCACTACACTAATAACATAGTCAGAGGCTTATGTCTCAATTTTAAATGGTTGTTGTAGGTTTGGTAATGTGAGCATTGGTGCAGAGAAGAGGCAATGCTTCAACTCGACAAACAATTTTTGTTGAGATTCAGATGAAAAGAACATTTATTTTGATCTGCCTTGGTGAATTAACTCAAGGGAAAAGTGATATGAGAGAAACCCAACATGAACTTGCGATAGAAATTGGCAAGACCCAAAAAGATTCAAAGCTCTGTTAGAATGGTTTGGGCTGGCCAATCCCGAATAACTTGTATCCTTGTTAGGTTCACATGTATAACCAACTCATTGATGATGTATCCCAGATATTAAACCTGGGTCATACTAAACGTGCATTTCTCTAAATTGGCACACAATTTGTGTTGTCGCAGGGTTTGGACCAATCCGATATGGTGTATGTGCTCCTTAGAACTCCAGCTAAAGATTAGGATGTCGTTCAGGTACACTACCATGAATGAATTGGTGAAGGGCCACAAGATGTCGTCCATCAGCCTCATGAAGGTTGCGGTGGCATTTGTCAACCTGAAAGGCATGACCAACCATTCAAAAAGGCCCTCCTTGGATTTGAAGGCAGTCTTCGACACATCAGAGGGTTCGATTGGAGCTTTGTGATAACCGAACTTCAAATCAATACTGCGGAAATGTTTGGCCCCCTTGAGTTGGTCCAGAAGGTCATCAATTTGTGGGATTGGATACCTATTCTGAACAATGATCTTATTCAACACTCGATAGTCAATACAACGTCTCCAAGTGCTGTCTTTCTTCTGTACCAACAAAATCGGGCTACCAATAGGGTGATGAACTTGGCATGATGTTCCCTTTCTGCAAGAACTCTTGAATTTGCCTCTTAATTTCATCGTTCTCCATAGTAGAGCATCGATAGATCACTCCGTTGGTGATCCGGATTTAAACAGGAATGCAACAAATTATAGATATAACCATAAATACAAAGATGCAGCATAAATAGAACTTCCTTTGATTAATATCAAATAATGAAATATGCTTACAAACAATATGGAAATGATACTAGCTCGACGATGCTAGATTATCTTTGAGAAGATATGTGGTTGCTACATGCCTTTAAATTGCATTACAATGAGGCTCAAGGGCCTTTCTATTATTGAAAAATAAGAGAAAACCCTAAACAACCAAAACCCTAACCTGAGGAGATGTAACAACAAGAGTTTATGGGCCCTATTGGGGTTAGTTGGGCAAAAAACTTCCCGGGGTCGTGACTTGGTCATATTATCTCTGTTTGATGCACATGATACCCTGTTGGAAAGATCTCTCCGAGGACTACAATGGAAAAAGTGACTTATTATAAATAGCTGGCAATAGATTGCCAAAAAAACGTCGTTTAGGGCCTCAAAACGGATCTGGAAGTTTAGGACCAAAAAAAATGCTAAAAATAGAAAACTTTCATTACAATTAAGGAAATTGAAAAAATGGAAGAACAATGGTGGGGGTCCACGTAGAAATGGAGGGTGGCCACCAATATCCACCTGGATCAGTTGGGTAGTGGCGCAGCTAGGGTTAGATAGATGGAGTGCTTGACCTGGTAGTGCAGGAGTAGCCCTGTGGGTGAGGTGAAGATGTATTTGTACTCCTACATGACCTTTTACATATGCTGTTACCATGCAGAGGAACCCTGTCTGGAGGCTATGGATGTGGCCACAGTCTTCTTCTTTCGCTTAGGGCGAATCATAAGGAAGACAAATTTCCCAGTCTGGGAAATTATCTTAATGCATTGCTTTGTAGAGATCAAAGAGATGGAGTAGGTGGTGCTACCTCCAGTATCTTGTTGGGTTGTGTTATATTGTTTCCACGACTAGCCCACGTAGTTAACTGGGGGGTTAGAGGGGAGGTGGAGGGCCCCCTTCGTTGCGCCGCTTGCAAAGCGGGGGGGGGGGTCACAGGGGGTTTGAGGGGGTCGGGTAGCCCTCCTCTATGGGGTCCGGGGTAGCGCCCTGGGGAATTTTTTTTTTTTGGACCCTATAGTAGGTTGGGCAGACCTACCTATGGTTTTGTGCATGGTTTTCGTACATGGTTTTGGACACGATGGTTTTCGGTCCATGGTATTGGATGCTTCAGCATGTATAAATATGTATTATAACATTGAAAGGAATATAATGAAAAATCAATCTAGTAGTCCCAATTTTTGGATCGAGGGGAAAATGTCTGTGTATATGTGTTATTCTCTTGCATTGTTTATTTTTTGTGTTTTAGAATTCGTATACAGGTAATTTCTATACGAGGTTAAAGCCTACATATCTTGTATAATTTATTTCCCAAAGAAATAATAAAATACACAACCTAGACTCATACACAACATGAAAATTCCACAAGTATGGTTGGCCTAATAATACATCACAAACTTCAAGAGGCGCAACATCACACAATATCTCATCTGTGAAGGGTTTGACACTGTAGGGAAGGTGAGACTGCTAGATGGCATAGAGATCTCATCCTTAGTGAAGTCACCCGATGGTGTATGGATGCGGGTGTGGTATGGTTGGTAGGCCCAATCACTTCATGACATTTACTTAAATGAGTTTCTTTTGGCTTCCAATTTCCACAATGAACTTAGTGGAGAACCCTTCACCCACATCTGTGAGTGGAAGATCTACTCCCCCTCCTCTAGATCTTTAAGCTCAATCTTCTGGATCTTGGTGGTGGTGATGGTGGCACTGAGATCCAAAGGAGGGGGAGCATAAGCATCAATAATATACTTCCCTTTTTCATTCCCATTGCCGGGTTCTAACTCAGATTCAGAGCATGCATCTAATACATAAGCCTTCAAATCGACCACCAGTGACTGGTTGTCTTGACACTCACATGTGTTGTGGGTGGGGCTCTTATGGATCTCACACCATTTCACGTGTCCTTCCTTGTCTCCACGGTGTTGTTCTTTGCTTGCAGCTTCAACGAGTTGCCTTGGGTCACCCTGCCTTGGATTTTTCCTTTGTTTTGTGGTTCGGGTGCACCTTTCCCTTGCTTCAGATTCATAGATTCAAAATCTCGCTTCTTCAAGTTTAAATTTCTGCTCGATCTTGACAGCGTATCGATAGGTGATGCCAAGTGAGGAGATGTTCAGGAACTCCATCTCATCTTGGATGTACTTGTGTAGATAGCCATGGTACTTGAGTACCAAATGTCGCTCAAAATCCTTGATACCCAACTTCGTGCGAAGGGTATGGAAAATATTTATGAACTCTGACACACCTTGGTCCCTTCCCTGCTGCAACATGGTCCACTTAATGTATTTGTCCTCATAGTTCTAGATAGGGTAATATTATTCCTTAATGGAATCTAAGAAATAATTCCAAGTGGGTGTGACTCAAAACAGTGAAGGTTCCCTCTCTTCCTTTAGTTCACAGTAGGTTTCCCACCAGTCCTTGACAAAGGGGGAAAATTTGAGGAGTGAAAAAGTAATATTTTACCGATTGGAAAAGTCATGAATCGAAAAAATATCCTTCCAATAGATTTAACCATCTTTAACTTATGCATTTATTTGGCCTTCAAATATAGGAATGTCAAATTTGACTTGTACCTTAAAGAGAGTGGCATTGCCAGAGTGGCTTCTGGATGAAGGTGTGTTGCCTGTGGGTAGTTGCTGAGGGATCTAGGAAAATTTATCCATCATCACGTTCCTATGTCTTTCGAGGGATTCCTCGAGCAATATTTTGAAAGGATCTCCTAATCCATCATATTTATTTTCTTCTGCCATGGGAGTCCATCGGGGTTTGCGAGGCTGGTCTTGCAAAGGTTCAACCAGTTTGAGCCCTAACTCCATATACCCAAACCTCGTTGGGGACATGCAAATAAAAACAAGGAAAGAGCAGACTGCTCTGATACCACTGATCCAGACTTATGCAGGAAAATAACATAATACAAATATAAACATAAAGACAGAGATGCAACATAAATAAATCTTCATTTCTTTAATATCAAAGGATTGAAATATGCTTACAAGTAGAATAGAAATAAACTAGCCTGGGCAATGGTATCTTATCTCTGAGAAGAGATATGGCGACTACATGCCTCTGAACTATGTTACAATGAGGCTTAAGGGAATCTTTATTATTGAACAACAAAGGGAAACCCTAAACAACCAAAACCCTAACCCAAAGAGATGGAATGCCAAGAGTTTGTGGGCTCCGTTGGGGTTAGTTGGGTAACTAACTTCTCGGGTTCATAACTTGTATTGAAAAATAGTGTAACTAGGTTCGGTCTTCATAATGACAAATGTTGTAATAATGTAATTTTTGTATCAAGAAATTTTTTATATTATTGCTTGAGTCATGGGTTTCATGCTCAAGAAGTTTCTTGGTTTAGTTGTGGCTCCCATTGAGAGCCTTAGTTTGAGTTATGTAAAATGAAGACAACCATGTATTATTACACTTGTAAATGTAATTGTTGTAAGTCAAAAATCCCTTCTAGATCATCAATTAAATACTCCAAAATGTACCCACTAAATTGATGCAAAGAAGTCGCTTGGAATAATTTATTTGGACAATTCTAGAAGCCTCCTATTATGTCGTCTTAATCAAGGGATCATGCCGGCCTAGAGATGAGGAGACAAGCCTATATAAAGGTAGCATTGATACCCCCTCATAAAAAATTCATCTCTCTCACATAAGGAAGGAAAAACAAAGAGAAGGGGTCAAAGAAGAAGTAGCCGCAGTCCAAGAGGAAGTTTGTTCCCTCATCCGAATCCATCAAGAAGTTTGTTCACATGTGTGACATTCAGATCTGAACTAGGGAATCATTTTTATGGGCATATTGTTGGGTTAGAGGCTCGATCTTGTAGCAATAGGAAGGAGGAAGTTATCTAGAAGAAGTTGGCAAGAAGAACAGTCACTCTTTCAACATCAAGAAGTTTTATATCAAGCTCAATACAAAGGTTCATAATATGTGAGATCAGTCTCCAAGGAAAGCAAGGATAAGGGAAGGCTAGGTGAGCCTATCCTTGATCATATTTACTGGACTGTCATACCAATGTTGTAGACCTACTATGCTGTCTGAAATTGCAGAAGGAAACAACTTGTTTGGGTACATTTTGGAGATATTGTCATTTTGATGTTGAAGGCAGCCTTGAGTCAAAGTTTGGTTCTTGGAATTCATCAATAAAGATTCTATAAGAAAGAGTTCGAAGGGTTTTTCCTCTCATGATTTGGAGAGGTTTTTTCCCTGGCTTGGTGCCAATATCTTGTGTACTTGTGCATTGTTGATCTTCTTGTTTTGATAGCTGGTTGATGATAATAACACATGTTAATAATAAGAAGCATAATATAAGAAAACAATATCACAAGCAATTATCATAGTTAAGAGAAATCGAATTATTAAATTGCCCTAAATTTCTCAACATGGTATTAGAGCAAGGTTCTACAAAGGGCATGAAGAAGATCACCTCCCTCATGAAGCAATTGGCAAGTATTAGATCATTCATGACAAGATTCATCAATCAAAAGATCAAGCAAGTATGGGTTAATCTTATCTCCAAAATTGATAGATCTACAAAAGTTGATGGCTTATTCTCCGCACTCTCTGGCACATTTCAAGATGAAAATATTTGGGTAATCGATAGTGGAGCTTCAAGGCATATGACGGGACACCATCACCAACTCAAGACTCTCTCCAAGGGAAAGTCTTCCTATTTTGTGGAGCTTGGTGACAACAAAAATTATCCGGTAAAAGGCATTGGATCTACCTCCATCAAGCTTGAAGATGGAAGCAACATTCATCTCAACAACATCCTTTATGTTCCATGTCTGTGCAAAAATATTATTTCTATTTCATCTTTAGAAGAAAAGGGTGATAGGGTTGCCTTTATAGATGGAAGGGTAGTTGTTTGGGCTAAACATTCAAGCATTGAAAAATCTAGAACTATTGGTGTCCGAGAAGGTAGATTATATAGATTGGCTTCTCCTGTCAATCAAGCACTTGTTCATATTGAAATTAGTCCATGTGAATTATGGCATAGAAGATTGGGTCACCTTCACTACAAAATTCTTCCAACCCTAAATTCCATAGTAAATGGAATCCCAAATCTTAAGGAAGAACATGAAGGTGTATGTAAGGGCTGTGCGTTGGGCAAGATTGCAAAGAAACCATTTGGACATAACACATCTCATGCTCAAGAGATACTTGATCTCATACACTCTGATGTTTGTGGTCCCATGACCAAATCTCTTGGAGGACATCTATACTATGTCACTTTCATAGATGATCACTCCAGGAAAACTTGGGTTTACCTTCTTAAGTCCAAAGATGAAGTATTTTCAAAATTTCAAGAATTCAAAGAAGAAGTGGAGAATCTCACAGAAAGAAATATCAAGACCTTAAGATCTGACAACGGTGGAGAATACACTTTTAAATAACTTATAGTCTTTTGCAAGGAGGCTGGGATTAAGAGGGAGCTCATAGTTCCATATAATCCCGAGAAAAATGGAGTAGCTGAATGGAAGAACATGGCCATAGAAGAAAGTGTCAAGGCAATGCTTCATGACCAAGATCTACCAAAATTCCTATGGGGAGAAGCAACAAAGGCTGCTGTCTATATTCAAAATAGAATTCCCCACAGGGATCTGAATAATTGAACTCTCGAAGAAGCTTTCACTGGAAAGAAACCTAATGTGGACCATCTTCGAATATTTGGATGCCCGGTGTATATCCACATTCCCAAGGATAAAAGAAAGAAGCTTGATTTGGCAAGCAAGAAGGGAATATTTGTGGGATATAGTAATTCATCCAAGGCTTACAAAATCTACATCAAGGAAGGACATCAAATAGAGGTAAGATGAGATGTAATATTTGATGAGAATATTGCATTCAAGAGGTCAAAAGATATATCATCCGATTCTGATGAAGAGGATCTTCATATAATTGAGGAAGAAATCAATAAAGAGGAAGAATATGATCATCAAGAATATGAAGGTCCAAGCGAACCTATCATTATCCTTGAAAAGAGGAAGAAACCTAATTGGTTGACCTCCACACTTCAAGATGCTGAAAGACACCAGACAAGTGGAAAATTTAGAGAAAGCAAGAAACATAAAAGGTACTTTGGGTATGCAACCTACATGTCAAAATTGATAGAATATGAGCCATCCACATTTGAAGAATCTTCCAAGCACTATGAATGGAGGTTTGCCATGAATTAGGAATACCAATCTATAATGAAGAATGGTGTTTGGGAAATTGTTCCTAGACCAGAAAAAAAATATGTGGGAACCTTGAAGTGGATTTACAAGATCAAGCATGCTGCAGATGGGAGCATAGACAAATACAAAACCAGCTTTATGGCTAGAGGTTTCTCTCAAGAAGAAGGAATTGACTATGAAGAAACCTTTTCTCCTACAACAAGATATACAACCATTCATTCACTGATTTCTCTGGCAGCATCCATGAAGTGGAAAGTTCATCAAATGGACGTAAAAACAACATTTATGAATGGCACCATAGATGAAGAAGTCTACATTGAGAAACCTTTTGGATTCGAAGTCAAGGATAAAAAAGGCTATGTTTGGAGGTTGAAAAAGGCTTTATATGGCCTCAAGCAAGCACATAGAGCATGGTATGCTAGGATGGATTCTTATCTGCGAATATTGGGCTTTATCAAAAGTTCGGTTGATCCTAACCTCTACATCAAAGTGGTAAAGGATGAACCTGTCATCATCTTACTATATGTAGATGATATTCTACTAACAGGTGTAGAAGAACGTATTCAGGAATGCAAGAAACAATTGACTACATAATTCGATATGAAGGATTTGGGATCCATGCACTATTATCTGGGACTGGAAGTAAGGAAAGAACCCAATGAGATTTACTTAGGTTAAGGGGAGTATGTAATTGAAATTCTCAAGAGGTTTGACATGATGGAGTGCAAGCCTATGATTACAAACTTGAGACTGTTAATAAACTCTGAATCCAATCTATTGGGTCACACAAGGTACATGAAATTGATTGGATCCCTGATGTACCTGGTAAATACTCAGCCATATATATGATTTAGAGTGAATTTTCTCAGTCAGTTCCAGATGGAGCCCCATCATGATCATTGGGTGGAATCCAAGCATACACTGAGATACTTACGAGGAACCATATATCACTGCCTAAAATATGAGAAAGCAAAAGATGTACTTCTGACAAGATTTACTGATTCCGATTGGGTAGGCAGTGAGAAGGATGGAAGAAGCACTTGATCCGAAATTAAACAGGAACGCAACAAATTACAGAGATAACCATAAACACAGATATGCAGCGGAAATAATACTCCATTTCATTAATGTAAAATACTGAAATATGCTTACAAACAATGATGGAAATAAACCAACGAGGGTGATGGTAGCTTATCTCTGAGAAGAGATGTGGTGGCTACATGCCTCTAGACTGTCTTACAATGAGGCTCAAGGGCCTTTTTATTATTGAAAAATAAGAGAAAACCCTAAACAACCAAAACCCTAACCCGAGGAGATGTAACACCAAGAGTTTGTGGGCCCCGTTGGGGTGAGTTGGACAGTCAACTTCATGGGGTTGCGAATTGGTCATATTATCTCCGTTTGACGTGCATGATAGCCCATTGGAAAGATCTCTCCGAGGACTACAACAAAAAAGACAATTTTTTGACAAAAAAATTACTAGGGTAGATTTCCCAAAAAACGTCGTTTAGGGCCTCAAAACGGCTCCGGAAGTTTAGGACCCAAAAAACTGCTAAAAATAGTAAACTATGCTATAATTAAGGAAACTGAAAAAACTGCAAGAAGCACTGGAGGGGATCTAAGTGGAATTAGCGGGTGGCCACCAATATCCACCTGGATCATTCCTACCCCCTTAGGAAGCAATGGTCCCCATTGCGCTGAGTTTCTCCATGAGATGAGGGAACTTCTGATGAACTTGGTCCCTGGTGAGCCACTTGCCTTGGTGAAGGAGTTGTCCTCCTTTGACAACTCGATACAGTTGGATATTCTGCTAGCGAGTGTGCTTGATCTATGTGTCCATGATCCGATCAATTGCAGTTTGTTCCATGCAATCTAGATTTAACTTTATGGGTGTGAGTTGTTCTGCAATGTCGGACTTGTCTAGTAATGGTGGAAAGTATGGCCGAAGGCGGTCCACATTGAACACCGGGTGTAGGCCAAGGAATGGGGGAATGCTGAGCTCAAATGCATTGTCTCCCACAGCTTTGGTAATGGTGTAAGGACCATATTGGAGTGGTCTGAGTTTTCGATAGGCTCTGGTAAGGCGTTCCTTTTGCAAATGCAACCAGACTTTGTCACCCACCTGAAACTTGTGTAGCACCCAATGTTGATCATGTCGTTGCTTGTACTTAGCATTTGATTTCTCCAGAATGTCATGGACCTGCTAGTGAATATGTTGGATGTGCTTAATGAAGCTGTTTGCCTTATCTGTTTCGGATTGGACATGAGCAGAATCTGCGTGAGTAGCTGAAAAGGGCATGGCTACATCGATGGGACATAGTGGCTAGAATCCCAAGCCCACCTAAAAAGGGCTGTGGCTAGTCGAGCTATGGAGAGCCTGGTTGTAGCTGTGCTGAACATAGGGGAGGCTCTTGTCCCATGTGCATGGATTCTTTGAGTTGTACATGCGCAAAATGTGTATGATCATCTTGTTGACAACCTCTGTCTGGCCATCAGTTTGAGGATGGAAGGCTGTGGACTTAGTGAGTTTGGTGTCCAGCATCAACCAGAGACTGGACCAAAATGTACTGAGGAACCTGCTGTCTCGATCTGAGATGATAGACTGTGGGATCCCAAAGTGTACCCACACTCGTTCAAAGAAGAGTTTAGTAGTGGCTTCTGCTGTGATATTCTTCTTGCAGGCCGCTATAATGGCCATCTTTGAGAACCTGTCGACGACGACAAAAACATAGTCATTTCCATGCTTAGTGGAAGGAAGGCCTGACATGTAATCCATGGAGATGGATTCCCAAGGTCGACTAGGGGTAGGCAGTGGGGTATAGAGGCCTTGATTCTTGATGGTCGGTTTGGCAATGGCGCAGGCAGTGCATGATTTGATGTACTTCCCGACATCCTATCGAAGATTCGGCCAACAGAAATACTTCTACAGTACTGCCACCGTTTTTTCGACCCCAAAATGCCCAACAGCCCGACTGTAGTGTGCTTCCCAAATCATCTTGGCACGCTCGCTTGAAGGAACACAAAGGTGACCCAGGTGGCATTATAGGCCGTCCTGGAGGTGAAAATCTGGAACATGCTGACCCTCTAAGAGGGTCTGGTATGTGTGGTCGAATTCCGGGTCGCTTTTGTAGAGCAGTGGCCAATTTGAAGTCTCGTGCCCACAAGAGTTGAGCATGGTGGTTAACACCATGATCGGTGGTCGACTGAGGCAATCTACAAAATTATTAGTGCTGCCCTTCTTATACTTGATATTCAAATGGAACTGTTGCAGGTATGTGGACCACTTCTGATGGCGATCATTCTGCAATTTCCCTTGGGTCTGTATGAACTACAGGGGTTGGTGGTCTGTGTGGATGACTGTTTCCTTCCCCAAAATGTAATGCTTCCATTATCGGCAGGCCTGCACAATGGAATACATCTCTTTATCATAAGTGGGATACTTCTGGACTGTGTCTGAAAGTGTCTTATTGTGATATGCCACTGGATGCCCGTGTTGAGTAAGGACTGCCCAAATAGCATAGTCAGAGGCATTTGTCTCGACCTCAAATGGTTGTTGTAAATCTGGTAACGTGAGCACTGGTGCTGTGCAGAGGCGATCTTTCAACTCTATGAATGACTTCTATTGAGATTCAGACCAAAAGAATTTTTCTTTCGCTCCTCCCTTGGTGACTTGACTCAAAGGCCAAGTGAAATGAGAAAACCCCAACAAGAACCTGCGGTAGAAGCTGGCAAGACCTAGAAAGCTGCGGAGCTTTGTCAGAGTGGTTGGAGATGTCCAATACCGAATGAATTGGATCTTGGCTAGATCCACATGCACCCCCTGTTCATCAATAATGTATCCTAGATACTGAACCTGGGTGATGCCAAAAGTGTATTTCTCCAAATTGGCACATAGCTTGTGTTGCCGCAGTGTTTGGAGAACCTGTCGGATGTGGTGGAAGTGCTCTTCCCAACTCTGGCTGAAGATCAGAATGTCATCCAAGTACACCACTACAAATGAGTTGGTGAATGGCCACAAGATGTCATCCATTAGCCTCATGAAGGTTGCAGGAGCATTCGTCAACCCAAAAGGCATCACCAACCATTCAAAAAGGCCCTCCTTGGCTTTGAAGGTAGTCTTCCACACATCAGAGGGTTCGATTGATACCTGGTGATATCCTGACTTCAGATCGATCTTGCTGAAATGTTTTGCCCCCTTTAGTTGGTCCAGGAGGTCATCAATCTGCGGGATCGGGTACCTATTACAGACAGTGATCTTTTTCAGCACCCGATAGTCAATACAGAGTCTCCAAGTCCCATCCTTCTTCTGTACCAACACAATTGGGCTCCCACAAGGCGATGAACTCGGACGGATGTGACCTTTCTATAATAGCTCCTGAATCTACCTCTTGATTTCATCATTCTCCATAATGGAGCACCAATAAATTGGTCCTTCGGGTAGCGGCGCACCTGGGGTCAGATCGATGGAGTGCTTGACCTGACAGTGCAGAGGAACCCCTGTAGGGGAGGTGAAGATGTCCTCGTACTCCTCCACGACCTTGTCCATCTGTAGTTGTCGTGCGGAGGGGCCCTGTCTGGAGGCTGTGGCCACCGTCTTCTTCTTTCCTTGAGGGCGTATCATCAGGAAAACAAATTTCCCAGTTTTGGAAATGAGCTTACTGCATTGTTTTTCAGTAATCAAAGAGATGGCGGTAGGCGGTGCTACCTCTGGTATCCTGTACAACTTATTTCCCAATGTAATAATAATAGCACGGGGCCTTAATTCATACATAGCATGTCGCTTCCACAAGTATGGTTGTCCTAATAATACATCACAAACTTCAAGGGGAGCAATGTCACACAATACCTCATCTGTGAAGGGCTTGATGTTGTATGGAAGGTGACACTGTTGGCTCACATGAAGATCCCGTCCTTGGTGAAGCCACTTGATGGTGTATGGTTGTGGATGTGTTGTGGTCGGTAAGCCCAACCGCTTCACGACCTCTGCTGAAATGAGGTTCTTTTGGCTCCCACTATTGACAATGAACTGTAGCGGGGAGCCCTTTACCCACATCTGGGAGTGGAAGAGACGCTCCTCCTCCTCTGGATCTTCGGGTTCATTTTTCTGGATCTTGGTAGTAGCAACAATGGCGTTGGGATCCACATCAATGATCTGCTTCCCTTTGTCATTCCCCTTGTCGGGTTCTGACTCAGAGTCAGAACATGCATCTGATTCTGAAACCTTTAGCTCAGCCACCAGTGACTGCTTGGCCCGACACTCACTTGTGTTGTGAGTGGAGCTCTTCAAGCCCTAACTCCTTATATCCCGACCTCGTTGGGGACATGCAAAGAAAAACAAAAAAAAAAGCAGATCGCTCTGATACCACTGATCCGAACTTAAACAGGAATGCAACAAATTACAGAGATAACCATAAAAACAGATATGTAGCGGAAATAATACCTCATTTCATTAATGTAAAATACTAAAATATGCTTACAAATAGTGATGGAAATAAACCAGCGAGGGTGATGGTAGCTTATCTCTGAGAAGCGATGTGGTGGCTACATGCCTCTGGAATATCTTACAATGAGGCTCAAGGGCCTTTTTATTATTGAACAATAAGAGAAAACCCTAAACAAACAAAACCCTAACCCAAGGAGATGTAACACCAAGAGTTTGTGGGCCCCATTGGGGTGAGTTGGATAGTCAACTTCCCGGGGTCACGAATTGGTCATATTATCTCCGTTTGACGCGCATGATAGCCCATTGGAAAGATCTTTCCGAGGACTACGATGGAAAAGGCGATTTTTTGACAAAAAAATTGCTAGTGTACATTTCCCAAAAAACGTCGTTTAGGGCCTCAAAACGGCTCCGGAAGTTTAGGACCCGAAAACTGCTAAAAATAGTAAACTATGCTATAATTAAGGAAACTGAAAAAACTAAAAGAAGCACTGGAGGGGATCCAAGTGGAATTAGCGGGTGGCCACCAATATCCACCTGGATCAGCACTACTAGCGGATGCTTCAGCCTAGGATCCTCGATGGTCTCTTGGATGAGCAAGAAGCAAGATATAGTTGCCTTAAGAAGTGCTGAGGCCGAGTATGTAGTAGCATGTGAAGTCGGTTGGGAAGCGGTTTGGTTGATGAAATTGGTAGCTGACTTGTTTGCAGGACTGTTGGCCCCTACAACTATTCATTGTGATAATACTAACTATATAAGACTGTCTAAGGACCCAGTGTTTCATGGGAAGACAAAGTACATAAATAACAAGTATCATTATATTCGTAAGCTGGTGCAAGATGGTGTGTTGAAGCTAGAGTATGTTCCCACCAATGAGTAGACTACCTACATATTATCAAAATCGCTTCCAAACAAGAAGCTTGTGTATTTTAGAGACAAGCTTGGTTTGGTTTATATGTCTTCCCTATTTGAACAAGAAAGATAGACACTACATTTCTGTCTTCCGAGAATGAAGAAGAAATGGAGGACTGAGTTATAATTTGGCATCTGACACTCTTTGAGGATGTGGTATGGCATCCAAGATAAGAGTGGGCAAGAGGACCGATATTCTTGAGGGATAGGAACCCAAGATAAGAATAGTCCTAGTAGGGCATACTCAGAGAACAACCAGGTGGGTATGACCCTAAGAGAGACAATGACGAGTGTGTTTATAAGTCATTAGTCTCGCCAACATTGTGCTCTGATCTTTTTGAGAGATAGAGATGTTAGTCAAGGATTTTCTATATGGAAAACAATGTTGGTTGAAATGATGCTATAACGAATGGATAATTAATCCGACTCTTTACTTATGAGAGCTCTTGTATTGAGAATGTCCATGTACCATGTATGCATGAATACCTCCCTAGTTAAGAGGGAGTGTTGAAAAATAGTGTAACTAGGTCCGGTCTTCATAATGAACAATGTTGTAATAATGTAATTTTTGTATCAAGAAATTTTTTATATTATTTCTTGAGTCATGGGTTTCATGCTCAAGAAGTTTCTTGGTCTAGTTGTGGCTCCCATTGAGAGCCTTAGGTTGAGTTATGTAAAATGAAGACAATCATGTATTGTTACACTTGTAAATGTAATTGTTGTATGCCAAAAAGTGCTTCTAAATCATCAACGAAATACTCCAAAATGTACCCACCAAATTGATGCAAAGAAGTCGCTTAAAATAATTAATTTGGACAATTCTATAAGATTCCTATTATGTCAGCCTAATAAAGGGATCACGTTGGCCTAGAGATGATGAGACAAGCCTATATAAAGGCAACATTGATACCTCCTCAATACACATTCATATCGCTCACATAAGGAAGCAAAAATGAAGAGAAGGGGTTGAAGAAGAAGTAGCCGCAGTCCAAGAGGAAGTCCGTTCCCTCATCCGAATCCATGAAGAAGTTTGTTCACACGTGCAACATTCAAATCTGAACTAGGGCATCATTTGTATGGGCATATTGTTGGGTTGGAGGCTCGATCTTGCAGTAGTAGGAAGGAGAAAGTTATCTAGAAGAAGTTGGCAAGAAGAACGATGTCATAGAAGGGCTAGAATAGACCTAACCCTCTTCGCACATGTGACTATATTCTGAAGTAGATAGGTCTATTCTCGTTTCCCTAGTAGTCACTCTTTCGACATCAAGAAGTTTTATATCAAGCTCAATACAAAGGGTCATGGTATGTGAGACTAGTCTCCAAGGAAATCGAGGATAAGGGAAGGCTAGGTGAGCCTATCCTTGATCATATTTACTGACTATCATACCAATGTTGCAGACCTACTGTGTTGTCTGAAATTGCAGAAGGAAACAACTTGTTTGGGTACATTTTGGAGGTATTGTCATTTTGATGTTGAAGGAAGTCTTGAGTCAAATTTTGGGTCTTGGAATTCATCAATAAAGATTCTATAAGAAAGAGTTCGAAGGGTTTTTCCTCTCACGATTTGAAGAGGTTTTTCCCCTGGCTTGGTGCCAATATCTTGTGTACTTGTGCATTGTTGATCTTCTTGTTTTCATAGATGGTTGATAATAATAACAAATGTTAATAATAAGAAGCAAAATATAAGGAAAGAATATCACAAGCAGTTATCATAGTTAAGAGAAATCGAATTATTAAATTACCCTAAATTTCTCAACAACTTGGTCATATGATATCTGGCTGGCACGTATGATACGTTGTTGGAAAGATCTCTTTGATTACTATTGGAGTTTTGATTGGCTCCTACCAATGGCTATGGGCCTGCTATGGATATAAAAAAAATGTCGTTTAGGAGGTCAAAACAACTCCGGAAGTTCAGGATCCAAAAACTACTAAAAATAGAAAATGCTGCTGTAATCAAAGAAAATGATGAAACCAACTGGAGGTCTAGCTGGAATAGACGGGTGACCACCAATATCCTCCTAGATCACACATACTTGAACTTTTTTATTCAACTGTTGGTTCAATGTTTCGTATATTTTCTTTCCTTCTTCTAATTGCATAAGTAATGGCTCAACAACCTCAACCTTCTCTTTCATCAGAGGTTCCTTGTAGATTTTGTTTTTGTTTCTCAATGTCTCTATTTCCTCAAGAGAAATTACCAACTCTTCTTCAAGGTTGACTTCTACCTCTTCATTATCTGAGTTAATAGCTTCGACTTGCAGATTTTCAATGGCCATCAACATGAATTCCTTAGGGCTCTCATCATCTCTATCCTTGTCTGAGGATTGACTGGACTCACTTTCAGAGGAGCTCTCATATTGAGCATAGAAACGTATCTTATTAGCCTTCTGATATTTCTTAAACTCTTCTTTATGATCATAATCCTTTTTCTTCTTTTCAGGAAACTTTGATGCATAATGACCATCTTTGCCACAATTGAAACATTTAAAGGGAAAATTACCTTTGTACTTGCCTGATCCTTGCTTGAGCCTCCTCACAAAGTTAGCTTATTCTGCATATGATTCACACCATGTGTCAGTATGCTCATGCTTTCACTTCTTTTCTACAGTTTGAAGGATGATTCTTTGGCTGCAAACTTTCCTTTAGAACTCCTCATTTCATATGCAGTGAGTATTCCAAGAAGTTGATCTAGAGTGAGAGTGCTTAGATTTGGAATTTCTTTTATGGATGACACCTTGGGATTAAACCTCTCAGGAAGAGATCTTAGCATTTTTTGAATTACCACATCTTCATCTAGCCCTCTTATGGTGTTCACAAGTTCATCAACTGTTAAAAAATACTTTGCAATATTTTCATCATCATGCATGTTTAAAGATTCAAATTACACCCTAAAACCTTCAAGTTTAGATTTCTTTATCTCGTTGTCTCCTTCATAGAAGTTTCTCATCTTCTCCCAGATAGCTTTGGCAGATGTGCAATCCATTAATTTGAAAAGATTTGTTTCAAGTAGGCAAGTAAGCAGGTCATGCATTTCTTTAGCATTGCATGCGAACTTCAACTTTTGATCTTTGGTTATTAGTGGTGGATGTCTTCTATATTATTCTTCCTCAAAAACCCATACATCAGCTCTAAGCGATTGAATATAGGTCCTCATCCTCACTTTACATAACGCATAGTTTGCTCCATTTAACAAATGTGCCTTATTGGTAAATCCTCCTTCCTAGTTCACCATGGCCCTTGATCTTTCTTCCAGCTGTTACACTAATCAAAAGTAACTTGTTTTGATACCAATATTTCGAAACCGGGACGATACTGAGGGGGAGGGTGAATCAATATTGTAACGATTTTTCCAATTTATTTTACTTAGTGCACATCATTGAATACTTCAGAAATAAATTAGATAACCATAACAAAGATTAATATCAACAATCATAATGGAACACACAAGAATAAGTAACTTTCAGAACTTTTCTTCAATTCATTCATAGGGAAAGCTACAATGTGCAATTACAAAGTTCTGGCTTCAACCAATAGGAAGATACAACTTCCTCATTTATTAGCTGCAACTAAATAGAGCTACAACCCCACCTATTCTCCAACACCCACTAGGAGCACCGACCCCTAATCAACAAGCTACAACTTGCTTTGAAACTCACTGCTCCATTTTTCATCCATTTTCATACTAGGACCATGAATACCTTCTCTGCTTTTCTAATAAACAATTTATCCCTGTCACCCTTCAAAAGTAACCTACAACAATCTATGATTACTATGAAAAACACCACCTCACCATACCAATGCCTCACTGCTCCAGAAGTTCTGTCTCAAAATTAATTGGTACATTCTGCTTGATCATACCTTCTTTTATATATTTTCTTTTGCTATCTTTGGCTTTGAATTTGTGCATAAATTATTTATTTTTCTTGTTTGTTCTGTCTTCTGGACTCTATTTTCTGTTATGGGATCCATCTCTAAGTTAAACTATCATTCTCTACCTTTTCTTCCACTTAAACTGAGTTTTTCTGCATTTTGGCCTTTTATATAATTTAACAATGCACCTGCTAGTTTTATCTACAGTTAATTTTGCTTAACTGTTAATTGCACTACCAAAAATGTCAATTCCATCGAATTTAGGCTTATGCCCCTTTCGCTTGTTCCTTTTCCTGCTTCTTCGCCATAAGACCGGGTCTCTGTGACCACCAACTTAGGCCCTGGGTGCTAAGCTCGTTTAAGTCATGTCGGGAGCCTATTTCCTTTGTTAACAGCTCCAGGCCATTGATCATGCTTATACGCAAAAAAATACAAAAGATCCGACACTTAGATGCTCTCTTAGCCTTCGTGGCTCCATTCTCTATGCCCTGGGTTCATTTATACATAAAATGACCCAAGGGTCCGGTCTCGGAGCTCTCAAAACCATCTCCCTTTATTATTTACTGTGCCCCTAGTTTTAACCCATGGCATAGGTCTTGGTGTGAGCACTTAGCCTGTAGCTCTCTACATACCAACACATTCATTTATATGCACCATCATAACCTATCGGGGTCATACCTTCGAGTTTCCCATGGGGACCGCCTGACGCCCATTTCATTTGCTTCCGCTTTGCCTCCATGGGCCAGTCCCTTCTGCCCGACACCACCACAAAATTCATTCAACAAACCCACCAAAGAAATGCCTATCGGATGAGCTATCCTGTGGGTCCTCCTGACACCCTTTTGATTGGATGTTAGTATGAGTTGTTTATCGACATGTCCTGAAACCCATTGCCTGAAAAAAGATCTTGCACACTGTTTTAAATCTTCCGGGCTCATTCCGCGAGGATAATGTCATGATGACATCACCAGAGACACTTGATGCCTCCTAATTGGTGACATGTGTCACCTAGAAACAGGCCCTTTGGGTGCTTAAAAATGCTGAATCTACCTGACACATGTCCTTCCCTTATTGGTTTATGTTGATGTCACTCTCCTCTGTTATCTGGGCCTGTCACGAGATGCCATCTATCCTCTTGGAGGAGAGTGAAAAAGCACATCGAGGCCTTGTTTTGTGACCATTTCCTTTGTTGTTTTGTTTTTCCGAAAACCTCTGAGTTCAAGCCTTTAGTCTTCAACACCAGTCCTAAGTAGATTGTGGTTTTCAGAGGGGTGCCCCTTGAAGTAGCTCTTTGTCGTTGATCTACGTGATCAACCGTGTGGGAAACCACTTTCGGGACCACAGATCCCATATAACGGACTGTTTCTAGTTCCCCCTAGAAAGCTGCCAGTGGCTCGACATTTTCTTCCTAGTCCATCCCTTTGTGCACCTCCTCTGGCTAATAAAAAACTTCTCCACCGCTTTTGTGGCCTCCACTTAAGCTTGAAGCTTCACGTAGAGGCTCCACCACTAGGTTTCAAACTTGTGCCATCTTTGGCTACGCGCCAAAGGCTCCTATAAATACCTTTAACCCTGTTATTTGACTTTGGAGCCATAGAGATTTGACTTTCTCTAACTTTTGATCCAGGAGGTCTTTTTACGACTTCCATATACTGTTGGAAAGATCTTTTAGAGTTCTATCCATCTGGGTGGCTTACACCTATATTTTCGATGATATTTTCTCTAGAACTGGCTCCAATGCCTTTGATCCTTTTTGCTACCATTTTGTCATGCCGCTCCATCAGTTTACTCCTTGAGACCTTCTTTGACACCCGCGATACCTATTTTCTACAATGAACACTTTATTTTCATCACCTTGTTTCCATCAATGACAACATATTTCAACAATATCTTATTTCTTATGCAACACACTGATTGGGTTGAGACAATGTACAAGTTTAAGGAGGAGGTTGAGGATTGCACAGTGCACAGAAACAAAAGGTGGCGATGAGGGTATAGTCACTAGGATTGTGAAATGCATAGTGACTGAGGGACAAGAAGGCACAATTTCATAGTTGAGGGAGTTCGGGGTGCAATGAGGTAGGATTTCTCACTGTTATTGTGCAATGCATAGTTCTGAAATGATTGAGATAGCTGATTACACAGTTGAGTAAGTGAAGGACTGATATAAGGCATGACTATAACTAAGAATGTGTAGTGTGCAGTTTAGGCTTGACCAGGAAAAGATTGCATAGTTAGTAAGAGGAAGAGGTAGGGACTAGGCATATGGATTACACAATGCACAGTTCTAGAAGGAAATGACTGTGTAGTGCATAGTTCCAAGAGGCAAGGATGGCTGACTGGGTCTTGCGACTACACAATGCATAGTTCAATAGAGAAAGAGGATGAGTGGTTGGTCGGGAAAGTTGCAAAGACAAGGACACTTCAGAAATTGACTAAGTGTGGGATCAATACGACAAAAATATAATACCAAAACATGTAATAAGACTTGAACATGATAAAAAACTCATAAACAATCAACCACATGAAAATGAAACACTTAACACCCAAAATCAACATGCATCCATTGAAATGACGAAAAAAAACACTTACATCCAAGTGCGATACTTAAGATACACCTTTACAACACAAATGTTTCAATGCATAATAAATAGCATTAAAAAAACACATGAGAGTGTGTTGGAGCTTCCTCTAGAGGGTGTGGCATAGTTCACTTAGGTTATGCAAAACAAGTGAAACCGACACATGCAAAGACAAATAAAACATAGGCGACACATATAAGAATGAAAGAAGGAAAAAACGACACTTGTAAAAGTAAGAATAAGTGAAAATGAAACTTGAAAAAGCTAAAAAAATTGAAAGAGACACATGCGAAAGTGAAAGAAATAAAAAATGACACTTGCGAAAGTGAACACAAGAAAAAACAACAGTTGCTAAAGTGAAAGAGATACTTACAAAATCAAAAGTGCACAAAAGAGACAATTGAGAAACTCACCTAGATGATAGTACACCTACAATCGAGAGTGAGAAAATAACTAACTTCAAGAATTACATTCTCACTACCGACTAGAATTGCACACTAACTGTCAGTAAAGGTTGCACAAGCACTGCCTTTATGAACTACGTAGTCACCACCACCAAAGGTTGCACAATAATTATCATAAGCAGTTACGCAGTTACTACCACTAGGCACTGCATAATCAATGTATCTAAGGACTGCACAAGCACTGTCTCCAAAAACTGCATAACACCTATCTTCAAGGATAAACATTGATTGCTATGATTTCTAGGAAGGAGTGTACTTATAAATACATCAAAAGCCAAGCATGTGTAAGCAAGTGACTTCCACAGTTAAAATATCATAAGAAGACTTAAGGACTTGGAAAAACATCCACTAATCAAGAAGTGACCATGAATAAATTGAGATGATAGATCATAAGATCACAAGGAGGCCCCAAAATTCAGGATGTAGGAAAATTTTTGGAGGGTGTTTGTTGCAACGAAAACACTATGCATTTTCACTTTATTATTGATCTGTTTGCAATATTCATTAGAAAACCAATAGATTTGTTTTCTAGGAAATTGTGTGCTGAAAATTAGTGTTAAAACTTGCCTTCCTTTACATTTCCCTAAAGTCTTTATTTTTTTGTTCTAGGTTTTGACACACCCATGATGGAAATGAGTGTATCTAACATGTATGTGTTTGAAACAATCCTCTTTCCTTTCATTATGGCCCCATCAACCATATCGTTTCCTTTTCCCTCTTTTGGTGCAATGAGATGATTTTTAAACTCTTCATATATCACCTTAAGGTAATGATCTTGACATGTTACCTTTACAATTATGGTTGGGTTTCCATAATTTAAAATATTAATGACCATAATTGAAAATATTAATGATGCAATACCTTCATTTGAAATTGGATAATATGTGAGGGATTTATAAAGGTTTTTCTATTAGAGCTAGGGTTACTTGTCTTCTCTTTCAGTGCTTTAGATTTGAATTTTTCTAAGCATATTAAAAAGAATTTGAGTAGAAGAACAACACTTACTTTATGTCATCCTCTTCTAATCAGAGTATTTGATAATTGTATCAAGGTTTTATGGGTTAAAGGCCCTAAGGTAACATTTAAAAGTGTCCTTTAATCCGCCCATACAAATTGCAAATTTACGTAAATCTTCTTTCATTTCTCTATTATTTAAGATTTGGAAATTCTATGTCATATTCTATGTCATCCATTCACATCATCTAGATGCCTAAAATTTTCCATTCAAGAACATCTCATATCACTCATTGAAGACCTTTTATTTATTTATTTCTTCTCCCTTAGATTTAAACCTAAGTTTAAGAACATATAAATCCTTAAAGGAGATCTAGATTAAGCTTGTAGGGTGTCTAGGAAATTATCACTAGATTTTAAGGCACTTCACATTTTGGCATTGGTTTAACATCTTTATAAAAGATAATAAGGAAATTATATTGGCCTTTTCGCAAGTTGAAACCTATATTAATATTGGATAATCATTTTCAGTGGAATATTTATCTCTGTGTCTAGAATATTATCCATTATCAACACCTCCTATGATGTGTTGGTGATTGCCAAGAAATTCATTGTTGATGTCCTCAAGCTTTGACGTCAAGTTTGTTATATGTTTGAATTTTAAACTTGAAGTTTGTCAACAACTTTAAACCACTTTTTATAGAATTGGTTAAGTTGTCTTTTAACCATCGAACAACAATATAGTGTGATTTTATACTATCATTTGTTTAATTTTATTTTAACCATAGGAACAAGAACTATTTTGACCTAAAACAACATTAAAAATGTCTTTTTAGAAACAAACTGAAAAATGTTAAAACCGAGAAGAAAGATGGAAAAGTAAACAATGATCTTATTTTGTAAATAAAAAATAAAGGTCAATTGGGTCTATTATGAGTGGTGGTGTGTTATCTTTCTTATATAGGTTTTATTCTTGTAAGTGACATGTTGAGTTCATAATGGAAGTTGCTCAATAAAATTAGTAGGAGTGAGGGGAAATATTGAGTAGAATGTAATATTTAGGGCAGGGTCCTGAAATATTAGATAAAATTTAATAATATTACATTTTAATTAGTATTTCTCCCTACCCCTTGCCACTATTTATTAGGTGGGGGTGGTTATAAATATTGAGTAACATACAATATTGTAATATTATTTTTTATGTAATCAATATATTTGTAACACTTAATATAGATGTGTTCCATCTATAAATTTAGTTAATAAGCGGATAAAAACTTAATATTTAAGATATGACAAGATTTTTAATCATGAATATTTACCATGGATATTATTAACTTATAAGTAGTTTTTTTACAATACCATGGGCCAATACCCACAAGAGAAAGAAAGATAGAGAGGGAGAGGAGGGAATAAAATTATAATACCATGGGCTACTACCATGGTTTATCAATACCATGGGCCATCTAGACTTTTGATTATTATGTTATGGATCTAGGTTTTTAATTGTTACAATACCATGGGCCGATACCATGGCTTATCAATACCACATGCCCAAAAAATATAACTTATTTCAAAGTAAAAATATTTTACAAATATTTTATTTTAATTTATTTTAATAACATTTTTAAACTAAATCTAAAAGAAAAAAGGTTATAATTACTTTTGAGGTGAGAAAGCAAAGTGATTAACAATGACAGAGGAAAGATAGTGGGTGATTATTTTAATATTTTTATTATTGTATTTTCTTAACATGATTGATCCAAAATATAGGTTTAATATTTTACAACCAATTTTTTTTATTATTAATTTAAATACTTTCTTAAATACAATACAATGGGATCCTATTTAAGAAAGAGAGTGAGATGGAAGGGGGAATAGAGTGTGGGAGAGAGACTTAGAGGTGAGAACAATGAGAGAGAGAGAGGAAGAGAGAGAGGATGGGGAGAGAGGGAGGGAGAGAGATGGATTTGGAGGGGGAAAGAAAGGAAGTGACAAGGGAGAGATGAAGATGGAATGAGGGAGATAGGAGACGAGGGAAGAGAGAGAAAAGGATAGGATAAAGATAGGGAAAGAAGGGGAAGAGAGAGACAGGGAGACATATTTATGGGGGGGGAGAGGGGGGGGGGGGCGAAGATAGTGACAGAGTTGGAGAGTGGAGAGAGAGTGTGTGTATGATGGGGGCAGAGACAGAGGAAGGTGGGAGAAAAGGGGAGAGAGAGGATGGAAAAAGAGAGAGGACTTGAGAGAGAGGAAAGAGAGAGGGGGGGAGAGGAGGGGGGAGATAGACACGGAATGGAAGGTAGAGAGAGAGGGAAGAACAAAGAGTCTCACAGAGACAAATACAGATATAGAAGTTAGATCTAGAAAGTCATGAATATTTTAGATTTTCACTAAAATGGATGTATTGATTTCAATGTAGTTGTTGATTTCTAATCCTATTTGATCACATGCACTATATGCATTGATTCTAGTGTAGATATCGATTTATAATTCTATTTAATACCTTACGCTAGATGCATTGATTTTAGTGTCGATGTTGATTTCTAATCTTATTTGATTGCTTGCACAGGATGCATTGGTTTCAGTGTAGATATTGATTTCTAATCCTATTTGATCGCTTGCACTAGATGCATTAATTTCAATGTAGATGTCGATTTCTAATCATATTTAATACCTTACACTAGATGCATTGTTTTCAATGTAGATGTTGATTTCTACTCATATTTGATTGCTTGCATTAGATGCATTGGTTTTAGTGTAGATATTTTTATTTATAATCCTATTTGATTGCTTGCACTAGATGCATTGATTTTAGTTTAGATGTTGATTTCTAATCCTATTTGATTGTTTTCATTAGATGCATTGATTTTAGTGTAGATGTTGATTTCTGATTTGATGCAACAAGATGTATGATGTACATTAATTTCAAAGTAATTGGATTAATAGTGTACATTGATTTCAATGCAACCATATCTCTGCCTCTTCCATCTATATCTCTATCTCCCATTCTCTCCTTCTCTATCTCTCTATCTCATCCCCTAAACAGAGACACTCTCTCTCCATATCTATCTATCTCTCCCTCTCTCTCTTCCCCTTCTCTCTCTATCTAACATTTCTCTCTCCATATCCATATCTCTTCCTCCCTCCCTGTCTTTTCCTCTCTCCTCTTACCTCTCCCCCCCATCTATATCTCTATCTCCCCTTGTCTCTCCTTCTCACCCCAAAAATATACACTCTCTCTCTCAGTGTAAGCACATAAAAATTATTCAACCATAAATACAATACTTGAATTTTCATCCTAAATAAAATGTTTTCTTACTTGAATTTATAATTGGGTACATTCTTATTATTCCTATTTTCCATCATTCAACATTGTTAATTACTTTGCATTCAAACGCAGTAATAGAAAATAACTACCATTGAAAATTATTTGGGGTTTAACACTCCATAAGTCACAATGATTAACTTTGGAGAAAACGACTATTAATATTAGAGAGCAACATAGACAATGTATGTTGTTTACTACAATAGCTTGAGTTAAATATTTGAATGGTCTATGATTCCAACTACTCTTTTCATATGATCGATATGAGAAAATAGAAAAAAATAGTTTCAGATTCATTACAATGAATATTGTTTGTAATTGACTATATTCTTAGTATTCACATTTTATATCTATCAAAATTGTTACATTGACACTTTGCACTCAAAATTTGCATTTCATCATTTTTCATCATTCAAGTTACTAACAGTCTCTCTCATCTCAACAAACTGAGGTAACTAAGAAAATTTTAAATTAAATTGACCAAATTAATATTAGACATATTTAGCATATTTAAAATTATCAAAATAATTAGATGTTCAACAAATTTTGTATGACCACACACGACTGAAACCAACCTAGATCCATCTTAACACCGGATCTATCAAGCGCCAAGAGGGATCAAATATCTCGAGGTGAAAACCTTTCCTCAAGTTTTGCACTCAAAAAATAGGTTTTCACCTTGAGATATTTGATCCCTCTCGGTGCTTGATAGATCTGGTGTTAAGATGGATCTAGGTTGGTAATAGACAACCACATGATGAACACAAGTGCACTGACGAAGCATATCTGTAGCTCGATGAGTGCAACACTTTGCGGTACACATGACAAAAGGGGCCCTCCTGAGGATGAAGAGCTTGAAGAAGTGAATATAACAAGACCGAAAACCTAACACTAGAAGGGTGTGAGAAAGAGGACCCCCTGGAGCTAAAACATCACCTAAGTAGCCAATATACACAATATAGAGGATCGGAATCAAATTGAAATTAAGAGTAAAGACTATGGAGTCAAACATGTGCCAAGAGTAGCTGGAGAAATGAAAATCAAGAGAGG
Organism: Pinus tabuliformis; assembly: GCA_031772625.1. Taxonomy (NCBI): domain Eukaryota; kingdom Viridiplantae; phylum Streptophyta; class Pinopsida; order Pinales; family Pinaceae; genus Pinus; species Pinus tabuliformis. The sequence goes on along the minus strand of CM062805.1, from coordinate 539,637,458 downwards.
TAGTTCTGTGAACTAGAGGCAACTAAACCAAGAAATCACTTGGAAATTTTTCTCTAGGACTTGCCTCAATTGCACTGACGAGGCATGTCTGTAGCTCAACGAGTGAAACACTTCGCAGTACACATGATAGAAGGGGCCCTCCTGAGGATGAAAAGCTTGAAGAAGTGAATATAACAAGAATGACCACCTAACACTAGAAAGGTGTGAGAAAGAGGACCCCCTGGAGCTAAAACATCACCTAAGTAGCCAATATACACAAGATAGAGGATGAGAATCAAATTGAAATTAAGTGTAAAGACTGTGGAGTCAAACCTGTGGCAAGAGTAGCTGGAGAAATGAAAATCAAGAGAGGTAGATCCATGAACTAAAGGCAACCAAACCAAGAGGCAACTTTTCTCTAGGAATTGCCTCAATTGCTAACACAAACCCCTGCCTAAAGCTAGTATGGGAGAAGTTTAATATGATTGCAAAAAATGCTTCATCTAGCCAAATTTTACAATTGAGAAACTGAAGCCTTGGGCTTGATCATATAGAGGCCAAGAATAGAAATACCTTTTCAGAATTTAAATAAATTGATGAGTAATATGGGAGGATATTAATGTAGATTCCATGCAATGATCAGTGTCCCAAAAATATTGCTCCCTTCTCCAAGTTTGCATAACTTCTTTGTACTTAATACCGTTAGACTAGAGATAATCATGCACAGGTTGACGCATCGATTTGATGTGAGGTACCTCCAATAAATCATCAATTAAAACCTTCATAATTATCTACCTTCATAATATTATCATGAAGGGAGGTTAGGACTGCACCGAAGCTACCAAAATATATTGGCTTGCATTGGAAACCATTGCGAGAGAACTAACACAATCAAGCTGTAACCTATGATAAGCACGAGATGGTGGGGTGGGGATTTCCCCCATGCCGGTTGTTGAAGACATCTAACGATCAATCATGGGGGCGTGTTTCCATGTCCCCTGGCCATGTGACCTATTGGAATGTGACATCCCACACCTTACCTTTTCTTGTTCGTGACACTCCATCAGAGGACATAATGAGTATATTGTTATAACAACTTTGGAACTTTCTAGTTATTTGAGTTTGTGCCTTTAATGAATCTAGAGTCTATTGTAGATACGATCTTTAGAATGAGGGGAAGCGCTTAGATATTTTCCTCAAAATATTTTAACAAGAAAAAAAAATAAATCAAGAACTTTTATCAATACACTTTGAACAACACATATGTTGGAAACACTGAGAGGATGTTGAATAAATATTTCATTATTTTTTACGATTTTTATCTTTAAAACATTTGATACAGATAAATCATGAAACATAGATCTTTACATAAGAAACACTTATACAATTTTTCTTTGTAAATATTTTGTAAAATCTTTGTACAAAGTAAGCACCAACTTACAACTTTAGTAGGCACCAACCTATAGGATATTTCATTCCAATAGCTGAGCACCAAACCAACAAATGTAGGCACCAACCTATAGGAGACACTAATCGCCAAACTACACGCACCAACCTATGTATTCAAGTTGTTCCTTAGATTTTTCATTGATAACTTCTGGTACTCATGATATGAATTGGATCATTATATTGTTTGACATCCATTTTGATGCATTTAGGGTGGAAAAAGTGGAGGAATTAGCTCATGGGTCTGTTTTTACTGGCTTGACCCAGTTTGGAAAAACGAGGTTTGAAACCTTTTGGGAGTGTTTTTAGGCATAAAACAATGTTTTTTTGTGGGTAAAATGTTTTGGATTTATAATTTCACCTTTTCAATCTATTCTACACACAGATATTTCCAACAGTGCAGGAATCACATCAATCAGAGTATGTATGCGAAAGTTATGCCACTCACAAGTTGACCTTCCTATTTTCACACCCATAATTTGGGAGGATGGCGTGTCAGCCCCCATTATTCATGAAAAATAGGCTAGCCATGTGATTTTGATGTAAAATACTCTATAAGAGTCTATATTGTAACTTTGGCTAAGAGTTGAGGTAGACAAACTTAACCACTAATAGGTTATAGGGTTATGTTATAATTGGGCCACTAGGAGGAAGAGACATTCCATTCTTTTGAGTGCATTTGTTCCATAACTGAGAAAAAATAGCCAAGAGGGATATGGGTAGAGCACATAGAGATGATTTTTGCACTATAGCAGTCGACAGACCATAGAATATACTTCTTTGTACTCACGACTATATTTCCAGACAAAGAAAGAGAGCGGAGTGACCTCACCTTCTAGCTGGGTTTTCTCCTGAAAGGGTTTCCTAGAGCAAATATTGTGTCATATGTGTGTGCGAGCTTTTATTTTTCCATTCTATTTTTTTTGTATAGTTTTCATTTGCATACATGCACTATTCATAGTAAAATCTACAAATCTACAAATATAATAAAAATGTAATAGTGTAGAATTTAAGATTTTTAAAATAATATATCATATATGTTGTGACAAACTGTCTAGTGGAATATCCACAACAGATTACAGTTCACCTCAAAAATTTCTTCATTGAGTTGTCATCTAACCATGCAACCCTAAGGTTTGTGACTTCAAGCTTGATCACAACCACTTGAATTGTATACCTTGAATTTCTACTCTTCAACTAGGCTTCTTGACTTGGCTCTTTAGAATTGATTTTTTTACATGTCAGTTCTCTACATTTGATCAAAAAGAGGTATGCCCACCTGGCACTAGTAAAAATTGGGTGAAAATATGATGTATATTAGTTGGTTATTCGACTTATTGTTGTTGGCTATCTGACACATTGGAGTCATAATTTTCATTAGTGGGATTGTGTCAAATAGTCAACAATTTATTAAGCGTCATATATTCAACGAAAAAGATGTCAGATATTTGACGTCAAATATGGCCAAAAATGTATTTAATCATCTGACGCTTTGCAGTCGATTTTTTGATTCCAAGATCCATAAGATATGCAACAGGATAAATGTTGGATAATCGCCACCCTAGATGCCAAAAATAAGTTTCAACATTAGACACTTTGATGTCAGATATTCGACACCATATTAGTATAGTCCGATAGGATCCGATGGTTTGTTCCATAGGAATGGAGTCAGGTGTCTGACGGTTGTGCATCATATAATCGAATTTATAAGAAATTTGTGTGACAAGAGTGTTATGGATCTGACACATTTTTCCATTGGTGCAATGCCAGATATCCAATTGTCTGTTCCACTGATGTAAAGTCAAATATTCGACGGTTTCCACTTAATGTCGAATATTTGACGGGTGCCTAAGCATTAAAAAAATATAATTTGATCCAAGGAACTCTCATCATGGTTGATGCTTATTATTTGCAAGCTTCATATCCTTAGGCATGTGTGTTTCGGTGACCTTCTTTACCTCCTTCTAATCCATTTGCAGTGAGAAATGGGATGGTATCTGGTATTGATTATTGTGCATTAGATCCAGGGCTTTAATATCTATACCATTAGAGAATATAGGACATGTTTTTAGAGAAGACTTATCTTGATGAGATAAGTAGGACTCATAAAACCAATAGTGGACATGCCTGATTGAGAATAGCGGGTAGCGAGGGCGACTAGGGTTACAGTCTCGACAGAAGGTTTCTCTCCATGGATCGGTGTAGAGGAGGGAGCTCCACTCCCTCCTACAAGGAAGTAGTGGCCAACAAGGGTAAGAAGCCTCTGGAAAAAGAAGAAGTGATGAGGAGGAAGGAAGAAAAAATAGGAAGGAGGTATCAGTCAGTACTGAATCGAAGGAAAAGGATGGCACAAAAGACAAGGAAGAAAACAACGAAACCCAGGGAACAAAAGACAAGAATCAGAAGGGTCAGTGCAAACCCAGAGCTGAAATTACTCCTAAAGTAGTTTTAAATGATCCAGCGCTGCAGGAACACAGAGATCACATGCGAACGTACGCAATCATATGCAAATTTATGGGACTATGGCCCACTGAAAAAGCTTTACTAACATGGATAAGATACCACTGGAAACCCAAAGGGAGCATTGATCTACATCTGGGGTCCAAAGGATTCTTTACAGTGGTGTTCACTAACATTGAAGATAAAGACAGAGTGTTTGAAGGAGGGCCCTACTTCTATGCAGCAGCAGGACTCTATATGAGGCCATGGATGATGAACTTCGTGCCGGAGCGGGAAACTTTTTCTTCGGTTCCGGTCTGGGTAAGACTTTATTCCTTACCTCTTGACTATTGGCAATCTGAATCCCTTGCAGCCATAGGCAATAAATTAGGACAGTTTATCAAAGCCTCGGAAGCCACAAGGAGGGGAAAATACACTTCCTTTGCTAGGATCTGTGTAGAGATGGACCTATCTGGAGCTCTTCCGGACGAAGTCATCTTGGAGGTTTTTGATGAGGAATGGGTGCAAACAGTCGATTATGAACATATTCCATTTAGATGTCGAAGATGTCATGAACATGGGCACCTTCTAAGAGACTGCCCCCTCAGTAAAGCAGAGCACAAAAGCAAAATAAACATAGTGAAAGACTCGGATAGCTTTCACAAAGTAGCTCATAAAGGGAAAATAGGCAAAAAAGGGCCAAAGAAACACCAAGCTGAAGGACAAAAGGTTAGTCAGAACCAGTTCCAAGTTCTTGAAGAGGATGAAGAAATATCAGTAGAAGATCAAGCAATGGATGAAGATTACGAGAAGAAGGAAAAGGATAAAGAAAGAGATCAGACACAGGAAAATGGAAAACAGAAGGGGATCATGCTGAATGAATCAGAGCTAGAAATGGATCAGGAAATGACCCAGAGTGAAATGGATATGGAGGACAACGAGCTACAGGAGATTCTTGACAGAGAAAACCTGGATCTAGAAGGATTCTTGGCTCAGGGAACATCAGGCGGGGTAGATTCACTACCACCAGAAGAGCTGAATCGAATACAACAGTTATTCTTATGGAAAACCCAGGCAAAAGGTGTGGAGGGAGTAAACAACATTGAAATGCAGAGCAATGAAGGGGTGAAAGCAGTAAAAATGACTCCGGGGTTAGCACCAAGAAATCCAAGGGGGAAAAAGAGGCAGGAAAAAACAAAATGAGCTATTGATGGAATGTGGCAAGCTTATGGTCAACTCAGGTAAGATGAAAGACCTAACCAGCTACTCCTTTACCAATCTTTAATTATGAAGTTCACAACTTGGAATATTAGAGGTCTTGGTAGCAAGAGAAAATAGAGAATGATGAATAATAGAATGAAACAAGCAGCTTCAGATATAATTTTTATCCAAGAGACAAAATGCTCCATTCAGAAATTAAGGCAAATCCATAGTAAATGGCTCAGTAGATTTGAATTTCTAGAAGTTAAAGCAAAAAATACAGTAGGGGGTATCCTCACTCTCTGGAATCCCCAAAAAATTGGAATAATTGATGCTGAGGCATCAAGAAATTATTTATCAGTGGTTATACAGCCAGTAGGAGACAGGGAAACTTACCTAGTTACGAATGTTTATGGCCCTCAAAGATTAGATGACAAAATCAGGTTCATAGATTCCTTAGTGGATCTACGAGTCAGACATGCAGGGCTATCTTGGGTCCTAGGAGGTGACTTCAACATGATCAGATCTCTCTCGGAGAAAAAAGGGGGTACAAGAGCTCTAAATAAAGATTCCCTAGCCTTCCAAATCTTCTCAGAAAGCATGAAGCTCGTTGATATTGAGACAAACAATGGCCTCTGTACATGGAACAATAAAAGAGGAGGTGACTCACAGGTAGCCTCCAAGTTAGATAGATTCATGATCTCTGAAGATCTCATGCTTCTAGACAAGGAAATAATAGCAGGAATTCTTCCCTTTGGAGGTTCAGATCACTGGCCGGTTCAAATGGAAATCAAGGGCATAGGTACCCCTAGAAATAGACCTTTCAGATTTGAAAATATGTGGCTTTCACACCCAGAATTCTTCAGCAACATTGAAGAATGGTGGGCAGAGGATTTGCAAACTCCAGGATCAACTATGTTCCTGCTTCACAAGAGATTAAAGCACATCAAGCTGAAGCTTAAGGCCTGGAACAAGAATGAATTTGGCAATATTTTTGCAGGAAAGAAAGCAGTGGAAAATAAAATTATGGAGCTCAACCAAGCTTTGATCAAGGAGGGATTTGATAAGGACAAAAATGACCAAGTAGAAAAACATCACCAAGAATGGGAAAAGCTGTGCAATCAAGAGGAAATTTTTTGGAAACAAAAATCAAGAGTTCAATGGCTAAAAGAAGGAGAGCGTAATACTAAATTTTTCCATAAATCCACTATAGCAAATAGGACTCACAACAAAATCTCTTCGATCAAGGATGCGGATGGGAAAATACATCAATCTCACGAAGAAATAAAAGCAGTGTTAGTTAAGCACTTTCGAGGTATTGCTCAGGAAAATACCCTAGACAGGGTTCCCTTCATCAAGGAACTCCTTAAGCATATCCCCAAGTTGGTATCCAGGGAGGATAACTGTAATCTCAACAGACCTGTAACCGAAAAGGAGGTCAGTGAAGTTCTCAAGGAAATGCACAATGGTAAGGCTCCAGGTTTGGATGGATTCAATGTTGATTTCTTCAAAGCCTATTGGAATATTGTCAAGGAGGATATTATAAAGGTGGTGGAAGACTCCAGGCTGAACAAAACTATTTTAAGAGCTCTCAATACCTCCTTTATCTCCCTAATTCCAAAGTAGGATAATGCCCAAACTCCAGAGAGGTATAGGCCCATTGCTTTATGCAATGTAGTTTATAAGATAATTTCCAAGGTTGTGGCCAATAGACTCAAACCTTTGTTGCGTTTGCTGGTTTCGGGGGAACAATTTGGTTATGTGGAAGGTAGACACATTCTAGATAACATAATTCAAGTTCATGAGGTGGTCCACTCGTTAACTAGTGAAAAGAAGTTGGGTGATCATGCAATTGGATATTGCCAAAGCATATGACAAAGTGAATTGGACATATATCAAGAAAGTACTGGCAGCATTTGGTTTTGATCATAATTGGATCAGATGGGTCATGGCCCTGGTGACTTCCTCCAACTTTTCTATATTGATTAATGGCTCTCCCTTTGAAATTTTTCTTCCTTCTAGAGGTCTCAGACAGGGCGATCCACTCTCTCCTTTTCTCTTCATCCTCATGATGGAAGGGCTGGGGTGGTCTATTAAGCATGCTAGAGCAACCGAAAAAATTCAAGGACTCCAACTTTCGGAGAATGGTCGAGTTCTGACGCATCAACAATTTGTAGATGATACCATGCTACAGGGCATTCCCACGGTCAAGGAAGCACTAGCATACAAACAGATTTTGAAGGACTTTGCTTTGGCATCAGGTATGGAAGTTAATCTTTCCAAATCAAAAATATTTTTCTTTAATACCCATATTGCTATCCAGAGAAACGTCTCCAGAATCCTTGGATTTCAAAGAGACTCTCTCCCCTCCAAGTATTTGGGAGTTCCTCTAATTGCTAAACCTATGCTCAAAAGCATATGGGAACCGCTAATCATTAAGATGCAAGATAAAGTCAGGAAATGGACAATCAGGTCTCTAAATTTGGTAGGTAGACTGGTTCTCACAAAGGCAGTGCTCCAAGCTATCCATGTCTTCATGTTATCAGCTCTCCCGGCTCCAAAAGGAGTTTTACAGCAATTTAGAAATATTCAAAGAGATTTTCTCTGGGGCAAAGAGGAAACTAGGAAAAAATGGGCTTTAGTCTCATGGGAAAAAAATTGTAAACCCAAGAAACAAGGAGGCCTAGGATTGGATGATACAAAGATTCTAAGTAAGGTTCTAGGGGCCAAACTGTGGTGGAGGTGGGTTAAGGATCCTAAGGCACAATGGGAAAGCATCTGGAAGGAAAAATATGCAAGTGCCTGGCTTTCTCATGATATCATAAGAATGTCTGGAAACATAAAGGGATCTCCCATTTGGAACAAGGCCTGGGAAAACAGAGAGGTGGTTCAAAAAAACAGTTTCTGGGAAATCAGAAATGGAGATCTGGCTCTTTTTTGGGAGGACAAATGGCAACAAGAACCAACTCTTTTGAGAGAGGAATTTTTGGGCCTCAAACAGTAGACAGAAAACCAAGGATTCATGAAGGTAAAGGACTTTTGGGAGCAATCTCACAATACAGAAAAATGGAGAACATGGAAAAAAATAGATGGCAGAGAGAACAAGACCCTAAGCAGTGGAGCAGATACCCTTAATAGGTTGTTGGAGCAGAGGATGATTTTAGTTACTGAAGGGTAGGATCAACTAAGATGGGGCAACAACAAAGAGGGCAACTTTAACATCAAGGAAGCAAAATGTATTCTCCTTGGGCTGGATTCCCAAGCTACGGATAGATCTTGGTAGAAGCTATGGAGGCACAAGGGCTGGATGAAGATCAAACTCTTTATGTGGCTGGTTCACCACAGGAAAATCTTAACCTGGGATAATATCAGGAAAAGAGGTATGCTGGGACCCTCCAGATGCCAGCTCTATGAAGTCCAAGAGGAGACCATCGAACATCTACTCAATAGCTGCATTTTCACCTCCAGGTTATGGGATTTTTTTGCCTCCATCTTCAAACAATCTGATAGAGACAAAGGAAGCATCACTAAAACCCTGAACAATTGGAGGAATAATTTTTCGGATTATGAGGTTCTTAACTTGGCATGGGCTCTGTTGCCAAGTTTCATCATTTGGAATGTGTGGAAAGAGAGAAACAGAAGAATCTTCAAAGAAGAGAAGATTTCCTCTCTTCGTTTGTTGGAACAAATCTCTAAACAGCTTAAGGAGACAGTCAGCACCACAGTCAGGGATCTCCCCAAGAATCCTCCTTCAGAAGCTGAGCTATCAATTCTCAGGCAGTTAGGAATGTAGGGAATTATTCCACAAGGTATAGATAGGAAAGTAAACTTGAGGGAACCGATGAAAGATTTCTGGAATCCTCCCCCGGTAGGCTTTTTAAAGTACAATATCGATGGGGCTTCAAAGGGAAACCCGAGCATGGCGGGCTTTGGAGGGGTTCTTAGGAATGAAAATGGAAACATAATCTCCCTCTTCTATGGTCATCTTGGAAAATCCACCAACAATATGGTGGAATTAATGGCTTTGGAACAAGGTTTGGAATTTCTGAAATAGAACAATTGCCAAAATGTAATAATAGAAGCTGATTCAGAGTTAGTCATAAATGCGGTCAAGAAAATTAGTCATGGAACAGGGCCAGAGAAAGTAACCAAACATTGGAGATTATTACGGGTTCTCCAAAAAATTCAAGAACATCTTCAGGGACTGCGCACACTTAGATTTATCCATGTGCGTCGTAAGGCCAACAAGTTGGCTGATATCCTAGCCAACCAAGGTGTCAGCTGTAAAGACAACAGAATTTCGATGAATTGGCTCGCTATGTTGCCAAGCAACCTAAAAGTTCTTTGCCAAAACCAGGAGAAAGAGGACAAAGAAGTGTATAAGAACAAAACTAAGGAAGACAATTCGCAATGAGTAGTTTTCAGCTTGATTCCCTTTTATGGTCGTTCAAGCCTACGGTGGGAGTCGGTTTAGGGTCAGCCTCTACAACCATGGGAATCACTTCCCTGTATATCTCTGGTGTCGGTTGCAATGTTATCTTGGTCAGATGGGGGGGGGGGGAAGTAATCGACCGATGGCACCTGTTATGGAGGTTCCCTTTCTCAACTTCCAGTGGCGGGAGACAAAACCGCTTCTAGAGTGGTTTTGGTGCAATCGCACTGCGTTCGAGCTGACGACGGTTTTCTTGTTTGGGCAGCGATTCCATATACATGGTGACACGTGGATGAGGGTGGGTCCTAAAAACCACCCTCATCGCACACTATTGTCCGATCTTTTCGGCCGCGCGAGTGGCAGTTCCGCCGTTTGATGGGAATAGGTAGATCAACGCTCGGGATTAAACATGCGGTTTTGGTGGGGTATGGGGGTTATCCTCCGCGCTTCTTCGCTGTGCGCTTTGGATCTCTGGTGTTGATTTACTTATGAAGTTTGGACGGTGGGGATTTTGTGGCATGTTTGGCTGGGGTTGGCGCGGCTTTTTGTGGGAAGGGTTCCCGGTCCCGGTATATCCGGTGGGTTATTTTTTGTATGTACTCTCTTGGTTTGGGAGAGTATTTTTTCTCTTTTTTGGGGAAGGCTCAGTTTCTGTTGAGCTCGCTCTTAGCAAGCCTAGGACCACTCTGCTTGGTGGCTTGGTGTATATATTGTAAATTCTGCTTGATTTTATGAATTAGAAGGCACGCCTCTTGCTTAAGCAAAAAAAAAGAGATAAGTAGGACTTATGTGCCAAGAGAGGCTGACTACAATGAAGCTTCCCTTCGTAGAGCTTACTTTACATCTCCTCCAGGGCATTCATATCCTTCACTACTAGCGTCATCTTCATTGTATCAATACTAATTTAAATATAATTTATGGATGTTTTGGTAGCTTACCTTTTGAATTGACAATCACTAGAGACTTCTATTATAAGGAGCATGATAGAACAATCAACATAGACATTGATTTGGAAAAGAGAAGGCTATTAGTTGATCACTGGTGTCAATTTTTACAAGCCAAGCATAACAAAGTTATTTCTAAGGACACATGTTGGAAGATAGTTAGGTGTCTTGGCTAGTGCCTAGAGCTTTCAAAGAGATACCCAACCTAATGGCTTGCCTCCTGAATTCAAAAGTGTATTCTTGCACCACTTATCGCTATTCTTACCTAAGGTACTACCATTTCATGAGTGGCTCCTCTTCATAACATATGGGATAAAGGTGTAACATCAACAATGTCTTGAAGTCCTCCCATTTTGTAATAATGGGCTTCTTGCCTAGCTTCAATGCACCCACATAGCTCTCCCACCACAATAGAGCATGTCCAATTATCTTCAACCAAGCAACAAAAATCTACTCCATTTCTTGGATTTGATAAAGGCCAAAATAAACTCCCATTTATTTCAACTAACTATTTAATACTTCAGTGTTAACTTGTCCATCAAACATGGGTATTTCAAGCTTCGCTTCAACTCTCAAAGGAACATTAAAAGATGAAGAAGATGAGTTTTTTTTACCCAATTCACTAGGTTTCTTACCTTTGGTACCTTGTCTTCTTCTTGCTCGATATTTATTGAGTTTTCTTCCTTAGCCTTTTTCACTTGCCATAATATAACCCACACTTTATTCCTACATCCAAAACTATGTAATAAAAAAAAACCACCCAATAAAGCAGATGAAGACCAAAATTATGAAAATTATAGCCATCAAATGACTAGAATCAAAATATTGACCACAATCAAATGACCACAATGTCTCACTGAGAATCTTTAAATATAACAAAATGCAACAAAAAAGTGCTACTTACAAAATCCATCCAAATTGTCTATAGGTATATGAGTTCTAAGAGTAGTTTCAGATGTCTTTAGGAGTTTTAAGGACATTTTGTTGTGTTGGAAGAATTTTCATTGATGTCAAAGGGTGAATGGGCCATATCAAGATTAAAATCTACAATATGTTTGGTTTTCCTTGAGAGGCTTGATTAACATGTGGGATTCTCACCACTTTTTGTAATCATTGTTCCCATCTTCATGTGTTTCAAAATGGATGGATTTGTCATCTCCAAGCTGTAGATATTGTGAGAAACAACCCTATAAGTCCTATCTTGTCAGTTGAATGATAATTTTTTAAGTATTGCAGAATTCCTATTTGCTATATTCTATTTAGAAAACATTCAAATAGGCCTTCCTCCTCTTGAATCACAGGATGAATTTTTCCATTTTTAGTTTATCAAAAGTCTTATCTTCAACTTTTGTATGTACTTTAATAAGAATTAAAACTTGAATGGTAAGAATGTGCTTCCCTTCTAAACTTTCAAGTATCACAAGTCAACATGTTCAGCCCGCCACTAGTGGATGATATATTTGACATCACACCAAACATGTTCAAAATATTCATCATTGGCATCATAGTTATTAGAGCTCAAATATGATAGAATCAAAATTTTCTTGAAATGTATAGGTCAGTTCTTAAGAACAAGTTGGCTCCTCCACTAAAGATAAGTTGGCTGCCCCAAGAAACATGTCGATTCACACATGTTTGAATTGGTATAAATAGACCATTCGATTACTCCTCTTGGACATCCAACTTAGTTGAGGAGAACAAGAGAAGAAGAGGTTCAGATATGAAGCAAAAAAGACAAGTTCATAACTCATGAACTTGGTGACAAACAAGAAGAAGAATTCATAATTGACATCTCAGTGTTTGGATCTGGTTTTCTTGGTGGATTTTTGTTTTTTTATTGGGGGATTTATGGTGGATTTCTTGTTGGATTCATTGCTACATCGTGAACAAGCTTATTCCCTTGAAGAAAACCTATGACAATGCGCTTTCGGTCCTATGGAGGAACTAAAATACAAACCTATGACAAGACATGTAACAAAGCTTTTTTGGCCCTGTGGAAAAATACAGAGTTTGGTCCTAAAGTCATACACCAGACTTCAACCTTCAATTGGAGTAGATACCTGGCCCTTGGAGTATACCTAGTAAAAAACCTACTCTGCCTTTGAGTATTCCTATTCAACCTCTTGGTATATGCTCGGACCTATGGAAGAGGTATACTTCATACCTTCTAAATATTTAGGGGAAGCCTTGGACCTATGGCAAATATCACATTTATGGAGAAATATTGAACTTGCTTCCTTAGCCTTTTTCACTTTCCATAATATAACCCACACTTTATTCCTACATCCAAAACTATGTAATAAAAAACAAAACCACCCAATAAAGTAGATGAAGACCAAAATTATGCAAATTATAGCCATCAAATGACTAGAATCAAAAGATTGACCACAATGTCTCACTGAGAATCTTTAAATATAAAAAAATGCAACAACAAAGTGCTACTTACAAAATCCATCCAAATTGTCTATAGGTATATGAGTTCTAAGAGTATTAGAAAAACAAGCTTAATAAAATATGTGATAATTTAGTCGACCTACTTAATTTCCACAAAAATGAGTATTCATATACTCTTCTGCATGAACAAAATGGTCACATAAAGGACCAATTCATAAACATGAAAATGATGCAATGGGTACTATCTTTGTCATTTAGAACCTTCCAAGCTATTGCTCGATCATATGAAGTAGACCTACTTGTTATACTCCTATACCAATAGGCGTCATATTTCATGATTGACTGGTTGAGCTCTGTAATATGTCATCCCATTTGCAAAGGTTTTCCATATTATGAAAAAAAAAATGTAAAGGGGGTATGCCCTAAAAGAAAAATCAAAGGGTAAAAAGAATAAAATGGTCAAAAAAGTGAAAGAAATGAACCCCAAACAAAGAAAGACTAGGAAAGTGTGCAAGTCCAAAATGCCACTACTTTTTCATTTTTCTGTAAATAAAGCATTGTGTGCAGCTTGTTAATTTATGCCACAATTGATGAATGGCCAAACAGCTTAATCTTGGCTAGTTCATGTTTGAATTTCATGTTTTAGAGATAGAGAATAAAATCTGACCAAACTGTTTAATCTTGGCAGATAAGTAGATAGGTAGAGAAGCAAAGGAGCTCAACAGTCAAATCTGAGCCCTTGGATGTAATAAGGGTAGACTTAGATAGGCTTACCATGAAAAAAAAGAAAAGTTGATGAGGATTTGCTAGTCCAAGTGCACCCAAGTAAAGAGAAGAAAAAATGCTAGGCAAAGTACGCAGGGCAGGTAGATCGGTGTTGTAGAATGACACTTGTGATAAGATTTTGTCTCTAAATGTGTCAATCTCATCTCTATCACAAGTACATGGCGAACATTGTACCTAATGCAGCTCAAGCAAGGGAAGGTTTCATAACTAACTCCCCTTCCTATTTATCCCTAATCATTTACTAATTCCCCCCCTAAAATATTAAGAATCTGTTCTTAATATCACTAAAAGCCACTCCATCTCATTTCATAAATTGCCTAAGTGAATCCCTATTTTACTTAGGAAATTGGCAAATATCCCTCACATAAACCCCATTCTCTCTTTAGCCCAAGTTTAAAAATATATAAACTGTTTTTTACTTAGCGCACATTCATTATCATAAGTCATATTAACCCTAACTCTTATTATATAAATCCTTTGCTATATACCCTTCCCCTAAGATGTAAAAACATTAACAAACCCTGATATAATATATATCCCACCCCTGGTTAATTATAACCGTAGCACCGTTTTAAAAATGGAATTGATAAACTTCTTTGAAGTTTATTAAGAACAATAGCCTTCATCGCGCGCTCAGAGGGTTAATTAACCACCTGGGTTAATTAAATAACGATTCCCGCGAACCAATGAAAGCCACCCTAAAACCATTAAAAACATTGGTTTATTAGGTCAGCCCCGCAAGTTTAAACTCCCGCCATCTTCAAAACCTGTCAATCGTCCGATCTCCACTCCACCATCCAACGGTCTGCATCCATTTCGCGCCCCCCTCCATCGTCGAACGTTAACTCACGGGAGGCTGGTGGTTTTGGCGTCCGTACTCTGCCACGCATTGTGCTCTCACTATGATCGCTTTCCCTCCACTCGAAACCACCTAGCCCCAAAAGCGGTGCTGGAAAAACCGCTTACCACCGCCTCCCCAGCTGACGTCATCTGCTGACGTCTTCTGTCCTGTGCTGACATCACCTGCCACGTCATCTGCCCCCGTACTTCTGCTGATGTCATCCGTACTGTTGATGTCATCCGTCCTTCAAATTAGAAAATCCCGCCAAAAATTCATTTCGTCAATTAAAAGGGTAAAAAAGGTCATTTTTGCTGTATTTCTCTGCGTATCGCGCTCCAGGCATAAAATCGACTGAGGTCTCATTTCTAGTTTTCCGACCAGAAAGGCTACATCGACGAGCTTGTAAACTCTGCCGACCTACCATTTTACAGTTTCTTCCTCTTCAAACATAGTTTAAACCAAACGGAGGGACTTTCAGGCTTGCAGAAGAAAGAAATAAAATATACAAGGATATTTGCTACCCTAAGCCAGTGGACCTTCAGAAAGACATAAATTTCCAGAGAACAGTGGTGAGAAGACACATTAACAGTTCTGTTTTACCAGAACATGAGGGACATCGATGAACAGAGGAAAACAAGTTAAAGAGTATCAGGTCAACATTAAAGAAAGCAAGTCAGAATTAAAGAGCATAGTTAAGACAGGCAGTCGGCGTAGAGTTATTACAGAGAACAGTTGTAAGCCTAACCCTAAAGGCCTGCCTCTAGCACAACATCAGTTAGTTGTTTCTATTTTACTTGTAAATTATTATTAGTCATCCTAGATATTATCTCACAGATGTTATGAGATATTTTTTGTACATATTTTGCTGTATAAATACCCCCTTCATTGGAGTATTAGGGTGGGGTGTGGATTTCCTAGACTCTGCTGTAATACTGAATTTTGGAATAAAGAGCTATTGGAAATCAACTATTGTATGGCCTATTGGATGAGGAATTGAAGCAGAGGACTTGTCACAGATTTCTTGAATCAACCTCTAGATCAATAAGTCCTCTATATCTTGTGTTTTATAGTTTTCCTTAGTTTATTATATCATCTGTGTTTCATAATCTGAATAATAATGCAAAGGTTAATTTCAGAATATTCTTGACTGCACTTTGTTTTCAGTCTTTATTGTTCTCTGTGTTTTCTTCAGAATTATAATAAGTAGTGAAATCTTAATTGCTCCTGTTTCCTAATTCTTTCATGCTGATTATTTGCTAAAGAAACTCTTAACTGCTCCTTATCAGTAATCATCCATTTTCCATCTTTCGATAGGTTGAAGGATTCTTAACTGCCCTTCACTCAGTTGAGCCCATTCCATCTGTTTCCAGTCTCTATTTGTTCCCTGTTTGACTACCTTGCTTTGTGATTCCATCCTTTGTTAAGAAACCAAATCTAGAAAGCCATCTTCTTTGACTCCATTAGCCCAATGGACTGAACTACTCAGTTTACCTCTCTGTTCTATCGAATCTCACCACCCAAACTCAAACAAAATCCTTGAACCTCATAACTAGCCTAATACCTTTAAAAAAAAAGCTAAATCATAAAAAGAGAGCCCTCTCTGGATATAGATTGGCTAGATTCTGTATCTAAAAGATTGGTCTGTGGTTACCTCGGCATCCGTCCCTTTCTTACAACTTTGGGGAAAACCTGAGTGATAACATCATTGGCGACTCCACTTGGGAATTGAATAATTGTTTGTTACTATTGTTTATTTCATAAGCTTCAGACGGAGCCTAAAGTTAGCCAGGTGGCCTTTGAAATGCTTTTGCTTTGCAATTGCAGAAGTAAATGAATGCTGCTTCAGTCTATCTTTGGTCTAGTTTATGGACTGAACATCTAGTTTCAAATACCTGATCAGTTCCTCTCTTCAGAAAAAAAGTCTTTAGGAAAGTTCAAAACTCCCACATCTAAAAACTTCCTAGAAGAGACTGTTAAAGTTGTATTGTCAAACCTATTTCAAGAAAAAACCAAAATCACACCTAGAAAACTGGCCTCAGAAAGGATTCGTTACACCAGATCAAATCCTGATCCTAATCCCCCACCTGTGTTTGAAAATCCTAATCTGATTCCTAGGATTCTTAGAAGACAATATAGCCAACAAAATTCTGCTAGTTCTCGGCATCTATACAGATCAAAATCTTGTCCTGTAAGATGGATCTACCCGCAGGACGAACCCGTTGATAAGTATTCTGAAAACTCTTTATTTGAAACCTTTTAAGAAGTTGGGTTAACTCACACAGTTCAAAATCCAATATTCATTGAAAATTCGCAGATTGAAGTTGTTACTTCACACTTTGACAGACATTTGCAGAACTCCATTCAATCTGACCTTACTTCTGAAAGAACACCAAACATTTCTGTGATTACTACAGCTTCTCCAAGTTCACCATCAGCACCTCAAGCCACCCTTTCCACTCGTCCATCTACAATACACACTCCCATTGTTATCCCTACTCCCCTAGTTGTCACATCTATTTCTGCAACCATGGAAAACCGATATACTCCCCTATACTTACCTGCCAATCCAGGGGCTATGCCCCAAGACTATCAAAGTAAAATCACTTATTTTGAAGGTACTGGTACTTACACATCTCAAAAACATACCAAGAAAATGACTGACTATTTTGAAAGTTATGAGATCGATGTTGATGATGTTAGAATGAAAGTATTTGTTCAAAGTTTAACTGGAGATGTTAGAACCTGGTTTAGAGCCCTCCCTGCAAACAGTATCAATGACCAACAAGATCTTTATTAGACCTTCTTGAACAGATGGGAAAAAAAGAAAGATCCTCTCCACATTTTATCAGAATATGAAAACTTAAGAAGAGGCACACAAGAAACTGTCCAAGATTACTGTACCAGATTCAATAATGCTTACAATGCTATTCCTCAAAATCTCAGACCTCCTCCAGATTTTGCCTTGATCGAATTCCCTGATGCATTTGATTCTGATATGGCATACCAAATTAGGGAAAGAGCTCCTCAAAACTTAGAAGAGATGCAGAGTATAACTGTTAGTGTTGAGGCCAACCTGGTATCTAAGAAATTTAAAGCCAGAGCTGAAAGAAGGACACCTTTCAAAGAAGAACCTTTTGCCTTTGAACAAAAATTAGATGCCATTATGTAAGGAATGGATAGACTTGGAGATAGAGTAGAAACAATCAAGAGAAAATCCCCTTGGGATGGTCAACCAAGCCATACTGGGAGAAATCCAAATTTCAGGAAGAACCAAAATCCTAACACGGAAAGATAGGGCTTGACCAAAATATTAGGCCACCATTTCAAGAAAATTATGCTGAAGCCTCAACTTCTGATGAACCAATAGAAGATACTCAAATTAATCTGATGGGACTCAACAATGAACAACAAGTTTTCTTGACCCAAGAGGATTAAGAAGGTCACATTCTTAAACAATTCCAAACTCAATCAGGTGAAACATTTGACTTTAGGGAGGGATATGATACAACCATTTATGAAGTCCACAAACAATACAATCTGAGGAGTAGAAGAATAGATGTCCCTGAAACCAGTAAACAGAAAGATACCAAGCAACCTAACAAAGATAAGATCAGTACCCCCCCTGTACATATTCTTTCTAAAATAGATCCTAACTCAAATAACCCAATTATTGAAGATGTATCAGACAATCAGCCACCTAACAGACAACCTTCCACTTCTATTCCTTCTAAAGGAAACATAGGAGAGCCTCTAGAACTTGATTTGGAAGCAACTTCAGTCCCTAATCCCACTCTTGAAGAGGAGAGAAACATAGAAAATCCAATTGTTTGAAATACAAGAACTCAGATCGAAAAACCTTTCAATCTTGAGACAGAAGTAGGCAAACTAAAGATTGTTGAAAAGTGTGCAACAAGAAATGCTTGTTGAGAATGCAACAAGATGATGGAGCTTAGTGGAAAGGAGTCGCCTTCACTAAGTGGGCCCGCAGGCAAATTATGGCGCAAGTTCTATTTTTGATCCCAGCAGGGATGATCACGGTATGGGTGATCACAGTATGAGCGATCACAGTATGGGTGATCACAGTATGAGTGATCACAGTATGGGTGACCACAATATGGGTGACCATAGTATGAGTGATCAAAGTCTATTTTTAGACTGGCTGTCAAAAATAGAAAAGTCAAATATTATTGTCTCATAATAATATTTGGACTATAAACTTGATCTTATTCTCTTGGAGCACTTCAGGATGAGCTACGGATGTGGTACATGCAGATCCCAGAAGGAAATACGTGGTTACCTATGGGATGACTAATATTTTCATGCAGGACTTTAGTTAGAACTCAAGCGAGTTGAGTTTAGTGGACTGGAGGTGCAGTTCATGGAGTTGTGTTCAGTTTAACTTTGTTAAACTAGTTGTATTTAGTCTAACTGATCAATAGACTAGAGATGAGTTGGGTGAATTAGTTATTAATTAATTCACAAGTTATTAACTCATAATGAAACTATAGAATACATCAGTTAACTTAGTTTCATGTCAGTGCATGTTCAGTTCAGCAGGGACAAGTGTTAGAGGATCAGATTACTATCAGTTGTGACTATAGCTGTGCATGATGATTTGCACAATCAGAGGGATTGAGTATGCCAATGAATTGACCAATACCAAGAATTGTAGCCTGTGCTCACGTCCAACACAGTATGAGTGATTATTTGCAGGTCAAATACGAGTTTGGTAAACCATTCTCATTAGTTCTTGAGTAGGTATTGAGCTGGAGAGGCAGGCAAGCAGTTGAATAGATTTGGAGATCAGATCTGAGCTGTATTTTGTGTAACAGGTGGAGCTGGTACTGGATTGCTTGTGATAAGCATTGTACTTTGTAATGTTACATGATTCAATCAATATAATATACAGATAGTGTGGGGTTTTTAGCGAGATGCTTTCCCCGGGATACATACTGTGTTAATGAGTTTGATTGATGCTTCTTTGTGTGCCTGTGAATGTTTCTGCTTCTGTAAATTGATGATCAACGTAGAGGAGATTATGTATTATACATGTTCCGCTTATAATTGTATGATCAGGATAATCTCTGTGAATATGTGTTAAATTATTCAAAATTTCTACATGGTATCGGAGCTGCTTGATTTGTAGAAGAGATTTTTACAAGATATCAAGCGAGGATTGATCATCAGATCTATTATTCAGGAAGTGTTTACATTTTATTTCTTCAGGCAGAGTCTGTAATCGGGCCAGGTAGCCTCTGGATTCATCCTTCTTTTGGAAGGTGAGATATCCGGTGAATGCCCATACAGTCGATCTCTGTACAAGAAATACTTTGTTCTCACGAATTCTAGATCAGAAGCGGTTGAGTTTTGAGCTGGTGGAATTCGAATTTAATTCCAAAGCAAGAGATAAAACTCAGAAACATTTAGTGTGAGAATGGAGATAGTATGCCCCAGTATCTCACGAAGTTCACCCAATGCCTGGGATGAGCTGGGAAGTGTGGGGGTGACTGTCGGAGATGGTGAGTCTAGCACTCCTTGACCTTCCTAAGAGTTGGCATAGCTACCAGGACTCGGTGAATGGAAGGGAGAAACTGCCAAATTAGGAACGACTATGGTCGGATTTGATGCAGGAGGAGATTAGACGGAGCACCAGAGGTGGTTCTTCATCCATGCAGGATGAGGAGGACTGTGCCCTACCAAGTAAGGCGAAGAAGGGGAAGGAGAAGGTTTCTCTTTCCAAATCTTGTTCTTCCAGTGATGGGAAGAAGGTTGATAAGTCGAAGGTGAGATGCTTTCGTTGTCATGAGATTGGTTCACGGGTCAGGAACCTATATGCTCTTGAGGTTCAAGATGCATGCAAAGCCTTGAGCAGCGAGGCAAATGATGGAGACTTGGTGGTTGAGAGGGAGCGTATATTACCTCTCAACATGGAGAGCCAGAAGAAGTCTCAGACGATTGTGGAGGAGCCACGATTGGTGCAACAACTTCAGGAGGTTGTGGAGAAGCCACAACAAGGGAAGCTGAGAGGAGATCGAGTAGAGACATCTTCTCATGCAGAGACCTCCAGTAGGGGGAAACTTCGAGCCAGGTGGGCTGAGGGATCGCATGCAGCCATACCTCCAGGTAGGAGGTGGGGTGATGTGGATTGATTGTCCCAGGGAGGAGGGGCAGGATCCTTGAGGTACCCAACCTCTTGGATGAGACCTTGCTACAGGAGCCCCAGATGTGTAGTAGCAGGAACTGACTGATTGGGTAGAGACAGATGCAGATGGAGCAGCAGAGAGAGCGACAGTGTAGGGAATCCCAGGACAACGCGTAGCTAGAAAGCTGCAGCAATGCGGGAGGCACAAGTGGTTTGCATAGTGCTAGGTGGCACAGAGAAGTGTGCAATGGTGGGAGATGCATGGAGATGTTGCAGTAGCGTATATGTCAGAGAGGGAGCACTTGTCAGCAGCAGGTAGAGCTTCAGCATCAGAGGATGTTTCTAGTCCAACAGGGAGGTCAGTTGGGAGGTGCAGTGCGGATGCAATGCTGGGAGATAGAACCAGCAGCAGCGCGGATGAAGTCAGAGATCAAAGTGACAGAGGCTAGAGCAGTTAGATACTGAAGAGCACAGAGATGCAGAGTCTTCAGTCGATAGAGGCAATAGCAGTCAAAGACTTTGATGACAGAGCAAGTGGACCAGCCAGATGTGTTGCATGGAGAACATTCTAGAGTTTCAGGATCGAGTTTGAGAGGAAGCCTTTCTTGTTGAGAGGAAGTGTTGAAAAGTGTGCAACAAGAAATGCTTGTTGAGAATGCAACAAGATGATGGAGCTTAGTGGAAAGGAGTCGCCTTCACTAAGTGGGCCCGCAGGCAAATTATGGCGCAAGTTCTATTTTTGATCCCAGCAGGGATGATCACAGTATGGGTGATCACAGTATGAGTGATCACAGTATGGGTGATCACAGTATGGGTGACCACAGTATGACCACAGTATGGGTGACCACAGTATGGGTGATCATAGTATGAGTGATCAAAGTCTATTTTTAGACTGGCTGTCAAAAATAGAAAAGTCAAATATTATTGTCTCATAATAATATTTGGACTATAAACTTGATCTTATTCTCTTGGAGCACTTCAGGATGAGCTACAGATGTGGTACATGCAGATCCCAAAAGGAAATACGTGGTTACCTATGGGATGACTAATATTTGCATGCAGGACTTCAGTTAGAACTCAAGTGAGTTGAGTTTAGTGGACTGAAGGTGCAGTTGATGGAGTTGTGTTCAGTTTAACTTTGTTAAACTAGTTGTATTTAGTCTAACTGATCAATAGACTAGAGATGAGTTGGGTGAATTAGTTATTAATTAATTCACAAGTTATTAACTCATAATGCAACTATAGAATACATCAGTTAACTTAGTTGCATGTCAGTGCATGTTCAGTTCAGCAGGGACAAGTGTTAGAGGATCAGATTGCTATCAGTTGTGACTATAGCTGTGCATGATGATTTGCACAATCAGAGGAATTGAGTATGCCAATGAATTGGCCAATACCAAGAATTGTAGCCTGTGCTCACGTCCAACATAGTATGAGTGATTATTTGCAGGTAAAATACGAGTTTGGTAAACCATTCTCATCAGTTCTTGAGCAGGTATTGAGCTGGAGAGGCAGGCAAACAGTGGAATAGATTTGGAGATCAGATCTGAGCTGTATTGTGTGTAACAGGTGGAGCTGGTACTGGATTGCTTGTGATAAGCATTGTACTTTGTAATGTTACATGATTCAATCAATATAATATACAGATATTGTGGGGTTTTTAGCGAGATGCTTTCCCCGGGATACATACCGTGTTAATGAGTTTGATTGATGCTTCTATGTGTGCCTGTGAATGTTTCTGCTTCTGTAAATTGATGATCAACGTAGAGGAGATTATGTATTATACATGTTCCGCTTATAATTGTATGATCAAGATAATCTCTGTGAATATGTGTTAAATTATTCAAAATTTCTACAAAGATAGCTGTTCCATTTAGAATTAGCTAAACATGATGTCTACAGAAGTCAAATCAGCAGATCACTCAAAACTTTTGTGAACGAAGATTTAGTAAATATTTTTGATGACCAGCCTGAATTGATATTTGGCCTTGAATTGAATGGAAAAACAACAGAGGGAGAAGTTCCGCCTTTCTATGTAGGTTTAAACATACATGATAAAATACTCCATAATGCCATGTTTGATTCTGACGCTTCCCATAACTTAATGCCTAAATCTGTAATGGAGAGACTAGACCTTGACATCACCAGGCCATATAAAGACCTTTTCTCTTTTGATTCAAGTCAAGTCAAATGTTTAGGTTTAATCAAAGACTTATGTGTGTCACTAGTCTAATATCCTGCCAAAACCATGTTAATGGACATAGTAGTAGCTGATATTCCACCAAAGTATGGCATGTTATTATCTAGATCTTGGGGTGCAAAGATTCAAGGATCTCTACAGTTAGACATGTCTTACGCTACTATTTCAGTGTTTGGTCAACCCAAGAGACTATACAGAGAAACCTTAATGAAGTATGTAGTTAGTAGTCAAGAGAAACCTCAAAATTTCCCTATCTACTCAGTACATTTAGATATGGATTCTTTTATCCTTTACAATGCTGAAATTGATCCCCTACATGCAATATAAGTTTTAGCAGATGAAACAGAAGAAATAGCACATGAGAGGTCAAGTCTCCGAATCCAAGAAATTTCTGAGAATCATGAGACATTAGATAAACCAGAAGAAACTGAAAAACCAAATCTCCCTATTGAACAGATCCCTGAAACTCCAGATACTAACTGTGAACATGAAATCCTATGGTACTTAGAATTTGATGGTTCTGTGAACAAATTAGGAGTAGGAGCAGGAGTCTAGGTGCACAATCTTGAAAACAATCATGCTGAAGGCCATGCTTATAGGTTAAACTTTAGGTGCACTAATAATATGGCTGAATATGAAGCTCTATTGCTAGGTCTCAAACTGGTCAAGAAATTGGGAGCAACTAGAGTGTCTGTCCTAGGAGATTCTGATTTAATCATTCAACAGATAAAAGGGAAGTTCTTAACCAATGATCCCAGATTGATAGAGTACAGGGGAACAACTATAGAGATTCTCAATACATTTCTAGAAACTCAGCTTGCCAAAATCTAGAGAAAACACAACTTGCAAGCTCATAGCCTAGCAATGTTTGCCAGCACCTGTGAATTACCATTTGAACCAAATCATCGATTCATAGCCGAAGTTAGACACAGGCCAGCCATACCTGATAATGTAAAGAACTGGAAAGTTTTTGACAGTGATAATCAGATCAACAATTTTTTAACCCTAGAAGAAGAATTTTCTAGCACTAACATAGATGGAGATATAGTCAGTGAATTTGATCCAACAAACAGATAGAAACATACATTTCAGTAGAAAATGCAACTCAAATGCTTCATCCAACGAAATTTACCAAAGAGGAAATACAAGATCTTGAAGAAATAGATGTTGATGAGATTATAGAAGGAGAATCTGAAATTATCAATTTGAAAGACAATCATTTTCCAAAAGGATTAACTCCTTCGAAAGATATCTTTGATTTCAATGATATTCCACAGAAACCCTAGATGGAACCTCTAAAAGCAGACATTGAAGACTACAACATAGGAACTAAAGAGAATCAAAAAATAGTAAAATTGTCAAAATCTTTACCCCTTGATAAAAAACTTAAATATGTTGAACTGATTAAAGAATTCCAGGATGTTTTTGCCTGGAGCTATGAAGACCTGAAGTCTTATGAAACCTCTGTTATTCAATGTACAATACCCCTCAAGGAAAATAAAAAACCATTCAAACAAAAGCTCAGAAGAATCAACCCTGTACTGCTTCCTTTAATTGAAAAAGAAATTAAATGAACGCATGATGTAGGGATAATTGCTCCAATCCGATTTTCAGAGTGGGTGTCTAATTTAGTGCTTACACAGAAGAAAATAGGAGAAATCAGATTATGTGTTGACTTGAGAAATGTAAACAAGGTTTCTTTGAAGGAAAATTACCCCTTACCTAAGATGGATCATATTTTACAAAGAGTAGTAGGTGCTTCTAGGATTTCACTTTTGGATGGGTTTTCAGGGTTTAATCAGATTCTGGTTCGTCCTGATGACCAAGAAAAGACTGCATTTACAACACCATGGGGAACATTCAAATATGTTAAAATGCCATTTGGACTTAAGAATGTAGGGACAACCTTTCAGCGAGCAATGGACATAGCTTTTGCAAAAGAAATTCATGATTTTCTGGTTGTATATCTAGATGACGTCATTGTGTTTTCTAGATTAGATCAGCAACACTTAGATAATTTGAGACAAGTGTTTTTAAAATGCAGAAAGTATGGTATTTCATTAAATCCTAAAAAATCTCTGTTTGGTCTAGAAGAAGGCAAACTGTTAGGTCATATCATCTCCAAAGATGGCATCAGAATTGACCCTGCGAGAATAGAAGCTATTCTGCAAATACCCCACCCCAGAAATGTCAAAGAACTTCAAGCTTTCCTAGGGAAGATTAACTTTTTGAGAAGATTCATATCTAATTTGGCTGAGTTAATTAGATTGCTGAACAATATGTTGAAAAAGGAGTCAAAGGTTAAATGGACAGTAGAAGCCAAACAAGAATTTGATGAAATTAAAATGGCTTTGACCAGAACACCAGTTCTTACCAGTCCAAAGTTCGATAGAGACTTCATAATTTTCTCATTTGCATCAGAACACACCGTAGCAGCTGTTTTACTGCAAAAAGATGATCAAGGATGTGAAAAACCCATAGCCTTTTTTAGTAAAGCACTTAGAGATGCACTTTTGAATTACAAAATCATGGAAAAACAGGCTTTTGCACTTGTGAAAGCTATTCAAGACTTCAAAATCTATATATTGTACTCCCATGTAGTAGCTTATGTACCAAATTTTGTTGTCAAAGATATCCTGACTCAGGATGGAATTGAAAGCAAACGAGGTAAATGGATAGCTAAAATATTGGAGTATGACATTGAAATAAAACCTACAAAGATTATAAAAGGACATGGATTGGCTAAACTCATGACTGAAACAAACTTTCAAGCCCTGGATATTAATGAACTAGATATGAACAGGAGATGGTGACTCCACAAATCAGCCAGGCCTTCTTAGAATCACCTTGGTGATCCAGATTTAAGCAGGAATGCAACAAATTACAGAGATAACCATATACACAAAGATGCAGCGGAAATAATACTTCATTTCATTAATGGAAAATACTGACATATGCTTACAAACAGAAATGGCAATAAACTAGCTAGGGCGATGGTAGCTTATCTCTGAGAAGAGATGTGATGGCTACATGCCTCTGAACTGTTCTGAACTGTATTACAATGAGGCTCGAAGGCCTATTTATTGTTGAGAAACAATGGAAAACCCTTCACATACCGAAAACCTAACCCTAGAAGATGAAACGCCAAATTGTGGGCCCCGTTTGGGTAAATTGGTACATCAATTTCCCGGGGTCGTAACTTTGGCATACGATCTCCGTTTGACGCGTACGATAGCTCGTTAGAAAGATCTATCCGAGTACTACCACTTTGGGAGGCAACATAGGGCTCGGTCGCCCCAGAATTCCAAAAAAAGTCGTTTAGCGCCTCAAAACGGCTCCGGAAGTTCAGGACCCGAAAAACCGCTAAAAATAGTAAACTGTGCTACAATTAAGGAAACTGAAAATGCTGAGAAAGACAATGGTGGGGGTCCAGGTGGACCTGGCAGGTGGCCACCAATATCCACCTGGATCATTCCTCCCCCCTTAGGAAGCAATGGTCCCCATTGCGTTGAGCTCCTCCATGAGATGAGGAAACCTCTGCTGAACTTGTTCCCTGGTGAGCCACTTGCCCTGCTGAAGGAGTTGGCCTGCTTTGACAACTCGATACAGTTGGATATGCTGTTGGCGAGTGTTCTTGATCTGTGTGTCCATGATCCGATCAGTTGCAGCTTGTTCCATGCAATCTGGATTTAATTCTGTGGGTTTGAGCTGTTCTGCAATGTCGGATGTGTCTAGCAATGGTGGAAAGTATGGCCGAAGGCGGTCCACATTGAACACTGGGTGCAGGCCAAGGAATGGGGGAATGCTGAGCTCAAATGCATTGTCTCCCATAGCCTTAGTAATGGTGTAAGGACCATATCGAAGTGGTCTCAATTTCCGATAGGCTCCAGTAAGGCGTTCCTTTTGCAAATGCAACCAGACTTTGTCGCCCACCTGAAACTTGTGTGGCACCCGGTGTTGATCATGTCGCTGCTTGTACTTGGCATTTGATTTCTCAAGAATGTCATGGACCTGCTGGCGAATATGTTGGATGCGCTCAATGAAGCTGGTGGCCTTATCTGTTTCGGACTGGACATGAGCTGAATTCATGTGAGTAGCTGCAAGTGGCATGGCCACATCAATGGGGCATAGTGGCTGGAATCCTAAACCCACCTGAAAAGGGCTATGGCCAGTGGAGCTGTGAAGAGCTCGGTTGTAGCTGTGCTGAACGTAGGGGAGGCTCTCGTCCCATGTGCGTGGATGCTTTGAGTTATACATGCGCAGAATGTGCACAATCATCCTGTTGACAACCTCTGTCTGGCCATCAGTTTGAGGATGGAAGGCTGTGGACTTCGTGAGTTTGGTGTCCAGCATTGACCAGAGACTGGACCAAAATGTGCTGAGAAACCGACTGTCCCGATCTGAGATGATAGACTGTGGGATCCCAAAGTGCACCCACACTCGTTCAAAGAAGAGTTTAGCAGTGGCTTCTGCTGTGATATTCTTCTTGCAGGCCATCATAATGGCCATCTTTGAGAACCTGTCGACGACCACAAAAACACAGTCATTTCCATGCTTAGTGGAAGGAAGGCCTGACATGTAATCCATGGAGATGGATTCCCAAGGTCGACTAGGGGTAGGCAACGGGGTATAGAGGCCTTGCTTCTTAATGGTAGGTTTGGCAATGGCACAGACAGTACATGATCGGATGTACTTCCCAACATCCTGTCGAAGATTCGGCCAATAGAAATAGTTTTGCAGTACTGCCACTGTTTTCTCGACCCCGAAATGCCCAGCAGCCCGACTGTAGTGTGCTTCCCAAATCATCTTGGCACGCTCGCTTGAAGGAACACAAAGGTGACCGAGGTGGCATAATAGGGCATCCTGGAGGTGAAAATCTGCAACCTGCCGACCCTCCAAGAGTGTCTGGTATGTGTGGCCGAATTCTGGGTCGCTTTTGTAGAGAAGTGGCCGAATTCTGGGTCGCTTTTGTAGAGAAGTGGCCAATCAGAAGTCTCGTGCCCGCAAGAGTTGAGCACGGTGGTTAGCGCCATGATCGGTGGTCGACTGAGGCAATCTACAACATTATTGGTGCTGCCCTTTTTATACTTGATATTCAAGTGAAACTGTTGCAGGTATGTAGACCACTTCTGATGGCGATCATTCTGCAATTTCCCTTGGGTCTGTATGAATTGCAGAGGTCGGTGGTCTGTGTGGATGACCGTTTCCTTCCCCAAAATGTAATGCTTCCATTGTCGGCAGGCCTGTAAAATGGAATACATCTCTTTATCATAAGTGGGGTACTTCCGAACTGTGTCTGAAAGTGTTTCACTGTGATATGCCACTGGATGTCCATGTTGAGTAAGGACTGCCCCAATAGCATAGTCAGAGGCATCTGTCTCGACCTCAAATGGTTGTTGTAAATCTGGTAACGCGAGCACTGGTGCCGTGCAGAGGCGATCCTTCAACTCCCTGAATGCCTTCTGTTGAGATTCAGACCAAAAGAATTTTGCTTTCGCCCCGCCCTTGGTGACTTGACTCAAGGGCCAAGAAATATGAGAAAATCCCAACACAAACCTGCGGTAGAAGTTGGCAAGACCTAGAAAGCTGCGGAGCTCTGTTAGAGTGGTTGGAGAGGGCCAATCCCGAATGACTTGGACCTTGGCTGGATCGACATGCACCCCTTGTTCATCAATGATGTATCCCAGATACTGGACCTCGGTCATGCCAAAAGTGCATTTCTCCAAATTGGCACATAGCTTGTGTTGCCGCAATGTTTGGAGAACCTGTCGGATGTGGTGGAGGTGCTCTTCCCAACTCTGGCTGAAGATCAGAATGTCATCCAAGTATACTACTACAAAGGAGTTGGTGAATGGCCGCAAGATGTCATCCATTAGCCTCATAAAGGTTGCAGGAGCATTCGTCAATCCGAAAGGCATGACCAACCATTCGAAGAGGCCCTCCTTGGATTTGAAGGCAGTCTTCCACACATCTGAGGGTTCAATTGGTACCTGGTGATATCCTGACTTCAGATCGATCTTGCTGAAATATTTCGCCCCCTTTAGTTGGTCTAGGAGGTCATCAATCCGCGGGATCGGGTACCTATTACGGACAGTGATCTTGTTCAGCGCCCGATAGTCAATACAGAGTCTCCACGTCCCATCCTTCTTCTGTACCAACACTATCGGGCTCCCACAGGGCGAAGAACTCGGACGGATGTGACCTTTCTGTAGGAGCTCCTGAATCTGCCTCTTGATTTCATTGTTCTCTAGAACGGAGCGCCGATAAATTGGTCCATTGGGTAGCGGCGCACCTGGGGTCAGATCAATGGAGTGCTTGACTTGACAGTGCAGAGGAACCCCTGCCGGGGAGGTGAAGATGTCTTTGTACTCCTCCACAATCTTGTCCATTTGTAGCTGCCGTGCAGAGGGACCTCGTTTGGAGGCTGCGGCCACTGTCTTCTTCTTCCCTTGAGGGCGTATCATCAGGAAAACAAATTTCCTGGTTTTGGAAATGATCTTACTGCATTGTTTTGCAGTAATCAAAGAGATGGCGGCAGGTGGTGGTACCTCTGGTATCCTGAACAACTTATTTCCCAACGTAATAATAACAGCACGGGGCCTTGATTCATACACAGCATGTCGCTTCCACAAGTATGGTTGTCCTAGTAATACATCACAAACTTCAAGGGGAGCAATGTCACACAATACCTCATCCGTGAAGGGCTTGATGTTGTATGGAAGGCGACACTGCTGGCTCACGCGAAGATCTCGCCCTTGGTAAAGCCACCCAATGGTGTATGGTTGTGGATGTGCTGTGGTCGGTAAGCCCAACCGCTTCACGACCTCTGCCGAAATGAGGTTCTTTTGACTCCCGCTATCAACAATGAACTGTATCGGGGAGCCCTTGACCCACATCTGGGAATGGAAGAGACGCTCCTCCTCCTCTGGATCTTCGGGTTCATTTTTCTGGATCTTTGCGGTAGCAATAGTGGCGCTGGGATCCGCATCAATGATCTGCTTCCCTTTTTCATACCCCTTATCGGGTTCTGACTCAGAGTCGGAACATGCATCTGATTCTGAAACCTTTAGCTCAGCCACCAGTGACTGTTTGGCCCGACACTCACTTGTGTTGTGAGTGGAGCTCTTATGGAACTCGCACCATTTTCCAGTGTCCTTTCTCGGCTTCGCGGCGTTGCTCTTTGCTTGCAGCTTCAGCTGGTTGTCTTGGGCTGTCCCACCTTGGCTTTGTCCTTTGTTCTGTGGTTTAGGGGCACCTTTCCCCTGCTTTGGATTCGCAGATCCAAAGTCTCGCTTCTTTTGTTTAAACTTCTGCTCGACTTTGACGGCATACCGGTATGCTGCGCCGAGCGAGGGGATGTTTAGGAACTGTATTTCTTCCTGGATGTACTTGTGCAGGCAGCCACGGTATTTGAGTATCAAATGTTGCTCCGAATCCTTGATACCCAACTTTGTGCGAAGGGTATGGAAAAGATTGGTGAACTCCGGCACATCTTGGTCCCTTCCCTGCCGCAGCGTGGTCCACTTTATGTATTCATCCTCATAGCTTCCGACAGGGTAGTACTGCTCCTTGATGGCATCCCGGAATGAATCCCAGGTGGGTGCGGCTGAAAATAGTGAGCCAGTACTTTCATCCTTCTACTCGCAGTAGGTTTCCCACCAGTCCTTGACGTGGGGGGCTGCTTTGAGAAGAGCAAAAACAATCTTTTCCCGACTCGAAAATTCATGAACAGAAAAATAACCCTCTAGCAGATTTAACCATTTATCTACGGCATCGGCGTCTATCTGACCCTCGAATATGGGGATTTCAAAATTAACTTGTACCTTAAAGGGTGTGGCGTTTCCAGAGGAGCTGCTGGAAGCCGATGCGCCGCTTCTGGGTAGCCGCTGAAGGATCTGCGCAAAGCTGTCCATCATCGCGTTCCGTTGTCGCTCGAGCGCTTCTTCGAGCAAGATTTTGATGGGATCTCCTGCCCCCTCGTCTTTCTTCTCGTCCGCCATGGGAGGCCGTCGGGATTTGCGAGGCTGGTCTTGCAAAGGTTCAACCAGTTCAAGCCCTAACTCCTTATATCCCGACCTTGTTGGGGACATGCAAAGAAAAACAGAGAAAAAGCAGACGGCTCTGATACCACTGATCCAGATTTAAGCAGGAACGCAACAAATTACAGAGATAACCATATACACAAAGATGCAGCGGAAATAATACTTCATTTCATTAATGGAAAATACTGACATATGCTTACAAACAGAAATGGCAATAAACTAGCTAGGGCGATGGTAGCTTATCTCTGAGAAGAGATGTGATGGCTACATGCCTCTGAACTGTTCTGAACTGTATTACAATGAGGCTCGAAGGCCTATTTATTGTTGAGAAACAATGGAAAACCCTTCACATACCGAAAACCTAACCCTAGAAGATGAAACGCCAAATTGTGGGCCCCGTTTGGGTAAATTGGTACATCAATTTCCCGGGGTCGTAACTTTGGCATACGATCTCCGTTTGACGCGTACGATAGCTCGTTAGAAAGATCTATCCGAGTACTACCACTTTGGGAGGCAACATAGGGCTCGGTCGCCCCAGAATTCCAAAAAAACGTCGTTTAGGGCCTCAAAACGGCTCCGGAAGTTCAGGACCCGAAAAACTGCTAAAAATAGTAAACTGTGCTACAATTAAGGAAACTGAAAATGCTGAGAAAGACAATGGTGGGGGTCCAGGTGGACCTGGCAGGTGGCCACCAATATCCACCTGGATCACTTGGTATGCTGATATAATTCATGTATTATTAAACCTGCAGGCTCCTCTAGGGTTATCCAGAACAAAGAAAAGGTTTTTAAAGATGAAAGCTTCAAAATTCTGTATTTTAGATAATGCTCTTTTTTGGAAAAATCATGAAGGTATTCTATTGAATTGTTTAATAAAAGAAGAAGCTGACAAAGTTCTCAAAGAATTTCATGCAGGGGACTGCAGTGGACACCTTTACTGGAAATCAACTGTAGACAAAATCCTAAGGGCTAGATTTTACTGGCCAACTTTGTTCGCTGATGTAAAGAAGTTTGTCACTGCTTGCCACAAATGCCAAATTTTTGAAGGCAAGAGGAAACTATTACCCTTACCCTTGAGACCAATTTCCACTGAAAAACCCTTTCAACAATGGGGTTTGGACTTCATTGGAGAAATACACCCTCCCTCTTCTGGCCAACATAAATGGATTCTTACTGCCACAGACTATTTCACCAAATGGATAGAAGCCATTCCTTCTAGACAAGCCAATGATGTAGTGATTATAGGATTCTTAGAAACCAACATATTGTCTAGGTTTGGCTGTCCTGAAAAGATCATAACCGATAATGCTGCTGCCTTCAAGTCCAAGAAAATGATAAATTTCTGTAACAAATACCATATCACTTTAGGCCATTCCACAGCCTATTACCCTCAAGGTAATGGTCTAGCTGAGTCCTCCAATAAAAGCCTGATTAACATTATTAAGAAATTGTTGGAAGAGAACAAGAAAAACTAGCACAAGAAACTCATAAATGCACTATGGGCAGATAGACTTACTACAAAGAGATCTATTGGAACTAGCCCTTATGAGTTAGTTTATGGCATGGAGGCTGTGTTTCCTTCATCTCTAGGAGTTCCTGTAATGAAATTACTGCAAGAAGCTCAGGTGGAACCCAATGACATTCAAAGGAGAATAAATCAGACCATCCATTTGCAGCAGACCAGAGAAGAAGTGCACCAAAGATCCCAAGTGTTATAAGAAAAAATCAAGAAAATATTTGATAAAAGGACCAAAGCAGAAGACTCCTACATTGGAGACAAAGTTCTAAGGTGGGATTCCAGGAGAGAAGACAAAGGAAAACATGGGAAGTTTGACTTCCTGTGGAAAGGGCCATTTATCGTCCATGCATTGCAAGGGAACAATACTTACTTTCTGAAGAGCCTGGATGGTACAAAAATAGAAGAAGGACCAGTGAATGGTCGAATGTTGAAACATTACTTTGATCCAGTTTTTAAAATGTATTCTGACTCTAACATGTACATACTATATCCTTAATAATGTCACAGTTTGGATTGGATAGTAACTTGCTGCAGTTGAAGCCCGAAGAGAAGGCCCTAAGCTTCACAAGTGTGTTGTCATATATACAATAAAGCAACCAGCAAAAGGAGATTTCAGAGCATAGTCTAAGTTATTCAGAAGGCCATCTGACCTGCTGTTCTTGACTTTCCACCAAGGAAAGCCATCCCCAAGTGGAGCCACTGTTATACTCCTATACCAATAGGTGTCATATTTCATGATTGACTGGTTGAGCTCTGTAATATGTTCATCCAATTTGCAAAGGTTTTCCATATTATGAAAAAAAAAAATGTAAAGAGGGTATGCCCTAAAAGAAAAATAAAAGGGTAAAAAGAATAAAATGGTCAAAAAAGTGAAAGAAATGAACCCCAAACAAAGAAAGACAGGAAAGCGTGCAAGTCCAAAATGCCACTACTTTTTCATTTTTCTGTAAATAAAGCATTGTGTGCAGCTTGTTAATTTATGCCACAATTGATGAATGGCCAAACAACTTAATCTTGGCTAGTTCATGTTTGAATTTCATGTTTTAGAGACAGAGAATAAAATCTGACCAAACTGTTTAATCTTGGCAGATAAGTAGATAGGTAGAGAAGCAAAGGAGCTCAATAGTCAAATTTGAGCCCTTGGATGTAATAAGGGCATACTTACGTAGGCTTACCATGAAAAGAAAAGAAAAGTTGATGAGGGTTTGCTAGTCCAAGTGCACCCAAGTAAAGAGAAGAAAAAATGCTAGGCAAAGTACACAGGGCAGGTAGATCGGTGTTGTAGAATGACACTTGTGATAAGATTTTGTCTCTAAATGTGTTAATCTCGTCTCTACCACAAGTACATGGTGGACATTGTACCTAATGCAACTCAAGCGAGGCAAGGTTTCATAACTAACTCCCCTTCCTATTTCTCCCTAATCATTTACTAATTCCCCCCCTAAAATATTAAGAATCTGTTCTTAATATCACTAAAAGCCACTCCATCTCATTTCATAAATTGCCTAAGTGAATCCCTATTTTACTTAGGAAATTGGCAAATATCCCTAACATAAAACCCATTCTCTCTTTAGCCCAAGTTTAAAAATATATAAACTGTTTTTTACTTAGGGCGCATTCATTATCATAAGTCATATTAACCCTAACTCTTATTATATAAATCCTTTGCTATATACCCTTCCCCTAATATGTAAAAACATTAACAAACCCTGATATAATATATATCCCGCCCCTAGTTAACTATACCTGTAGCACTATTTTAAAAATGGAATTGATAAACTTATTTGAAGTTTATTAAGAACCATAGCCTTCATCGCGCGCTCAAAGGGTTAATTAACCACCTGGGTTAATTAAATAACCATTCCCGCAAACTAATGAAAGCCACCCCGAAACCATTAAAAACATTGGTTTATTACGTCGGCCCCGCAAGTTTAACCTCCTGCCATCTTCAAAACCTGTCAATTGTCCGATCTCTGCTCCACCATCCAACGGTCCGCATCCATTTCGCACCCCCCTCCATCACCGAATGTTAACTCGCGGGAGGCCGGTGGTTTTGGCGCCTGTACTCTACCATGCGTCACGCTCCCGCTGTGATTGCTTGCCCTCTGCCTGAAACCGCCCATCCCCAAAAGCGGTGTGGGAAAAACCGCTTACCACCGCCTCCCCCCCCGCTGACATCATCTGCTGACGTCTTCCGTCCTGTGCTGACATCATCTGCCACGTCATCTGCCCCTGTACTTCCATTGATGTCATCCGTATTGCTGATGTCATCCGTCCTTCAAATCAGAAAATCCCGCCAAAAATTCATTTCGTCAATTAAAAGGGTAAAAAAGGCCATTTTTGCTGTTTTTATCTGCTTATCGTGCTCCAGGAATAAAATCGATTGAGGTCGCATTTCCAGTTTTTCAACCAGAAAGGCTAAATTGACGAGCTCACAGACTCTGCCGACCCGCCATTTTATAGTTTCTTCCTCTTCAAACATAGTTTAAACCAAACAGAGGGACTTCCATGCTTGCAGAAGAAAGAAAAAAAATATACAGGGATATTTGCTACCCTAAGCCAGTGGACCTTCAGAAAGACATAAATTTCCAGAGAACAGTGGTGAGAAGACACATTAGCAGTTCTGTTTTGCCAGAACACGAGGGACAATGATGAACAAAGGAAAATAAGTTAAAGAGTATTAGGTCAGCATTAAAGAAAGCAGGTCAGAATAAAGAGCACAGTTAAGACAGGCAGTCGAAACAAAGTTATTACAGAGAACAGCTGTAAGCCGAACCCTAAAGGCCTGCCTCTAGCACAACATCAGTTAGTTGTTTCTATTTTACTTGTAAATTATTATTAGTCATCCTAGATATTATCTCACAGTTGTTATGAGATATTTTTTGTACATATTTTGTTGTATAAATACCCCCTCCATTGGAGTATTGGGGTGGGGTGTGGATTTCCTAGACTCTGTTGTAATACTGAATTTTTGGAATAAAGAGCTGTTGGAAATCAACTGTTGTATGGTCTACTGGATGAAGAATTGAAGCAGAGGACTTGTCACAGATTTCTTGAATCAACCTCTGGATCAATAAGTCCTATATATCTTGTGTTTTACAATTTTCCTTAGTTTATTATATCATCTGTGTTTCATAATCTAAATGATAAAGAAAAGGTTAATTTCATAATACGCTTGACTGCACTCTATTTTCAGTCTTTATTGTTCTCTTTGTTTTCTTCAGAATTAGAATAAGTAGTGAAATCTTAATTGCTCCTGTTTCCTGATTCTTTCATGCTGATTATTTTCTAAAGAAACTCTTAACTGATCCTTATCAGTAATCATCCATTTTCCCTCTTTCGATAGGTTGAAGGATTCTTAATTGCCCTTCACCCAGTTGAGCCCATTCCATCTGTTTCCAGTCTCTATTTGTTCCCTGTTTGACTACCTTGCTCTGTGATGCCATCCTCTGTTAAGAAACAAAATCTAGAAAGCCATCTTCTTTGACCCCATTAGCCCAATGGACTGAACTACTCAGTTTACCTCTCTGTTCTATTGAATCTCACCACCCAAACTCAAACAAAACCCTTGAACCTCATAACTAGCCTAATACCTTTAAAAACAAAGCTAAATCATAAAGAGAGATCCCTCTCTGGATACAGATTGGCTAGATTCTGTATCTAAAAGATTGGTCTGTGGTTACCTCGGCATCCTTCCCTTTCTTACAACTTTGGGGAAAACCTGAGTGATAACACTACCCATACTTGAGAGACACATCCCAACAAGTAGATAAGCATAACCCTGCATGAAACATGATTTACCAAATTAGTGAAGAGTATAGAACTTTAGAATTTTCTTGTACTCCTAAATTAATCTATTCAATTGTGTTTACTACGGGGATTTTGAGAAGGAAAAAAAGAGTATTTATCCAACATCACCTGTTGAATAATTTGACCATAATCTATGAAAAAACCTTTGCAACCATTTTCATCCAAAATTTTGTCCAAAGGTATATCTTGCAATGCAACCAATGTCATTTCCAGCATGTCCAACCCTGCTTGATTTGAAAATGTAAAAAATAGAAATGAATACACATTCATAAGCAATAGGTTACATTTAGTAACTTCACAACCAGGAAAATTATACAATTATGTGCAATATTATAAGGATGACTAAATTACAAATTTGAGGTATCTTTAGTGGACTAGAAGTAGTCCTAACAATCAAAATGAAAACTACTTGTAGAGGGACCAAGATTAAACTATATAAATAAACATTAGATCTATTTGAAAGGTATGATATGAAGCTCCAACCACTATAAAATTCCACAATAACCTTTAGAAACATAGAGACCTAAATAAGCCATTTCCAAGGCTAGAAGCAACCTTTCACTCCAATAAATTGTGACACTTTGAAGAAGGATAAAATCCACATCCTTTTGGAAGAGTTCTAGAGATATTTACAAAGTCATTTTGTGGTAATTGAGAAGCCCTATTTTAAGGTCCATTCCATAAGTTCATTCAAAGAGTATTCAAGAAGCATTTTAAAATGATTGTGCCAAAGACCGAAATTAGCATAATTTCCTAGGAACTTGGATGAAAAAGGACAGTAGAAAGCAAAATATTTGTTAATCACCTTGTGGAGAACATATTGAAGGTTGTAATCATATCGATGAAGGAAGTATATACACCTTGGATTGTGAATAAGACCTGTAGCAACACCTATAGGATAACCTAGCTTAGTAAAAGAGCAGAAAATAGTCTCTTGAAAGAGTAATCTTGCTTGGCATTAAAAAGATCATTAGAATTCAAATTTTGGCTTTGGCCTCAACAAGAAGATCGTGGCAGCCATGAAAATGGAAATAGGTTGGACAATGAAATCAAGGAGAGGGATTTGTAACAAACCTCAAGTGATTATGGTCTTCTAAGGTATGTGCATTTGTTTTATGCATAGATGGATGAAAGGTATTCTTTTACATGTCTTAGGGTTTTCTATGATCATAGGGTTTGTAGAATTCATCTTTGGAATCTAGAGATTATAAACCCTAGATGATGCTTGAAGTAGGAAAACCCTTGTCAAGAAAGAAACCCTAAACCTAATCTATTTAAAACCTAACTTTTGGTTTTTATGGTTTGTAGGTAGTCTAGGGTGTATGGAAAAACCCTAGTTAGGGTGTAATAGGATGGAAATTTGGGTTCAAACACTAGGGTTGATGTTTCAAAGGGAAATATCAAGGAACTTAGGGTTTGGGTCTAAAAACCCTAGGAATTATTCCTGTAAGATAGACCATCAAAATTATAATCATGCTCTTGTACTTGTATATTTTTCTTGGTGGTACTTGTCGGTGAATATTGCAGAAGGAAGAAAAATGAGAAGGATGACTAAGCAAAGCATATCCCACGTTTTGATGAGCATGATAGAAGGAGGGAAATATAAATAACTTAGAGAATTGTTGCTATCAAATTTCATTGAAGGAAAATTTTTAACTTGGTAATCAAGTTGGATCCTTGGGCACTCTGATGCATAAAGGTAAAATCATATTAAGATGTGCCATGAGGATGTTGATGTTTTGAAAGGTCATCATGGTGAGCTAAGTTTGATGTTGTTATCAATTATTGGTTATTTGGTTAACATGTTGTTATGCTACCTAGAAATATGTTGTAGGGGTACATGATGACAATTGATTCAAGTTTGATTGTGTGGATATTGAGGGAAATCTCAACGTACCGTACTCGACATGTATATTTGTTTTATAAAGGGTCTGCATAAAGAAATGAGTTAAGGTTTTTTCTGCATGTTTTGAACCTACGGTTTGTAGATTTCATCTAGTCACAATTTTTTGGCATATAGGGATTGAAAATTGTTAATTTTAGGAAACAATGGTATGTTGTAAGCTTTAGAGCAATTTTAATTCAATTTCTTTATGATCCCAATATCAATTTTAGTTTGGAAATCATGTAAACATGTAAGTAAAATGTTGATAGAACATAAACATAAACAATAGAAGACAAGCCAAGACAAGACAACACAAGATGTGGCACCGGCCAGGGAAAAATCCCAATGTGGGGAAACCCTTGATAAAATCTTCTTTTAGTCTTCAATAGTTCAACAGAGAGAGATAGTACAATTTACAAATTCTGATAACTTATAATAGCAACAAAAGGGCCTTAACAAGAAAAGTTAATGTTGGTCAACAGGGAAGATTTGACCTCCAAAAACAGCTCGGTCAAACCTAGTTAACCCAGCCTCCAATAGTCCTTTGAATCAACCCAAA
The DNA here is from genome assembly GCA_031772625.1 of Pinus tabuliformis. Classification (NCBI taxonomy): domain Eukaryota; kingdom Viridiplantae; phylum Streptophyta; class Pinopsida; order Pinales; family Pinaceae; genus Pinus; species Pinus tabuliformis. The sequence goes on along the minus strand of CM062805.1, from coordinate 539,598,840 downwards.
ACAGTCCCAAAAATCACAGTCAAGATCGGTCAAAGCAGAATTCAAACCTGTGGTCAATTCTATGTAGTCAATGCTGGTCAAACAATACAAAATGCCTCGATTTATATGCCCAGAAATGCGGCCTGCCCAAAAAGAAATTTCCCTCCCAAAAACACATTCAAACAGGTCAACGCTAGTCAAAATCCTTCCTGAAATTTGGTCAACGCTGGTCAACACCCAAAACATAAAATGAATATCTTCTTCTTCACACGTGTGGAGAGGCTTCCTAGAAATTTGTACCCAATCATGTGAGGAGAGAGAGATGCGTGTGAAGTGAAGTGAGAAAATGAGGAAGAGGCACCTTCTATTTATATGCAAACGTTGAGGATGAATAGACATGACTGTTGGGCTTCTAAGCCTACATTAGTTTGCTGGCCGACCTTAACAATTTGCCCATAAACAAAATAAATTCATATCTTCATTTGTACATGTCAGAATCATATGATCTTTAGATCAATCCTACACCTCTCCAAGAGAGGAATCTAATAAAAATATCAGCTGTCATAAATAAGATGACCCATGTGGAGTTTGGCCCTAGTTTCCAATTTTAACACTCCCTCTCAACTAGGGAGAAATCCACCTGCTAATCCATCTGGAAATCTGTACCATCTCTACCATCCATTCACTTCTCTGCATTTCTCTGCTAAACTATGAAGAAGAAGAAGTGATTGAGAATGTATCATACCATTCTCTACTGACCTAAATTCAGTCCCAACCAAAAGAGAATGTCCCATACCACTCTTACTGACTTGAAGTTAGTTCCCATTGATCCCAGATAAATATTGGACATCCTAGAATAGGGAGTACGGTAGTACACGATGCGTCCATTGGTAGTACTATGGTCCCTATCCTCATTTCCCTACTCATTGGCCAGATGAGAGGTACTTCCCATGAGTCCCAGACTACATGGGTAGGATGTCTTAGCAAGAGAAAGATGAACCACTTGTCTTGCTCACATTTTTCCAAGGGGCATCATAGGGGAAGGATGAACCACTCACCCTATACACAAAAAAACACTAAGGGAAGGTTGAACCACTCACCCTAGGGTTTCTCACCGCTCCAAGAAGTACCTTAAGCCCCCAGAGCTCCCAGAGCTCAATGTCCATCTCATACAAGACCCTGATAAGAGGGTATCTCCACAAATCTAAGTCGTTCTCGGAAGGCCAAGAATTTGACCATCCCCAGGGGCTTTGTCAGAATATCGGTGACTTGCTCATCAGTTCCAATGTGATGGAGCCTTATTGCTCCTCGTTGTACCATATCCCGGATAAAGTGGTACCTGATATCTATATGCTTGGAGTGATCATGAAACATGAGATTCTCTGATAATCAGATCTCATTCTGGTTTTCGTAGAAGATCATGGTGGTATCTAACACATGTCCAAGCAGCTCACTGAAGAGCTTCCTCAACCAGGAAGCTTCACAGGAGGCCATACTAGCTGCTATGTATTTGGCCTCGGTGGTGCTCAAGGCAACCAATTTCTCCTTCTTGCTCATCTAAGATATCAAAGCAGAACTCGAAGAAAACAACATCCAGAAGTGCTCTTGCGATCCACCACACTTCCAGCCCAATCAACATCAAAGTAACCATGCAACCTCACATTTCTGATAGTGTATCTTAGTTCATGAGTGATTGTGCCCTGAAGATATCTCAGAAGATTCTTGGCGGCAATCCAATGTATATGATGAGGCCCAACCATGTATTGGCTCAATGTGTTAACTGCAAAACATATGTCCAGACGAGAGTTCACCAAGAACATCAGTGCTCCTATGAGTTGATGATACTCAGAAGAATTTCCAAATTCAGGCCCAACAACAGTACCACATAACTTCTTAAAGTTAAGTTCCATCGGAGTAGTCCACCATCCCAAATCTTCCCAATATCTTCACAACATATTTTCCTTGAGAGAGGAAAATTTCACCTGGCTTTCACTAGGCCTCCAACCCTAGGAAATAGTGCATCATTCCTAGGTCCTTCATCTCAAATTCAGAAGCCAACTCCCTCTTACATTTGTGAATGAGAGGATCTGCACCTGTTAGAAAGAGGTCGTCCACATAAAGTACCAAAATGAGAGGTTTATCATTTTCAACCTTAAAATAAAGGTTCAGATCAGCTTCACTTCTAGTGAATCCTAGCTTCATCAGATAGTTATTGATCCTCTCATACCAGGCCCTAGGTGCTTGCTTCAATCCATAGAGAGCTTTCTTCAACCTGCATACATGAGAGTTCCGATCATTAACTTCAAACCCCTCGGGTTGTTCCGCATAGACTTCCTCTTTAATTGAATCATGCAAGAAGGTGGTCTTGACATGCATATGATGTAGGTTCCAACCTTGCGAGGAAACAAGGGCTATGATCAAGTGGATAGTGGTGTATCGAGTAATAGGTGAAAATATCTCATCGTAATCTACACCTTCCTTTTGAGAGAAGCCTCGAGCAACAAAGCAAGCCTTGAACTTTTTTGCACTTCCATCAGTTCCATGCTTAATTTTGTAGGGCCACTTAGAAGTGACAACCAATTTTTCTTGGGGTCTAGGGACCACATCCCATACATCATTCTTCATAATTGACTCGTATTATTCATTCATAGCATCCTCCCATACTTGTTGCTTCATGACTTCTTCGAATGATGAAGGCTCATTTTGAATGATAATGCTCATGGTGGTCAAATATCCTTGGTACCTGTTCGGCTTCTTGCTTTCATGGAAAGTACCCCTTGGTGCAATGTGCCTCTCATCATCTTCGAGAGTCTCCCTAAGCCATGAGGGTCTCCTCTTGGAGGAGGAAGGCTCATGAGAGAGTGGATCAATATGATCAATATGTTCATCAACATCAGGCATCGTTTCATCTTCTTTTTCACCTTGATTCCCCGTGTAAGCTTCTTTGTGCTTCCTTAGGATAGGAAGGTTGTTGATATTCCCAAGGGCCATATATTTGTCGAAGGTGACATAATGAATTATCTCAACTTCCTTTTGAACATCCACATAAATTCTATATCCCTTAGAATTTTCACTATAGCCCATAAAGATTCCTTTCTTCCCGGATGCACCCAATTTTCTTCTTTTCTCTTTCAGAACATGAAAATATATGAAGATTCCAAAAATTCTAAAATGAGAGACATCAGGTTTCTTACCAGTGAAAATTTTTTTGGGAGTCTTGGAGTGCAATGCTTGATGAGGGCATCGGTTTTGAACATACACGACGATATTTGTAGCTTCACCCCATAGAAACTTCGGAAGGCCTTGATCATGAAGCATGGCACAAACCATTGATTTGTTGTAGCATTGAATGTGCTCTAGCCACAAAATTTGGTGGAGAGGTTGGGGCACATGAGATATCCAGTACCCAGAAAGGGTTTGGGCAGATTCTAAACAATTTAGGAGATATTAAAATAATTAATATTTTTAATGGAGTCCCTAAGTCTAAACTTAGGGAAATTAATTATTAATGTGGATTAATATAAAACTGTGTTAGAATGGTCCAATAGACATGGATCAAGCCATATCTAATCTTATCCATTGATTAGGGACTTAATCTCGGCCATTGATATGTCAACGAGAAAAGTATAAGAGGAGGCTTGAGGGTCACTTAGAGAGTACACCAGATGATCAGTCATTCTATTCTCTATAGCGGGGTTTACTAAGAAAGATAAAATCAGTGATTAGAGTTGTAGCTGAGGGGTAGTGAGTACAAAGAGACAGAGAGGTATAGATAGTGCCACAGAGATTAGCGCAGGAGCCAGAGAGAGTGACGCAGTAGCAGCCAGGGCTCACTCAGGGCCACGCAGAGGCAACTAGGAGCTACACAGTGCTTCAGAGAGGCCAGTGTTATTGATGCAGGGCCTCCTGAGGCTGATGCAGGCCCATTCAACGTGATGTAGGGCCAACACTAGGCAGAGAGAGGTTGACACAGTCCAGAAAGGCAAAGGCTAGGGTTTATGGGGCAGATTGGAGCCGAGGAACTGTCAGAGGGTTTATTCGGGGTTTCAGCCAGGACATTTGTCTCAGACTGAGAGGTACTACTACCAAGCACATTCTCTGTTGGGTAAGCCGGATTTGGCACCCAGATTGTACTCTAAAATTGCTTAATAAGAAAACCCTTAAATAGCTGCACCGATTTTCCCGCATTGGGTTTTTTTGGGGACATTGGTCCAAAAATAACAGTGTAATTTTATGTGCTTGTTTCTATTTCCTTCAGTTGATGATCTGTAATATGTTGAGCTTGCACTAGTGTTTATTTTTAGTATTTACATTATAAATAACTTGTTAAGTAATGAAATAAGTAGGTAGGAATAAATCAGTAAAGTGCATGGAGGGTTTCTAACTGGTAGACTTAGAAACTTTAACATGGTATCAGAGGGTGGTTGGAGATCACAGGAGAACTGAGGAAATCAGTTGAGCGAAGCAATGGAAACCAAAAAATATTGTCCCGAGTGACAAAAGTTGTTTCTAACAGAGCAGCAACAAGGGAAGGTTGACGCAGTGCCTGGGTCATCAAGGGCGAGCCAGGAAGAGGCGGCGCAGAAGCTAAGGGAGGAAAAGGGAGACTCACGCAGAAGATAGGAGGGCTGACGCAGTTGGATGAGGGTGCCAGGATTATGCAGAGCCTAGGAGCTCTCACCTTCAAATTGCTGGGGTTTAGGAGGCTATCGGAAAATTGCAGAGTGGAGTTGGTGAGGTACTGTAGTCAGAACAATACCTGATAGGTCTTTTCCAAGAGGAGGGAGTTTCTACTGAGGGTTTCTAGCTGAGAAATCCAGATTAGTAGTGCGGTTGCACATACAATTAGAGTAGGGGGCATCTCGACATCGGTAGAAGGATTTCTAGGAGGGAAATCAAGACTTAGAGGGAGTCACATCAAGAACTTCCAGAAGGGAAGTAGAAGAGAATCATGGCATTACATGGAGTAAGAGACTAGGACAGACTGGACAGAGCGTAACACTTCGCAGTCTGGAAGGCCAAAATCTTATCCGTACTTGACAAAAATTGTGTCAAGCACTTCGCCTTGAAGAAGATAGTTATCCCAATCGACCCAGCTAGGAAAGACAAGTACGAGGAGGCAATGGCAAGGGACAAGATTATCATCCTTGACGAGGTCAAGAACCATGTAGTACCACACATTGCTGAGAAGGAAATGAAAATGAGATGTGGGAGGCCCTAAAGAAATTGTACCAGCATACTTCTGTGCAGAGAAGGATGTTACTAGAGAATCAGTTGAGGTCATTTCAGATGAAGAAGGGAGAACCGATTGACACCTTCCTTGGAGGACTGAATGAGATCTGAGATCAGTTGACTGCCATAGAAGCCATGCCAGATTAGGAATTAATGGTGAGGACAACCCTGAATGCAGTCTCAGAAGACTGAGAGGTATTTGTCCAAAGTATAATGGGCAGAGAGACACTTCCACCTTGGGATGATATGTGGGTGGCTCTTCGCCAAGAAGAGATCAGACAACAGACAAAGGTGGGAAGCAACAATAAGGGGATCAGAGTCAAAAAGGAAGAGGAGGAAGATGTTGCCCTAGCATCTAAGGGAAAGCAAGAAAAGTAGAAGAAGAAGGATCTCTCCAATATCAAGTGCTTCCATTGTGCGGAGCTGGGTCATTATGCGACCTAGTGTCCAAGGAAGAAGAGTAAGGGAGAGTCTTCCAAGACTACGGCATCACCAGCAAGGGCAGAGAAGGAAGTGGAGAGAGATGATGACTATGCCATGAGTGCACACACACCACTCGAGTGGATGTGGGGAGACATCGAGCTGTAGTCACACAGACTATAGGTGATGAGGGGCAAGATCCTCAAGGTACCTGGCCTCTTGGATTAGACCTTGCTATGGGAGCCCTGATGAGGAGTAGCAGGACTGGCAGATGTGGGTAGAAATAGATGCAGATGAAGAAACAGAGAGAGCTACAATGCAGGAGTCCCGAGATAGCGTGAGGCTAGCAGGTTGCAATAGTGCGAGAGGCATGGGAGAGTTGCACCAATGCAGGATGATGTAGAGAGTTGTGCAACGGCGCGAGATGCAGGGAGTTGTTGCAGCAGCGCAGAGGTCAGAGAGGGAGAACTTGTCAGTGGCAGAGGGAGCTTCAACATTAGCGGGTGTCTCTAGCTCAAAAAAGAGGTCAAAGTTTGGAAATCAATTACTTACTTCTTAGTAACTGAGTTGCAGTGTAGCTGTGGGCAACACGATGCGGTATAATGAGAGGAGATGCAGTGTAGATGCAACAGTGGCAGTGGAAGAGCCATGGGAAGAAGCACGGATGCAGAGGGAGCTGTCATACATAAGCAGTAGTGACAGTGGAAAAACCATGGGCAACAACATAGGGTACAACAGTGCAGAGGATGGTGGGCAGTAGGCCTAGCATCAACACAGGGATCGATGCCGATGATCAAAGCAATACTTAGTGAGGAGTATTGCTAGAACACAGTCCTCACTAAGAGGGAATGTTGATTTGTGGTAGCATCGGATGTTCTCTAGCAACGAAATTTGGTGGAGAGGTTGGGGCACATGAGATCTCCGATGCCTAGAAAGGGTTTGGGCAGATTCTAAATAGTTTAGGAGTTATTAAAATAATTAATATTTTTAATGGAGTCCCTAAGTCTAAACTTAGGGAAATTAAAATATTAATGTGGATTAATATAAAACTGCGTTAGAATGGTCCAATAGACATGGATCAAGCTAGATCTAATCTTAGCCATTGATTAGGGACTTAATCTCGACCGTTGATATGTCAACGAGAAAAGTATAAGAGGAGGCTTGAGGGTCACTTGGAGAGTACACCAGATGCTCATTCATTCTATTCTCTACAATTGGGTTTGCTAAGAGAGATAGAATTAGTGATTGGAGTTGCAGCTGAGGGGTAGTGAGTACAGAGAGACAAAGAGGTAGAGATAGTGCTGGGGAGACCAACACAGGAGCCAGAGAGAGTGACACAGTACCATCCAGGGCTCACACAGGGCCACGGAGAGGCAGCTAGGAGCTATGTAGTTGTTATAGACATATTTTGGCATTGCAACCCCAATCACATATGTACCTAAACCAAGGGTTTCTAAGTCCCTAAAAGTGTTGTTTCATACCCTAAAGGAGCAAGGTCAGTTGATTACATCACCTCCCAGAAGTTTTCCATGAAAATCTACTCAGAACTGGTCAAAGCAGGACCATACAGACTGCCCAGTGCTAAAGGTGCGATGCATCTCACCTGCCACATGCAAAAAGTGCGATGCATATTGGAAAGCCCTTTCATAGGGTGCGATGAGCGAGAGCAGACAAATGGCACAAGCAGTTTGCTAGGTGGAAACCCAGAGAATCTTCTAGAAACTACTCATTTGACACTTGCCTCTCTGAGTTCACCCAGGGATGAGTAAGAGATCTAAAATATCCATGTGGAACCAGGAACTATCAGAGAGATGACACTAATCAAAATCCCAGAAGCTGACTCACCCCCTTGCAAATATCTATAAATGGATCCCTCATCCAAGAGATCCAAGGGTTGGAATTTGGTAATTTGCAAAGAGGTGCTGCTGGTTTCTCTTTGAAGACATTGTTGGGTGATCTTGCTTTGTGTGAGGTGAAGAGGGATTTCAAGCTGGGAGGATGGCGCTGGGTCAGACCAAGTGGTTGTAATCCTCTCTTCTATGACTTTTACTAATAAAGCTATTTGATTTTTTCTCCATATTCTTGTGTATCTTTGAATATTATGTTTGTTATATGCATTTGTATGGCCAATATATATCTGATCCTATATTTTTTACAGTGAAAGATCTCTATGCTTTGATGGTATTATGCCGCTGTGAATCTACAGGTGCTCTTTGAAGGTGGACAAGTAAGGAAGCAGTGGCGAGATTCTGTCAAAGGGGAAAGGAAACAAGCAAGGAGCCAACAGAAGACTGACGTTGGTACTCTCTGCTTCTTTCCCATCTCTCTCTCATAAAGGAAAAACAAGTGACTTTAATCTATTTGTTTCTAAGATAGCTACCCGTCTTAGTGGGACTAGCAGCTCTGCATAGACACTAGATTTCCCAATAATAGCAGTGCTTTAGAGAGGCCAGCGTTGCTGACACAGAGGGCTAGAAGGCTAACGCAGGGCCTCCTGAGGTTGACGCAGGCCCATGCAGGGTGACACAGGGCCAATGTTGGGCAGAGAGAGGCTGACGCAGTCCAGAAAGGCAGACACTAGGGTTTCTGGGGCAGATTAGAGCTGAGGAACTACTGGATGGTTTATCCGAGGTTTCAACCGGGACATTTGTCTCAAAATGAGAGGTACTACTGCCAAGCGCATTCTCTGTTGGGTAAGCCGGATTTGGCACCCAGATTTTACTCTGAAATTTATTAATAAAAATACCCTGAGATAGTTGCACCGGTCTTCCCACATTGGGTTTTTCCAGGGACATTGGTCCAAAAATAACGATGTCATTTTGTGTGCTTGTTTTGGTTTCCTTCAGTTGATGATCTGTAATATTTTGAGCATGCACTAGTGTTTATTTTCAGTATTTACATTGTAAATAACTTGTTAAGTAATGAAACAAGTAGGTAGGAATAAATCAGTGAAGTGCATGGAGGGTTTCTAACTGGTAGAATTAGAAACTTCAACACATACAACTTCTATAATAGAGCAATTCTTCCTTTCAGCAACACCATTTTGCTAGGGAGTGTATGGTGTTGTAGTCTAATGCTAACTTCTCTGTAATAATCTTGGAATTCATTGGATTCATACTCGGTCCCATTATCAGTCCTCAATATCTTGATTTTCTTCCCCGATTGGTTTTGGATCAAGGCTTTGAAATGTCAGAACCTGGTGAACACTTCATCCTTCTTCTTCAAGAAGTAGATCTAGGTCTTTCAATAATAATCATCTGTAAAGGTGAAATAATGTAAGTATCCTCCCAAGGGGTTTACGAGATAGTTCAGATTGTAGAGATGTGCCACAAGACATAGCTCCCAATGGACTTTCTCCAACTTGATACAAGCTCTCAACCCTGAACCCAAGAGTAAAAGCATCCTTGAAATTTATTTTCCAAACACGTACCTTTCCATCGATAAAATCCACCTTGAAACCTTTATCTTCCATTTTTGAAATGGACACTAAGTTCTTCTTGAGATCAGGTACATATATTACTTCTTGCAAATGAATAGTGTTACCTTGATTCAATTGAAGGGTAACATTCCCTACTCCCTTCACGGAATAGGTGGCATCGTCTCCAAGGATGATCTCCAAGTTTGTCTCTTTTTCTATCAGATTAGAGAGGGATTCCCTGTATCCGGTGAAGTGCATTGAGGCACCAGTATCAATTAGCCAATTTCCCAAAGTGTCTGGAGAAGAGATAGTGGAGAGGGCTGATGTGAGACAACACTCTCTTTGCTTATTTTTAACAACATTGGATTCATCATACCTAGAGTTCCTTGATTTCTTGGAGGGTCGACCATTTCCTTGATGTCCCACATTCCTTTTTCCTTTGCCATTGGACCTGCCATTCCTTTGATCGTTGTTGTTGTTGTTGAAGTTTCTCCTAGAGTTGTTATGATAGTCATCATCTCGAGGTGTATCCCTTTTATTAGGACACTCCCTTGCATAGTGGTCAAAATTATTGCAAACAAAGCACCTACCCATCCTTCCTCCCTTAGATCCAGGCTTTCCATGGAAATGACCTTTAGACACTCCATTATTCCTCCTTTTGGCATGAGAGGAGAATGAAACGGGGTTGCTTCTATTAGAAGGTATTTCTTGCTCCACCATTCTTGTTTCTTCTTGAATGCATCTCGACATCAATTCTTCAAATCATTGTTTAGTATAGTGGTTCTAAATACATACCACTCAGGTGGGAGTCCTCCAAGGGTGGTGAGAGTAAGTTCCCTGTCAGGAATGACTTCTACAATCGAGAGTAGATCATTCTTGATCTTAGTAATCCTTGAGAAATAGGATTGAATGTCCTCGTCCTTGCCCTTCTTAATATCCTTCAACTTATTCTTGAGAAAGAGAATTTGATTAGCATTACTAACCTTGAACATGCCGACCAACCTGTCATATATCTGCTTGGAGGTATTCAATTCAGAGATATAGGCCACCAGATGCTTGTCAATGGAATCCGTTATAATACTTTTCACTTTGAATTAAGCCTTATTGTACTTGGTATTTGCAGTAGCCAGGGAATTTGAAGGAGGATCATGGATTTTACCCTGCACATAATCCATCACTTCTCTTCCAAGGTCAAATCAAGTGACATGTTCCATCCATGATAGTCAGATTTATCATGGAGCTTGTCTTCAGCTGGGAAGTAGGATGAGGAACCCATTGAGTCTTTTACCCTTCTCCATCTGTATTTGGTGATTTCTCTTTCATTCTTGCGTGGGATTTGTCTTCACCTCAGCTCTGATACCATATTAATTTTAAGCAACAATGGTATGTTCTATGATTTAGAGACATTTTACTTCAATTTCTTTATGAGCCCAATATCAATTTCAATTTAGAAATCACATCAACATGTAAGTAAAATGCCGATAGGACATAAACATAAATAGTAGAAGATAAGCCAAGACAAGAGGACACAAGATGTGGCACCAACCAGGGACAAACCCCAATGTGGGGAAACCCTTGATCAAATCTTCTTTTAGTCTTCAATATTTCAGCAGAGAGAGATAATACAATTTACAAATTATGATAATTTATAACAGCAACAAAGAGCCCTAACTATAAAAGTCAATGTTGGCCAACAGGGAAGATTTGACCTCCAAAAACAGCTTTGTCAAACCTAGTCAAATCAACCTCCAACTGTCCTCTAAATTAGCCCAAAATAGTCCTGAAAATCATAGTCAAACTTGGTCAACACAGAAGTCAAACCTGCAGTTAATTCTCTGCAATCAATGCTGGTCAAACAATATGGAATGCCTTGATCTATGTGCCCAAAAATGTAGCCTTTCCAAACAAAAATTTCCCTCACAAAAATGTAGTCAAATAGGTCAACAATGGCTAGTCAACGTTGGTCAAAATCCTTCCTAAAATTTGGTCAATGCCCAAAAAAAAAAAATGACTATCTTCTTCTTCGCACGTGTGGAGAGGCTGCACAGAAATCCGTACCCAAACATGTGAGGAGAGAGAGATGTGTGTGAAGTGAAGTGAGAAAACAAGGAAGAGGCATCTTCTATTTATATGCAAACTTTGAGGATGAATAGACGTGACTGTTGGGCTTCTAAGCCTACATTAGTTTGCTGGTCCACCTTGATAATTTGTCCATAAACAAAATAAATTCATATATTCATTTGTACATGTCAGAATCAGATGATATTTAGATCAATCCTACACCTCTTCAAGAGAGGAATATAATAAAAATATCAGTTATTATAAATAATATTACCCATGTGGAGTTTGGCCATAGTTTCCAATTTTAACAAAAATCCTAGATGGAACTTAAATAGGAATTTAAACCATAATGAGAAACCTTAATTTGTTTGTTCCATAATAGAAACCTAGCAGTGTGAGAAGATAAACTGAAGGTCAAAGGAGATCAATTTTTTGAGAAAGCTATGATTAGTTGGAAACTTAGGAAGGATCAATATAATGCTTTCATTAAAATTTTAAAGTTGAAAGTGATGTGAAAAATTAGTGACCTAGAACCTGTCACAAGATTGAAGAAGATGGCTCCATGAAAAGCAAGCAGGCTCGATAAAATGAGATGCAAAGAAAAGAGGGAGCTAGACATATATGAAGAACTGGCAGTTGATACTCTTATGAAGAGAATCTAGAAAACTTGTGGATATGAATTCCCAATTAGAAAGGAAGTCAGGAATCACCTTGTTACACAAAAATATCGTCACCATGATTATTTGTAGTCAGTATGGGTCTATCATCACTTGTACTGTCCTCCTAAGCAAGTCTCAGACCTCAGCTCTTCAAGTCAAGCTTTGAAAATGGGAGAAAGACATTAAAAATCAATGAAACTCTGGTTCTGCGCTTTCTCTCACTGACACCTGCGGTCCCGCACCTTCTGTGTACAAAAACTGCAGACCTGCCCGCTCTGTCCCTAAAGGTGTGGGTGCGGACCCCTGTGAAAGTCAAAAGGCGCAAGTTTTATCTTAAAAAACTCACTTTGGGTTAATTCTAGAGGATTCTAGAAGGAATTTTGACGTGGATTGTTCGCTCTGAGATGGTTCATGCATCCCAAAAGAGAAGGAGCTAATCCCTTGATGAGAGGAGCTATCCCTTTGAAGGAGGGCTTTATCCCTTTGAAGGAGGACCTAGTAACCTCCCTCCATTGCACTATAAATACAGGCATTAGGCTAGTTGCTGGGGAGGTTAGAAGCTGAACATTTTTGAGGGTAAACGCTGGTGAAATCAAGACTTCCTAGTTGAGCTTAAGAGGAGAGATCACATACCTTTTTGGCTTCATTGGGGAGTGAGTGAAACTTGTCAAAGTAGAGGAGACTTCTTGCTGGACCCTGGGAGGAGCTTGTACAGCGTCAAGGCACATGTTGTAAAGTTCTTCTTCTTTTGAATTAATACAATCAAACTCATTTTTCTCAACAAGTATCTCATGTTATTTGTTTCATGGACTCCTTGACTTTCATGTTAAACATGTTTTATGATATTGGCTTTTAAGGTGCTATTTAATTTGTTTGCCTTGTTTGTGTTTGCAGATTCGCGACAAAGGAGTTCATTTGGATCGAAGGAGCGAGGGCATCCACAAACTTGCGTTGGACCTAAGGTAGGCCCTAAAAACACTTGTTTGCCATTGTTTATTAAAGCATATTTAGAGAAAGATAGTGTCTGGTTGGTTTGCTTGTCATTAGGTCTTCTTTAGATTCTAGGAAGGTCTATCTTGTCCACAAGATCGACTTATTCCGTGTGACAAAATGGCGACTCCGCTGGGGACTTGATTGTTTTCCTTGTTTTTACTTTGACCTGAGAAACTGTGTTTTCGTTTCTGTTTTTGCCTTGTTGTGTGTAAAATTGGGTAGAGTTTGTAGATCCAGGGTTATTTTTTGTTTTTCATAGCTTTGGGAGAGGACCGCACCCTAGCCGTTTGACACAGTGCGTACCTATCCGCACCTTTGCTTTTAGCATAGAGAGGGACCGCACCTGTGTCAACTGTGGGTCTGCGGACCCTGTCAACATTTTGAAAAACTTAAGATTTCCTTTGTTAGTCAGCTTAGTTTTTGTTTAAAAATTGTTATCCACTGCCCAAACCTACATGTAACTTGTCAGAAGCTTTCCTTAGGTTGATTCCATTAGTGTAAGGGTTTTAGGTGAAATTCCTAGGAGTTTTGCTTGTTGGGCTTGTTTTGCATTTTGGTTGTGTAGTGGCTCTGAGCTTAGAAGCTGTAGGGACTTCAGATCACCTTAGTGTCTACCAGCCTTCTTATGAGTCTGACCATTTATGAAATCTCCCCTTGTTGAGGAATCCGCTTTGAGTTTTCTCTTTACAAAACTTCGAAAAGCTTGTGTTTAAAAGTTTGGATTTTCATTTTCAAAAAGAAAACAAAATTGGTTGTTCTTGACTTATTTGTGATTCTGCATAAATTGGTCCTTAGCTTACATCTAGCTAAGTAAAACATCCTTAAAAAAGACATTTAGTAGGCTTTGACTTCAAATAGGTTTTTATAGTTTATAGATCTCAAAGTTAGTCATTTCCATAGTTTTGAGTGTTTTATAAAAAATATAAAAAATCTCTTTTGAAAAAAGTTTGTTTTGTAGTGGTTGAGTGCTTTGAAACGAAAAAGGGAAATTTTTGTGAAATAACTAGTTGTCTCGTTTTGAGTGCATTGGAAAAGGCAAAAGCTCTTCTTTTAATTTGTTTGATTGAGAAAGATTTGTGTTTATAAAGTATTTGCATTCTCAAACTCTTTCTTAGTTAGAAGTTCATCGAAGAGAAAAAGATTGTTTAAATCATCTTAGGTGCATTTTTAGTGATTTTGAGTCGAGTCTTCATACCACGAGTTTCATCTCTGCACCTTTTGACTTAAACAAAAACCAATAAAAAATAACGCTTAAAGTAAAATTCATCAATTACATTTTTATTTCTAGGGCTCTGATACACCAACTTAGCTTAGGCTAGTGTCTTGGAGTAGGAGAGTAATTAACTCTCCAAGACAGTAAAAACAAACAAGTAGCTGTATATTGTGGTAGGGAAGAAATCCAATTGTTGCATTTATGCTCTGGGAAAGCTCCTCTTAAAGGAGAAGCACGAGATCGTGTCCGAACTAGTGTGGGAATCAATCCTTCCTCATTGGTAACGACGCCAGATATTCACGTATTAAAAACGGTAAACCTCGGATTAACCATTGTCGAGGAGCCTGGGGTCACTTGTTGGTAAACCTTGGATTATGTCAAGGAGCCTTCAAGGGGATTGAGCTTGCTACTCTGCCCTTGTGTGCGTATCGGATCGTAGAATGTTCCCCCAGGTATATTTGTTTCAGTTGGTAACCTTAGTGGCCATATTCTTTAGGATTCTTCCTAAGGTGACAGTGGTGGGAAGATCCCACTGTACCTGGAGAAGACATCAGCTAGACTCACTTGGATTTTCTATGGGGTTCTCTTCACTCGAGACGGTTAAGTGGAGGAACTTGTGCCAGTCTATTCATTAAGCAGGTTGCCGGGGTAACTGTTCCAACCGCCATTTCTGTATTGAACTCTGCGACGTTGGATTTCATCACCAACTAGTGTTTTCAGTACGGAAAGTTACTGTTTGTGTGTGTTTGATCTCCTAGATTCTTTAGGCGTGTGATTCAAATTTGTTTGGTTCTTTAGAGACTTTAGGTGGTTTTCTTTGAAATTTTACTTTGTTTGTGTGTGAAGTAGTTAAAAGTTTTTAACTGTGGCTGAATTACCAAGGCAGTCCCGTAGACTTTGGGGCCAACCTCCTGTGTTTGTAAACATGGCTGAGTTACTGAGGAAGTCCCGTAGACTTCGGGGCCAACCTCTTGAGGAAATGCCGAGCCAACTTGAAGGCTTGAAAGTCCTCGTAACTCCTAGAGACAGTAGAGTTGGGTCACCTGAAGAAGGAGAATCTTCTTTGATAGTACATCCTGATTTTCAACCTTTAGTGGCAGATTATAATCCACAGTCAGTGTCTGTTTCCGAAGTTACTGGTAGCTTTTCATCTACTAGTGATATAGGTGAGGAACCTGAAATATCCAAGCCTGAAAGTGAATTTCCTGCTACTCCGACATCGGGGTTTGTTTCTCCAGCTTCTAGTGGTCCTGGTTCACCTAGAGTAGAAACAGTAATCACCCAAGATCTTCCTTCTGGACTTATTACTATTGAAGAACTTGCTACTCCGGAAGAAGAGGTAGGCATCCCTATCCCTGAAAATCAACCTGTTATTGAGCTAAGGGAGCGTGAATCAATTTTTTACAGTCCACCTAGGAGCAGTACTTGGTATCTTTCTTTGACTAATTTCTTAAAAAACCCAGGGTTAAGTTTTTCACCACCTCACGCTTCTTATCACCCAACACCTAGAGGTTATTATCCTTCGTTAAATATGTCGAATTAGTCATCCATGTTTACTCAATCGCCCGAATCCTTTTTGTACGGCGGTCCTTCTGTTCCCTCTGGGTATCAGTCCCTTTTTGGTACTTTTTCGGGAGCATCTCCTCAACCCATTGAGCAAGGGTTATTAATTGGAAGCAATGGTACTAAACCGTTGAGCGTAGAAGACATTCTTATGATGTCAGGTTCTATTCCCAATCCTCAACCTCAAGGTGGCCAGTTACCGCCTGGGGGGTAGCCTCAATTATCGCCTGGGGGGAAACCTCAATGTACACAATTTGCATCTGGGGGACAACCTCAAGGACAGTACATACCTATGGGACAGTACGTTCCTCAAGGTCAACCCCAGACTCAATATGTACCCCAAGGTCAACCCCAGTATCAATTTACACCTCAAGGTCAACCCCAGTATCAGTACGTGCCTCAAGGGTATCAACCCCAAGGTCAGTACTCGAACCAAGGTTTCCAACCACCCTCCGGTCAAACGTATGTTCAAGGAACGAGAAATGTACCTTTCAATTATCAATCCTACCCTCAACCCGGTTATGGTCCTCAATATTCTCAACCTGTTATGGGTCAGTACCCCGGAATGAATATAGTGTGGGATCCATCGCAAACTCAACAGGTGTTGCAGCCAAATGTACAGTTGTCATCTCAAACTGGACAACCCTTAGTTTCTGGTACACCCCAGCAACCAGTCCAGTCTAACATTCAAACTTCTGTACCTTCGGTAGTTTCTCAACCTAGGCCTAGTACGCCTTGTACTCCGCCTCAAACGACTGCTACAATTGCCGCAACATCTGTTCAATCTACCCCACCTACTTCTGGAGTATCGACAGCTCCGGTTTCTACTGTTCCTGTATCTACTCCTCAGACATCTTTACCACCGTCTGGATCTACGATTCAAACTTCGGTTCAGATGCCTGTAGGACAACCTGGTTCAAGTACGTTTGTCACAAGTCAACCACAATTTACTTATCAACCGTACCAGGGACAGTACCAATTCGGTCCTGCTGTGCAGCAGCCAGTGTATCAGTATCAACCATACCCTGGGTACACTTATCAACAACCTCAACAACCCCAGTACGGTCCGGTTAATCCTGGTTTTCCGGGAGGATACAATATCCCAAATGCAATTCCTATTCCTAGTTATCCTGGATATCCTCCTCCTGGGGCTCGTCTCATGACCCAGAGTTTTAGGGATCCTAATCGGTAGTTACCGTTTATCGCAACTTTGGACTTACCTGACTTGTCATGCCTAACGAACGATCCCATTAATTATCTTCCGTTTTGGCCGCCAATGCCGAATAAGTTGCCCAGTGACATTCCTAAGTTCGAAGGTAAATCAGGAGAGGACTTGTCGAACCATGTGATGACTTACCACCTCTGGTGTGCGTCTAACTCCATTTCAGATGATTAAATCCATCTTAGACTTTTCCAGCGGACTCTAATTGGTCTCGCAGCCAAGTGGTACATTGAGTTACCGCGAGGCACTTTTTATAATTTTAGTCAGTTAGCTACCTCGTTTTTAACACATTTTCAGTTGCCAGTCTGATATGACAATGGCACGAAATTGCTAACTTTGTTAAAACAATCGACATCTACTTACATTTCAGATCATATCCATGAGTGGAGACATCGACAGTGTTTAGTGAAGGTGTTTATTCCGGATCAGATCTTGGCCGAGTGGTTTGTAAAATCTTTGTTGCCAAAGATCACTGAAGATGTTGCTAAAGCTGGAGTTGTTACTGAGGAGCAAGTAATTGCTCAAGCACAGTACCTTGACTTGGTCTATACTCAGTCAGGTACGTTACATGAGAAAATCCCCGATCTTCCTAAGAAAAATCAAATCGCTGCAGCTCCTTCGGGATCTCATGCCGCTGATGGTATGATTGGCACGGTTAACACTAAAAGTAAGAAGAAATCTTCCAAGAATTGTTCTCCTATCATAACCTTGCCTGATTCCCCAACAGGAGATTCTTCTGCAGAGATTTCCGCCGATATTCATGTTGTAGAGTCATCTACAGCTAAATCAAAATCCGGTGGGAAGAAGAAAGGAAAGAAGAAGAATAAAACGGACAAAAATTCAAAGGAGAAACCTAAAAAATTGGAATCCAATGATGAAAAGCGCAAACCTCGTTATCCTTGTCTCATTTGTGACGATGAACATTTTACAAGAGACTGCCCTCATCGTGCAGAGGTTGCGAAGATTGTCAAAGGTTCCCAAACTCCTGTTGTTTTGAAGGATCCTTTTCTAGCTCAAGACAGTAAGATGATAGGTTCGTCCTCGAGTGCCAATGAAGAACCCATATTGATGATGTCCCATGTTAGGATTGCGACTCGATCGCAAGATTATGGTAGTAAAAGTCCTGTTGATGGTAAAGAAGCAGAATCTTCTCATTCTAATCCATCAACCTCAGCTCCCAGTTCCGATCCACTACAGATCGAGAAACCTAATCCAGACTTGGTAATCAAACCGCCCGCCAAGGGTATACTTCGAAAGTCAGCTTTCAATCCACATGCGAGAGCAGCTCAGAATTATAACATTGTTGAGGATTTAGCTGTTTCACCCTCAGCAATGTCGGCTTTGGAAGTGCTGCAATCATGTCCAGCACAACGTAAATTACTTTTGTCGGCTATAGGAGCTGTTGACGTTCAGGACTCGAACCTAATAATTTTCGATCTAGAAAATAGTACACCGCGTTTGCCTCATCAAATGGCTTTCCAGATTCCAGTGATAGTCAAAAACAGGCCTATTCATCGGACTGTAATTGATGAGGGAGCCTCAATGTGTATTATGTCGATACAGTGTTGGAGATCGCTTGGTTCTCCTTCGCTAAATCAATCCCCGATGATTCTAAAGGCCTTTGATGGCCGTGGGTTTCATCCTTTTGGCATTTTACAAGATTTGCCTATAGGGGTTGAAGGAAAAACCGTTAGTCTAGATGTGGAGGTGGTTGATGCCCCTCTAGATTACAACCTTCTCTTGGGTCGAAGTTGGTCTTACGCTATGACAGCGGTCGTTTCATCGGTCTTTCGAGTAATAAAGTTTCCACATAATGGAAAGATCGTAACAATAGACCAGCTGGCTTACTTTTCATCCGACCCAGCCTCTTCTAAGAGTATTCATCATGTCGGTAAAATGACTATCCCATATAAGGATGTTGGAGTAGGATTAGTTAAAGATGCCGGTTTACTGGGAACTTTTCCTTTTCCTCCGATCAACGCATCGTCTTCATTTGCAACCATTCATATGATCACATCAGACACCATTGTTTATGATGATCCTTGGATCATTCCTTCTGAATCTGAGATAGACTCATTTGGTGATGTCATGCCTTTGAGTCCATATGAAATTGCGTATGAGGCCGTGCAATCATTTACCGACCCATCTTCAACCGAAATTGACTTCATGAATGTGGTCCGTGAGGAATCACTTTTCACATCAAGCTCGGATTTAATCACGTTTTCTGAACTTGTTCACTCTGATGAGCAAATTCGTGAAATCCTATGTGTAGATGATTTACCATGGGAAGATCTCCATCACAGATCTTCGTTTTTACCCGAGAATGATCATTTTGAAAATGATTTCTCATCAATTTTTACGACTGAATATGTCAAGGAACCTCAGAATCCAATGAAACATCCCGATTCAGAGTTAAATTTGGGAAACATCTCTCGAACTATTCCTATTGACATTTCGGTTAAGCCCAGAATTGTTGAGAACATTCATATAGGTGCCTCGTGTACAGATGATGAAATTCAACTATATAAGGCCCTATTTCAAGAAT
Source organism: Pinus tabuliformis (assembly GCA_031772625.1). Lineage (NCBI taxonomy): Eukaryota > Viridiplantae > Streptophyta > Pinopsida > Pinales > Pinaceae > Pinus > Pinus tabuliformis. The sequence continues at coordinate 539,579,535 of CM062805.1, read as the reverse complement.
TCCGCGACGTGTTTGCCTGGTCCTATGAGGAAATGCCAGGAATTGATCCCGCGATTGTTGTTCATGAGATCAAGACTTACCCGGACGCTAAACCCGTCCGACAACGTTTGCGTCAGATTCACCCACGAAAAGCTGCTGCAATTAAAGCAGAAGTTGAAAAATTACTGAAAGCGGGTTTCATTTATCCGATCCCGTTAACGGATTGGGTATCGAATATTGTTCCGGTTAACAAAAAGCAGGGAACAATAAGAATATGCATCGATTATAGGGACATTAATCGAGCCTGTCCAAAGGACAATTACCCAACTCCATATATCGATCAAATTATTGATGATTGTGCCGGCAGCGAAATATTCCCCTTCATGGATGGTTTTTCTGGATACAATCAAATCAACATTCTACCTGCCGATCAACCAAAAACGGCTTTCATTTGTCCATGGGGGAAATTTGCTTATTTCAAGTTACCTTTTGGGCTCAAGAATGCCGGAGCAACTTTTCAAAGGGCCATGTCTTATGCGTTTCATGACATCAAGCACATTGTGCAACCGTATCTCGATGACTTGCCTGCTCATTCATTACATTGAGCTGATCACCTTGTCCATTTACGAGCAATCTTTATGAGGTGTAGGCATTATCGGATTCAGTTGAACCCACATAAATGTGTTTTCTGTATAGAAACAAGTCGATTACTGGGGTTTGTAGTTTCGAAAGCCGGCATTCGCATTGATCCCTCGAAGGTCGAAGCTATCATCAAATTGCCTCCTCCTTCGAGTCTTCGCCAACTCCAAAGTTTGCAAGGGAAAGAAAACTTTTTACGACGATTCATTCCTAACTACGCCGAGGTTACAAAGGGTTTTACCCGGTTGTTGAAACAGAATACTCCATTCTATTGGGATGAGATAGCTCGAGAATCTTTTGATGCACTTAAACACGCGTTGACCCATGCACCGTTATTGCGTCCTCCCAACTACAACCATGATTACTTCTTGTATCTCGCCGCCTCTCATTCCACCATTGGAATGGTCTTAGTTCAGGAAGATGAATTAGAACTGAACATGTGATATATTACCTTAGTCAAACTTTAAATCCAATTGAGCTAAAATACTCACATGTGGAGAAATTGGCATTGGCAGCCGTTCAATCTGTCCAACGTTTTCGTCACTACATTTTACTACGTAAAACTACAGTAATTTCGGATTGCAACCCTATGATCTACATTTTGACCAAGCAATTGCTAGGGGGCAAGTACTCTAAATGGATTGTTATCCTGCAGGAGTTCGACTTGGAATTTAAGAAATCCAAGTCTAAGAAATCTTTAGTTTTTGCGGAGTTAATGTGTGACTTCCCGCGTACTGACACAGAAACTGTGGCAGAGGAGCCCATTGCGGACGAATCCTTGTTTCTAATCAGCACTTTAGATCCGTGGTATTGGGATATCATCGTTTATCTCCAGACCCAATCCTTTCGGCCAGAAATTTCAAAGTCAGAATGTCGAAAAATTTGATTCCAGTCCCAACAATTCAAGATTATTGGAGATACTCTTTATCGCCGTGGGGCAGACTCTGTGTTTCGACGTTGCTTAACTCACGAGGAAGCTGAAAGGGTTCTAAATGACTGTCACTCTGGAGCGTGTGGCGGTCATATGTCTGGGTATGCCATAGCCCAAAAGATATTGCGCGCTGGCTACTTCTGGCCGTCTTTATTTAAAGATTGTATTACGGCGGTCCGAAAATGCCACAACTGCCAAATTTTTGATCGAAAGATGCGCGCTCCACCTGCTCCTCTCCACCCTATAATTTCCGTTGGTCCTTTTGCCAAATGGGGTATCGATTTTATTACATGTAACCTTCACTCGGTCGGGGGGCATGCGTATATCATCCTTGCGGTAGATTATTTTACCAAGTGGGCCGAGGCGATGCCTACATTTGAGGCAGACGGCAAGACAGCTGCAATTTTCACGTTCAATCATATAATTGCTAGGTTTTGTGTCCCGCAAGTGATAATCACTGATCATGGGCATCATTTTCGAAACGTTATGATGACCGAACTTACAGGCCAGCTTGGTTTACGTCACGATAGTTCAACCCCTTATTATCCACAAGCTAATGGTCTGGTTGAATCCATCAACAAAGTTTTAGTTATCATGATCTGACGAATCATTGGGATTCATCGGTCGAATTGGCATAACATGCTATTTTCAGCACTTTGGGCATACCGAACTTCAGTGAAAACATCAACAGGGTTCACTCCTTTCCAACTAGTCTATGGTTTGGAAGCTGTGTTACCCATTGAATGCGAAATCCTGTCACTGCAAATGGCCATCGAGTTACTTCCAGCCACTTCCGAAGAGGAAAAGTGTTTGTTATACTTGGCTCAATTAGATGAGAATCGACGTGATGCTGCATTGGCGATCGAGACTCACGCAAAACGCATGAAAGCTCAGTATGATCGAAATGTGACCCCTCGAAATTTTTCGGAAGGAGATCTAGTCTTAGTTTACGATCAAGCTAATGATAAATTAGGCGCTGGAAAATTCGTTCCTATGTGGCATGGTCCCTACGTTGTCAAGCGAAAGCTAGCAAAAGGGGCCTATGAATTGGTAGACTTTGACGAGGACTCTTTGGGTAAACCCAGAAATGGTCTTTACTTGAAGAGGTATTATGCTTAAAGAATGGGTATGGAGATTTTTAGTTAGGATAGTTTTTCTTTCTAGCTGGTGTGTTTTAGTTTAAACAGTGTGCTTAGCTTAGAGAGTGTTTTTTCGTCATTATTTCTACTTATCTTAGTTTTACTCTTGATATTGCAGATGTCGATGCCTCTCCAAACATACATTGGTTTCGCTGATGGTGCTTGTCGTAATACAACATTTCTTCCGCAGCTTGGGTTATCTATTTGCCCTCTGACGAGTTAGTATCTATGCATGGGGTAAGCCTCGGTCAAACAACGAACAATGTTGCCGAGTATAGTGCAGTGATTGAGTTATTATCTGAATCTATTTCATTTGGGATTCGGAGTTTGATAGTGAGGTTAGATTCTGAACTCGTTGTATTACAGCTTAATAGAGTGTATGCCATTAGAAATCCAGTGTTATTAAGATTATTTTTGAGAGTGCGTCTCTTGGAACGTGAATTTGATTATATTGAATATCAGCATATTCCAAGATCTTTAAATACATTAGCAGATGCAATTGCTTCTCGAATGTTAAATAGACATTTGCAATAATCATACATGTAAATTTAAAACCATTCCATAACATGATTTAAAAGATAAGCCGGTAATAGTGATATATATATAGGAGTGTGTCAAAAAATACATCGTCTTCGATCATAGGTTGAAAAACACCTTATGATCAGCAAAAATGATAAGTACAAAAAACAAAAATGTTATATGTGCCCACAATAGGCGATCATCCTATCACTGGTGATGATCTCTATAAGAAACCACTACACGGGCCACCTTGCAAAGGAACCTCCTAAAAGGTCCCGGGACCCCAATCACAAAGCGCTGAAGTCGACGAGGAATGTCATCTATAATGGTCTCTGGAATATCTCCTGTCAAGCGCTCGAGATGACCCTCCAACTCGGCCAAAACCTCTGCTGATTCGTCCTGTGGGGCTGGCGCGGGTGCAACTGGTTGTTTCCTCTCGTAAGGCCGGAGAGCGGTTGGTCGCTGTGGACCCACATCTACATTTCAAACTTTTACTATCAGTTTTGAGACGATGGAAAAATAATAAAAAAATTAAAATAGGAAAAATGTTGAAAATGATTTTACCTGAATCATCCCACTGCTCTCCTAGTGGAAGAACCATGTCTGGGTCACCACGAAAATCTATCCCAGCGTAAGGGAAGTCCTGAATAGAAAAGACCTGGTTTTCCAGCCATTGGAAATACTCAGGTTTGAATCGAGCAACCTCTGTCCTCTCGTCCGGGTGACGGGCCATAACTGCGACCCATCGCATCAGTTTGGGCTCTCGAGGAAGCCCAGCTCCAACAGTAAGGTGCTGCAGGATCAACATAGGAACCCTCTCTAGGCCAAAACTCACAACCAAAGCCCCATAACCAAAGGTCTTTAGTTGTCCGTTTTTGGCCCTGGTCAGTTGGCCTTTCAGATTGGCCAACACGGCATCGCACCAGTTGAAGATGGTGCCTCGGAAGCAATCAACTGCCATACGCATCTGGGATCCGGTGGCAATATGTAATGCGGCAGCCCGCAAAGTCTGGTGACAGTAAACACAATCACCATGAGTTCAGGACGGGATATGGTCTTTATGTCTATCCCTTTGTCTCTAGCCTGGCTGTTGCAGTACTCTAGCCGGAGGCTATCGACAGACTGGCCACCTAGCCTAGCCCCAAACAGAGTCAAGTCTTCACCTCTCTTAGGCAAACCAGTCAAGAAATATATGTCCGCCGGCTCGATTTCGAGCTGGTGGCCACCAATGAAGAAGCACTGGTCCTGTATGCTCCATCTATCAACCAACCACTGTAAGAAATCCACCTGAGCCCTCATGCCAGGAATGGCCCAGAATTTGTACAAGCTGCACGCCCTCAAAGCATCAAGTGAAGGCTGATGATTCCATGTGGCAGCATCCACGTCCTCATGCTCTCGTTCACGCCAATTTAGCATAATGTACTCTCTGCATCAAGTATAAGGATAAATTAAATTGCTAGAAATTATTTTAATTGGTTCATTTTTGAGAATTTTTGAGTTAAAAACCCTTGCGACGGGGACCACACCTTTCGGGTTAGACACAAGTGTGTGGGACCGCACCTTGTCTACATGGAAGGTGCGGACCCCGAGCTTTTTCCCAATGGAGAAAAAGTTGGGGTCCGCAGGCCAGCAGTGGTAAACCTGCGGGCCCCTGCGCGTGGGTTTTAAGCCTAAAAACCCTCCCAAAAATGAAATAAATGACTAAAACAAAAATTGAAACGGTTAGAAATGAAGAGTAGGATGATGTCGATTACCTGGAGAAGACGGCGTTCGATTCTGATGGTTGGATTTTCCGCAATCTTCAAGGGAAGTTTTCTGAGCAAAAGCACTATTTTCTCACCCAAAACTCAAACGGTAAAAATGAATTGACGAAGGCCCTTTTTATAAGTTTTTTGAGTAAATAAATTGCAAATTTGTTTATGTTTCACTTTGGAAAGGTATTTTTGCGACATTTTTATCCATTTCAAACGGGTATGAGTAATGTTTGTGTTTTTGTGCAGGATAATGGATTATTCAGGCGAAATCTATCATTTTTGACGGAAAAACATTTAGAGTCACCTTTAAGCTCTTTTCTGACTCCTAAAACATGAAAAGATCACCGAGTTTTTCTTTTAAACTCATTAAAACAGAATTAAAAGACGGTCCACTTACAACTCTTTTCCGACCGTAAAAACATGAAAAGATTGCCAGATTTTTGTCGTTTCAAATTTGATATTGGTTATAAAACGACGTGTCATTGATCGCTTTTTTACTTTTTCGGATCAGGGCACTAATGACGAAAAGTACTCCTTGGTTGTAAAAGATCAAGCGGTTCTCTCAAGTATTATGTTATACTTTTTCGGGCTTGGGAGACACAAATTTATGAAAAAGGTCAACCCTGGAGTCTTCTTAAGTATTTTCAGACTCTCTAAAATTGAAAAACGCCGAGTTTCTCCTATACTGGACTCGTTAAAATTTCACAGTAAAGGACCTGTTCAATTACAAACAGGAACGAACCACTCCTTCTTAGGGTTCGAATTTAAACTAAGTTGGACTCATTCGAAGGACGAGCTTATAATCAAGCAAATGTTATCCTCCTCAAGCTTGTCAAAAATAAAGAGGTACTTGCTAGAAATGGTGGGGGAAAAGAGAGAAAAATGAGCCTGTTTGTCATACTTTGTAACCGCTCTTGAACACGACACTTTTATTCACCTGGGTTGGGAAATCCTTTGCCTAACAGTTGATCAAACCACATTGAAAGTCTTCAGCCAGTTTCTGGGTATTAACTTTGGGTCAATTGTCACCAAACCATCTGTCGTGTCGTTATGTGTTCAAGAGGTCACTGCCAATAAGCCATTCATCTGCAAAATATCTGTCATCCATCTTGACCATCCCTGAGTCAGTCCTTGCAACTAAATTTCTTCGACTTGATCTATGATTTCGTGTTGTGGGCTTGCCTACGACGGATCGCTTTCTATCGACTTCAGCTCATTATCTAGAAAGATGATCTAGAAATCGTCAGTACCTTGAGATCTGCATGCCTCAATGGCAGGTTTCTCGCCTTTGACGACAGGTTGCATCATTGACCTTCGATCAAAGGATTCCGTGACATGTTCGACATAAATACATTTATTCGCATCTCATGGATTGTACTGGGTACTTTGAGAGCCATTGACATCACTGGTGGTTTCTCTCACACTTGTTAACAGTTTACATCATTGACCAGTAATCAAGTGGTTTCTACCATGTTCGACATCAACACATTTATTCGCATGGATAGAATCGTACTGTTTTGGGAAGTAGAAATGAAGACCCTGGATCTAGTTTTCACAATTCAGGTTGCGAGGAATTTTGTATTCATTATATAATGGACTATTCATAAACAGATGGCTGCGTCCATACTGTGTCCACATGAGTCTATACTTGTGATGTTTTACAAGATCATTCCTGTATCAGAGTAGTAGTTAGTTTTCTAGTCAGTTTTGATCTGAGTATGGGAATGCCTACCTCAACGATGATATGATCTCATATATATATCTTGCATTGAATGTTTTAACAGGTTCCAACCGGGCTCTCCACAAGATGATCCTCGAAATGATAAAGTACTTCACTCTTCCTAAATGATAAATGAAATCCTCATCTGCTACAGACTTCGCACTTTAGGGGGAAATCTGTTACACAAAAATATCGTCACCATGATTATTTGCAGTCAGTATGGGTCTATCATCACTTGTACTGTCCTCCTAAGCAAGTCTCAGACCTCAGCTCTTCATGTCAAGCTTTGAAAATGGGAGAAAGACATTAAAAATCAATGAAACTCTGGTTCCACGCTTTCTCTTACTGACACCTGCAGTCCCGCACCTTCTGTGTACAAAAACTGTGGACCTGCCTGCTCTGTCCCTAAAGGTGTGGGTGCGGACCCTTGTGAAAGTCAAAAGGCGCAAGTTTTATCTTAAAAAACTCACTTTGGGTTAATTCTAGAGGATTTTAGAAGGAATTTTGACGTGGATTGTTCGCTCTGAGGTGGTTCATGCATCCCAAAAGAGAAGGAGCTAATCCCTTGATGAGAGGAGCTATCCCTTTGAAGGAGGGCTTTATCCCTTTGAAGGAGGACCTAGTAACCTCCCTCCATTGCACTATAAATACAGGCATTGGGCTGGTTGTTGGGGAGGTTAGAAGCTGAACATTTTTGAGGGTAAATGCTGGTGAAATCAAGACTTCCTAGTTGAGCTTAAGAGGAGAGATCACATACCTTTTTGGCTTCATTGGGGAGTGAGTGAAACTTGTCAAAGTAGAGGAGACTTCTTGCTGGACCCTGGGAGGAGCTTGTACAGCGTCAAGGCACAGGTTGTAAAGTTCTTCTTCTTTTGAATTAATACAATCAAACTCATTTTTCTCAACAAGTATCTCATGTTATTTGTTTCATGGACTCCTTGACTTTCATGTTAAATATGTTTTATGATATTGGCTTTTCAGGTGCTATTTAATTTGTTTGCCTTGTTTGTGTTTGCAGATTCGCGACAAAGGAGCTCATTTGGATCGAAGGAGCGAGGGCATCCACAAACTTGCATTGGACCTAAGGTAGGCCCTAAAAACACTTGTTTGCCATTGTTTATTAAAGCATATTTAGAGAAAGATAGTGTCTGGTTGGTTTGCTTGTCATTAGGTCTTCTTTAGATTCTAGGAAGGTCTATCTTGTCCACAAGATCGACTTATTCCGTGTGACACACCTCTAGATTTGAGGGGGAGTAAATGATTCTCCTTGAATAGGAGAACATATATTTTCTCAAGTTAAAAAGAAGAATATGGATATCCTCTCTGGTTGAGAGGGAGTGATGTTGGACATCACATTTGCATTCTCTGCTTCATATGTCAAGCACTTGACTAAGACTAAAAACTGTCAGTGTAAGTGAAGGCCTTTGAGGGATAATGGTAAAGGATTGGATAAGACTCTATGGTTTCCTTGAAGATAGAACATCCAAGAAAGGAAAGGGACTAACACACTTTGAGGATGTGAAAGGTATCCACGATAAGAGTGGGTGAAGAGGGTTGATATTATTTAAGGGTTCAGGGCCAAGAATCCAAGATAAGAATAGTACTAAAAGGAAATACTTCGTGGACATCGGGATTGGGTATGTGCCTTATAGAGATAACGTGGTATCACACGTAAATCCTCCCATCATAATGGTATTGAATGAAGTAGATCTTGTTTAGTTAGGCCTCAAAGACAATGCTAGTTGATCATAATGTTGATGCTTACTATTGGCTTATCAATCTGACTCTTCTTGTGAGAAATTCTCAAAGGGAATACTGTACTTGTACCAATTGGAAAATTATGGATACCTCCCACTTTAAGAGGGAGTGTTGAAGAATGTAGCTAGTTTCAGTATTCATAATTGTCATTTGACTCATGTAATAATGTAAATCTTATTTGGAGAAAGAAAATGATGTAAAGAATTAAAAAGAAAATTATTTTTGGAGCATGGATTTCATGCTCAAGTCATTTTGTCATTAGGTTAAGCATCCATTGAATGCTCCTAGGGTTTGTCATGAGTCAAGAGTCATTGTCACTTTGTAAAAGACCCTTGTGGGCACTTGTATCAAGAAAAAGATAATTTATTTTGTATTTGGTAGTGTCTAGAGGGCTCCCAAGAACAAGTCATCCAACTAGGTAAAGTCAACCTAGAGTGGGATTAAAGAGCCACTTGGAAGGTTATATAAAGGAGTAACTTCGACCTCCTTGGATAAATATCAAGCATCAAGTTTGGGTTCAATATGAAATTAAGAAGAAGTACAGATACTTCTAGAAAATATGGTGAAGGCCAATGATGGAATGAATAAGATTTAGAAGAAATAAAAGGTCTAAAATTTATCCCTTGTTGACCACACATTTGAGTTCCCTAGGGTTTCTAGGGTAGGAAATTACAGAGAAAGTTGCAGATTGGTCGGGTAAGGACAAAAGGCTGGAAGATGTTTCTTCACTATCCTTGGAAGGGCCTTGTCTTGTTTTGCATAAGAAAGGGTGGTTAGATGGCTTGGTTTTTGGTCAGCGCTCTAGTCTAGGGTTTGGTCTTGGTCTGGGTTTCCCTGGATTGGAGCCTATATCTTGTGTTTATGTGATCTTCATTGATTTTATTTTGGCATTTGTTTGATGATAAGAACATAAGCATAAACAAAAGAAGAATAATATAATGTCACAAATAATGTCGGACCAAGGAAAGGTGAATTATTATTCCACCCTAATGAATTTTCCAACAAATCCATGACCTCCTTTATCTTTATCTAGTGATCCCTTGAGGGGGATATAAGTTTGTTTGTTATACCTATTTATTCACAAATTTTTCATGTTTAAATCTTAGCTATGTAATAGAGTATATGAAATAAGGGAATAGTTTCAAGCAAGTGCAATGACAAAGTGAATAAATGGAAATATTTTCAACATTTGTTAATTAAAAAATGCGTAATAACAAAAATGAAAACTTTAATGCTAAATGTAATGTTACCATTTTGAGCTATTTTCTTTCGATAATTGTTTCACTTTAACATTCAAATTGATACTAATTGTTTTGCACATATTCATTGGAAAAGTGAGGCAAACTTAGATTAAATTTGACCAAATATTAAATTTAATTGCATGAATGAATAATAATTAAAAGTACTTGAGTTAATGAATACCTGAATGATCTCTTATTTTCAAGAATAAATTATTGAGTAGTTTAATCTTGGATAAAACTTGTCTCCACTTGATGAAGCAACATCGAAGTCAACATGATTTTATTGTTGCTCTGTTGGATTGAGAGTGTTTTTATCCAAGATTATCCAAATCCTAATTTATTCTCTACTGAATAGGGCCAACCACATGAAGGTGGAAGCTCTCATGGTCCCTCCTCCTGCCCACATCACTCTCAATTTCCCAATACCCAATCCATCTACTAGGAAATAGTTTAAAGCAAGACATTAAGGTACATAAAGAAACAAATAGGGAACATTCATTCGTTCATTCGTAGATCCACAAAATATTTTACCTCAATAAATTTTATCATAAAAAATATGTTTACATAATATGAAACAAGGTCATGTACATAAAGAAACATATAACACTTATTCATTAACATATAACATTTACTCATTTATTCATTAATCATAGACACAAAATTCTTCATCTCAATAAATTTTATCATAAAAAATATGCTTTCATAATATGGCACGTGATGTTTCTAATGATATAACTAGTACAATTATTTATTTTTCTTTTTCTTTATTTTTGAAAGCTTGGACGTGTACTCATGACGTCGTCGAGGCCACTGCAAGAGGGGTGGATTATCTACTATAACAAGAAAGAAATGTTAAATTGATATTTTTTGTTATTATTATTACAAGTATTTCATTAATAAAAATAGCATTAGAGTTTTCTTTACCTCATGCACTAGTCAACACTGTTGGAATGGCTTCCTTGTTCTCCTCTTCTGGTACAAGATCCTCATTTATGACACTCTCTTCCATTGAAAGTTGGCTCATGGTGTATGTATGTTATGGTGTGATCTCCAAAAGATCCTATATAAGAAAGAAAATGTTTTTCAATTAGATAATGTAAAAGTAAAAAAAAAACATTCATAATTGAACTTATGACATAAAAAAATCACTTTAAAATATGCTTATTACTGGATATCTATGAAGATATTGGTTGAACATGTTGATCCTATATTTAATCTCATGACTTTTATTTCTAATACGAATCAAACAAACAAATTCTTTGTTCGTTCTAACCACAAGCTTATTGAATTTTATGATTGTGTCAGGAGAAATGAACAACTCATCATCATCAAACCAATTAGGATCATTTTATTCATGTACCCTAGACTACATATTTCAAAAAAAGAAACGATTTTTCAATTATCTAAACAAATAATCAGTCTCACATTAAGTTATTACAATTATTTAAATAAATAATCTCCTACCTTATTTTCAAACCTTACTAATGTTTCTAAAATATATCTTCAGTGAAAGAAAACATTTTATTTTCCTGTCATAAACATTCCTGGAAGTAGTGAAATAAAGAAAACATTTTCTTTTCCTTTCATAAAAATTCTTGGAAGTAGTGAAATAAATAGATTGTAATAACCTATCTTGCATATAGTATAGATAGCAAGGAAAGAAGTAAAGAAGAGATAGAGATGAAGCGTTGTTGATTACTATCAAACAAATTATACCAAACAATGGCCATTAAACCTCACTTTATAGAACTTTGATCCTCCTAAAGGAGGCACCACTCCCATGCAATGTGCCTGCCTGGACTTATGAAGAAGTGAAGTGAAGGAGAAACAATTCAATTCTACTCCTCTTATGGTTGAAAATACTTCAACAATAGAGGTGGCAAAGAATCCCATATTACATGAGAAAACTAAGAATATCAAGATAAAGTACCATCGGATTCAATATCATGTAGAGGGAAAGACTATTCATTTGAGACATTGTTCCACAAATGAGAAAATTGTTAACATCTTCACCAAATCACTTGGAAGAGAAAAATTTTAAAATTTTAAAATGATGCTTGGACTCAAAAACACCCATTCAAATTAAGTGGGGAATATTAGATACACAATACTTTGGATTTTTTTATTGTTGTACATAATTCATAGGTACGTGAAATGAACAATGTTACACAAAATATTGTCACCATGACTTTCTGCAGTCAGTGTGAGTCTATCACCACTCATACTGTCCTCCTTTGCAAGTCTCAAACCTCAGCTCTTCATGTCAAGCTTTAAAAATGAGAGAAAGTCCTTGAAAATCAATAAAACTATGGTTCGCACTTTCTCTTACCATTACCTGCGGTCCTGCACCCCTTGGTCATGTTACCTGCGGACCTGCCCGTTCTGTCTCTAAAGGAGTGGGTGCGGACGCTTGTAAAAGTAAAAAAGGTGCAAGTTTATTCTTAAAAACTCACCTTGGGTTAATTCTGGATGCTTCTAGAAGGAATCTTGACGTGGTTGGTTCGCTCCTAGGTGGTTCATGCATCCCATAACTAAAGGAGCTAACCCCTTGATGAGAGGAGTTTATCCCTTTGAAGGAGGGCTTTATCCCTTTGAAGGTGGACCTAGTAACTTCCCTCTTCTGCACTATAAATTGAGGCATTGGGCTGGTTGCTAGGGAGGTTGAAAGCTGAATATTTTTGAGGGTAAATGCTGTTGGAATTGAGACTTCCTAGTTAAGCTTGAGAGGAGAGATTACATACCTTTTGGCTTCTTTGGGAAGAGAGTGAAACTTGTCAAAGTAGAGGAGATTCTCGCTGGACCCTGGGAGGAGCTTGTACAACATCAAGGCACCAAGGTTGTAAAGTTCTTCTTTGATTAAAGTTAATACAATCAGATTCATTTTTCTCAATAAATTGTCTTCTATGATTTATTTCATGAATTCCTTGATCATCATGATAAATATGCTTTATTATATTGGCTATGCAAGTGCTATTTAATATGTGTGCTTGTTTGTGTTTGCAGATTCTTTAGAAGGGAGCTGTTAGGCCCCTATACTACTAGTGTAACCCCTTATTGTTATTAGTACAACCCACTTATTATATTGATGTACCCATGTAGTGCCCATATTGTTACTAATGTGCCCCATAGAAGCGCACTATTGTTATTATTGTGCCCTTACATTATTATTGTTATGTCGGCTCTGATTATGTTATGACCCCTTAAACTCCTATATATAGAAAGGAGGTCTTTTCATTTGTATCATCCAAGAATTGTTCATTTATGTAATGTAAAGGAGGTTTCCCCCTCAAAGAGGCTGAATTCTAAGGCGTTGATCTATCTTTTCTATCTTTTCTTGAGTTGGTTTCATAACATTTGGTATCAGAGCTTTGGATTCTAGGGTTTCACTGCTCCAAACAGGTCATCGTGGCATTTTCGCTATAACTTTTTTTTCTGTGACGTTTCAGAAGTCGCAAAAAAAAAAACCATTTGAGAAGAAATTGCGCTGAACCTTGGGTCCGAATTTCAGAGCTTTTTGCTTGATATTTTCGGAGATATGATCTGAGGAAGTTGGTCTTTTTGCAGACTCCTGAATTACATTCAAAACAGGTGACTTGGGGAAAATCATCATAACTTTCTCTTTGAGGATTGGATTGAAATTTCGTAAGAAGGTGTAGAAAGAGGATGGACTGTAGTTTCTTGTATATCTTTTTCAGAGCCAAATGTCGAAAAATTGACATGTGGCACTTCATACAAGTTCGCTCTTCTGGAAAGGTCTATAATCAGGTCATCTTGGGAGATTGTGCATAACTCTTTTTTGGAGAATCCAATTTGGATCAGACTGGTGGCATTAGAAAGAGGACACAGAGGGCTACTATAGGTAGCAATTTAAGAACTTAAATATCTGTAAGTACAGAGTTACAGACGTTTCAAGATCGAGGTCATAAAATCAAGAAAAAGCAAGATGAGGAAGTTTGATGGCAAGGATCCGGTAAATTGGATACTTCAGATGGAGCAATATTTTGATCTACATGGTGTACCACTGTTACAAAAGGTATGTATTGCATCTTCATATTTAGAACCGGATCAATTTTTATGGTATAAAGGGCTTTGTTCTCGTAAACAACTTGTTACATGGTCAATTCTCACGGAGGAAATGATAGCACATTATGAGGATACAAAGAGCAACACCTTCTTTAGAGCAACACCACAACAATTGGAAAGAGTAAAAGGGCTTTCTGACATATTTGAAAGTAAAATTATGGCAACAAGGAAGTCTAACCCTCACAACTTTAAAGATGGACGTGTTGTTTCTCCTAGCCTTCCACAACCTACAAGGGTTACACCACAACAATTGGAAGAAAAAAGAGAAAAAGGGCTTTGTTACAATTGTGACAGCAAATGAACTAAAGGTCATAAGTGTGCTGAGAAGAAATTATTTTACAGAGAATATGAAGAGGAGGAAGAAAAGGATCAAAAAACATCAAAAGAAGAGGATCTATGCCAGGACCCCACCCCAGGGAAAGAAGAAATGAACCAGACCATATCTTGTAAAGCATTGGCAAGAATTACCACTCCTCAAACTCTCAAGATAGAAGGACATATCAAGAAGAAAAAGGTGCAAGAAGTGAAAGATCACATCGAGAAAGAAGAAATGAATCCAACCATATCTTGTAATTCATTGGTCGAAATTACCGCTCCTCAAACTATCAAGATAGAAGGACATATCAAGAAGAAAAATGTTCAAGAAGTGAAAGATCACATCGAGCATCAAGAAATGAATCCGACCATATCTTGTAAAGGATTGGAAGAAATTACCACTCCTCAAACTCTAAAGATAGAAGGACATATCAAGAAGAAAAAGGTTCAAGTAGTGAAAGATCACATCGAGCATCAACAACAAGTTCTCCAACTTTTAAAGGATAATGCCACTTCGGTGCAAAATCAAATGAAACAATAGGAAATGTTGGCAATACTACATGCACTTAAAAAATGGCGACCTTACCGAATGGGAAGACTCTTCAAGGATGAGGATGTGGAAGCATTGTTTTGTGCTATTTCTATTATCCAACCAGATTAGATAAACGAAGCAAGGGATGAATGGAGGAAGGACAAAGAAGTATGGCCACTTATTCAAAAGTTGCAAAAGATCCCAATTCAAACAATATTGCTAGATATTGAAAAAGAAGGAAAAATCATATTGGAACCTGGAGCAGTCTTAGAAACAAGAACCTGACAGCTACGAATCGATCAATTTCAGAGTATCTCATCAAGTGGAAGAACTTACCTGCTGAAGATTCCACATGGAAGGACAAGAATTTTATACATAAGCATCAAGAACTACTCAAGCGTTGAGGACAACGCTTTTTGAAGGAGAGGGGCATGTTAGGCCCCTATACTACTAGTGTAACCCCTTATTGTTATTAGTACAACCCACTTATTATATTGATGTACCCATGTAGTGCCCATATTGTTACTAATGTGCCCCATAGAAGCCCACTATTGTTATTATTGTGCCCTTACATTATTATTGTTATGTCGGCTCTGATTATGTTATGACCCCTTAGACTCCTATATATAGAAAGGAGGTCTTTTCATTTGTATCATCCAAGAATTGTTCATTTATGTAATGTAAAGGAGGTTGCCCCCTCGAAGAGGCTGAATTCTAAGGCATTGATCTATCTTTTCTATCTTTTCTTGAGTTGGTTTCATAACAGGAGCTCATTTGGATCAACGAAGTGTAGCTTCCACAAACTAGCATTGGACCCGAGGTAGGCCTAAAACATCTACTAGCCTTTATTTATAAATCGCATATTTAGAGAAAGATAGAATTTGTTTGGTTTGCTTGTCGCTAGATATCCATAGATACTAGGGAGGTTGGTCTTGTCCGCAAGAACGACTTATCTAGCCAACAAAATGGCGACTCCACTGGGGACTTGAATTTTTGGTTTTTGCCTTTGCTTTTACTTTGACTTGAGAAACTGTTTCTCTGTTTCTGGTTTTTGCTTGCTGTGTGGGATTGGGTAGGTTCTGTAGATCTTGAATTATTTTTTGTTTTTCATGCTTTTGGAAGAGGATTGCACCCTCTGTTTGTAACACAGTGCGGAAATCCCCACACTTTTTCTTTACATACAGAGTGGTACAGCACCTGGGTATACTGAGAGCCTGCGGACCTTGTCAAAATTATGAAAAACTTAAAATTTCTCATTCAGTCAGCTTAGGATTTGTTTATGTGTTTTAGCCTCTGCCCAGATCTGCACGTGTCTTGTCAGAAACTTTTCGTAGGTTAATTCCATTGGCATTTAGGTTTTAGGTGAATTTCTAGAAGCTTTGTGTGCCTGGCTTGATTTTCGTTTGGTCTTTGTAGTAACTCAGAGCTTAGAAGTCTTAGAAACCTCAGATCACCCTTGTTTTTGCTGGTCTTCTTATGACTCTGATTGATTTGTAAAATCTTCCTTTGTTGAGGAATACATCTGGTTTTTCTCTTTGCGAAGCTTCGAAAGAACTTGTGTTGAAAGTTTTGGATTTCATTTAAAAAAAAAAGAAAACAAAAGCTGGTTGTTTTTTGATTAATTTGTGATTCTGGACAAATTAGTCCTTAGTTTGCTCATAACTAAGTAAAACATCCTTGAAAAGAAATTTTGTAAGCTTTTACTTCAATTAGCTTTTTAGAATTTATAGATCTCAACATTAGATTTTTCAATAGTTTTGAGTGTTTTATAAAAATTAAAAAAAATCTCTTTTGAAAAATTTGTTTTTGTAGTATTTGAGTGTTTGAAAAGAAAGGGAAATTTTCGTGAGCATAATTAGTAGTCTCGTTTTGAGTTTGTTGGAAAAGACAAAAAGTTCTTCTTTTTATTTGTTTGTTAAGGAAAGATTTGTTTTTACAAGTATTTGCATTCTCAACTCTTTCTTTAGCTAGAAATTCATTGAAGGGAAAGGATTGTTTATCATCTTAAGTGCATTTTTAGTGTTTTGGAGTCGAGTCTTCACACCATAAAGTTTCATCTCCGCACCTTTTGACTTAAGAAAAAACCAATAAAAATAACGCTTAAAGTAAAATCTATCTAGCAATCTTTTTATTTCTAGGGCTCTTTATCACCAACATAGCTTAGGCTAGTATCTTGGAGTAGGGAGTAATTAACTCTCCAAGATAGTAAAACAAACAAGTAGCTGTATCTTGCGGTAGGAGATAAATTCCAATTGTTACATCTATGCTCTGGGAAGCTCCTCTTAAAGGAGTCAAGCACAAGATCGTGTCCGAACCAGTGGGGTAATCAATCCTTCCTCATTGGGAACGATACAAGATATACACGTATTAAAAATGGTAAACCTCGGATTAACCATTGTCGAGGAGCCTGGGGTCACTTGTTGGTAAACCTTGGATTATGTCAAGGAGCCTTCAAGGGGATTGAGCTTGCTACTCTGCCCTTGCGTATGTATAGGATCACAGACTGTTTCCCCAGGTATATTTGTTTCCGTTGGTCGCCATAGTGACCATATTCTATAGGATTCTTTCCTAAGGTGATGGTGGAGGGAAGATCACACTGTACCTGGAGCAGACGTCGGCTAGACTCACTTGGATTTTCTGGTGGGTTCTCTTCACTCGAGATGGTTTAGTGGAGAAACTTGTGCCAGTCTATTCATTAAGCAGGTTGCTGGGGTAACTGTTCCAACTGCCATTTCTGTATTGAATTCTGCGACGTTGGATTTCATCACCAACTAGTGTTTTCGGTACGGAAAGTTACTATTTGTGTGTGGTTTGACCTCCTAGATTCTTTAGGCGTGTGATTCAAAATTATTTGGTTCTTTAGAGACTTTAGGTGGTTTTAATTGAGATTTTTCTTTGTTTGCGTGTGAAGTAGTTAAAATATTTAATCGTGGCTGAATTACTGAGGAAGTCCCGTAGACTTCGGGGCCAACCTCCTGAATTTTCACCAAGTCAGCTTGAAGGGCTATGAGCCCTTGTAACTCCTAGTGACAGTAGAGTTGGGTCACCTAAAGAAGGAGAGTCTTATTTAGTTGTACATCCTGATTATCAAGTTCAAGCACCAAAGTATATTATTGAACCTGTTTCTTTTTCGGAAGTTACTGGTAGTTTTTCTTCTACTAGTGAATTAGCCAAGGAACCTGAAATATCTGAACCTGAAACTAAACCTGCTGCTACTCCAACATCAGGATTTGCCTCTCCAACTTCCAGTGGTCCTGGTTCACCCAGGGTAGAAAGAGTCATTACCCAAAATATTCCTTCTGGACTTATTGCTATTGAAGAACTTGTTACTCCGAAAGAAGGTATACCTATCCCTGAAAATCAACCAGCTATAGAACTTAGGGAGCATGAATTGATCTTTTACAGTCTACCTAGGAGGGATGCTTGGTATCTTTCATTGACCAATTTTTTGGAAAACCCGGGACTAAGTTTTTCACCACCTCGCATTCCTTTTCATCCAACACCTAGGGGTTATTATCCTCCTTTGAATATGTCGAGACAGTTGTCCATGTTTTCTCAATCTCTAGAAACCTTTTTATATGGCGGTCCTTTTGTTCCATCTGGGTATCAGTCTCTTACTAGTACTTTTTCGGGAGCATCTCCTCAACCTGTTGAACAAGGGATATTAACTGGTAATAACAGAACTAAGCCGTTGAGTGTAGAAGATATTCTTATGATGTCAGGTACCATTCCAAATCCGCAACCTCAAGGTGGCCAGTTACCGCCTGGGGGGCAGCCTCAAGGTCCTCAATTATCGCCTGGGGGGCAACCTCAAGGTACCCAATTACCACTTGGGGGGCAACCTCAAGGACAGTACATACCTACGGGACAATACATTCCTCAAGGTCAACCCCAGACTCAGTATGTACCTCAAGGTCAACCCCAATATCAATATGTACCTCAAGGTCAACCCCAGTATCAGTACGTGCCTCAAGGTTATCAACCTTAAGGTCAGTACCCAACCCAAGGTTTCTAACCACCTTCCAGTCAATCATTTGTCCAAGGAGATGGAAATGTACCTTTGAATTATCAACCCTACGCTCAACCCGGTTATGGTCCTCCATATGCTTAACCTTCTATGGGTCCATACCCCGGAATGAACTTAGTGTGGGATCCATCTCAATCTCAACAGATCTTACAACCGAATGTGCAGTTGTCATCTCAATCTAGACAACCCTTGGTTTCTGGTTCAACCCAACAACCTGTCCATCCTACTATTCAAACTTCTACACCTTCTGTAGTTTCTCAGCTTGGGCCTAGTTCGCCTCGAACTCCGCCTCAAATGACTGCTGCAACTGTTGCAACATCTGTTCCATCTACCCCACCTACTTCTAGAGTATCGACAGCTCCGATTTCTACTGTTCCTGCATCAATTCCTCAAGCATCTTTACCTCAGTCTGGTCCCACAATTCAGACTTTGGTTCAAATGCTTGTAGGACAACTTGGTCCAAGTATGGTTGTCACAAGTCAACCTAAATTTACTTATCAACCGTACCAGGGACAGTACCAATTTGGTCCTGCTGTGCAGAACCTAGTCTATCAGTATCAACCGTACCCTGGATATACTTATCAGCAACCTCAACAACCCCAGTACGGTCCGATTAATCTTGGTTTTCCGGGAGGATATAATATCCCAAATGCAATTCCAATTCCTAGTTATCCTGGATATCCTCCTCCTGGGGCTGGTCTCATGACCCAGGGTTTCAGAGACCCTAATCGTCAGTTACCGTTCATTGCAACTTTGGACTTGCCTGATTTGTTGTGCCTTACGAATGATTCGATAAATTATCTTCTGTTTTGGCCGCAAATGCCGAATAAGTTGCCTAGTGACATTCCTAAGTTTGAAGGTAAATCAGGAGAGGATCCGTCAAACCATGTGATGACTTATCACCTCTGGTGTGCATCTAACTCCATTTCAGATGATTCAATTCGTTTACGGCTTTTTCAACACACTCTAATTGGTCTTGCGGCCAAGTGGTACATTGAGTTACCGCGAGCCACTTTTTATAATTTTAGTTAGTTAGCTACTTTGTTTTTAACTCATTTTCAGTTGCCAGTCAGATATGACAATGGCACGGAATTATTAACTTCATTAAAACTGTCAACGTCCACTTACATTTCAGATCACATTCATGAATGGAGGCGTCGACGGCGTTTAGTGAAATTTTTTATTCCGGATCAGATCTTAGCAGAATGGTTTGTCAAATCTTTATTACCGAAAATCACTGAGGATGTAGCTAAGGCAGGAGTCGTTACTGAAGAGCAAGTGATTGCACAAGCTCAGTACCTTGACCTTGTTTATATGCAGTTGGGTACGTTACACGAGAAAATCCCCGATCTTCCTAAACAAAATCAGATAACTGCAGCTCCTTCAGGGTCTCATGCCGCTGATGGTATGATTAGTATAGTTAATACCAAAAGTAAGAAGAAATCTTCCAAGAATTCTTCTCCTATCATAACTTTACCAGATTCCCTGACAGGAGACTCTTCCGTGGAAATTTCTGCTGATATTCATGTTGTAGAGTCATCTACAGCCAAATCAAAATTTGGCGGTAAAAAGAAAGGGAAGAAGAAAACTAAATCAGATAAAAATTCGAAAGAGAACCCAGAAAAAACGGAATCTACTGATGAGAAACGTAAACCTCGTTATCCTTGTCTCATTTGTGACAAAGAGAATTTTACAAGAGACTACCCTCATCGCGCTGAGGTTGCGAAAATCGTCAAAGGTTCTCAAATGCCTGCTGTTTTGAAGGATCCTTTTCCTAGTCAAGACAGTAAGATGATAGGTTCTTCCTCAAATGCCTCAGAATAACCCATAATGATGATGTCCCATGTTAGGATTGCGACACGATCACAAGATTATGGAAGTAAAAGTCTTGTTGGTGGTAAGGAAGTAGAATCTTCTAATTCGAACCCATCAACTTCAACTCCTGGTTCCGATCCGCTACAGATCGAGAAACCTAACCCAGACTTAGTAATCAAACCACCCGCCAAGGGTATACTTCGAAAGTCAGCTGAAGATTTGGCTATTTCACCTTCAGCAATGTCGGCTTTGGAGGTGCTGCAATCATGTCCAGCATAGTGTAAATTGCTATTGTCGGCTATAGGAACTGTTGATATTCAGGACTCGAACCTTATAATTTTCGATCTAGAAAATAGTACACCTCACTTACCTCATCAAATGGCTTTCCAGATTCCAGTGTTAGTCAAAAACAGACCTTGCTATAGGACTATGATTGATGAGGGAGCCTCAACGTGTATTATGTCAATCCACTGTTGGAGATCGCTTGGTTCTCCTACACTTAATCAATCCCCGATGATTTTAAAGGCTTTTGATGGCCGTGGGTTCCATCCTTTTGGAATTCTACAGGATTTACCTATAGGGGTTGAAGGCAAAACTGTTAATCTAGATGTGGAGGTGGTTGATGCCCCTCTAGATTACAACCTTCTCTTGGGTCGTAGTTGGTCTTACGCTATGACTGCTGTTGTTTCATCGGTCTTTCGGCTTATAAAGTTTCCTCATAATGGAAACATCGTAACTATAGACCAACTAACTTACTTTTCATCCGACCCAGCCTCTTCTGAAAGTATCCCGCATGTCAGCAAAACAATTATCCCTTATAAGGATGTTGGAGTAGGACTAGTTAAAGATTCTGGTTTACTAGGAACTTTTTCCTTTCCTCCTCCCAACGTATCACCTTCTACTGCAACCATTCATATGATTTCATCAGACACTATTGTTTATGATGATCCTTGGATCGTACCTTTCGAATCTGAGATAGATTCATTTGGTGATACTATGCCTTTGAGTCCATATGAAATGGCGTATCAGGCCGTACAGTCGTTTTCCGACCCTTCTTCAACCAAAATTGACTTAAAGAATGTAGTCCATGAAGAATCACTTTCAACATCAAACTCAGATTCAACAACTTTTTCCGAACTTGTTCACACTGATGAGAAAATTCGTGAAATCTTGTTTATTGATGATTTACCATGGGAAGATATTCATCATAGATCTTCGGTTTTACCTGAGATTGATCGCTTTGAAAATGATTTTTCATCTATTTTTACGACTGATTATGTCAAGGAACCTTAGAATCCAATGAAAAATCCTGATTCTGAGTTAAATTTGGGAAATATTTCTCGAACTATTCCTATTGACATTTTGGTTAAGCCTGGAATTGTTGAAAACATTCATATAGATGCCTCTTGTACGGAAGATGAAATTCAAACATATAAGGCCCTATTTCAAGAATTCCGTGACGTGTTTGCATGGTCATATGAGGAAATGCTAGGAATTGACCCAGCAATTGTTGTTCATGAAATCCAAACTTACCTGGATGCTAAACCCGTCCGGCGACGTTTGCGTCAGATCCACCTGCGAAAAGTTGCTACTATTAAAGCAGAAGTTGAGAAATTACTTAAAGCAGGTTTCATTTATCCAATTCCATTAACGGATTGGGTATCGAATATTGTTCCTATTAACAAAAAGCAAGGAACAATAAGAATATGTATCGATTATAGGGATATTAATCGAGCCTGTCCAAAAGACAATTACCCAACTCCCTATATCAATCAAATCATTGATGATTGTGCCGGCAGTGAAATATTCTCCTTCATGGATGGTTTTTCCGGTTATAATCAAATAAATATTCTACCTGCCGATCAACCAAAAACGGCTTTCATTTGTCCATGGGGGACATTTGCTTATTGCAAATTACCTTTTGGGCTCAAGAACGCCGGTGCAACTTTTCAAAGGGCCATGTCTTACGCGTTTCATGACATCAAGCACATTGTGCAACCCTATCTCGATGATTTACTTGCTCATTCATTACATCGAGCTGATCATCTCATTCATTTACGAGCAATATTTATGAGGTGTAAGCATTATCAAATTAGGTTGAATCCACATAAGTGTGTTTTCTGTATAGAAATGGGTCGGTTACTGGGATTTTTTGTTTCGAAAGCCGACATTTGCGTTGATCCCTCGAAGGTTGAAGCTATTGTCAAATTGCATCCTCCTTCGAGTCTTCGCCAACTCCAAAGTTTGCAAGGGAAAGCAAACTTTTTACGTCGATTCATTCCTAACTACGCCAAGATCACAAAGGGTTTTACCAGGTTGTTGAAACAGAATACTCCATTCTTTTGGGATGAGATAGCTGACAAATCTTTTGATGCATTAAAACACGTGTTGACCCATGCACCGTTATTGTATCCTCCCAACTACAACCAGGACTACTTCTTATATCTCACCGCCTCGGATTCCACCATCGGAATGGTACTAGTTCAGGAAGATGAATTCGGTAGTGAACATGTGATATATTACCTTAGTTGCACTTTGAATCCAACTGAGCTAAAATATTCACATGTGGAGAAATTGGCCCTGGCAGCTATTCAAGCTGTCCAATGTTTTCGTCATTACATTTTACTACGCAAAACTACTGTAATTTCTGACTGCAACCCTATGATCTATACTTTGACCAAACAATTGCTAGGTGGAAAGTATTCCAAATGGATTATAATCCTGTAGGAATTTGACTTGGAGTTTGAAAAATCTAAGTCAAATAAATCTTTAGTTTTTGCGGAGTTGATGTGTGACTTCCCGCATGCTAATATTGAAACTATGGCGGAAGAGCCCATTGCGGATGAGTCCTTGTTTCTAATAAGCACTTTAGATCCTTGGTACGGAGATATCATAGTTTATCTCCAAACCCAATCCTTTCGGCCCGAAATTTCAAGATCTTAGCGTCGGAAAATACGATTCCAGTCCCAACAATTCAAAATTATTTGAGATACACTTTATCGTCGTGGGGCGGACTCTGTTTTCCGACGTTGTTTAATTCATGAGGAAGCTGAAAGGGTTCTAAATGACTGTCACTCTAGAGCATGTGGCAGTCATATGTCTGGGTTTGCCACAGCCCAAAAGATATTGCGCGCTGGCTATTTCTAGCCGTCTTTGTTTAAAGACTGCATTAATGCAGTCCGAAAATGCCACAACTGCCAAATTTTTGATCGAAAGATGCGTGCTCCACCTGCTCCTCTCCACCCTATAATTGCCATCGGTCCTTTTGTGAAATGGGGTATCGATTTTATTACATGTAACCCTCACTCGGTTGGGGGGCATGCGTATATCATCCTTGCAGTAGATTATTTTACCAAGTGGGCCGAGGCGATGCCTACATTTGAGGCAGACGGAAAAACTGCTGCGATTTTCGTTTTCAATCATATAATTGCTAGGTTCAGTGTTCCACAAGTGATTATCACTGATCATGGGCGTCATTTTCTAAATATTATGATGACTGAACTAACAGACCAACTTGGCCTGCGTCACGATAGCTCAACTCCATATTATCCACAGGCTAATGGTTTGGTTGAGGCCATCAACAAAGTTCTAGTCATCATGATCTGATGAATCATTGGGATTCATAGGTTGAATTGGCATAACATGCTATTTTCAGTGCTTTGGGCATAACGAACCTCAGTAAAAACGTCAACCGGTTTCACTCCTTTCCAACTAATTTACGGTTTGGAAGCTGTGTTACCCATTGAATGCAAAATCTCGTCATTGCAAATGGCCATAGAATTACTTCCAGCCACTTCCGAAGAGGAAAAACGTTTTTTGTACTTGGCTCAGCTAGATGAGAATCGACGTGATGCTGCATTAGCAATCGAAACTCATGCCAAACGTATTAAAGCTCAGTATGATCGAAATGTTACACCTCGTAATTTTTCGGAAGGAGACCTAGTCTTACTGTACGATCAAGCAAATGATAAATTAGGTGCTGGAAAATTTGTACCCATGTGGCATGGTCCTTATGTTGTTAAGTGAAAGATGGCAAAAGGGGACTATGAATTGGTAGACTTTGACGGGGTCTCTTTAGGTAAGCCCAGAAATGGTCTTTACCTGAAGAGATATTATGCTTAAATCTGGGTGTGGATATTTTTAGTTAGGTTGGTTTTCTTTCTAGCTGGTGTGTTTTAGATTAAAAAGTGTGCTTAGTTTAGAGAGTGTTTTTGTCATTATTCCTGCTTATCTTGATTTTACTCTTGATATTGCAGATGTCGACGTCTCTCCAAACATACATTGGTTTTGTTGATGGTGCTTGTCGTAATACATGGAACATTTCTTCCGTAGCTTGGGTTATCTATTCGCCCTCTGATGAGTTGGTATCTATGCATGGGGTAAGCCTCAGTCAAACAACGAATAACATTGCAGAGTATAGTGCAGTGATTGAGTTATTATCTGAATCCATCTCATTTGGGATTCGGAGTTTGATTGTGAGGTTAGATTCTAAACTCGTTGTGTTACAACTTAATAGAGTGTATGCCATTAGAAATCCAGTGTTATTGAGATTATTTTTTAGAGTTCATCTCTTGGAACGTGAATTTGACTATATTGAATATCAGCACATTCCAAGATATTTAAATACATTAGTAGATGCAATTGCTTCTCGAATGTTAAGTAGACATTTGCAGTAATCAAGCAAGTAAATTTAAAAACGTTCCATAACATGTTTTACAAGATAATTGGTAATAGTGATATAGCATAGCATAGAAGTGTGTCAAATATACATCGTCTTTGATCATAGGTTGAAAAACACCTTATGATCGGCAAAATGATAGTACAAAAAACAAAAATGTCATATGAGTCTACAACAGGTGATCATCCTATCACTGGTGATGATCACGATAAGAAACCACTGTAAGGGCCACCTTACAAAGGAACCTCTTGAAAGGTCCTGGGACCTCAATCACATAGCGTTGTAGCCTAAGAGGAATGTCATCTATGCTGGTCTCTGGAATGTCTGCTATCAAACACTCTAGATGGTTTTCCAATTCGGCCAGGGTCTCTGTAGATTCATCCTATGGGGCTGGTGCTGCTACAACTGGTTGTTTCCTCTCATAGGGCCGGAGAGTGGCTGGTCACCGTGTACCTACATCTGCATTTGAAACTTTTTACTATCAATTTTGAGACGTTTTAAAAACAAAAAAAAATTAAAATAAAAAATGTTGAAAATGATTTTACCTGAGTCATCCCATTGCTCTCCTGGTGGAAGAGCCATGTTTGTGTCACCACGATAATCCATCCCAGCGTAAGGAAAATCCTGAATAGCAAAAACTTTGTTCTCCAACCAATGAAAATACTCAGGAGGAAATCGAACAACTTCTGAACCCTCCTAAGGATGACGGGCCATAACTGCAACCTAATGCATCAGTTTGGGTTCTCGGGGAAGTCCAGCTCCAACGGAAAGATGCTGTGGGACCAACATTGGGACCCTCTCTAGACCAAAGCTCACAACTAAGAAACCATATCCAAAGTTTTTCAGTTGTTCGTTCTTTGCTCTAGTCAGTTGGCCTTTTACATTAGCCAACACAGCTTCGCGCCAGTTGAAGATGGTGCCCCGAAATCAGTCTACTGCCATCCGCATTTGGGATCCAGTGGCCATATGTAGTGCTGTGCTTCAACAGAGCCTGGTGACAGTAAATGCAATTACTTTGAGTTCAGGACAGGAGATGGTTTTGATATCAATCCCTTTGTCCTTGGTTTGGTTGTTACAAAACTCTAGCTGGAGGCTATCGACAGACTGGCCACTTAGCCTAGCCCCGAATAGAGTCAAATGTTCACCTCTCGTAGGAAAACTAGTCAAAAGGTAAATGTCTTCTGGCTCCATTTTGAGCTGGTGGCCACCAATAAAGAAACACTGGTCCTGTACATTCCACCTGTCTACCAGCCACTGCAAAAGCTCCACCTGGGCCCTCATGCCAGGTATGGCCCAGAATTTGAATAAATCGCATGCCTTCAATGCATCAATCGAAGGTCGATGATTAATCGCGGCGAGATCCACATCCTCGTGCTCCCATTCCCGCCAGTCAAGCATGGTGTATATCCTACATCCAATAAAAAGGCAGATTAGAATATCTTAAATCAAAATTTTTGGGCAGAATTTGAAAAATTTAAGTTTGAAAAACTATGTTGCAGGGACCGCACCCTCTATGTTAGAGACAGTGCGTAGGTCCGAACTCTGGCTATACAGCAGGTGTGGACCCCTGACTTTTTTCTGCATGCGAAAAAGTCGGGGTCCGCAGGTTTCCTATGCTGCGCCTACGGACCCCCGTGCGCGGTCTTTTAACCTAAATATTTCCTAAAAATCAAAATAAAACCCTAAAAACAAATTTCAAACGGATGAAATACAAGAGTAAGATGATGTGGATTACCTGGAGGTGACGGTGTTCGATTCCAACGAACGGATTTTCCGCAATCTTCGCGAGAAGTTTCTTACCAAAAGCTCTCTTTTCTCACTCTGAAGTCAAACGGTAAAAATTAATTTACAAAAGCCCTTTTTATAAGCTTTTTTGAATAAATAAATTTTTAATTTGTTTATTTTTCACTTTAAAGAGGTAACTTTTGAAGCATTTTTATTTATTTTAAACATGTATGAGTAATGTTTGAGTTTTTGTGCACGATAACGAATTTTTCAGGAAAAATTGGTCATTTTTGACAAAAAACATTAGAGTCACCTTTAAGCTCTTTTCTGACTCCTAAAATATGAAAAGATTGCCGAGTTTTTCTTTTTAAACTCGTTAAAACGGAATTAAAAAGACGGTCCACTTACAGCTCTTTTCTGACCGTAAAAACATGAAAAGATTGCTGGATTTTTGTCGTTTCAAATTCGATATTGGTTATAAACGACGTGTCATTGATCGCTTTTTTACTTTTTCGGATCAGGGACACTAATTATGAAAAGTACTCCTTGGTCGTAATGATCAAGCGGTTCTCTCAAGTATTATTTTATACTTTTTCGGGCTTGGGAGACACAAGTTTATGAAAAAGGACAACCATGGAGTTTTCTTAAGTTTTTTCAGACTCCCTAAAATTGAAAAACGCTGATTTTCTCCTATACTAGACTCGTTAAAATTTAACAGTAAAGGACCTGTTCAATTACAAACAGGAACGGACCACTCCTTCTTAGGGTTCAAATTTAAACTAAGTTGGACTCATCCGAAGGATGAACTTATAATCAAGAAAATGTTATCCTCCTCAAGCTTATCAAAAATAAAGAGGTACTTGCCAAAAATGGTGGGGGAAAAGAGAGAAAAATGAACCTGTTTGTTATACTTTGTGTCCCAGAAAAACATTTAACCACTCTTGAACACGACACTTTTTATTCACCTGGGTTGGGAAATCCTTTGCCTAACAGTTGATCAAACCATATTGAAGGTCTTCAACCAGTTTCTGGGTATTAACTTTGGGTCAGTTGTCACCAAACCATCTGTTGTGTCGTTATGTGTTCAAGAGGTCAGTGAAAATAAACCATTCATCTACAAAATATCTGTCATCCATCTTGACCATCCCTGAGTCAGTACTTGAAACTATATTTCTTCAAACTTGATCTATGATTTTGTGTTGTGGGCTTGACTACGACGGATCACTTTCTATCGACTTCAGCTCATTATTTAGAAAGATGATCTAGAAATCGTCAGTACCTTGGAATCTGCATGCCTCAATGGCAGGTTTCTCACCTTCGACGACGGGTTGCATCATTGACCTTCGATCAAAGGACTCCGTGACATGTTTGACATTGACACATTTATTCACATTTCATGGATTGTACTGAGTACTTTGAGAGCCATTGACATTACTGGTGGTTTCTCTCACACTTGTTAACAGTTTACATCATTGACTGGTAATCAAGCGGTTTCTACCATGTTCGACTTCAACACATTCATTCACATGGATAGAATCGTACTATTTCGGGAAGTAGAAATCAAGACGCTGGATCTAGTTTCCACCATCTTGGCTGCGAGGAATTTTGTATTCATTATATAGTGGACTATTCATAAACAGATGGATGTGTCCATACGATGTCTACATGTGTCTATAATTGTGATGTATTACAAGATCATTCCTATATCAGAGCAGTTTAGTTAGTTTTCTAGTCAGTTTTGATCTGAGTATGGGAATGCATACCTTAGCGATGATATGATCCCATATATATATTTTGTATTAAATGTTTTTACAGGTTCCAACCAGGCTCTCCACAAGATGATCCTCGAAATGATAAAGTACTTCACTCTTCTTAGATGATAAATGAAATCCTCATATACTACAGACTTCTCACTTTAGGGGGAAATTTGTTACACAAAATATTGTCACAATGACTTTCTGCAGTCAGTGTGAGTCTATCACCACTCATACTGTCCTCCTTTGCAAGTCTCAAACCTCAGCTCTTCATGTCAAGCTTTAAAAATGAGAGAAAGTCCTTGAAAATCAATAAAACTCTGGTTTCACAATTTCTCTTACCATTACCTGCAGTTCCGCACCCCTTGGTCATGTTACCTGCGGACCTTCCCGCTCTGTCCCTAAAGGAGTGGGTGCGGACCCCTGTAAAAGTCAAAAAGGCGCAAGTTTATTCTTAAAAACTCACTTTGGGTTAATTCTGGACGCTTCTAGAAGGAATCTTGACGTGGTTGGTTCGCTCCTAGGTGGTTCATGCATCCCATAACTAAAGAAGCTAACCCCTTGATGAGAGGAGTTTATCCCTTTGAAGGAGGGCTTTATCCCTTTGAAGGTGGACCTAGTAACTTCCCCCCTCTGCACTATAAATTGAGGCATTGGGCTGGTTGCTAGGGAGGTTGAAAGCTGAATATTTTTGAGGGTAAATGCTGTTGGAATTGAGACTTCCTAGTTAAGCTTGAGAGGAGAGATTACATACCTTTTGGCTTCTTTGAGAAGAGAGTGAAACTTGTCAAAGTAGAGGAGATTCTTGCTGGACCCTGGGAGGAGCTTGTACAACATCAAGGCACCAAGGTTGTAAAGTTCTTCTTTGATTAAAGTTAATACAATCAGATTCATTTTTCTCAATAAATTGTCTTCTATGATTTATTTCATGAATTCCTTGATCATCATGATAAATATGCTTTATTATATTGGCTATGAAACTGCTATTTAATATGTGTGCTTGTTTGTGTTTGCAGATTATTTAGAAGGGAGCTCATTTGGATCAACGGAGCGTAGCTTCCACAAACTAGCACTGGACTCGAGGTAGGCCTAAAACATCTACTAGCCTTTATTTATAAATCGCATATTTAGAGAAAGATAGAATTTTTTTGGTTTGCTTGTCGCTAGATATCCATAGATACTAGGGAGGTCCGTCTTGTCCGCAAGAACGACTTATCCGGCCGACAAACAGTGTTAAGGAAAAACAATACTCCCTCGTGGAATGTGAAGAAAGTAAATAGAAAATGAACATGTAAGCAATGGGAAACACCACAATATCACAAGTACATTATCCCTTGTTGGAATTTGTAACTAGTTTTGGTCTTCATAATTGTCATTTGAATCATGTCATGATGTAATTCTTATGTAAAAAGGAGAAACAAAAATAATGTAAAGAATATTTTTATTTTTATTTTTGGAGCATGGGTTTCATGATCCAGTTATTTGTCATTAAGGCTCCTAGGTTTTTAATAATTCAAAGAGTATTGTCATTGTAAAAGACCCATTAGTAACTTGTACAAATTTTCTTTATGTGCATTTCAAGTTATAAAGGGTCTGCTTAGTAATTATGGTTTTGTAAGACTAGACTATAGGGTTTGAAAGTTTTTGGCATCTAGGGATTGAAAATCCTAGAGGAAACTTGAATTAGAAAACCTTGTTAAGTAACCCTAACCCTAATATGGTTGTTCCCTCATAAAAATCCTAGCTACTAAACTTTAGGGTTTGCAAGGAAGATATAGGGGCTTATGGTAAAATATAGTAGGGTGGAATTAGATCAAGTTTAGGGTATGACACAAAAACCTTAGGGTTGACGTTTCAAAGGGGAAGACAAGGAATTTAGCGCTTGTGTCTATGAACCATATGAGTAAATTCTTTAAGAAATCAATAAAAACCCTAGATTGTCATCATGTGTTTGTATTTGTATATCTTACTTGGTTGCACTTAAAGTTGCAGGTACATAAAGAAAGCAAAAAAAGGAGGAAGAAAGGTAAAATCAAAGCATGTTGGAAGGGGGGGACAATAAGAACCTAGAAGGAAATAATTCTAAATGAGTAAGCATGCATCATTATCTTAAAATCTTGTTTTTGTATGGCATGATAGAAAGAAGCATGTAATATATCTAGTCTTATCATCTAAAAAATGTTTACCTAGTCATTTCTCACTAGGTGGATTGAAATATACCATGTAGGATTACTTTTACCATGGTAAAACCCACTTTCACCATAGGAAATAATTTAGTAAACCATTTTTCTAAATTATTTCTTATTAACATCCAAAAACCCCATGAGAACAATTAAATAAATAATTATTTATTTAATATTCTCTAGAAATAATTATTAAATAATTATTTGATAATTATTTCTCATTAGTTTTGACTTAATCATCTTGGAATATTTAAATAAATCATTATTATTTGTTATTCCTTATTTATTCCACATTTTCCTTTTGAGATAATTTTTAAATCATTATTTAATAATTATTTCAAATTCATATTTTCCTTAATTCTCACAAAGTGATTAATAAATATTTTTTATTTGTTAATTACTTCAACCACTTTCTAAATAAATATATTTGACCATTTTGAATATCTTTTCCCTCTCAAAAAATATAATAAAATATTTACAACCGCTAGATTTTTGATTTATTTAATAAAATTTTATTATTTTCTAATTCCTAATTTGGCTCAATACTTTTTTATAAATAGAGGGTTTTCTATTCATTCTTCACCATGACCATTTTCAACATCAACATTATTGTCTCATAGCATTTGAGTTCTCAATTGAGTTCGAGCACCATTTTGTTTTTTCTGCCCATTGCAAATTGATAGAGAAAAGCACACTGCTGAAGCACAAGGACAAGAAAAGGACCCATCCCACGGAGGGGGAACTACAAATCCATGTTGTAATTTCTCCTCACTTGGTGTATTCATTAATAAAATTATTGTTCAAGTCCTCTATTGGGTTATTTCACTTTTATTTTATGCTGTCATATGTTTCTGTTTGCAAAATCTATTGTGGTGTATGTTTTTTCTTCATGTTTTATTGCAGATCTGAAGCATAGAAGCAACTATCCTCTGTTGTTAGGGTTATAAGTCATCTATAACTTAAGTGAAGGGATTTTTTCTCACCTAAATAAATAATTCATACTAACAAATGGAAACCTCTGTGGGTCTTTAGCTACTTAGTCGTAAACAAACGACGACTCCACTGGTGCCTAAAGCACTTTCCAGGTTAGTTTCTGCACTTTGCAATTTTTCAGTTTTTCCCAATTTTTCCGAGACTGTTGCGTGTTTTCCAGGAAGGGTTTTTGTTATTTATTGAATCAACTCTAGTCATAGATCCACTTATTAGTTTCTTATTTAGGAAGGAAAACACCCCCTAGGTTTTAGAGTATACCTCCATCATTTAGGAAGAGAATTGCTGAGTTGAGTCTAGTGTGCAACATTTTCAACCACCGTTTTTTAGTGTTTTGTCTATTTGCAATCATTTTAGATAGGTTTTTACAACATTTTATTCCCTTTATAATCTTGTCTTTCCTTTCACCCTTAGGATCCCCTTGTGTATCCTTGTTTTTTCATCTTCTTAACTGTCTTTTTCCATCACTTTCACTTTTGCTTCTTGTTTGTTTTTGGCACCCCTTTCAGTCAATTTTTTCCTTTAGATCCCAGTCCCTTAGACATTAGATATTTTGGCCATTTTATATGTCCTTGAGTTGATTTTTTTTCCTTCATTACCTTCTTGGGTGGGGAGTTGTGTGCTTCAATTTGCTATTTGTTTTATAGTTCATTTTTAGTACTATTTACGATTTACACACTTTATTTTCAACAACATTGGAATCATCAAAACACGCTTAATTAACTAATCCACTTGACACATTTTTCACACACAAACCCTAATTGAACACGAGCTTTGTTATCACCACCAAGCCAAGACTTGAAAGAATCCACCTTAATAACTTAACTCACATAAGTTAAGCCCACTTGGGCACCAGGGCCAAAACAATCCTTGTATTTAGGTGTAGGATGGGTGGGATATGATTACAATAAAACCCATTGATCGCTTACATTGAGACATAGAAATTTGACATATTAGGGAGTTTAAAATCCTTCACCATCCCACGGTCCAAAACTGGAGCGTGTCAAAAACTTGATTCAAAGGGGGTTAGGCTATATCACGGTGTGAGAGGTTCTCCTCGAGGCTACCCAACTCGTGGTAGGGAATTATGTGTTGTGGTTGATCACAAAGAAGCTCAAGACTCAACTTCCCCCATGGGCCGAAGGTAACCTTAGTGGAAAATCTTAGGAAAATGACCCTTAGGATTGGCTACAGGCAAGCAGTTTTTCCTCTATCCCACCTTTCTCTAGACAAATTTTCTTGCAGGGATTAGATTCTGTCAAGTAAGAAGTCTCTTGGAAGGCCATCTAAAATAGTAGAACTAGGACTTGTTTGAGGATTTATATCACCTTTAGGCTAGAGGTAGTTTTTTCTTTGATAAGACGCATTTGATTGAATTAGAGTTGCATATCATTATAGTTTGTTTACACTTGACACCACTACACTAGGTGTTTACTTTCTCTTTATTACTCTTTTCTCCTATCATCACCCTTTAGTCTATTGAGTCATCTTTGTCCTGACACCATTGTGCCCCCTAGGTGTCTGTCGTGGAGACTTCGTGGCCTTCATCCCTAGTTTCCTTTAGGACATCTTACCCCTACTCATCAAGTTCAAACCCATCCTATGAGTCCTCTATTGAGTCCCCATAATGATTCTAATTCTTCCGATTCTTCTAGTTCTTCCTTTGATTCTGCAACTTTCCAACCCCGCACTGCCACCATGTTAGGCATTAATGTGGGTGGTGGAAACTCATGTGGTAACTAAGGTCTTAACCAAGGTAACCCCATAAGCAAAACCTCTTTAGGTTTGGCCACTAATCCACCCCTGCTTCCCTATATGGTTGGTTTGAGCCTCCCTGATTTCATCTAGCTTATTAATGATCCTATTCTCCATAACCAAAATTGGCCTCACATGTCGACCGAGATTCCTTCCGACATTCCCATGTTTGAAGGTAATCCTGGAGAAGATTGCAACAATCATGTTCACTCTTTCACATGTGGTTTTCATCAAATTCCATTACCAAGGACTCCATTCATCTTCGTCTCTTCCAAAGCACACTAACTGGAGCTGCTGCCAAATGGTATGTGGACTAACCACATGCCTCTCATTCTACCTCTGAGAATCTTGCCAAAAATTTCCTTTCTTTTTCCATCTACCTCTGTGATACGACATTGGTACCAAAATATTGAACTCTTTTCGTCCAACTTCTTCCACCCGCCTTTCTGAACATGTACACAAATGACACAGAAGGAGGAGCATGTGTAGAGCCCCTGAGTTTGAAGACCGTGTATATATGGATTGGCTTTTGAGAACCATTTTTGACCCCATTAGTAAACATGTTGCCTATCACTTCCCTCAGACTAAGGAATAAGCTCTCTAGATAGCCTTAAGATATGTTTTGATACATGACCAGTCAGATTATGTTTATATTCTCCTCCCTGATCTACCTCGGACTAACACTGCTTCTACATTGTTGCATCTCATGCCGCTGACAGTATCATTGGAAATTTTTCCTAGCCTCAACCACCACCATATCTTCAACCTCCCATGAGTTATGGTCAACCCCAGGGAGAACCAGTTCCACTTACACATATCACCCTCCTGATCCTTCACGTGTTAACTCTTACCAAGGTACACGTACATCATATGCATTTCCCACCCACATCATTCGATGCCAGGGCTAGTTTTTGCCCAACCTGGTTATCAAAATGTTGCCACAAGTCCTTACTATCCTTATACACTGCTTAACACTCAAACCCCACCGGCACCAATGCCTCAACCTTCCCTGTCTCCACCTCTTCTGCCACAACAACAACCACCTCCATAGAATCAAATCTATGCTCAGTAGAGTACTACCAATCCCCCTAACCCCAATAAAAGGAATAAGAGTAAGGGTAACTAGAATCAACAACCTTAAGGTAACCAAGGAAATAAAGGTAAAAAAAATAATGCCCCTAAGGGCAACCAACCTAATCCCACAACCCAACAACAGGGTGAGAAAACTAAATAGAACAAGGCTCTTAGAACTAATTAAAATTGTGCTTTTTGTGGAGCTTTTGGCCATTGTTCTCATGAATGTCCCCTTTTATTTCAGGTGTGACAGGCATGTGAAGCTCAATAATTTATTTTAATAGGACCTCAACCTATGGCTCCACCTCCTCCTCCCTCTTTGTCGCAGTT
This sequence comes from Pinus tabuliformis, assembly GCA_031772625.1. Classification (NCBI taxonomy): domain Eukaryota; kingdom Viridiplantae; phylum Streptophyta; class Pinopsida; order Pinales; family Pinaceae; genus Pinus; species Pinus tabuliformis. The sequence goes on along the minus strand of CM062805.1, from coordinate 539,544,594 downwards.
GGAAATGCTAACCAATCCATTTCTTCATCAAGGATATGTGGCTTTCCAACCCACCCAAAGTGCTGCCACCCCCAACCTTCACAATCTGGCAAAAATAATTACCGGATCCTCATGATGTATTCCAAAGAAATCAACCTCTAGACTCGGTCATGCCAATATGAAAAATCTCTTGATAAGTCAACAACTGATTCCCAACCCAAATTTTCTACTGAGCCCCTATCATCACCAAATGGCATCTTACAGATCCCTCCTCCTAAGGTAGAGGTTCACCCCAAGATCACCAAAAGTCCATTACGTCAAAATGTTACTTCTTCTAAATATGCCCATACATATAACATAGTAGATGACTTGGCGTAGTCTCCTTCTACCGCGTCAACATTGGAAGTCCTCCAGACATGCCCCTCCCAATAGAAAGCTCTACTATATGATTTCAGTGTTATGGATCCCTTGGATGATCATATAATCATCTTTGATGTTGATAAAGTGGAACATCCCCCCTACTTTCATTTGTTACCTTTAATATACCAGTCTCCATAAAAAATGCCACTGTTCAAAGGTGTATAATAGATGAAGTCGCCTCCACCTGTGTGATGGGAAATAATGTTTGGAAGCAACTTGGTCCCCATGACCTGTCACCATCCACTATCACTCTTCGTGCTTGGGATGGTCACCCCTCACAGCCCCTCGGTTTATATTGTAACTACCCCATCACTATTGCTGGAAAGACAATATTGATTTATATCAAAGTCATTGATTCCCCTTTAGATTATAACATCTTGTTGGGTCGTAGTTACAAATATTCCATGTTAGATGTCGCATCCTCTATCTTCCACAAGATGTGCTTCCCTCATATTGGAAATATCATCACTATCGATCAGTTGACTTACTATGACCTCCAATTGTAGACTTCTCCTCAATCCATTATCTAATTGATGACTAGATATAATACCACCCCTACCCTAACCGATGTTTACCCTCAGGACTATAAAGATTCCACGTTGTTTGGGGCTTATTATGGGCCACCACCTACTTCTTTTGAGCCTATATATTTGAGTGTTTGCATGCTTCATGTGTCACGGAACATAGACAAGCGGTCTGGTACATCTTCCTAGGAACTAACTCATCTGAAACCCCCTGCTCAAGACTCAACTCATCCTTCAGGTACAATTCGTCCAGTCTAGTTTCCTCCCGCTGGTATCTCTCCTGGTTCTTTCCAACCAGCAATTGTTCCTCCATGCCTTTCACATCCAAGAGAAGTTTCTTCAGGTCATTATCCCTATGGTTAGATACCTTTCTTATTTCCGCCACCAAGAACCTTTCCCACTCCTGTAATGGCCATGTTGAGTCTTCCTAACATCACCTTGGGGATCCCACTGTGGTACATTGATCCTCATGACCAACTCAAACCTTATACAACTTTGAATCCAGGTAAACCCATTGTTCCCTCCCCTTACTTTTCTTCAATTCCACAACAAAATCAACAAGAATGCACTCTTGTTGCGAAAGCATTTGGTGAGGGTGGAAAAGCCCAAAAAAGGGAAACAAAGACAAGACACCCCAAGAAACTCCCACTCTTCCTAAACCTCCAAATCATTCTCCTTCATTTGATTTGTGTGATGCTTTTGGGTATGCCACCCATAACTATCTTGAGCTCCCTCATATTAAGAATGTTCTCTCTAATACTTTTCCTGACCCTAACATTCCTGAGTTCCATGCTACCTTACCCGAGGCCACTAAAAAACAAAACCTTACACGCGAATCACCCTTGCTCTTTGTGTGATAAGTATGGAAATTATTCCCATCACTTTACCCATCTCAAAGATTTTCATGATACACTTCATGTGCTTTGCGAGTTAGATGCCGCTCGTAGTGACTCTACTTCCCATCTACTTGCGGGTTTTGGCCCCACTGCTTCGCTAGGACAAGAGGTTTCTCAACCCAACATCATGATTCCCCCTCTTGATGTTGAGATGACAAATAGTTCAACCCATATTATCTACTTGTCATCATCCATGGGATCAATATATTCAAACTCTTTAAGAGTTTCCTATTGTGATTCTTTTGAACCTTCTTCAAAGAACACTTCAGTCTCAACATCGGTAGATGTCACATCTACTAATCATCCATCCAACCCTTCTAGCGATGCATATGTGAACCATGTCTCCCATGATGATGACTAGTTCCAATAAACCTCACTTCAGACCGATGAATTCGATCCACATCCACCTTGTGGCCATTACATTTCCACATAATGTTTGGGTAAGGGTACATCCACTTTTGAGAGTCCAGGAGAAGAAATTCTCCCCAACCCTCCTAGTGCATCTGGTAGTGTTGACTCTAGTCCCATCCTTCTTCCCCATGTCAAAGAGCCTTTAGAGTCCCATATCACTGTAGATCACCATGGGGATGATCCACTTAATCATCCCTCCATATTACCTCAACAATCTAGTCCCTTAGAAATTATTGTTGGTCAACCATAATGTCGTTTAGGTGAGCATCAATTCATTATATTCAACACCACTCTTTGCTATGGTGACACCATGTATGAAAACCCATAAATTATTTCATATGACTCATATATGAAGTACCATATGAGATAGAGAATCCACCATTGTCTTTCTCCCACTGCATCTATCTATTCTTCCCATAAGAGGACAACCATAAACAACAAATGATGATGACACCACATACTGCATAACCACATTATGTACCAATTATCCATCATATAGTGTTTGTAGTCCACTAATTTAAGTACATCTGGAATTCCCATGGCATGCTATAACCATACATACAAAACTAGGGGGTAGCTATGCCCCTATATCTATTCATCATCCTCTAAAGGATGTTATGCCAGTAGGGTCAAATGCTTGAATCCCTTATTCGAGTACTTGGAACACAATGACGCTCCACACACTCATCTAACTAGGGGGCATCATTCCCACCCAATCATTCCCCTCCATCATCATGTGTTGGGGGGAAGTATCTCATGCTTGGAGGAATGATGGCCCCTTTCCACCTTCTCACTAGATCAATATCAGTCTCGGCCTAGACATCAATGATATAGGTATGGTCGATTATCCTTTCATTCCTTAGATAGTTTGTCCTATTGGCCTCTTTGGCAAGCTATATACACATCACATATCATAGATGATTGATACCATATCTTCAAATATTATACTCTATGTGATACCACACTTCCCACCCAGTCCCCATGTTTGACTTGGTGGGTGAGGATGATCCTAGACCTGCTCTAGTAGCTCATTCTTGTATTCCTTTCTTATCTTGATTCTTCACTAGGAACCATCCTTTCACAAATGATTAAGGCCATTTTAGACAAGTACGGTTACCAAACAGAAAGTTGCAGATCCAAAATATGATGGTTAGTTTGTTTGCTATGAGGACGCCAAGATTTAGGGCCTTCTCCTCCTCTCAAAATTATCCAACAATTCAATATGAAAATGAATTGGATTTTGGGGTTATAAGAAAAACCATAGTTTTTTTGTTGACCATTACGAGAAAACCGTAGCTCGGTTTGATTAACCATCAACACCATTGGAAATCTCTCACCAAGATATATAATGGTTCTTCCATCGTTTTTAGTAATTTGAAACTTCATTAGGAAGCTATTTTTTCCATGAGGTCTCACTTTTCTACCTCTCAAAACCAAATCTCTTCATATGAGTCACCTGTACTCTGGAACCACTTTGCCAACATATTTGTTGACTTAGGTGCCAAGTTTTTTTGTGAGTAACCATCATTTACTCATGCATTTATGGTCCCCTTCGGGCCTCCCCCATGTGCCAACATCATGGAGTCACCCTTGCATCCATGGAGTCTGTTTAGAGTCCCATCGTGTATTGTTACAATCCATCATCCATCATTGTGTCACATTCATCCCATCTCGCTCTTATTTAGCCTCCAACTATACTGACCTGTCTTTGAAAATATTCCATCTAAGTAGTTGACCATCCCCTTTGGAATTGAGTCAGTCTATACTAGGTAAACCATGCATAATATGCTTATAAAAGGGAAGTATTCAGTCTACCACTCTCATCATTCTTGTTTTCAGTCTATCAACCACATAAATATATCCCTCATGTCTTTCTTGAGGAATCATCATGACGTCAACTTTGGCGGGCCCTCTTCTGTCGACTTCATCACGTCTATTCTAGTTTAGAGGTCTAGAAGGAAGTGTACCTTGGTTCCAACTTTCATTATTGTTTAATGCCTCGAATCAAGTAAAGGGAATCATCATGGCCTTTTCCTTGGTTATTTCTCAGTGCTTGAATCCATGTAGAGTCTCCAAAATGTCTTCAAAATATCATCCACTTTCACCTTTATCGCCACCATTTCACTCACACGTCGCAACTCCATAGCCATATAATCTTTCATTAGCCTCCATTTTCATGATTACATGGGGTTACCTTTATGTTTTCCAAAAGCTAATGATTTCTAGTATTTTAAGTGAATTTATGGTTAAAACTTAGAAAAATGACATATACTTGCTAATACTTAAAAGTGGCTTGAGTTTCATGACATGTGTAGGTCATTTGGAAGCTTCCAAAACACCCTTACATGGCCTCCAATGCTCAAATTCGAATTCCATTCAAGATATGGAAGAAGATTTGGATAAAGGTCAAAGAGAATATGTGTCTCATAATTACCTATTTGAGTTGTAAATCTATATGTCTCATCATTACCTATTTGAGTTGTAACTCTATGAGGTTTTCTAGGGATCTAGGGAGAGAATAATGGACCTCCATTAATGAGGTAGCTTATTATGTTTTTGTATAAATAGGAGAGCCTCCTCCTTTCAAAGGCATGTGTAAAATTGGAGATACTCGCGTGTCCAAGTTAATATTACCCATGAATGGAATTTAGATTTATCACCATGCTTATGAGTGTTGTTCACCTCTTTCTGGTAATGCTTGCATTGGGAGCCTCTCAACTTTCCATCTCTCATGCTTTTGGATTGGCCACCTACAATGTGTGAGATTTATTGTTTTTCATAGATTACGATTTATTGTTTTTATAGATTAAGATTTATTTCTTTCATAGATTAAGATTTATTGCTTTCATATCTTTTCCTATGTGAGAGGTTAAGAATGATTGTTTTTTCTTTCATTTCATTTCATGTGGTTTTGATTATTCATTTCATAGGATCGTGATTTGATAATGCACACATGATCCCTTAGAGTAGATCTCATTTCATGCAATTTCATTTATGAAAGAGTGGTGTGATTTTCAATTCCTGCAAGTGTGGTAGATTAAGATTTCAATTCCTGCAAGTGTGGTAGATTAAGATTTCAATTCTGCGCATTGTACTATAATTGTACTATAATTTCCTTTGAATTGATTGTTGAATTAGAATAGGTGAATTTGGTTTGTCTTTATTTGGTTTTGTAGTTAGATTGATGTAAATTGAAAGTTAATTTATATCATATACAGTGAAAGCATGCTTCGCAAGTTCTACGAAACCCCTGGGTTTACAAATAAATGATAGGTAATTAATTTTCCTCAACAATCCATCTCATTATCACACGATTAAGAATTGTACACTTGATGGTACAGTGATCTAGCAGATTGTGCCAACATTTTTGGGGTGTGTGTGTGATGTCCCATACCTCATGAGGGGGTGGCCTTGCAGGTAGCCCCCCACATGCCCGTATTTGAGCAACTCATGATCCAACCTCAGATGCAGTTCCATTGAGTTGATTGGTTTGGTCTCCACCGAGCATAGCGTTCACCACATGGTCGTCTCCTTCAGATGATTCATTTAGATATTCATAGCCCTTTCTTGCTCAACAAAGCTTATTTCATTGCGATATCCCCTCACCATGTCAACATGAGGGAAATTATGTCTCATGTACTCATATAAAATGATTTCATTGTATTAGTCCTAGCCTTTGTGATGAGCCACGGTATTGAAACAAGAATGTTGCAACTCCCAAGACTACCAACTTTAATTATCAACCCAGGGTTTGTACAAACTTAAGAGGTATCGAAACTATATGTGCAACATACAATGTATCCTTCCTTCACTGTCATGATGTAATGGAGTGCATGTAATGAAATCAAATCCTAAACTAATTGCAGAAAATGAAATGCATGAAATGGAAACTTAACCTATTGTAAGAAAGAAAATACAAGGAAATAAACCTATTCTAAGGAATTTAGACTTCTGTGATCCATAACATTGTTTAGATAATCTTCGGCAAAATTCACATAACCAATCTTTTGTCGACGCGTTTCGAACCAACCAGTGTGGTTCATCGTCAGGACAAGTTGAAGAACCAATCCGTCTTAGCGTGATTAAATAGAGTGTGCAGAGACTCCAACAGCTATAATGCTAACGGCTAATTTTGACCTAATGATCCTGGTCAAACCACTAAAATAGTTAACTAATATTTCTCGAAAAAGCTAAATTAGGTAAATAAAGGAATTCATATGTCAATTAAAAATAAATAGGTATATTATTATTATTATCCCAAATAATAAGAAAAATCATAGTATAATAATAATATTTTAATTATAATGGTCATTAATAATATATATTAATTAATCTATATTTAATTATAAAATACAAGTAAAGGTAATCAATTACTATTATTTTTAGAATTTAGTTATACTAGGTAATTGTGTAATAATTATTTAATGGTCCTTGGTAAGTTAGAACTTGTTCTTTAGAATATATCATATTTATTATTTAAATGTAATGGTCCATTGAAATGATAAGTTATATAAAATAATATCTGTTTATTAAATAATCTATACCTACTAATAATTAATAATACCAAACAAATTGTTCAACTATTATTATTCCTAGAATTTAGTTACATTAGGTAAATCCATAATCTAGGGTTGTTAAAGCTAGGTCTATTAATAATAGTATAACTAATATCATAACTACTCCTTTAAACCTAAGGTCAAATAATCAATATTAGACCAATATTTATTTATTCCAATAAATTATTAAAGGTAACTAAGACCTTAGGTACATATATTAATACTTACAAGATGAATATCATAATTTAGGGTTGATATACCATAATTTATCCTATAAACTTAATGGTCAAATTTCTAATAATAATCAATATTTATTCAATATTTATTTATTCCAAAAATATTAAAGTTAACTATGCCATTATTATTTATAAGGTTTAAAACGGGTCTTTATTTAGACATTAGATAAAGGGAAACTTAATTCTAAGGTTAATATAGAAAAATTTTATAAATGTATAAATAATGAAATTATGTATTATTTGGGATAATAATAATAATATACCTATTTATTTTTAATTGACATATGAATTCCTTTATTTACCTAATTTAGCTTTTTCGAGAAATATTAGTTAACTATTTTAGTGGTTTGACCAGGATCATTAGGTCAAAATTAGCCGTTAGCATTATAGCTGTTGGAGTCTCTGCACACTCTATTTAATCACGCTAAGCCGGATTGGTTCTTCAACTTGTCCTGACGATGAACCACACTGGTTGGTTCGAAACGCGTCGACAAAAGATTGGTTATGTGAATTTTGCCGAAGATTATCTAAACAAACCTATTCTAATTGAATAAATTAAAGATCATGAACTAAATTTCAACCATTACATTTCAAATAGTTTAGATCCATTAACAAAGTTCATTGGATGTGGCAATCAAGAAAATCATCATTGTATTATCTAATTCATAAATTTGTCCATTAACCCAAATTGCTGAAATGTTTTGCATGGGTAAAGAGGCAAGTACTAAGTGGTCTTTAGTCTTCCCTAATCATTTATTTAGAGCCTAGGGGTATTTATTCAACCCTAAGGGACAATAACTAAGCTTCTTGAACAAATCTGGGCAAGTATATACATGCTGGAAGAGTACTACAGGAAATAACAAATTTACTATAGGAAACTATAATTCACCGAATGACCAAGAAAATCAAATAAAAATTGTATGGGACAAATTTTGTTATTTACTAGGATGTATTAGGTCTCCATTCCAAGTGGAATCACTGAAAAAGGCCTCTGTTAACCCATGCTAAAAAATAAGAGAAAATTACTAGTCTAAAATCTAGGAATTCGAGAACCAGTGAGTTAGTAAATCTACCAAATGCCTAACCTAATCAAATGAAAATGAAATGGGGTGATTTTTGTTATTAACTAGAATTTGTTTGTGATCTAATGCAAGTGGAATAAACTCTATTGAAGCTCATTAGCATGCTCTAAAAATTAGCAGAAATTTACTATTATTTATCACAAGGGACCTCCATAAATCTATATTTGGGAATAAGATAACTAATCCAAGTGACTAAATGATTACTATGAACTTCCAAAGCTATTCCAAGAATGAAATGATGCTTGTGATCCTACAAAAGAACTTACTTCAACTTTTTAACCCAATCCTGCAACAAAAAATCATTAACACTAAATGCAAAAATAGAAAAAAGACAAGAACAAGTGATGCATGTGAATAAGAAGTGAAAGGAAGAAAAGTAAATGATACAAAAGGGATCTGAGGCCTGGGATGGCCAAGCCCAAGGAGAATCAAAGTCCTATGGAAGAGACTAAGATTTAGAAGCTGAACATGACACCAATCCTCATTATTTCCATCAATACTATTACATCCCTGTAAGAAATGAAAGTGGAGCTGCAAAAATACGAGTTCTCTCCACAAGAAGGCAATAAAAATCCACCTCTAGTGAAAAATTCAACTTGGTACTTATAAAAAATGATTAGGAATAATTCCCCATGAAAGGAGGAAGCTTTCCCCACCAGAATCCCTTGATTAGTGGATATGGTTCCCAATACTAGGAATCTGCATTAAATGGTAGGGAACACATTCCTAGATTTTCTTAATCACTGGAGCTCCAAAATATGTGCCATAATTCTAGAATATCTTGTTGATTTAATATTTAATATTGATTCCTGTATAATAGGGAGGAGGTCCCTATATTATCTCCTCCTCCAAATCTCCTACCATAATTCCAGAATATCTTGTTGATTTATTATTTAATATTGATTCCCCTGTAGTAGGGAGAAGGTCCCTAGATTATCTCCTCCTCCAAATCTCCATAATCTGCCCAATATTCTCACAGTATTCCACAAAAATAAATAATATTAGGCACAAATATGAAATTATCCATAAACCTTCCTAATGAACATATTAAAGTTAAAATTCGACTTGGTACTTATAAAAAATGATTAGGAATCATTCCCCATGAAAGGAGCAAGCTTTCCTCACTAGAATCCCTTGATTAGTGGATATGGTTCCCAATACTAGGAATCTGCATTAAATGGTAGGGTACACATTCCTAGATTTTCTCAATCATTAGAGCTCCACAATCTATGCCATAATTCTAGAATATCTTGTTGATTTATTATAATATTAATCCCCCTGTAGTAGGGAGTAGGTCCCTAGATTATATCCTCCTCCAAATCTCCATAATCTGCCCAATATTCTCACAATATTCCACAAAAATAAATAATATTAGGCACAAATATGAAATTATCCATAAACCTTCCTAATGAACATATTAAAGTTAAAAAATACATTATCTAATGCAAAAGGAGAGGTTTAATGTGTTGAAGGATGATTAGATGGGCCTTAATCTATGTCTAATTTAGAGGCATGGGCCTTAATTTATGTCTAAGCTAGAGGCCCATCATTTTGTCTTCCAGGCACTTACGTATATGGGACTCACTGTATCATTGTATCACTTTTTGGTCCATTGATAAAAACATATGGTGTATCATGTATTTTGCTTCTCAGACCCACATAGATGGGCACCCCATTGTTCTTTGTACTTAGTTATCTCAGTGGGTATGGTTATGCCCCCCCCACCTCATTTGAGATTATGTACTTACTAATAAAAGGAGACGTCTGTCAGTTAAGTAGGTCTCGCCCCCTAGATTTTTCGTCTATTAAATTTTGGTTAACATGTTATTTGCTTAGGTCAATTACTTCAATAATACATATGAGCCCATTTTTTAGTCCATTTCACTTTCATTAGCACTGAATCATTATCACATTGATAACAACCTAAGAATGAACATATATGATCGAATAAGAAGACAAGCCAAGACAAGAGAACACAAGGATATGGCACAAGGCAGGGGAAAACCCTTGATCAAACTTCTTATTATCAATATCAAATGTTCAGAAAAGAAAGAGATAAAGAGAGTAAAATCAATGTCAAGGTTGACTTGCCAATATGATGACCAGAACCACTAACCATGTGCCAAATATGCTGCACATACAATATTGCAATTTTGTCTTCAAATAATAGCAAACAAGTTTTTCCCTAACTAGTAGACAATATTATTCAAATATGCAACACAATAGGTGCCAAAATGGGCTCGGTCTTGGTTCACTTAATGCGGCTTCCCTTGCAGATTAGGAAGAGGTCATGATAGTCCCAAAATGAGTAGCGAAGCCTAGTCAAGGAGATGATGAATTTTGCGGTCAAATATTTGTAGTTAGGGCTTGTAGATATAAATCATAAATAGCCTAGATCTTGAGACACTTTCTGTGGTCCTCCTTTCAAACAAAAATGATCTTATTCAACTAAGTGTTTGTGCTAGAAAAAAAACCCATCAAGGTTCCATGTCTACTTGTGCTTGGAGTTTGGATCTGCGGCCTGTTCTGCTCCTCTGAACAACCTTTCGGCTCCTCGCCCCACCCCCCTGTCCAAGAGTCACAAGTCTTGTGACCCTCCTTAAATGAGTACAAGAAGATGAAACCTTCAACAAAGGATAGAGCTCACTAAAATTCATTGCCATGAACTGCAGCTGCCATTCTATTTCAGGTTCAGATCTATAGAAGGAAGAACAGGCCAAAAACGTACCCAATACTTGTCCTCCAAGATCCTTCAAGTTGTGGCTACCACAAAGATATATTAGAGCCCTTGAGTTGTGTCAAATGAGGTTGAAAGTAACCTCTTTATATACAATTCGATGGGGTTGAAGAGACGTGGCGTCTAGGCTTATTGAGCAGACATATAGGTGAGGTCGACCTTGTTAATTTTACATGATAGAAACATAAATTAAAAATCACACTTATCCTTAACCAAATTTGATGATATTTAGGTCGATTTTTGTCCTATCGAAGAGAGGAATTTAATGATACAATTATCTTCTCCAAAGGATCTGTCCAAAGTGGAGTTTGTCCTTATTTTCCAATTTTAATGCTCCCTCTCAACTAGGGAGAATTCCACCTGCCAATCTATCCATCATCAATCATCATGCCATCCTTTCGTCATGAACCATCTCAATATCTTATCTCTATTATGCTTTGCTAAAAACTAATGTGAATAATAAAGAAGAATCAATCGAGAGTGAGTCACAATACGTTGCCACTCTCCACTGCCAAAAGTCAGTCCATATAACTAAAGGGTGAACTCCAATCGGACTTGATCCCAAGTGGTCAAGTTGAAGAAACACCATTCATCCTAGACATAGGGAGTACAACAGTACGTGATCTGTCCATTGGTAGTGCTATGGTCCCAAACCACTTTTCCCAACTCATTGGCTAGATGAGAGGTACTTCCCATGTGTCCCAGACTACATGGGTAGGATGATGCAAGAAAATCAGTAGGGAAAGAATATATCACATCTTGCTAACAACCACACGTAGTGAAAGGAGAAACCACATCCTACAAACATATGTCATAATCACACATAGGGAAAGGACGAACCACTTCCTACAATCACATATCACAATCATTGTAGGGAAAGGATAAACCACATCCTACATGCATGAAAAACACCAAGAGTAGGGAAAGGATGGACCACGTCATACACGCATGCAAACTAACAATAATAGGAAGGATCGTACATGTGGGGAAAGGATGAACCACATCCTACTGACATGTCAACCATAGATAGTAGGGAATAAGCATCCTACATGTGGGGAAAGGATGAATCACGTCCCACCGACATGTCAACATATGCATATATGCATCTTTCAGGGTAGTATCCGCAGGAGAAGGTGAACCAGTCATCCTACTCATATGCCATAGGAGAAGGTGAACCACTCATCCTATGCATATGTCATCAATAGTAGGGGAAGGTGAACCACATACCCTACACACATGTGCAATCGTAGGGGAAGGTGAACCACTCACCCTACACACATGTCAACCACCGTGGGGTATCACAAGGAAGGTGAACCGCTCACCATGTACATAGTGCACCACTAGGGGAAGGTGAAACACTCACCCTATTGTCACTTATAGCTCAATAAGTACCCCAAGCCCCTAGGAGATCCCAGAGCTCAATCTTCAACCAAGGATCCCTTCATAAAGGGAATAGTGCCAAACTATTTTCTAAAAGCCACGAATAATTCTTGGTGATAATATTGATGACCAAATTGTTAGAGAGAGACTTATTTCTCTACCTAGTAGCATATAGATGTGTACATGGGGACACACAACTCACTGAAGAGTTTCTTATGACAAGGCATACCAACAACAATGATCTTATCAACATTTGGAAATCCTCTAGTTCCTGTTCATATTGTTTATAGAAAATATTTAACTAACCTTACTCCGTCATATTCACGGAGACCACGAGCCTAAGTTTGTATTGTTGGAAATAATACTGAGAGGGGGGGTGAATCAGTATTATCTAATTCTTTTAATAAATCTTCCTTATTTGTTCTTTGAATTATTTTTGCATGTTAGTACCATAAAATAATGAGCATGAACAAAGAAAAACAGATAGTCACACCAAAGAACACAAGATGTAAGGTGGAAACCCAATGTGGGTGAAAACCACCTGCTGCAATATGTCTCTATCTTCTTTCAAATTAGAAACTTCTTTTACAATGGTTTTGTACTGGTGCAGTCCTTTACCAGTACGCAGGCTGCAACCTGCAGAGAGCTACAACTCTCTCTCGTTTTCCAGTCTCTCCTGGAAGGGAGCTACAACCCCCTACTTCTTTTCTTACAAGGACCACTTTTCATAAATTTTCAAACTGGATCCATAAGCATCAAATGATCATCAAGTATAAGAGAATCACCCAGTCAATGATAGGACCAAACCCAGAACACAGCAATGATAAACAAAGATTTTAAGAGAAGTAAGCACCCTGCTCAACTGCTCGCCTGCTTACGTAAGCACCCTGCTCAACTGCTCGCCTGCTTACAGTACTCACCCTGCTCAACTGCTTGCCTGCTTACAGTACGCACCCTGCTCAACTGCTCGCCTGCTTACGTACGCACCCTGCTCAACTGCTCGCCTGCGTACCTCGCTCTGAGTCCATTGAACTGCCTGCGGACCTCCGCACCTGCAACCCTTCTGTGCCTGCGTATGTACGCACCTGAAACCCTTCTGTGCCAGCGTATGTACGCACCTGAAACCCTTCTGTGCCTGCGTATGTACGCACCTGAAACCCTTCTGTGCCTGCGTATGTACGCACCTGAAACGCTTCGTTCCTGCGTATGTACGCACTTTTCTTTCACTGTACCTGCGTACCTTCGGGCATAGATGATTTCAAGACTTCAAGAATAACCCAGACAGTCAGATCTACAGATATGAACATGCGCCGAAGAGATCTCAATCCATCAGTAGATTCGCCTTATTTAGATCTAGACATTACTCCCAAGAGATCATAATATTTCAGATCTAGCCCTCATAAGATATTCAACACAAAACATACCCAAGCCAAATGATCTCCTTTGCTTTATATAGGAAAGCTCTTCCTTAAATCATGGATCAATACCACGAGCCGACACCATAATAACACAATACCGTCGGCTAAATACCAAGAGTAAAACATAAGAAAACCCCACATGTGAATTTCTTTGCCTTGAAATGTGTGCACTGGGGGTACGCACCTCCTGAACGGTGGGGGTACGCACCTCCTGAACGGTGGGGGTACGCACCTCCTGAACGGGATAACTGCGGGTATGTACGCACTTTATGTAACACTGACCTGCGTGTACGCACCTTATGTAAGGTGTACCTGCGTACCCCTTATTTTCTTCAATATTTGATAGCTGATCATCAATCTCTGCTGCTGACTTGAAGTACTGTGATCTATCACCTGAATGGGTTGCCATCAAGGACAACACTTTAGCCATAATGCCAACAGGTGCCAGTACCTGTTTTGCAAAAGAGATTTCATATGACTAGACTTTCTCTGGTCCATGGTCCATGCTGAAGAGAATCCATAAGCATGCCATGACTTTGACAGTACCCTTCCATAGATAGAGAAGTTCTTTGCTATAATTTATAGGAGAGTTCAACAAATGACTCCCTCTTAGGTTGATGAGATACACCATTCTTTCGGAGATAGACTGTAAGCTAATCATACATTCACTTCATTAAATGATCATCATAATTCTTGCTGCAAAACTCAGAGGTAGCTTCAAAAGGTGATTCATCCAGTAATACATGCAAGGATCTTATCATTATCCTCTCCCTCTGAATAGGAAGCCTCTTCATCAATCAGAGATATCAATTCATGGATCTCTGAAGAATTTATGTCATGGAGATTTGAGATCATGTTAGACATGAAACATCATTGTCATAGTAGATATAAGAATATAGACATACCAGAACTTTGTTATATCCTTCAGAGGTATTATGCTCATCTTCTAAATCACTATCTGCAGATCATTATAAATATTTCCATATTGGCTCATCATTAGGTGAAGACATACATTACTGTAGAAATTCTACCATATAGAATTAATGTCATGAGGAGTCATAGACTTCAAATATTCATAAAAATATATTGTTATAATAGGGAGAGCAAGATCAAGGTTTCATATGAGAGGCCTTTAATATGAATGATGTAGTAGATGTTGGGTGCAAGAATTGCATTTAAGCAAACTCCTCAACACTTAATTGTCAACCCAGGGGTTTCGTAAACTTAGAGATGAAGCACAGGAAATTACAAAAGTGGTATGAAATTTTCCTATTCCTAATCCTACTTCTTAAATAAAATGTTGTAGAGTCAAACAGAAAACGATCTTAAAGACAATCGACACCAAAGCAATTCTGGTGCTGGAATGTAAAAGAATAATTTGTGAGGAAATCAAGTAAAGGAAATTTCACAAAACTAGAAGAAATCTTAAATGCTGAAATGAAATACTATTTTTATCTTTAGTATAGATGGCTAACAGTTTAACAAGTGGGCCCTTGCAAAGACCTATTTCCCAATTGATCTTCCTTCTACACCAAGCTACCTATTCTTGTACTGTTGCAATTTGCTTGCACTAGTGCATGTACAGTACTTATGTGAAAAATTATACTTTACCTTCTTTACTGAAGACTTATTTCTTTATGGAGGTTCTCTAAGCCTCAAGGCTTAGAGCACTCCGTTCCTATGACAAGAGACCAACTCTTGCACTGAGACAAAGATTCCTTCATCAAATTTTCCAATTCACTTTCGAAAGAATTAAAAGACGTGTTGAAAAGAATTGAAATTGCAAGCTAGATTCTGAGATAAATTACATGTGAAAAGCAATGCTTTAATTAACTGAACTCTGCAATGAAAGTAAACTTCATAAAGCAAGAAAACAATTTGAAATAATCAAGAAACAGTCAAAGTAATTTGCATGCATCAACTAACTTTCGGAATTTCACTTATAACATTTATGTTCCTTTTTCTTAAGTCATAAATTGCAAGTATAAAGTATGGTGTTTGAAATAATGTTCTTTCTTAATTCATGTAAAGATCCTTCAGAAGTATAATTATTAACATTGAGAATGATTACTTGAATTGACAATATGTTTTCTTGCAGGAATAAATGAAATTATAAGCAGGAAAAGGAACGTAACACTTGCTGTAAAGTAAAACCGGAGTGCAGGAAACTACATGCACTAGTATAGGAAGAATCTTCCTGCACGACCCAAGTGGAAGCAAACTAAGGCAAAAATTGCAAGAAAAGAATTATAGGAAGGAAATTGCAAGAAAGTAATTTGTAGGAAAGAAATTGCAAGAAAGAAATAAACTTAATTAAACTTCCAAACTATGGATCCGTTCATGCTTGACTATGAAATGAATTTAACTTAGAACTCTGAAATAAACATAAGAGCAATCAAATCCATGCAATTGCAAATGAATAAATGTTCACACAGACTTTTTAAATGGCAAAAGCACAAGGGTAAATGAGCTGGGTTGGCTGGGCCCTAGCTAACCAACTCATTTCCCGTTTAGGAAATGAAACGATTCAACACTTAATCACGCATGAAATAGAAATTAAACACAATGTGAAGAAAACATGGTGCGTTCCTTGTATTAACTTGATCATAAAATATACATGATAGTGCGATTCCAACCCAGAATCGAGGGCGATACAAAATTACAAAGTAAACGACATTACAATTCATAGATCGCTCTTCTAGCTTGGCTCTACCTACGATCTACATTTTATACAGTCTCTCGGCCTTAGCCATATTATGCTAATTACAGTCATTTCCTATTCAATCCTTTTGGCCAAACAGACTAACAAACAACATTGCAAAATCGACTGATGGTTATAATAAGTCGCAAACTTTGCTGGCTGTAGACCATATTCTTGTCAAGAATCCTCGACTATATGCCGCCAATGTCCATCCTCAGATAGTTCGCAACCGAACTAGGAGTCGTGGATCAAAAAACGCCCACGTGGAATATCATGGAGATCACGGAAAAACTCGTTGGCGGTGCAGGAATTTGCCTGCAGTAATCATGCTAAATAATGATTAACACTTAGTTCTTCAATTACTTTTAGGAAAGTTAAACATAAATTACAAGAGATACTAAAAGGTATGAAATCTATGTAAAGTAATTAATAAAGCACTTAATAAATCTTAATTATGAAATATGAAGTATATGTAGGAATAGATGATTATCTTGGACTAGTGCAGGAATGTGAGGGTTAAATAGAGATAAAACAGAGGTCAAGGCTTATGGAAATAGGGTAAGAATAGAGCAATTGGGACACCAATATCCTCCCATCCCTAAGCTGTTGTGTGTCCTCACACAACATTTTACCTCTTGCAAAAAATCTTCAAAAATGGGTGGCCAGCCCTCAATCCTGTACTTCAATACTTATCCCTGCTTTCACTACCTTTGGATTTTTACCTTAGGATCATTTTAGCTGATTAATCACCTTGTTGAGGCATTTGTAGCACTTGGAAGCCCGATACTTCCATAATTTCACTTGCTGTTTCTGCTTCTTGACTTCTACGAGCAGCTCTACCTCGCCTTGATTTTTCCAATTTTGCTCCTTCATGACCTGGTTCAAAGCCTCCAGGTCATGAACTTGTTGTTCTAATTCCACTTTTCAGTTGTTGAGGTAGAGGGTAGAGTTCTCTGTGCTCAGATCCTCTGGTGTAAATACCTTCTCTGCAACAGACTCCAAGCAAGTCCCGTCATTGTCGAGAGTAAGGTGTCCAACATTTGCATTATGGCATCGCCAAAAGTTTCTATGCCCAGGGCTTCCTTATCACCGAGGGTTTCGGTGCCCTCCATAGCCTTCGTGCCAAGGGTTTCAGTACCTTACGCACTTAACTCCATAGGGTTTTTAATGCCCTGTTCTTCCAATTCTTCAGGGGATTCAATACCCTGTTCATTTAAACCAGCAAGGGCTTTAGTACCCTGTTCATAAAAAATATTGAGGGTTTCGATGTCCTATTCATCGAAATTGTTGAGGGTCTCCATGTGCTGTGCCTCATCATCCTTGTGACCCTCTACCTGAACTTCTTCTGCACTCGGTGTCATATTATTCTTTCTTAATCTGTGAACAAGGGTAGACAACAATATGTCATCTTCCTTTTCCACATTCTCTTCATTTATCAAGGTGTGGGCTGCTGCATTTGCAAGCACTGAAAGGTTATGGTATTTAGGTGAAACCTGAGGTGATTCATCAATCACAATCAGAGAGCTTGACCGATATTGATTCATCCCTTGAGAGATAGTCTTCTTCCTTATCGAGGTTCTGATTTTTCTTTTCTTTTCTGTGGGTGGAGTGTCTACGAAAGGCTTATTTTCCTCTTGCACCAGTGTGCTTTTACCCTTTTTCTTGGTAGGGGACAGTGTCTCTACCTTCCTTTTCTTGCTTGTACTCATGCCAACAGACTTCCCTGCACTCCTCACCCGAAACTCCTTCAGGAATGCCTTCCAGGTCACTCCCTTCTCTTCCAGCACTTTCTTGACGAGGATTGTGATAAGCCCATGATGATATATCTTATATGCAACTTGGCTTGCATTCCCACTTTGCACACCTTTCACCATTTTCTCGAGACTTTGGAGCAGGTAATAAAGAAAATTAACAAGTTTCCCTGACTCAAAGTGCAACAACAATCTCATGTGGTACACGAATGCTAATGTGTAACGTCCTTCACAGGTCACAAATTTCTATAGTATGTACAGGAGGTCTCACCATTTTCCAAGCATGGTGCTCTGCGGAAGCCCATTCTTCCAGTTAACTTTAAGCTTTTTGTCACTCACAAACTGACACCATCATTTCTTTTCAAGCCACTCCTTTTTGAACCACTGCTCTCTTGTAGTTGGAAATCCTGTAGCTCGCGCAATGGAATCCTTTGTGACTTCGAATTCTAATGAGACGACCCTAGCTCGACCTCCTTCAAACTTCTTTGCAAACTCCAGCACCATGGCCATGTTGAGGCCATAGAACTTTTGAAAAAATGGAAGGAATCTGGATTCTTGCAATAGTGCAAAACTGTTCCGGTATTCTACAGTCTGTTCTATCTCCTTCGAGGACGATGGCTCATTCCTTACGGGTGCCATGTTTGAATTTGCCACAATTCCCTGTCACAACCTCAAAAGGATTTTAGTGAGCGATACCAACAGTTGCTGAGAATTTTATGCCGGAGGTCCATCCATCCTTTGTCTTTTTAGTCCCATCCAACCGATCATGTTTAATGATAAAAGAATGACTCCTCGGTTTAGATGCAGATACATATCATCCTACTATGGGTGAGCAATAATGATTGGATGTGGTGGAGGCTTATGCGGAAGTGGTGTAACGGTCATAATGATCGGGTTAGGAGGTAAGACAATGATGAACATGTGATGGGAGATTGGTTCAAAGGGAGGTGAGTTATGATTTTTTGGACAACTTGTACTATCCCACGGTCTACCTCATAATTCAATTAAGACATATTTCAGTACCCATTAAAAAAATTAGATTTTAGAACCCAATATATCTTGTACTTTAAAATTTTTCCTAAGTCATTAAATGATAAAACAAAGTATAAATTGAAATATATAATGCTATGATCTATCAGTGCAGGAATTACTCATGTACACAGTGATAAAATTCCATAAACATTCTTCATAAGACACTCCTGTACCGTGTGAAATTTGTTTTACACTTGCTTCCACAGTTGGACGTGCTCTTGCACTGATCTTGCTTGCACTGCATCGTGCTTGCACTACATCATACTTGCACTAACTGCTTGCACTACGCATCTTGCACCATGGATTTTACCAAAATAACAATTATGATAGAACACAATTTTGTAGTTGGAATTTTTTTTTTGCCTCAATATACAAGGAAAGTTTTATTCGCCATCCTTTAGTGTTTCATGAGCATACCTTTTGGATTGACTGCATCAAATTCTGTAATTAATCTATGAGGGAATAAAGAAGTGGGAAAGGGCTGATTTTCAGAATGGGAAGGAACATTAATGCAGGGATTCCAAGAACAATATCACCAAGGGGGATAAACTAGAATGGGATGTGGAAAAAAATTCAAGGGAAATAAAGGGATTTTATGAGATAGGGTAAGGGTAGTTTTCTTTAGAAGAAAGAGGAGGGTAATTCATTGGGGATTTAGAAAAAGAAAAATAGTGGGAAATATGAAATGGGAAAATAGAAGAAAGGAATGATTTTATCTTCAAGGTCTGGTTGCACTAGTGCCAGAAAAAGTAATTGTAGCGGAAATTAAGCATTTACTTGCATAAAAATTTCCATGCTAGTTACCCCAAACTTGGGTAAGGGATGGGTTCCTTGAACCTGTTTCTTCTTGGTGGCAGCCAGCATATCTAAAAATCAAGTAACATTCCCTTTTTATTGAAATTTCAGTCTTCCTACCAGCATGCTATTTTTCAGGTTGATCCTTTTGCAATCATGTTAGTCAACTGATTTTCATAACTACGGGATTTTTTATTTTTGTCATTTTTATTTTATTATTTTTTTTATAATGAGGAAAAGAAAGAATCAAATCTTCAATAGGTTGGTGTTACCACCTACCAACTCCTTTTCAGATTGTTGTTGGACTTGCTGCATAAAGTCTCCTTTAGTAAGGGGCTGAAAATATACCTTCAATCTATGCCCATTTACCAAGAACACAGAATTCCGTCCATCAATAGTTTTGATCTCTACCACTCCATTTTCAAACACTTTGAACACATCATAGGGTCCCATCCAGTGTGTATGGAATTTACCTTTAAAATATTTGAATCTATAATAGTAAAGGAGCACCCAATCACCTGGTTGAAATTGCTTATTCTGGATAGACTTGTCACGCCACTTCTTACGCTGTTGTTGAACCAATATTTTCTGCTGAACAACATCCCTTCGGAATTCATCTAACTCATTCAGTTGTAGAAGACACCATTGTTGTGCTTTAGAGAGATCTAGCCCCAATTGAACTGCAGTCCTGAAAGTCTTGATCAAGAATTCTATTTGCAAGAGGACTTGTTTCCCGTACACCAACTCATATGGTGTGTGTCCTGTGTTGTTCCTCCAAGTGGTTTGGTATGCCCACAATGCTTTCAGTAATTTGTCAACCCAATCCTTTCTGTGAATATTTACTGTCTTTGTGAGGATGGACTCAATCACCTTGTTTGTGTACTCCACCTAGCCATTTGCTTGCGGGTGATACAGTGTAGATTTCCTATGCCGTATTTTGTACTGCTCCATTACACCCTATACCAGATTAGAAATAAACTGTGGTCCATTGCCAGAAACAATTTCTCTAGGCACACCAAATCTAGTAAAGACTTCAATAAAAATAAAATCAACAACAACTCTCTCAGTAGCAAAAGAAACAACTTTAGCTTCTACCCATTTTGTAATGAATTATGTACAAACCAAAATATGCTTTATATTTAATGATGTTGGATTTATTGGTCCTACAAAATCAATGGCCCATTTTTCAAAAGGTTCAATCATAACCCGAGGACATAAATGCATTTCATTGGTTTGATTGGGTTGGCCAATTCACTGATAGCTGTCACATTGCTTGACGTATTGTTTGGCATCCTTAAACAAGGAGGGCAAAAAATAGCTATCTCATAACACTTTGTATGTAGTCTGCTTATCGACGAAGTGACCCCTGCAAGGTTCATCATGGGTAGATTTTAAAATATCAAACACTTCTTCCTCTCTTACACATCTACAGATAATGAGATTTGCTCTGGTGTAAAAGAGGTCTCCTTGAATCCAGGAATATGCAACATTTTTCTATATGATATTCCGCTTTTCACGAGCGGATAAGTGAGGTGGTAATTTTCCAGTGACTAAATAGTTAGCTATGTCAGCAAACCATGGGGATTTTGTTGACACAACAATAAGATGTTCATCAGGAAAATCATCATCAACAGGAATTGCTTCACCAGGATTATTTAATCTTGAAAGGTAATCTGCTAGTGCATTAGATTTTCCTAGTCTATCAATAATGGTAATATTAATTTCCTATAACAATAATAACCACCTGGTCACTCTACTGCTAGTTAATGGTTTATTCATCAAATATCTTATTAAGGAATGGTTAGTATGCACAAAGACTTCATATCTGTAATATAATGCCTGAATTTATTAATGAAAAAATTACAACTAAAAACCCTTTCTTAGTAACCGTATAATTTAGTTCAGTGGGTGAGAAGTTTTTACTAATGAAATAAATAGCATAAGGTTGTTTGTCTTCTTCTTGTCCTAAAGCTGCACCAATAGCAGTATATGAGGCATCAGAGGAAATATGAAATAGTAGGGACCAGTTTGGTCCTCTCAAAACTGGTGCCTGGACTAGTTTTTCCTTGAATGTCTCAAAGGACTGTTGGCAAGCCATGGACCAAGCAAAATCACTATCTTTAGCCAAAAGTCGGAAAAGGGGGGCAGCTATCCTTGAGAAATTCTCAATGAATCTCCTATAGTAGCCCACATGTCCTAGAAAACCTCTCACTTCCCTTTGAGTTTTGGGTATAGGAAGACTCAAAATAATTTTTGCTTTTGCAGGGTCAAACTAGATATCTTTGTCAGAAATAAGATGGCCAAGAACCACCCCTGCTTTGCACATTAATTTTCATTTTTTATCACTCAAGGCAAGATGAGCTTCTTGGCAGTGAAGAAGCACTTTTTCTAGATTCTTGAGGGCTTCCTGAAATGAATCACCAAACACAGAAAATTCATCCATATATATTTCCACACACTCAAGGTCAGAAAAAATGGCCAAGACCACCCTTTGAAAGGTAGCTAGGGAATTACATAGCCCAAAGGGAAGCACTTGGTAAGAAAATGTACCCCATGGACATGTAAAAGTGGTTTTGTCTTGATCCTCGGGTGCAATCTGTATCTGGTTATACCCACTAAAGCCATCTAGAAAAGAAAAGTACTTCTTACCAGCAAGGGTATCAAGTACTTGATCAATAAAAGGAAGGGGGAAGTAATATTTGAGAGTGGATTTGTTCAATTATTTGTAGTCAATACAAATGCGCCATCTCCCATGTTTTTTCAGGACTAAGACCAATGGAGAGACCCATTGACTGTTAGAGATAAGATAGATAAAATCAACATCTAAGAGTTTTTGCAATTCTTCCTTTACAACATCTCTAAGAGCTAGGTTCATTCACCTTTGGGGTTATCAGATAGGTCAGGCTCCATCCTGAATATAGATGTGATGGGTATATGTTTCAGGAGGGATGCCTTTCATATCTTCATAGACCCATGCAAGGCATCAAGATGGTTTCGCAACAAATTCACAAGCTGCTCTTGCTGGGAAGAATCCAAGTTTGAATTGATATGCAAGGATTTACTTGGGCTAATCTCAACAACAGTGGTATCAAGCGCAAGAGTACATAGAGGTGTCACTAGAGATGGTGGTGATGGAGGTAGAGAGTCATATCTTTCCTGAAAATCTAGACTAAAAATTTGACTCAATGACGCAAAATTGGGCATGGTGTCTAGATTGTTCAGGAAGTCTTGAATCTCACCCTCTTGCAAGCACTCAAAATTCTGATGTATCAAGGAAACAGACTAAGTCTCCTTGTCACTATTGTAGTCTAACCATAAAGTGTCTCGGAGCTCCTAAATGGATCTAGCGGGTGGATACAACGTGACCTTCTTCTTGGAATCTCCATGGAAAATATACATGTCACTAGAATGACATCTGATATAAGCATCGGTCGTAGCAAGCCATTGGCATCCTAAGATCAAGGGATGTCCTCCCATAGGGTTCTTTGGATGAAACACAATGAAGTCTGCGGGGTATTCCCAAGAGTCTAGAGAACGACCACATCATCCAACACCCCTTCTGGCTTGATTTTAGATCTGTCTGCTAGTTCAAGCACAGTGGGAGTAGGATGAATATGGACCAATCCAAGTTGATCCATGGTTTTCTTGGTCATAACATTAATGGCTACCCCTAGGTCTATAAGTACATTGGAGACAAGGACATCACCTATTTGAACAAAGATAACAGGGTTTCCAGGGTCGGTATATTTCTCCATGTGCATACACCCCGTCATTAACTCTGCTACTCTACCAACAAATTGAATGGTTTCAGGTTCTAATCTTCTCCTCCCTAGCTTCTTGAGATAGAGTTCCCTAATGATTTTTGTGAAAATGGAGATCTCTTTAATATCTTGGAGCAAAGGTACCTTTATGAAAAGGTTCCTAAGCTCAGAATCTAGGCTAGACTTAGGAATGGGGTGTTTCTTCTCCACAACTAACCTCTCTGGATAAGGAGGTTAGTTGGAAGAAGATAGAAAAGTCTCAGAAGGTACGGGGATAGGTTAGATGGTGTCATAGTTTTCAAAATGGTCAGGAGTTCCCTCCTCACCTTTCTCATTGATAATCACCATAGGTTGCTTTTGATTTTCTAAGGTTTGTTAGAAAATTATATATTATAGAGCAATGGAACACATAAAATATTGCAGATGTATAAACATAGAAAACACATAAAACAAGAGAGACACAGATATACGTGGTTCACTCGGTTTGGGCTACATCCACGGAGAAATAGCCAATCCTTCTTTTATTATATTATCCAGCAAACTGAAGAGATACAACCTACAGTAGATCCGCTGTAACTCCCTCTTTGCTCTCAATCTCCTCTCTCTTCCTCACTCAGAATATAGGACTACATAGATGCAATACAATTCCCTCATATATAGTGAGGGGTTGCCTTCTAGGGCAAAAAACCCTAAATTAAACATAACTTCTACCGTCAGATATCCACCTAATGAACGGCCCAGATTGACTAGAAATTACTATACTTTTACAAGGCATTTTTACATCTATTCTTGGCTTTGGGGGTGCTGCCCCCGAAACCCCCCACCAGGGGGGGGGGCTCCCAAAAGGTCGCAGCTGCCCCCCCTGGACCCCCCCTGCAACGAATATTTTACGGGCGGCGTTTCCACCCCATTTCAAACTGGGGTCCAATGCGACGATACCTTTGAATACAAAAGATAATCAGGCACCACACCCAACAAGTTACTATCTTCCCCGATCTCAATTGGAGGTCATTGACTCTGGCATGGACTGATATCTAGATTAGGAAAGCGGGTTCATAGAATGGATCATCTGTACCGCTTTGTTATTGGGGTTGGGTAAAGGTTGGGCAGGCAGCTAAGAAGGTTGAAACGGTGGAGGTAAAGGCAATGGTGGCATTGGCTGACTCAGCTGAGGTAATGATGGTTGTGGCATTGGGTAAGGTGCATATCTAGGAGGGTATCACTGCATAGGTGTAGGATATGAATGGTTTGGTCCTCTCCATCCTTGTTGCTAAGATTGGGAGGGTTGTTCATAATGATATTGTTTCCCATGCTGCCAATGTTGAGAGTGACTATTGTTAGGATAGGAATATGAATGTGCATTATAACCAAAAAAATGCGGTGGAGGTTCAGGAGCCATACCTGCACTTACCTGAGGCCAGTTTCTTCGTGCTCCCATAGCATGCAATGATTCGGCTTCAGGTTGTCCTCCTTCAAGTACAACTTTTAGCCTAGGTATGGAGGGACATTTTTCCATGGCATGGTTCTCTATACAAATTGCACATTTATTAGTTTCTTTAATATCGAGAGGACACTCTCTTAAAAGATGCTTTCTTCTACATTTTGGACAAAATATAGACAATGACTCTTGTTCCTCTACAAGTTTTTGCTGAAACTTTCAAAGAGTTTATTTGTTTACTAACATTATTCATTATTTCAATTTTCATATTGTCCATTTTGTTTTCTAATCCAATAATCATAGCATTAGTAGATTCGGTTTTCTTATTTCTATTCCGAATACCTTTACTGGATCTATATTGGTTCCTCAAGAATTTCCTGCACAAGTCATAGATTTGATCAAAATATTTTTGAGCACTATCCCCTTGTCCTAACAAATTTCGATTATTCCTAGCATCGTCAATAAGCACTCGTAATAAAAAGGTTCTAATGGTACTTAGATCAAATTTGTGCTTTGACCTTTGGAGGATGTACATGAATCTCTCCAAGTAGTCCTCTAGAGTCTCATCATCATTTTGCACAATAGTAAAGATTTCATCTTGAATATCTCTAGCCTTACAATATTCCTAATATTTTGACAAGAACACTCTCTTCATTTGTTCCCAAGAAGATATAGTGTTTCCTCCTAGTCCCATGAACCAGTGGAGTGCTGCATCCTTGATAGTTGCAGGAAAAAACTTTAACTTCTGGGCATCAGATGAATAATCATAAATTCTAAACAAAATATCAAACTCAAATAGGAAAGAGTTTGGATATTCATGTACCTTACCATAGAAATGAGGAAGAGTTGATGGTGAAATTTTTTTTATTTGTACTTGTGTATTAGGATCCACAATTAGGAATCCAAAAGTGGACTATTCCTCATTTACTTGATTTTCACCAGTTCCTTTTGCATGGTCTTCCTAATATACCATTGTTGTTCTTCCACACGAACCGCTCTCAACAGGATGAGAAGGCTGATTATGGGTTCTAATAGTCCCCTTCTTCCCCTTTGTGGGATGTGTCACACCTGGACCACTTCTACCAGAGCCCAAGTGGACTATTCCTACGTGATGAGTCCAGGTTTGCTTGGACTTTCTGCTTGTAAAAGAAGGCCCAATATGAGATTTGGTTTCATATTTATCAGTATTTCTTTGGCCCCTAGTGGGATTTTGACCCCTACCTCTTTTAGGTATTCATTTCAAAATATGACAAAACAAAATTCCAATAAAAATGTTGCAACTTAAAAAATAACTAGAAACCTATAAATTCCTTCAAGAAAATAGAAGCACACTGTAGAAAAAATAATAGCACACTTACCCCTATTGCAAAAAATGGAAAATTCTTACCAATTCAAATCGGCTCGCCGGAAACAACGCCAAAATGTTGGGTGCAGGAATTGCACTTAAGCAAACTCCTCAACACTTAATTGTGAACCCTGGGGTTTCGTAAACTTAGAGATGAAGCACAAGCAATGCCAAAAGTGGTATGAAATTTTCCTATTCGTAATCTTATTAAATAAAATGCTACTGAATCAGACAAAAAACAATCTTAAAGACAATCGACACCAAAGAAATTCTAGTGCTAGAATGTAAAAGAATAATTTGCGAGGAAATCAAGTAAAGGAAATTTCACACAACCGGAAGAAATCTTAAATGCTGAAATGAAATACTATGTTTATGTTTAGTATAGATGGCTAATAGTTTAACAAGTGGGCCCTTGCAAAGATCTGTTTCCCAATTGATCTTCCTTCTACACCAAGCAACCTGTTCTTTTACTATTGCAATTTGCTTGCACTAGTGCAGGTAGTACTTATGTGAAAATGTATATTTTACTTTCTTTACTGAAGACTTATGTATTTATTTAGGTGCTCTAAGCCTCAAGGCTTAGAGCACTCGGTTCCTATGACAAGAGACCAACTCTTGCACTGAGATAAAGCTTCCTTCACCAAAGTTTCCAATTCACTTTCGAAATAATTAAAAGACGTGTTGAAAAGAATTGCAATTGCAAGCTAGATTCTGAGATAAATTACATGTGAAAAAGAATGCTTTAATTAACTGAACTTTGCAATGAAAGTAAACTTCATAAAGCAAGAAAATAATTCAAAATAATCAAGCAACCGTCAAAGTAATTTGCATGCATCAAGTACTTTCAAAAATTCACTTATAACATTTATGTTCCTTGTTCTTAAGTCATAAACTGCAAGTATAAAGTATGGTGTTTGAAATAACGTTATTTCTTAATTCATGTAAAGATCCTTCAAAAGTATAATTCTTAACATTGAGAATGATTACTTGAATTGACAATACGTTTGTTTGTAGGAATAAATGAAATTATAAACAGGAAAAAGAACGTAACACTTGCTGTAAAGTAAAACCGGAGTGCAGGAAACTACATGCACTGGTACATAAAGAATCTTCCAGCATGACCCAAGCAGAAAGAAACTAATGCAAAAATTGCAGGAAGGAAAATGCAAGAAAGTAATTTGCAGGAAAGAAATTGTAAGAAAGAAATAAACTTAATTAAACTTCCAAACTACGGATCCTTTCACGCTTGACTATGAAATGAAATAAATCTGAAATAAACATAAGAGAAATCAAAGCCACACAACTGCAAATGAATAAATGTTCAAACAAACTTTTTAAATGGAGAAAGCACAAGGGTAAACAAGTTGGGTTGGCTGGACCCTAGCCAACTAGCTCATTTCCCATTTGGCAAATGAAACGATTCAACACTTAATCATGCATGAAATAGAAATTAAACATAGCGTGAAGAAAACATGGTGCGTTCCTTGTATTAACTTGATCAACAAATACACATGATAGTGTGAGTCCAGCCTAGAACCGAGGGCGATACAAAATTACAAAGTAAACAAAATTACAATTCAGAGATCGCTCTTCTAGCTTGGCTCTACCTACGATCTACATTATATACAGTCTCTCGGCCTTAGCCATATTCTGCTAATTACAATCATTTCCTATTCAAGCCTTTTGGCCGAATGAACTAACAAACAACATTGAAAAACCGGCTGATGGTTATAATAAGGCATGAACTTTGCTAGCCGTAGACCATATTCTTGGAAAGCATCCCTAACTATACGCCGCCAATGTCCATCCTCAGATAGTCCGCAACCGAACTAGGAGTCGTGGATCAAAAACGCTGGTGTGGAATATGGCAAAGATCATGGAGCAACTCGTTGGTGGTGCAGGAATCTGCCTGCACTGATCACGCTAAATAATGATTAATACTTAGTTCTTCAATTGCTTTTAGCAAAGTTAAACATAAGTTACAAGAGATACTAAAAGGTATGAAATCTATGTAAAGTAATTAATAAAGCACTTAATAAATCTTAATTATGAAATACGAAGTATATGTAGGAATAGATGATTATCTTGGACTAGTGCAGGAATGAGAGGGTTAAATAGAGATAAAATAGAGGTTAAGGCTTATGGAAATAGGGTAAGAATAGAGCAATTTGGGACACCAACAATAGAATGCAATCACGAAGATTTCTGACTTATGAATCATGAAAATCAAAATTTGATCAATGCACCGAGGTTGCAGACCATAGATGTTACCTTGTGATGGTTGCAAATTATATTAGATCCCGAGATTAGATATCACCCTTATGTGTCATCATCATCAGCCCATGGTCCTTCTGAAGTCTTGGAAAAGTCATTTATAGGAGCTCAACCAAAATCTTACTACCTTTGGTGTAGATCCACTAAAGGTCATGATTTACTGCAATGATAAAATATGTCAATTGTAGTATATCAGAGAAAGAGGTATGACAAGTTTGACAACTTTTATGACAATTAGATGACATATGATGGTGACTGAATCTTATCACAGTGGATGACTGTAACTGGAACTTCTGACAATCACTTCAGATTAACAGAAGAAACTTCTTGATTGCATATAGTAATCTTGAATCATATTCTTTCATATGAATGGTGCCTACAAGTTGGGTGGAACTTTGATAATCATAATTTCAAAATATTTTTGAGTGCAGAAAAATGGATTTGAATAATATGTGAGAGTACCATGAATCACAACATTTCCACCAAAGCATCAATACCTTTCATCCATCCATGTACACCGAGAGGTATCTGGAGTCCTTTTGATAGTTCCAATTCATATGATGGCTGAGCATCATAGTACTCCTTTTGAAATAGGGAATCTATATATGGATTTATCACGATATTAATCATGGATCTCTTATCCCAGGTACCCATATTCTTGATACTATAATATGTATGGATGGTTTAATCCTTTTTATGCTACAATGATGAGGTTTCTTAAAACTTTTATGACTCGACTCTTGTTTTATTTATCATAGAGGCTTGAGTTGAGATCTTATGAGATGAAATGAGCTATGAAATGGAGAGTTAGGCTGCTCCTTTTTTGATAACCTCGTGCTTAGGAATATATAGGTTCATGCTTGAATTATCCTTTCAACAAAGTCAACATTTGACTCAATATTTACACATGATAAGATTATTTTGAGGACATGTGTCCTTTATGGTCTATCATATGAATAAAACATTAACATAGGATTTGGATCATATTAGAAGATTTTCCTTCCATCTGGGGTTGATATGGTAGCAAAATAGGAAAGCCTTGAATGCCTTGCATCATTATAAAAATTCATCCACAAAAATTATATATATACTATTCAATAATGATTATAATGCACATACTAGAGCTCAAAAATTTCAGAGAAGAGTGCAAATCTGATGGTATTTCTTTCACTGCTAGAAATGACTTTCACAGTTGTGTACTAGATGCTTCCTTTATTAATTAAAATGGGTTTGCAACTTTTGATTTAGATATTTTAGACAGTGACAAACATATTTCGTATGACTTCTGATCCATTCTCCAAATGGATTGCATCAGAAGATTAACTTTTTCTTACTTTGTTCTAGGGCTGAAAATATTCCACAAGAATCTCAGAACCTTAAACAACTAATATTCTCAGAAACATGCAGAAACTACCTTAGTAGGATGAATCTTCCTTTGGGAACTTGAGATGCATAATAATTTTCACTAGGATAGGACCCTCAAATTGGGCTACAAATCTAACAGGACGAGGTGCATGCCCTAGAAAATCCTTGTTCTAGACAGAAATGATTCTGCCAATAACTACATCAAAATGTAATAAAATAATCCAATAGACCGTATTGACTTCTAAATTGTAACAATGCAGAGATAAAATGTCACAGAGAATGAGAGCATGTTGATCCCTCTTTTCAGCTAGAGAAACTACAGGTTTGAATCCTCAACTGTGGCTTCTTCATTTTAATTGACAATCCTTCCATGCCTTACCTTGATCCTTCCAATTTTCCAACGCATATATATTCTAAGTGAAGGATCTCAAAGGAAAAAAAGTCCTTGATGAGACTAGGTCTTGATTTCTGATCCATACTAGATCTGAGGTAAGACAAATAGAAGTCTCAACCTTAGAGAATACTCGTCCACTCTAAAACAAGAATCCTTTACTCGAAATACTTAGCAATCTCTGTGTAAAAATCCATCCTTCCTTCTGCTGTTATTTAATTAGACAGCTTGCAATCACAATCCAATTCAAGTTGTCTTATCTTTAGGAGATCAATCAAAGCTTATTGATGATTTCCTTTACTCTTTCTTAGTCTTGACCTCACCTGAACTCCAATACCATGTTAAATTTTGGTTAACATGTTCTTTGCTTAGATCAATTAATTCAATAATACATATGATCCCATTTGTTAGTCCATTCCACTTTCATTAGAATTGAATCATTATCACATTAATAACAACTTAAGAAAGAACATATACGATCAAATCATAAGACAAACCAAGACAAAAGAACACAAGGATATGGCACAAGCGAGGGAAAAAGCCTTGATCAAATATTCTTATTATCAATATAAAATGTTCAACTGAGAAAGAGAGTAAAATCAATGTCAAGGTTGAATTGCAATATGATGACCAGAACCACTAACCATGTGCCAAATATACTTCCCAAACAAGATTGCAATTTTGTCTTCAAATAGTAGAAGACAAGTTCTGCACTAAGAAAAGGCAATAGTATTCATAGTTGCAATATAATAGGCGCCAAAACGAGGTCAGTCCTGGTTCACTTAATGCGACTTCCTTTACAGATTATGAAAAGGCCATGATAGTCCCAAAATGAGAAACGAAGCCTGGTCAAGGAGATGATGAATTCTATGGTTGAATATCTGCAGTTAGGGCTTGTAGATATAAAGCCTAAATAGCCCAGATCTTGAGACACTTGCTACAATCTTCCCTTCATGAAAACCTGGTCTTATTCAAATAAGGTCCTTTGCTACAAACAACACCCATCAAAGTTCCATGTCTACTTGGGCTTGGAGTTTGGATTTGTGGCCTCTGTGCCTCTGAACAACTGTTGGCTTGATGGGCCTTAACCCAGGTTCGATGTTAATTAGCCAAGAAAATCCCTACACTACTGGCCCTTTCGGCATCAATCTACGAAGCGGGGATTGAAGTCTCACCTGAAGCAATATGGGGGGATGCAGGAATCAAGTTTCCGCACCCAGAGATGGTAGTGATGTCGTTTTATACACTAAACCTTCCTTTGCGTAGGTCAATAAGCCTTTTAGGGCTTATCGATATACTCCTCTTAGTCGTCCTCTAGACCTCTGCGAAGGTCTATTACTGTCCTTCACATACCCTAGATAGGTCGACCAGACACTTACGTACCCCTATAACTACTCTTACTTCCGTATTTACCCAGATTAGCTTAAGTATATGATAGTTTCAATAAGCATTAAGATGATCTTCGCGTAAACAAATATTCTTACTTGCATTCGTATAACAAAGACAAACATATGGATTAGTGCATCAATATAACATTAAAACATAAGCCCAATATTCATCATAACATAATCATATGCATTTATAACAGAAGTAAAGTAGGTCATACACAGATAATTCCGGAATAATTGTCTTTATTTATGCTTCAGATCTTCTTTACAGACTCTGACCTCCCCGCGCACACAACTGTAGGGGTTCATGCACTTAGCTACAGACTTCTACCCTAGGCCTCTACACACACAGCTACAGAGCCTCTTTCCTACACTAAGACTCTTCGCTCTTAGCTCTCACAGACCCATTACATTCATCAATGACTCAAAACATACCAAGACTGAACTGCCTTAGACTCTTCTAAGACTTCCCCTTTTATACAATCCCATGGTCCGTGGACCATGGGTAGATCTCCTAAAGCCAACATGACTTACATAAACTAAGGGTGGAAACCCTTTATGACACTTCACATATTCACACTCCGTTACCACAAAATGCGGATACATTACACTTCTTATACAAAAACTTGGGATTTCTACCCCAAAACTTGGGCTTTTAACCCCAAAAATGACCCTAGGGGACCCGTTCCCAACAAGCCCCCAACACAAATATGGTGACTCACCCCTGAGTCACTCTGCTAGCGTGGAGATCTTGTTGCGAAGACCTCCCAACTCCACTTGTACCACTGCAACTTCGGCGGCACACTATGTCGCTGCCTGCTTAACCTGCTCCACCAGCTGCTCCGTTGCTGGTCCTGTGCTATCTGCCTTGATTTGCTGCTGTGTTTCCTACAGGCTAGCCAATTTTCCCTCAATGGTGGTAGTGAGCACATAGGCCTCATCCAGCCAAGGCCCCAATTTGGCCTTCAGTACTGCCTCTCTTCGCTGTGTTGTGTCCACCTATTCCTTCAGTCCCTTTTCTTCCTGCAGCTTAGCCAACCTCTGTGTGATGGTGATGGTGCATGCTATTGCTCTGACCTCGACGCACTGTTGTTGTAATTACCTCACCTCTATTGCTAACTTCTGCAGGTTGGGATCTTCTTGTAGACTGGTAAGGACCTCCAGTGACTGCTCAAAGAGCGTGGTGCAATCTGTTAGTGCGACATCTACTATGGCAACTACATCCTTGACAGCTGCCTCACATTGCTCTCTGACCTTTGGTGGAGTTGAAGGTTGGGTATTCAACTCAAGCTCTATGATCTTAAGGTTTAGCTCAAACTGAACCTTAGCCAGCTCTGTCTTTGCGTCATGCACACCTGCGGTGAGCTTTCGAATTTTGGCCTCCATTGGTGCTTCTTCTGGAATATGCATCTCCGGAATGATTCTGCATGCGCCAACGATTACTGCCACAATGTCCTCATTCTTATGTTACACCTTCTTCCATGTGTCAATTGCTGAAGTCTTCTTGATGAATAGCTACACATTGTTCACCTTTTGTTCATTGATCACACTCAGCGTGCACTGCTTTCGAGCCTGAAGTTCTGTGATCACACCTGCCTGCAAGGTGTGAAGGGCTTCACTTGGAAGTGTGGCCAAGTTCAACCCAACCTTCTTGAGAGCGCTGACAATAGCCTTGTCAGCTTCCACTTCTATATTCAAAGCTCCATTCGGCAGCGCGACGGCCTGGGGATCTAAGGAGCAGACCATCTCCACTACTTTAGAGGCCCCTGGCACCAAATTAATCGATGTCGTGTTGCCCCACCCAACACCGGTCTGCATTTGAGTAGTTTGGATATGTAGCTCACGCAGACCTGTTTGAATGGTAACCAATTATTTCTTTTGTTGTTGCTTAAACTGCTGCAGTAGCTTCGCTGTTTCATCTCATACTTTATCTCCGATGTCGTCCAAGTCACCTTCTGTCAAGGTGATCAGGTTGAGCAATGATTTACTAGCCTTGGACTTCTTCCGCGACCCTTCTTTTTCCTGCTCCTGAGTGTGCTTTATTTGGAACAGAGTACTCTCCTAGTCTCCACCACCCTATTTCGATTGCTTCTCATCATCCTCTATCTGCGGTGAAGGGGACCTCTGACTTTTGTCAGAGTCATGCTCTTCCTCCCCTTCCTTCTCTATGGCCTGCTCTTTTGCAGTGTGCTTTACTCTCGCTTTTTCCTCAGCCTCCTTTTTCCTCCTGTCAGCCAACTGCTACATCTTCAATGGTGCCTCTTCCTTCTTCTGCTTTCCTTTGGACTTACTGGACCCTGTTATAGCATAAATCTACCTCAGGCTAAGAAAGGTAGGTCTAGGGTAACATCAAACCACGCTTAACCTGGTAGCTAGCCTTACTAGGTCAGGAGAGGGCTCTCTCCTTGTCAATATTAGAATAATATAGCAAATGAGGCTTGAGATGACTGATGTAAATACTAATTTTAGGCTAGGTATATGCTCAAATATATGCTCAGAGAAGTTTGATTGAGTTTTATGTTGGTTTGCTGGATCAAAAGTGAAAGACAAATTTGGGTAAGGGAATGGACTCAGTCTTGTAGAGGTTTTTGTGGGGCGAGGTAGGAAAATTATTTAGTACTTTGAATTAAGTGAGATGGAGAGTCTTAAGACTGGTGAAGAGTTGGAAAGGGCATGAAAGTATCAATAATCCTCTTCAAACAGTTGAAAACATGTAAAACCAAATAAACCTTAAGGTAGAGCACTGCAACATCAATGAATTCCACCTTTATAATTGATTCAATTAGTTAAGCTGAAAAGAGAGAGATAATGGCACACATAAACACATGTAAAATTGAATCATAGAAGGAAAAACAATACTAAATCACCTTGCCACAAGAATCCCACAAAATGCTGCAAACCTTGGTCTATTTCCTTGCCAAACTGCAGAGATGAATGTACAATAATGCTCAAAGCATTCACAAGAGTCCAACTTTTACAGATGACTAACAAAACACATGATATAGACCTCCAAACCACCTGTGCTATCCATCAGGGGTCGAATCCATGAGAAGATGGGTGGTTTCAACCATATCTAAACTAGGAACACAAAAATAGGCAGTGGAATAGTTTGCCTCTTAAACCTAGGAAACTGATTCATTCAACTCCAAACCACCTACAACTGATGTATCTACCTTATCAAGTCAATTTTTATCATTTTTACATTATAGTACATCAATTTACATCACGTAACATCATGAATTTGACCATAAGAGAGAAAAAGTCAAACTAGAAGAAAACTAGGCGAAAAACAGAGTTTTTGAGCAAAATTGGCACTTTTTCATCATGAGCGTAGTGCCAACTTTTATGTGCATAGTGCTTTTTCCAAGCTGATTTTAGAAGGCTTCTCGATGTCCAAATTAGGTCCAGGATAGCTCTTTAGAAAGCCCTGGGATTCTACTTTCTGGAACAACTTGAATTTTTTTATTTGGAGCCCGTTTGCCCCTCCAAAATTGCAATCTCCCAAGACTACTTCCTGTATGGCCAAAAAGTGGCAGAGAGGGCATTTTTGAGGTGTTTTTGGCCCTTTTGGAGGCCCAAAACTTGTCAAAAATTCCTAGTAATTTCCAGATATGCATAATTTTTCAAAAGGAATCCAAAAATGCAAATTTTTCCTCCAAAGGAGGTCCCTATCAAAAGCGAGTGCTGTGTGGCGCTATGCACCTACCGGAAAAACTTGTTTCTTCCTTGAAAAATTCAAAATTGCCAAAATGTTTGCCAAATTTCTTGAAATTTGACATGAGTGATCTGCACCAAGTACTATGTTGGGCCAAGGAAGCTTCAGCCAAGATCTTGAGCTTATCTTGCTCTTTCTTGCTGCTCAAAGTCTTCCTCAACTTGGCTTTTAGGCTCCTTATCCTTGCTTTGCAAATCTTGTTTCGTGCCAAATAGTGATAAGCCATGTGCCGCAACATATTTTTCTCTTTGTTGGCTTTCTCAAGCAGCTTCTCCAAGTGCATATTTTCTCTCTCTAGCCAAGATTCCCGGTCAGCATCAATCTCTTACTCAAGCGGTGTCAATTTGACTTTCCTCCTCTTTGTTGCTTGCCTATTTTCCCTTATGTTTTGTAGCTCCATGATTGTCCTCTTATCCTCCAACTGATTGTTCCATTACTCAAGGTAATTTATGATCCACTTAGCTCTTTCAAAGTTAAGAGATAAGTCATGAATGTCAGCTTCTTGTTCTTTGATGATCTCCTTGAGTTTTGAGCTTTGGGAGCTCAAATCAGTATCCTCATCCTGAATCAAAATGAAATCTCTCTCCTGACCTTCAAAAGGCCATTCATCATGCAATGGTTGTTTTCCTTTATCCTGTACCTACTTTTCTGAAGAAGAAGGCAAAGCCCCTTTCACCCCAGGTGAAGATAGAATTTGCTTATGGTCTGATAAAGGAAATGAGACTCCTTCCACCCCAGGTGGAGATATTACTCGTTTGGCAGCTACAAATAATCTCCTGGTGCCCTTTTCATAAGTGAAAAATACTGGCACACTGGTAGTTTGAGTCTCATGAACCTCTTGCTGATCCTTCTTCTTGAAATACTGACGGGGTCACTTGAGGGTTTGTGAAAACCTCATGTGAAATGAAAGAATCCCATGAAACATTCAACAAGCTCAGCTGATGCAAAACAACAATATTGATCAATGCAAAGTGATAAATGTTGTTGTACTGTTGATGATGAGGTTTTCTTTGCACCAATGTGGTCATTTTCTCAATATTTCTGCATATGAAATAGGGGAGGTTCATCATCCTCACTCTAGTGAAATGCATCAATAATCTAACATGATAAGTGTACAAGCGAGAAAATCTACCTTCAAAGCTGAA
This sequence comes from Pinus tabuliformis, assembly GCA_031772625.1. Lineage (NCBI taxonomy): Eukaryota > Viridiplantae > Streptophyta > Pinopsida > Pinales > Pinaceae > Pinus > Pinus tabuliformis. The sequence continues at coordinate 539,507,854 of CM062805.1, read as the reverse complement.
GTATTTGATAATGAGCTTCATGAGTGGAGCATAAGTGTCCTGTAGGCATCTGAAATGAAAGACCCTACTGATTTGCTTTTGATAACTAGCCTTGATATAAGGGTCATAATGCTCTTTGTCCACAAGCTTTTCTTTGTTCCACTGTTCACCCACATTAGGAATACCTGTTGCTTCAGCTATAGTTTCAGGTGTCAAAGTGAAGGTAACACCTGCTAAATTAACCTGGCCATTGTAAAGATGGAGAACAAATAGTCTAGCAAGCTCATGGTGGTATTTCACCCTTCCCACCATTTCACAAAACTGGTAGCAAGACTGATGTTTGAAACATGCTACTGCAATAGGACAAGCCAATAGCTTCGTGAGTGTAGTGGGCTCCTTTCGGATGTGTTTTCCTCCCTTATGTGGTTTTCTTGGTGCATGAATCTCTTGGGAGGAATCACTCATAATTTCCTCAACCCTTTGATAAGCTGAATCTGTTTCCATATTTGCCACTGTATGGTGTAAAATGATGAGTATGAAGAGATTTTATCTCAAGAATAGGTGACTGCTGTTTGATGAATAGGACTGATGAGTGGGACTGATGAATGGGGGATTTTGATGCTGGCTGTAGGGTTATTAGGGAGTGATAAGGTTTGGGAATGCAGATTAGCGTTTGGGGAATAGTGGGAATTAGGTGTTAGGTTTTAGGGTTTTGGGGATAGGGGGGTAGGATGAGTGTAAATGAGAGAGGGAAAGGGGAATGAAATTAGGGAAATTTAGTGGAGGGGAATGGGATATGTGAAAATGATGCAGGGGAGTAAAACAACAACAATGACAAAATTGCAAAACCCTAGACAATTTTTGTAATGCAACTGTGCAACAATTAGGGTTTGATTTTTCACCTATTACAACACCATCAAGGATGATCAAATGTCTTGCTATGGCAATTAGGAGGCTTTATTTACTTGGAGGAATGATGATTGCAAGATTTTGGAGCTTGAGCAAGTTGATTGGATGAAATTTTGGCTTGGCAGACTGGTGCGCCGCGCCAACACCTAGGTGTGCCGTGCCAGTTCAAGTTTGTATGAAAATTCTGTGCCCGGTGCACCGCGCCTAGAGAAATCTCAAAACTTTGCTGTAATTTTCCTTTCTTTGCCTCAAATCATGATTTTCACTTGTTCTCTCTTTCTTTTGGCACAAATGAAGTCTATAACACAAATGATCACTTTATATACCTTTTGACTTTAATTTTCTCATTTAGAAAACCCACTTTCTAAAGTTTTCTTTCTCACTTTGTCCTTTAAAAATTCTGTTTTGCAGTTTGGCTCTCTTTTTGACATTTGATGGACTAATGCTTGGATTTTCTTGTCACTTTTGCTGGAGCTAGAGTGCAGGAGTTTGGCAAGGTGACCCAAGTCTGCATTTCCGAACTTATTAAATATAGGAAAATTAAAATTACACGAAATTTTTATACATAGAACATAAAACTCTGTTTTTCCTTAAAACAGGGTTTTGAGAAAAAATCAATACTGAGTATATCATTATTGAAACTTTGATGCTGAGACCTTATTAGACCTCCTCATGTGCCTGCTGACCATTATTGAGCATTTACAAGACTTATGATGACAAAACCTAGACATAATGAGACCTGAAACCCTAAAAATGGCTTTTGCAAATGTAAAGACAAAAGATGAATGTAAATGACTTGAACTTGTAAAACTAGGCCAACAGGTAAAGACCATGAGGGAAAATTGATAATGAGCCACTACCATCAGATGATCCATGACCTACCAGAATGCAGTTGATCAGATGAGACACCTAAAAATGCATGCAACAAGAGAATTTTGATGGCTAATGGAGGGATGAAGATACCGACACTAACATTGGCTCCAATGGGGATGGTAGCTCCTGGGAGGTGCCAAAAACTACAGATCTCTAGAAGCAGATAGTGCCTCTTCCATTGGGCTAAATGGAGTCAATAAATTCAACAAACCAAAACCAATATCTTCACTCAAAACTGACTCAATTACAAGACTGAAAACTGACTCAAATAATACACACCAAATAATCAAAAACTGAAATCAGACCTTCAGTTTTGTAGCCTTCACTTCGAGCCCCAAACTGAATGAATAACGACAGTGCAGACTTTGCAATGAAGGAAATAAAATGGTATGTACAGTGACATATGTGATAGTAGAAAATATCTCAAAGCTAATACCGTTTCAGTAGCCGCCATTGACGACCCACCTGGAAAATCTTCTCCATTCATTTCTTTCTGCAGAAAAGCATTTTGACCCCGATATGCAGCAATTCTGAATGGTCCCTTCCACAGATTCTCGAACTTGCCATGTTGCCTTTGTCCTCATTTCTAGCATCCCATTTCAGTATTATGTCTTTAATCTGAAATTTGTCCGGTTTTCCTTCCGATCATAGATTTTCTTGATTCTCTCTTGCAGCCTGAAGGTATTCTGAAAAAATTCCTCTCTCGTCTACTGTAAATGGATCATTTGGTTTATTCTTCGTTGTAAATGATCTTCCTCACTGCCAGCTTCTAGTAGAAGTTTAACAACCAGGACTGCGAGAGATGTCGGGAACACCGTGTCAACACCATATACAATCTCAAAAGGAGACATGCCTATTGATTTCTTCTGACTTACTCTATCCGACCATAGTGCATTAACCAATTTCTTATGCCAGTGCTTTTTGTTTGTTTCCAGCAGCTTTTTGATGATGTTGACCAATGATTTATTTGAAGATTCCACCAATCCATTACCTTGTGGATAGTATGCAGTAGAGTGCCCCAAGGAAATTTGATATTGTTACAAAAATCAATCATCCTTTTAGATTTGAAAGCTGCTGCATTATCTGTAATCAACTTGTTAGGACATCCAAAACGTGACAAAATATTGTTTTCAAGAAACTAAATTATTACCAAATCAGTGGCCTGCCGAGTGGGAATCACCTCAATCGATTTTGTGAAATAATTTGTCGCTATGAGGATCCACTTGTGCTGAGCTGAAGATGTAGGATGAATCTTGCCAATGAAATCTAAACCCCACTGCTAAAACGGAGCACTTACTTTGACCGACTTGAGAGGTAAAGGCTTCAACTTTCTCCTTCCTTGAAAAATCTGACATTCATGACAGCTTGTAACAGTTTTGTACACATCAGCAAAGAGGGTAGGCCAATAATATGCCGCTCTCAAAATCTTATTGGCTGTTGTCTTCTAAAATAGGTGACCTCCACAGTCTCCCTTGTGAAAATCATCCATGACCTGTTTTACTTTCTCCTCAACCAAACAATTCAGCAAGACACCTTCGAGATCTTTCCAATAGAGTGCATTATTCATAATACAAAATTTGGCAGCTTTTAATTTCAGAGTCCTACTTTTATTTCTAGCCATCCCTAGTGGCAGTGAAAGATGCTAAAGCACATATAAAATATTTGAATACCAAGGAGAAAGAAGAAAAATTTCAGATACCTAAACAAGCAAACTTTCTTCATCTTCTTCAGACATAGCAGCAATCAGATTTATGTCCAAGGCATGCAAATTAGACTCTGCCATCAGTTTTGCTAGCCCCTGCCCCTTGATGAGCTTTGTTGGCTTTATCTCCACATCATATTCTAACGAAGCTGCGATCTATTTACCTCGTCTCCCTTCCGGATCTGTTTGTACTCAGACATCTTTAACGACTGTGTTAGGGACATAAGTAAGAATATGAGAATGCAGAATATATACCCAAAAATATTTCAAAGCTTTTACTAAGGCAAGAGCTTTATTTTCAATAATGTTATACTTTAAGGCTGCATCTCTTATTGTCCTGCTGAAAAACAATTGGCTTCTCAAGCTAGTCTCTTTTCTACATTAAGACTGCTGCCATAGTATGATCCGAAGAAAATGAAAACAAAATAAAATCTTGGGAATAATCTGGGCTGATTAAAAGCGGAGCTGAAGAAAGAGCCAACTTTACCAAATTTAAAGACTTGATACCTTCTGCTGTCCACTTTACTACACTATCTTTCTTTAACATGTTTGTCATTTCCCTCAAATGTTAGCTAGATTTGGCACAAAATGATGTAAGAAGTTCATTTTACCGTTGAATGCTTGGATCTTCTTTTTACTTCATGGAAAATAAATCTTCTAAATGGCTTCCACTCGAGCAGGATCGATGCGGATGCCCTCCTTGGATATGATGTGACCGAGAAGCTTACCTTTATCCATGGCAAACAAGCTCTTTTTTGGATTAAGAGATATGCCATACTTTCTACACCGCTGAAAAACAATCTTCAAATGGTAAAGATTCTCCTCATCTGAATTGGAAAAGCCGGTGAAATCATCAATATAAACTACTAAAAATACATCTTTCTCATTTGCAAAGGCGATATCCATAGCCCGCTGAAAAGTTGCACCAACATTCTTTAATCCGAATGGCATCTTGGCATAATGGAAAGTCCCCCACGGAGTGGTGAATGTTGTTTTGTCCCTATCATCCTCATGGACCAGAATTTGATTTTAGCTAAAATACCCATCAAACAATGACATACGAGATGCTCCAACTACTCTTTGAAGTACATTGTGGTCCATTTTTGGCAATGGATAGTTATCTTTCAAAGACGCCTTATTTAGTTTTCTGAAATCAATACATAATCCAATCTCACTTGTTTTCTTCCGCATGGGTGCCAAATTGGAAATCCATTCTGAAAATTTTATTGGAATGATTATACCAGCCTTGTACAATCGATTCACCTCTTTTTCTATTGATGGCAACAACTTTGGATTTATTCTTCTTAACTTTTGTCGAAATGGCTTCTGGTTTGGCTTGATTGGAATGATGTGCTGAATTATACTCTTATCATACGCCTTCAAATCTGAATAGTCCCATGCAAATACATCAGTAAATGAAGACAATAAACTAATGTATTGTGCCTTTACTTGAGGAGGCAATGCCTTTGACAACTTCACCATCTTTGGATTTTCTGCTATTCCAATATTCACATCCTCAACTCCCTTCTTGGTCGGCACCAAACTTGGTTTTCGAGCTACATCATCTTGATCAAATAAATCCTCTAAAGGTATTAGACCTTTAGGAATGACATTGTCCTTCAGCTGCAAAACTTCCATCTGATTTACCTCTCTGTCTGATTCACTATCATCTTGCTCTCCATCGATAGAAGTATCTTTATACTTGCTTTCATTTTGCATAAATTCTTCATTTTCTTTATCATCTTGAAACACTTGCCAATATCTTTGATTATTAGGGATAGTTGGGTGATGTTTCACATGAATTTCAAACTTATATTTGAATTCATCAGGATTTTCAAATTACTTGCAGCTGTTGCAAGGGAATCTGCAATAACATTTTGTACACGAGGGACAAATGTCAAAGTATAATCTGGAGACAACCTCAAAATATCTAATACCGCATTACGGTAAACCTGTATTTGAGGATGTTTGGCTTGGTATTCACCCTTGACTTTCTTGATTACTAATTCAGAGTCACCATAAACTGAAATTCTTTTTGCATTCAACTTTTTGAGGATTTTCAAACTAGTAATTAAAGCCTCATATTCAGCTTCATTATTGGAACAATCAAAAGCCAATTTATACGAACAAACTCTTACATTACTCAGGACTTTGTTTGGTAGGAATGCAGGGCTTCATATCTAAATACCAATTCTAGCACCATCCTTACCTACTGCTCCATCAAATTCCATACTCCACAAACCGACTTCGTCCTCTAAGTGCTGAAATTTTGCCTACTCTTCTTCCTTTGCTTGTTGTCCATAAATTTTCTGCTACTGACGGAAGGTTGATTGTTCAATGGTACTATCAAGCCTTTGTCTTTCTTGATTAAGTACAGCTCTGAAATTTTCTGTAATCTCTGGAATATCTTCTACTTCAACTAATTGACTATTTACATCATTAAAACTATCAGAATAGAGAACAAAAGATTCTAAATCAGTATGTACATAATTGATTGGATGATTTAAAGGTTTTTCCTTTCTTGTGATCATGTACTTCATCTTTTTCTCCTGATATAATTTCCTCAATTGACCAAATATGGGAATAGTGGCATAGGAGAAATCTAGCTGCAATGTCCCTTTGAGTTTTTCACCCCATGATCTAGATAGAAGCATGCCAAATCTAGGGGGAATATCAGCCACAACCACATCCATAAGAACATTCTTCACTGGAATTTGATCTAAAGTGACAACCAAATCTTTAATGAGACCAATACATCTGACCCTACTAGAATCAAAGGAATAAAGATCATGGTACTTGCTACTGATATCTGAACCCAATTTTTCCATAATTGCATTTGGCATCAAATTATGAGATGCTCCTGAATCAAAATGGCGTTGTGAAAGACATAATCATGCAATCTAAAGCTGATGTAAAAAGGAGCTATTTCACTATCCTCAAATTGACCTCCTAATGCCGGACCAAAGATAAGCTCGAGCTGGTCATCCTCCACATTAACCATATCAGATAATGGATCTAAATTCAAAATCTTTGACACATGACCTTTATAGCTGCTATTCTTCATTAATTTAGTCAAAGGTATTGACACTTTTAACTTAGCAATCTCATTCTCTAAGCTAAAGGTTGTAGTTTTTTCTACCTCTTTGACTAGAGCATCTTTCTTTTCAGCCTTCTCCTTTGATACATTTGGCTGATTTGCCTTTTCATTTGCTGATTTTGTTTTGCTGGTGGTAGGATCTACTGCCTCCTTTCCCTTTTTTTGCACATTTGGAGAATCATTCTTTAGTGGTGTCGCTTCCTTCCTCTTTTGAATTAGATTGATGGGTACCTATCTACTCCTGAGTGAATATTGTCGTTGATGGGCTGTCAAGACGTTCATGTATCCCCTCTGATATTCATCAGATTCTTCTTCTAGGACTGTTTCATTTGCTAAGATAAAATCTTCATCCTTTTGTATAGGTGGGCTTTCTGAATATTCTTCGTCCTCCGTGATATAAATTGGCAAACCATCAGGTGTAAAGAAATGGTTCTCCTCTCCTATTATATTCTCGTCATTATCTGATTTCGGACCATGTACAAAATTCTGTTGTAAGGGTGTTTTAACTTGCTGCTGTGCTGCTTGGTCTTATGCTCTTTGTTCCCGTTGTTTGATTCTGAACTGTGGTTGTTGCTGACCACGGAAGTTTGGATTTCTGATCTGTGTCTCTGACTTATCTGCAATCGTGAGTCTATCAAACATCTTCTCGATCTTGCGAAGCAAATGATATGAGGAAGATGCTTCCTCCTTTATGGTCACCTTCTTCTCAGTCTTTGTTCTATCTCTCTTGGCTAGCAGATTTGCCTCTACTCTCACCGCAATTTTCTGCATATCCTCCAATGTGGCCGGATCTCTTTCTCTCAATTGATATGCCATGTTGGGATCAAAGCCATCAGGAAATTTAATAAAAGCTAGCCCCATTGGTGGATTTATATCAGCTGGAATTGCATTATAAAAAGTATTGAATCTAACACAATAATCTTGGACACTTTCACCAACATTCCTCTTTATGTTTTCATATTCGGAAAGAATTTGAAGAGGATTTTTCTTTACCTCCCAACGATCCAAGAATTGTCCCTGAAGAACAGCCAATGTATTGATAGTCCCAGCTGGTAATGCTCTGAACCACTTCTGCGCTTCGCCTCCAAAAGTTTGCACAAATAATCTCATGGTCACATTTTCTTCATCTATCTCATGAAGGTCAAAGAAATCGGTCATCTTATCCACATTTTGCTGCACTGTGATACCTTGGTTACCATCAAACAATGGAATTTTTCTTTGGTAATCAGCAGGCATAGCATCCAAGTTTTGTGGCAACACGAGTGGTGTATATCGGGCAGCCATTGCTCTAGGTGGATTTGAAACTAGCCTTGGGGATGTAGGAGGAGTCGAAACAACAATAGTAGACGATGTGATTGGTGTATGAGGTGTAGAAGGAGGGGAGGAAATATGAGGTGCTTGAGGTGTTGAGGGGGTTGATGGGGGAGAAGAGATAGGGGGTATCTGATCAGATATGGTGGGTTGCACGGGAATGGTGGGGATAAAAGGAGTTTCAGTAGGAATCTTCGAACCAAATACAATAGAGGATGAACAAAGAGTTGCAGATGCAGATTCTAGGAACTTGGGAATGTTTGTAGCCACAATGAAAATTTGAAGATTCAAGATGTAATCATCAATTGATCTATTAGCCTTTTCAGTTTCAAGATCTTTGACAAACTCCGAATTTAGAACAATAGAACCAACAACACTTTCAGATTTAGTTTCAAACAACGATAGATCAAAATGTTAATCAAACTCAAGATCTTTAAGGTATTCAAAAACAATTGGACATGAATGAGATCTGAAAACGGGAATCACAGAACTTTCTTAACGAAGAATTCTTGGGATGAGATTTGGGTTTTCATACAGGGGAGGAGGATCAGGATCAGGATTGGCCCTGGTGTATTGTCTGGAAGCCAGTGTGTTGAATTATTCCCAAAAATCAAATTGACATTATCAATTTGTTCAGCCTATCAAATTCTAAACTCATCATCAAAAGTCTAGAATTACTTTAAGATACTGGGGTAATATTTTTAGCTCAGATGTTCAGTTTATAAACTAAACCAGAGATTGAATGAAGTAGCATTCATCTACTTATGCACTTGCAAAGCAAGAGCAGTTCGAAGGCTACCTGGCTAACTTCAGGCTCCGTCTATAGTCTACAAAGCAAACAATGATAAACAAACAAACTTTTCCTCCTCAGTGGAGTCGCCAATATGTTATAGCTTAAATCTACCTCAGGCTGAGAAAGACAGGTCTAGGGTAACATTAAACCACGCTTAACTTGGTAGCTAGCCCTACCAGGTCGGGAGAGGGCTCTCTCATTGTCAATCTCAGGATAATATAGAAAATGATGCTTGATATGACTAATGTAAATACTAATTTTAGGCTAGGTATATGCTCATAGGAGTTTGATTGAGTTTTATGTTGGTTTGTTGGATCAAAAGTGAAAGGCAGTTTTGGGTCCGCGGAATGGACTCAGTCTTGTAGAGGTTTCTGTGGGGCGAGGTAGGCAAATGCTTTAGTACTTTGAATTAAGTGAGATGGAGAGTCTTAAGACTGGTGAGGAGTTTTAGAGGACATGGAAGTATCAAGAATCTTCTTCAAACAGTTGAAAACATGTAAAACCAAATAAACGCTAAGGTAGAGCACTGCAACGTCAATGAATTCCACCTTTATACTTGATTCATTTAGTTAAGCTAAAAAGAGAGAGATAATGGCACACATAAACACATGTAAACTTGAATCACAGAAGGAAAAACAATACTAAATCACCTTGCCACAAGAATCCCACAAGATGCTGCAAACCCTGGTCTATTTCCTTGCCAAACTATAGAGATGAATGTACAATAATGCTCAAAGAATTCACAAGAGTCCAACCTTTACAAATCACTGAAAAAACACATGATATAGACCTCCAAACCACCTATGTTATCCATTAGGGTTTAAATCCATGAGAAGAGGGGTGGTTTCAACCATATCTAAACTAGGAATAGAAAAATAGGCAGTGGAATGCCTCTTAAACCTAGGAAACTGATTCATTCAACTCCAAACCACCTACAACTGATGTATTTACCTTATCAAGTCAATTTTTATCATTTAAACATCATAATACATAAATTTAAATAATTTCACATCATGAATTTGACCATAAGATAGAAAAAGTCAAAGTAGAAGAAAACTAGGCGAAAAACAGAGTTTTCGAGCAAAATTGGCACTTTTTCATCCTCTACGTAGCGCCAAATTTTCTGTGCATAGCACTTTTTCCAAGCTGATTTTGGAAGGCTTCCTGAGTTCCAAATCAGGTGCAGGATAGCTTGTTGGAAATATCTGTGAGTCTACTTTCTAGAACAACTTGAATTTTTTGATTTGGTACCCATTTGACCCTCCCAAATTGCAATCTCCCAAGACTATTTCCTATGTGGCCAAAAAGTGGCAGAGAGGACATTTTTGAGGTGTTTTTGGCCCTTTTGGAGGCCCAAAACTTGTCAAAACTTCCTAGTAATTTTTGGGTATGCATAATTTTTCACAAGGAATCCAAAAATTCAAATTTTTCCTCTAGAGGAGGTCCCTATCAAAAGCGAGTGTCGGGTGGCACTACGCACCTGCCGGAAAAACCTGTTTTTCCTTGAAAAATTCAAAATTGCCAAAACTTTTGCCAAATTTCTTGAAATTTGGCATGAGTGATCTGCATCAAGTACTATGTTGGGCCAATGAATCCTGCATCAAGTACTATGTTGGGCCAAGGAAGCTTCAACCAAGATCTTGAGCTTATCTTGCTCTTTCTTGCTCCTCAAAGTCTTCCTCAACTTGGCTTTTAGGCTCCTTATCCTTGCTTTGCAAATCTTGTTTCATGCCAAATAGTGATAAGCCATGTGCCGCAACATCTTTTTCTCCTTGTTGGCTTTCTCAAGCAGCTTCTCCAAGTGCATATTTGCCCTCTCTAGCCAAGATTCCCGGTCAGCATCAATCTCTTGCTCAAGCGGTGTCAATTTGACTTTCCTCCTCTTTGTTGCTTGCCTGTTTTCCCTTATGTTTTGTAGCTCCATGATTGTCTTCTTATCCTCCAACTGCTTGTTCCATTGCTCAAGGTAATTTATGATCCACTTAGCTCTTTCAAGGTTAAGAGATAAGTCATGAATGTCAGCTTCTTGTTCTTTGATGATCTCCTTGAGTTTTGAGCTTTGGGAGCCCAAATCAGTATCCTCATCCTGAATCAAAATGAAATCTCTCTCCTGACCTTCAGAAGGCCCTTCATCATGCAATGGTTGTTTTCCTTTATCTTGTACCTGCTTTGCTGAAGAAGAAGGCAAAGCCCCTTTCACCCCGGGTGAAGATAGAATTTGCCTATGGTCTGATAAAGGAAAGAATACCCCTTCCACCCCAAGTGGAGATATTACTTGTTTGGCAGCTGCAAATAATCTCTTGGTGCCCTTTTCATATGTGAAAGATACTAGCACACTGGTATTTTGAGTCTCATGAACCTCTTGCTGATTTGAAGGCCCTCTTTCCTCTTGAAATACTGATGGGGTCACTTGAGGGTTTGTGAAAACCTCATGTGAAATAAAAGCATCCCATGAAACATTCAACAAGCTCAGCTGATGTAAAACAATATTCTTGATCAATGCAAAGTGATAAATGTTGTTGTACTAATGATGAGGAGGTTTTCTTTGCACCAATGTGGTCATTTTCTCAATATCTCTATATATGAAATAGGGGAGGTTCATTATCCTCACTGTCTAGTCAATTTAACGTCTTAAATTGCTCTACATGAATTATCAATCCGGGTATCGTAAACTGATGAAGTGTGGTGCACCATATGTGTTTAGTTAATCTTTTTTTTACTTCATTGTTTTATAGTTTTTGTTTTGTTTTGGGGTTTTGTTCTTGTTGATCTCCTAAAGTGTCTAATGCAAATGGAAATCCTATTCCTAAGTCTCTAGAAGGCAAGTATGGATACAGATTTTAAGACAATTATGTCCTCTATAATGATTTCCAGAACTTAACACTTCAGAAGGTCTTAGAATGTAATAGTGATGGCAGTAATGCTTGAACAAGAATGGAAAATGTGCTGCTATTTAAACAAGTAAATAATGAACTACTGATCATGAAACTATTATCTTTGCTGTTGTCTAAATACAGAAAAGCGATTTAAGTTACTGCATTCAAAGAAATAAAAAATTGCAAGGAAATTAAAACTAAAATCAAATTACACATTCATAATTCGATCCCTCGCCAGTAGTCCAGCTATGTCTTTCGGAGGTAATCATCAATGTCATGAGCAATCTGATATCTAATTGCAGAAAAGTAAAACTAAAATCAAACTACACATTCATAATTCGATCCCTCGCCAGTAGTCCAACTATGGCTTTCGGAGGCAACAGACAATAATATGAGGAATTTAATATCTAATTGGAGAAAAGTAAAACTAAAATCAAATTACACATTCATAATTCGATCCCTCGCCAGTAGTCTAGCTATTGCTTTCGGAGGTAACTGTCAATGATATGAGCAATTTAATATCTAATTGCAGAAAAGTAAAACTAAAATCAAATCACACATTCATAATTCAATCTCTCGCCAGTAGTCTCGCTATGGCTTTCGGAGGTAATCGTCAATTATATGAGCAAGTTTATTTCTAAACTAACTAACAAAGCAAGTAAAGGAGACTGAAATCAAAACAGAACTAGAATTAAAAAAAAACTAAGAAAAGCAAAGTCAGCAAAGAGGTTAATCTCATGTCACTAGTTGATGCAAAAACATATAAAGAAAAACTAATCTACAATCAACCGGTTGAACACACTTGCATGAATTAAAATTGCATGAAGGAAAAATATAATCTATCAAACTTGAAAGCAATCAAATGACATCATGAAATCAAAGCAAAATTACAAAATGAAATCTACTCTACCTTACATTCTAATATGCTCCATGACATCTACTTCACATCTCCTTCCATGTTGAGAACATCAAAGCTTTATTTAAATTCTTCAAAATTACAAAGTACAACAAAGCTCTCCAAAGCTCTCAAAAGCCATCTCACAAGCTAACAAGCTTAAGCACTAACAAACTAAGACTTAAGAACTAACAAATGAAGGAGAGAGATCTCCTATTTATACAAAAAGATGAGAAGCCATCTCATTAATGAGAGTCCATGAATCTCTCCCTCTACCTCTAGAGTCCTAATCAAAATAGGAATTGATAAGACACATGTCATTTTAGAGTTACAATATAATTATGAGATGTGACACATATTCTCATGATCCCATGATTCTTTCTACTCAAATTCGAATTTGGCCTTAGAGTGCCACATAAGGGTCTTCTAGAAGCCTCCTTTCAACCTACACATGTCAACAATTTCAACCCATTTGTTAGGTATAAGCATATGCACATTATTTTCTAATTTTTAACCACAAATTCATTTAAAAAGCTTAGAATTAATAAAGTTTGGAAAAATATAAATGTGGCCCAATGATAATGAAAGTGGAATGAATGTGGTGACATAATAGTGAAATGGAGGTGATATAATGGACATACTAGTGAAAGTGTAATGGAAATGAATGACATTTTCAAGACTCAACATACCCCCAACTGAAGCTATTGCATGTCCTCATGCAATATATATTACATTAACTCTTTTGATCCTTGAGCTCTGGCTTAACTTTGCATGATATCATTTGATAACTTCATATTTTTGCAAAGTGTTTTACTTGAATTGCAACATGGTTGGTTCTTGTGTTACAACCATTTTTATTTATTTATTTTTGCATTCTATTTTGATTATTTTTGCAAAGTATATCTTTATTGGATTGCATGATGGTTGGTTCTTGTGTGACAACCATGATTTTGTTTGTATCCAATTTATCCTTTAAGCATTTTTTTTAAAAGCCATTGTATGCTCATAATAACAATGTAAAAGTTAATATATGTTGGAAGTATGTGGGCTCCTGAGTATAATATGGACATGGCAAGATATGAAGATGAATGTATTCCCCCCCAACTGATGGTATTGACAATTTTATGAAATGAGGAAGAGAAATGTTTTTCCAACAATTGTCATTCTAGCTTTTTATGTAATTCTATGGTCAAAAGTTAAAAAATGACGTACCTTAACTTACCCTTTGGAATGGATGAGTTGTATGTGTGGTGGCTGCAAAATTTTGATCATATTCTTCTTCAAGTGGCTGAACAAGAGGAGTCATGGATGAAGAGATAAGATGAATTTTTATTGCTTCTACTAAAACTTGCTGAATCTGCTCCAAAATGATGAAAATAATAGTCTTCATGTCTTCAAAATTCATTGGCACAATTCCTACTATATGAAAAGATGTTTTGATGTCAAACATAGCAGGAAATTTTTGACTTAGTGGCCATTAATGGATGCCACTAGTCAACACGAGAACTCTCACCATTGATGACAATGATAGTCAAGATGCCCAAACACATCTTGCTAGGTACGAATGATTTCGCCGATGTCGAGTCACCTAGAAGATCTAACAAACAAGGGACATTAATGTATTCCCATTGTTTGTCAGCATGAGGACTTGCCATTAAGGCATGCAAGCCTCAAGGTGTTTTTACAAAGAACTTAGACTCAAAGGACTATGGACTCAATAATTTGCGTTGAAGCAGGGCTTATTTGCGGAATGAAAATGACAGGAAATGGAAGATGGTAATGGAGAACAGAAATGGCAATGGGAAATAAGTAGGTGAATGAGCCTCTTGCTTTTATTTGTGGGTTATGAATGGACAAAAAGAGATGGAAAGTGTATGTGAATGTAAATGGAAAATATGGAGGAAAATGAGATGAATGGTTTATTATGAGGTATGGATGTGATGGATGGATGTGATGGAGACAGTAGTATCTGAAAGTTTTTCAAGTGTTTGGATCTGATTTTACATCAACATATTTTCTCTTTGTTGTTGATCATCCTCTTATGAAACAAATTGGTCTCTTAGAGAGACACCATTCTCTTGTAGCCATTTGTCCTTCCTCCTGGAATCTGCAAAAAAAACTAATACTTCTTCTGCAATGGAATGTAAGGTTATCAAAGGAGAGATGTGATCAATCTCTCTAGTTATGATATTTAAACACAAAACTAAGAATTTGTATTAATGAAACAAGTCTTCAAAGGAAAAATCAAAAGAATTTATACCTGCTTTGGAATTGGTGCCCCAAGTTGAATGTTGCTTCCTTTCAGCAATTTATTTCATTATTTGCCATTTCAATATTTAATTATGGATTTCTCATTGTGTAGATCTTGTTGAGATCTTTCCAACGGTACTTAAATCATCAAAATCTGATTTCGTATGAAAAAGTTAGGCTGATTTGAACAATAAGGTTTTTTTCAGCTGCGGAATTGGACTTCAGCTGTAGAATGTGCACGGTTTCTGTAGCTAAAAATCTTGAATACAAAGTTAGCCATTCATCTTTAATCATCAGTCCAAAATTAATCAATACTTTCAGAAAAGTGAGCAAATAGCTTATTCATTTCATTGATTCAAAATTATTATTTTTTCTTGACATGCAGCGACTTAGTGTGGCGACTCAGTGATAACACACAACTTGAATTCCCTTTGACTGGGGTCTTTTTCATTGAATTGGATCAAATAAATAGGACACCATCCATATACTGACATTTTCCCAGCTACCCATGTGGCTTGTTTTTCTTGATGACACCTGCAACCTAGAGTTTAACAAAAACAGCTGCGGAAAGTTGAATCAGCTGCGGAAAGTGGCTGCATTCCGCAGCTAAAAGACAATCAACCATCAGTTTTGAAATTCAGCACACAATCCTCCAATTTTTGTATGATCAGTAGCAAGATCAATTGGTACCAAGGCATAGTTCTCAAGGCCACTGATTAAAGGAATTCTAGAAACTGGATTCAGCCATATGCTAATTATTGATTTACTCAAATTACTTAAAACCAGAGCATATAATCCACCCTCGCTGTAAGCGCAGTTTGATAAAGATGAGCTTGATCGACGCTTTTCATGGGATTACAGGTTGACAGAGGTTGTTTTATTGCAGAGTTTTTGGCTGAAAGTATGGTCAGACTACTAAGCACGTCACAATAAAGTTAACCACATACATAGAACTTGTCAATGGAGACAAAATCCATGAGTATCAACACCTGTGCCGATATTTTAGCAAGTAAAACGCCGAGTCATAGGAATAGCTGTTAGATGGGTGCTTGGAGAAGTGCCATTATACATTAAAATCAAAATTAAATGCTAAAAATCTCCATGCCACGTCTATCAATCGACTGTGAAGAGCCGTATCCAATCGGTTCACGTAATGGAGTTATTCACTAAACAGAGCCGTCTTCAATTGGGATTACTGTTAACAGGTGTGCGATGAAGTATGATTTCATTAAGGATAGAAGGCGTGTAACCAGGAGTTGAATGCCACCGCACAGTTGATACCCAAATTGGAATCCCCTACCCCAGACAGCCGAATTAAATCAAACATCAAACTATCAGTTCATTAATTGAAATTCCGTTTTTTTTTTCACGCAGCAGGCAAAAATGCGCTCCAAAGAACTGAGGATATCTCCCAAACCGCCACGAATTTTTAAAAACAGTTTCTGGGTTATCTAATTGAACCTACTGGTGAAAAAACCTATGTTTTAGTTTTTCCAAATTCACCTCCATTTAGCCAAATTGTGCTCTCAAAGTTTGACGCTTTTCTCTGTTTATGTTTTTCTAAGTTAATGTTTTTACTGTTCTGCATTTTATGAATTTGTTGCATTCGGCTGTAAAATTTTCAAATTCAGAGGTAGGGCGATACATCTTTATTTGCCAGTGGTAGTATGCACAATGTTGAAACACGTAATTTGGTTTTAGCCTCAGGGATATAAATGAAATTCGTGAAGTGGAATTCTCTGTAAAATCGATTTCAAAGAAAGATTGTTTTCAGATGCAATCAACAGCAAATATGGTGAGCGAATTGCCAATAACCAGAACTCAAAGAAGTCTATGAGGCCTTCAATAGAGATCATGAGCTCAACGTTTTCTCTAGGAGTATTGGTGACCGCGGCACACTTTAAGCCTCTGTTTTTAATCCATTTTCATAGTTTATGTAGGCCATCCATAGGTTTCAGATTCTATTATTATCGAGAAATTTCCTATGTTGGCTTTCCAAAAACTTTCCAAAACCAAAAGCTTCCTATATGAGTAAGTTGCATAGTCCAAATGAATGCAAATGGATTGTTTACAAAGGACTGAGGATGCACTGAAACGAAATCATGAAGAGGCCAAAACATCAAATTGATGTGTACGCAGATTTTTCAGATTTTGACATTGGGAGGTTTCCAAAAATAAATTTCCACATAAATTGGATGCCACATACACTCTTTTGAAAGCCACACAAGGGGTTTTTTTTTTTTTTTTTTTATTTCAATTGGCCTCATCTTATTTTCTTTACAACAGTCCATGCAATTTGATATGTTGAATTTGCACTTTTGATTTTTTAAATGTTTTTGCAGGTTTGTTTCAAGACCAAAGCTCAAGCAGGAATGCAGATTTTCTACTGAGGCCACAGTGAAAGCTAGGATTGAAGATAGCCATAGATTGTTTTTCTCTCTCTCTCTCTTTTTTTTTCTCTGAAATTGTAAATTTTTATAAGAAGGATTAATGATTTTCAATTTCAGGCAGCAAAAACTTCAAGGAAAACATGCTAAAAACAGGACTTTGACTGAGGTCTTAAGCTGATTTTTTTTTATCAATCTGGGCTGGGTGACTAGGATAGGATCCATGTCGGGACAATTATGGAGATGCCCATGTGGTCGGTTTCTTCATTGGATGTCTGTAACATATTAAACCTTGAAATCAGCTGCGGAATTCACAACTCGCTGCGGAATCAGGCTACATTCCGCAGCTAAGTTGCAAAACCTTATTAAAATAAGATACAGTGTTTTGAGGACCACTACAAACCATAACCAGTCAATCTGGGACAGTTGAACCTATCAAAGCAGTGGGGTTTCATTTTTTTTCTTTTTTTTTTTATTGAATCAATTGAAATGGTGAAGTTTATTTTGTCTCCTCTTTTTTCTTTTATTTATTTATTTTTAAACATAATTCTTTTTCTGATTCTCCAGATCACGCAAATTGCAGGAGGAGAGCATACTCAAGAATTATTAATTTTTTTTTTACATAACATTCCTTTTTCTGATTCTCCAGATCACAAAAAGTGTAGGAGGAGAGCATACTCAAGAATTAATTTTTTTTTTAGGTGTAAGAAATAAAGTCTCCTAATTACACTTCCTCGGAAACGGTGCCAAAATGTCTAGTCAATTTAACGTCTTAAATTGCTCTACATAAATTATCAATCCAGGTATCATAAACTGATGAAATGTGGTGCATCATATGTGCTTAGTTAACCTTTTTCTTACTTCGTTGTTTTATAGTTTTTGTTTTTTTTTGGGGTTTTGTTCTTGTTTGATCTCCTAAAGTGTCTAATGCAAATGGAAATCCTATTCCTAAGTCTCTACAAGGCAAGTATGGATACAGATTTTAAGGCAATTATGTCCTCTATAATGATTTCCAGAACTTAACACTTCAAAAGGTCTTAGAATGTATTAGTGATGACAGTAATTCTTGAATAAGAATGGAAAATGTGTTGCTATTTAAACAAGTAAATAATGAACTACTGATCATGAAACTATTATCTCTGCTGCTATCTAAATACAGGAAAGCGATTTAAGCTACTGTACTCAAAGAAATTAAAAATTGCAAGGAAAGTAAAACTAAAATCAAATTACACATTCATAATTTGATCCCTCGCCAGTAGTCCAGCTATGGCTTTTGGAGGTAATCATCAATGTCATGAGCAATTTGATATCTAATTGCAGAAAAGTAAAACTAAAATCAAACTACACATTCATAATTTGATCGCTCACCAGTAGTCCAGCTATGGCTTTCGGAGGTAACCGACAATGATATGAGCAATTTAATATCTAATTGCAGAAAAGTAAAACTAAAATCAAATTACACATTCATAATTCGATCCCTCGCCAGTAGTCTAGCTATGGCTTTCGGAGGTAACCGTCAATGATATGAGCAATTTAATATCTAATTGCAGAAAAGTAAAACTAAAATCAAATCACACATTCATAATTCGATCCCTCGTCAGTAGTCTAGCTATGGCTTTCGGAGGTAACCGTTAATGATATGAGCAAGTTGATTTCTAAACTAACTAAAAAAGCAAGTAAAGAAGACTGAAATCAAAACAGAACTAGAATTAAAAAAAAACTAAGAAAAGAAAAGTTAGCAGAGAGGTTAATCTCATGTCACTAGTTGATGCAAAAACATATAAAGAAAAACTAATCTACAATCAACCGGTTGAACACACTTGCATGAATTAAAATTGCATGAATGAAAAATATAATCTATCAAACTTGAAAGCAATCAAATGGCATAATGAAATCAAAGCAAAATTACAAAATGAAATCTACTCTACCTTACATTCTAATATGCTTCATGACATCTACTTCACATCTCCTTCCATGTTGAGAACATCAAAGATTTATTCAAATTCTTCAAAATTACAAAGTACAACAAAGTTCTCTAAAGCTCTCAAAAGCCATCTCACAAGCTAACAAGCTTAAGAACTAACAAACTAAGACTTAAGAACTAACAAATGAAGGAGAGAGATCTCATATTTATACAAAAAGATGAGAAGCCATCTCATTAATGAGCGTCCATGAATCTCTCCCTCTACCTCTAGAGTCCTAATCAAAATAGGAACTGATAAGACACATTTCTTCTTAGAGTTACAATATAATTAGGAGATGTGACACATATCCTCATGATCCCATGATTCTTTCCACTCAAATTCGAATTTGGCCTTAGAGTGCCACATAAGGGTCTTCTAGAAGCCTCCTTTCAACCTACACATGTCAACAATCTCAACCCATTTGTTAGGTATAAGCATATGCACATTATTTTCTAATTTTTAACTACAAATTCACATAAAAAACTTAGAATTAATAAAGTTTGGAAAAACATAAATGTGGTCCAATGATAATGAAAGTGGGATGAATGTGGTGACATAGTAGTGAAATGGATGTGACCTAATGAACATAATAGTGAAAGTGTAATGGAAATGAATTACATTTTCAAGACTCAACACTCGCTCTAGTGAAATGCATCAATAATCTAACATGATAAGTGTACAAGTGAGAAAATCTACCTTCATAGATGAAGTATTTGATAATAAGCTTCATGAGTGGAGCATAAGTGTCCTGTAGGTATCTGAAACGAAAGACCCTACTAATTTGTTTTTGATAACTAGCCTTGATATAAGGCTCATAATGCTCTTTGTCCACAAGCTATCCTTTGTTCCACTGTTCACCCACATTATGAATACCTATTGCTTCAGCTATAGTTTCAGGTGTCAAAGTGAAGGTAACACATGCTAAATTGACCTGGCCATTGTGAATATGGAGAACAAATAGTCTAGCAAGTTCATGGTAGTATTTCACCCTTTCCACCATCTCACAAAACTGGTAGCAAGACTGATGTTTGAAACATGCTACTGCAATAGGACAAGCCAATAACTCTGTGAGTGTAGTGGGCTCCTCTCGGATGTGTTTTCCTCCCTTATGTGGTTTTCTTGGTGCATGAATCTCTTGGGAGAAATCACTCACAGTTTCCTCATCCCTTTCTTAAGCTGAATCTGTTTCCATATTTGTTATTGTATGGTGTAAAATGATGACTATGAAGAGATTTTATCTCAAGAATAGGTGATCGTTGTTTGATGAATGAGACTGATGAATGGAGGATTTTGATGCTGGCTGTAGGGTTATTAGGGAGTGATAGGGTTTGGGAATGTAGATTAGGGTTTGGGGAATAGTGGGAATTAGGTGTTAGGGTTTTAGGGTTTTGGGAATAGTGAGATAGGATGAGTGTAAATGAGAGAGGGAAAGGGAAATGAAATTAGGAAAATTCAGTGGAGGGGAATGGGATATGTGAAAATGATGCAAGAGAGTAAAACAACAATAATGACAAAATTGCAAAACCCTAGACAGTTTTTGTAATGCAACTGTGCAACAATTAGGGTTTGATTTTTCACCTATTAAAACACCATCAAGGATGATCAAATGTCTTGCTATGGCAATTAGGAGGCTTTACTTACTTGGAGGAATGATGATTGCAAGATTTTGGATCTTGAGAAAGTCGATTGGATGAAATTTTGGCTTGGCAGGCTGGTGCGCTGCACCAACACCCAGGTGCACTGCTCCTGGCAGGTGCGCTGTGCCAGTTCAATTTTGTATGCAAATTTTGTGCCTGATGCGCGACACTCAGAGAAATCTCAAAACTTTGCTGCAATTTTCCTTTCTTCGCCTCAAATCGCGATTTTCACTTGTTCTCTCTTTATTTTGGCACAAATGAAGTCTATAACACAAATGACCACTTTATATACCTTTTGAGTTTAATTTTTTCATTTAGAAAACCCACTTTCTAAAGTTTTCTTTTTCACTTTGTCCTTTAAAAGCTCTGTTTTGCAGTTTGGCTCTCTTGTTGACATTTGATGGACTAATGCTTGGATTTTATTATCTCTTTTGTAGGAGCTGGAGTGCGGGAGTTTAGAAAGGTGACCTAGGTCTGAATTTCTGAATTTATTATAGGAAAATTAAAATTTCATGAAATTTTTATACATAGAACATAAAACTTTGTTTTTCCTCAAAACAGGGTTTTGAGGAAAAATCAATTACCGAGTATATCATTATTGAAATTTTGATGCGAAGACCTTATTAGACCTCCTCATGTGCCTACTGACCATTATTGAGCTTTTAAAAGACTTATGATGACAAAACCTAGACTCAATGAGACCTGAAACCCTAAAAATGGTTTTTGTAAATGTAAAGACAAAAGATGACTGTAAATGACCTGAACTTGTAAAACTAGGCCATCAGGTAAAGACCATGAGGGAAAATTGATAATGAGCCACTACCATCAGATGATCTATGACCTAATGGAATGCAGCTGATCGGATGAGACACCTAAAAATGCATGCAACAAGAGAATTTTGATCACTGATGGAGGGATGAAGATACCGACACTAACATTGGCTCCAATGGGGATGGTAGCTCCTGGGAGATGCCAAGAACTACAGATCTCTAGAAAGCAGAAATGCCTCTTCCATTGGGCTAAATGGAGTCAATAACTTCAACAAACGAAAACCAATATCTTCACTCAAAACTGACTCAATTACAAGACTGAAAACTGACTCAAATAATCCACACCAAATAATCAAAAACTAAAATCAAACCTTCAGTTTTATTGACTTCACTTCGGGCCCCAAACTAAATGAATGACGACAATACACACTTTGCAATGAAGGAAATAAAATGGTATGTACAATGATATATGTGACAGTAGAAAATATCTCAAAGATAATACCATTTCAGCAGCCGACCATTGACGGGCCCACCTGGACAATCTTCTCCATTCATTACTTTGAGTAGAAAAGCATTTTGACCCTGATATGCAGCAATTCTGAGTGGTCCCTTCTACAGATTCTTGAACTTGCCACGTTTGCCTTTGTCCTCGTTTCTGGCATCCCATTTCAGCACTATGTCTTCAATCTGAAACTTGTCCGCCTTTCCCTTCCGATCATAGATTTTCTTGATTCTCTCTTGCAGCCTGAAGGTATTCTGAAAAAATTCCTCTCTCATCTGCTGTAAATGGATCATTTGGTTTATTCTTCGTTGTAAATGCTTTTCCTCCCTGCCAGCTTCCTGTAGAATTTTAACAACCGGGACTGCAAGAGATGTTAGGAACACCGTATCAACACCCTATACAATCTCAAAAGGAGACATGCCTATTGATTTCTTCTGACTTACTCTATCCGACCATAGTGCATTAACCAATTTCTTATGCCAGCTCTTTTTGTTTGTTTCCAGCAGCTTTTTGATGATGTTGACCAATGATTTATTTGAAGATTCCACCAATCTGTTACCTTGTGGATAGTATGCAGTAGAGTGCCCCAAGGTAATTTGATATTTGTTACAAAAATCAATCATCCTTTTAGATTTGAATGCTGCTGCATTATCTGTAATAAACTTGTTAGGACAGCCAAAATGTGACAAAATATTGTTTTCAAGAAACTGAATTATTATAAAACCAGTGGCCTGCTGAGTGGGAATCGCCTCAATCCATTTTGTGAAATAATCTATCGCTGTGAGGATCCACTTGTACTGAGCTGAAGATGTAGGATGAATCTCTCCAATGAAATCTAAACCCCACTGCTGAAATGGAGCACTTACTTCGACCGGCTTGAGAGGTAAAGTCTACAACTTTCTCTTTCCTTGAAAAATCTGACATTCGTGACAGCTTGTAACAGTTTTATACACATCAGCAAAGAGGGTAGGCCAATAATATCCCACTCTCAAAATCTTATTGGCTGTTGTCTTCCAAAATAGGTGACCTCCACAGTCTCCCTTGTGAAAATCATCCATGACCTGTTTTGCTTCCTCCTCAACCAAACAATTCAGCAAGACACCACCGAGATCTTTTCAATAGAGTGCATTATTCATAATACAAAATTTAGCAGCCTTTAATTTCAGAGTTCTACTTTTATTTCTAGCTATCCCCGATGGTGGTGAAATATGCTGGAGCACATATACAATATCTGAATACCAAGGAGAAATAAGAAAAATTTTAGATACCTGAACAAGCGAACTTTCTTCATCTTCTTCGGACATAGTAGCAATCAGATTTATGTCCAAGGCATGCAAACTAGACTCCGCTATCAGCTTTGCTAGCCCTTGCTCCTTGATGAGCTTTGTTGGCTTTACCTTCACATCATATTCTAACAAAGCTGCGATCCATTTACCTCGTCTCCCTTCCGGATTTGTTTGTACTAAGACATCTTTAACGACTGCGTTAGGGACATAAGCAAGAATATGAGAATGCAAAATATATACTCGAAAATATTTCAAAGATTTTACCTAGACAAGAGCTTGCTTTTCAATAATGTTATACTTTAAGGCCGCATCTCTTATTGTCCTGCTGAAAAGAACAATTGGCTTCTCAAGCTGGTCTCTTTTCTGCATTAAGACCGTTGCCATAGTATGATCTGAAGCAAATGAAAACAAAATGAAATATTGGGAATAATCCAGGCTGATTAAAATCAGAGCTGAAGAAAGAGCCAACTTTACCAAATTGAAAGACTTGATAGCTTCTTCGATCCACTTTACTACACTATCTTTCTTTAACATGTTTATGATTTCCCTCAAATGTTCAGCTAGATTTGGCACAAAATGACGTAAGAATTTCATCTTACCGTTGAATGCTTGGATCTCCTTTTTACTTCGTGGAAAATCAATCTTTTGAATGGCTTCCACTCGAGCAAGATCGATGCGGATGCCCTCCTTGGATATGATGTGACCGAGAAGCTTCCCTTCATCCATGGCAAACAAGCTCTTTTTTGGATTAAGAGATATGCCATATTTTCTACACCGTTGAAAAAAAATCTTCAAATGGTAAAAATGCTCCTCATATGAATTGGAAAAAACTGTCAAATCATCAAGATAAACTACTAAAAATACATCTTTCTCATTTGCAAAGGCGATATCCATAGCCCGCTGAAAAGTTGTACCAGCAGTCTTTAATCCGAATGGCATCTTGGCATAATGGAAAGTCCCCCATGGAGTGGTGAATGCTGTTTTATCCCTGTTATCCTCATGGACCAGAATTTTATTGTAGCCGGAATACCCATCGAACAGTGGCATATGAGATGCTCCAACTACTCTTTGAATTATGTGGTCCATTTTTGGCAATGGATAGTTATCTTTCAAAGACACCTTATTAAGATTTCTTGTTGGGTCCCTATAATACTAGTGATTACCCCATTACTATTGTAGTTGTACCCCTTATTTATATTGTTGTACCCCTATTACATCTATATTGTTATTTCTGTGCCCCATAGAATCCGTCTATTGTTATTTTTGTGGCTTTATATTATTATTGTTAGGTCGGCTGGATTATATTGTGACTCCTTAGACTCCTATATATAGAAAGGAGGTTTTGTCATTTGTATCATCCAAGAATTGTTCATTTATGTAATGTAAAGGAGGTTTCCCCCTCGAAGAGGCTGAATTCTAAGGCGTTGATCTATCTCTTCTATCTTTTCTTGAGCTGGTTTCATAACATTTGGTATCAGAGCTTTGGATTCTAGGGTTTCGCTGCTCCAAACAGGTCATCGTGGCATTTTCGCTATAACTTTTTTTCTGTGATGTTTCAGAAGTCACAAAGAAAACCCATTTGAGAAGAAATCGCGCTGAACCTTGGGTCCAAATTTCGGAGCTGTTCGCGCGATATTTGCGGAGATATGATCTGAGAAAGTTGGTCTTTTTGCAGACTCCTGAATTACATTCAAAACAGGTGACCTGGGGAAAATCGTCATAACTTTCTGTCTGGTGATCGGATTGAAATTTCATAAGATGGTACAGAAAGAAGACGGATTGTAGTTTGTTTTGTGTGTGTTTTAGATTCAAAGGTTGAAACAGTGACTTGTGGCACGTCGTACAAGTTCGCTCTGCTAAACCAGTCTAAAAGAAAGTCACTGAGGGAGATTTCACATAACTCTTCCTTGGAGAATCCAATTTGGCTCAGACTTGTGGCATTGGAAAGAGGACACAGAAGAATACTACAGGTAGCAATTTTAGAACTGGATGATCCAAAATTACAGAGATACATCAGATTCACTATCAGGCTTCTATAAAGTGAAAAAAGGTGTGTAGTTTTTTTTTAAATTTTTGTGTAAGCTTGGTTTAACGGAATTCAAAGGGCATAGTAAAGCATTATTATCGGTAACTGATACCCCAAGGAAATAAAATGCAAACACCTAGTAAGGAACCTGAAAGCTCTAGCATGACTCATGAAGAAGAGGAAGAAATGCTACATGATATATCAAAATTACAAGAACAAGTGCAACAAATGTCACGCTCACAAAAGCTAACAGAAGCTAAGATAAGTGGCGTGGAATCTAAGGTAAATGGTGCGGAATCTAAGATAAAGGGCATGGAAGCTAAGATGGATGATTTGAAGATAGATTTGAAGATAGACATGGAAGAATTGAAGAAGTTGCTACAAGAAAGAGTCACTAATGGTGAAAAGGTAGTAAAGGAAACTCATGATGAGAACAAAAGAAATGTTAATCATGATTCCATAGACGCTAATGTTGGATCGAAGAATCACCATATTCCAAAAATCAATATGAGGAAGTTTGATGGCAAGGATCCCACCACATCGATATTACAGATGGAGCAATTCTTCGATCTCAATAATGTGCAAAACGCACAAAGGGTACGTATGGCAACTGTATATTTAGAACCAAATCAGTTTGTATGGTATCAATGGCTTTGCTCTCGTAAACAATTTATCACTTGGGCAATTTTTACGGAAGAATTGATAGCACATTATGAAGATACAAAAAGCAACACTTTTTTTAGCCAATTGATAAGTCTCAAACAAAAGGGTTCAGTAATGGAGCACATTGAGGAGTTCCAAAAATTGAACATAAGGGTAAAAGATATTCCAGAAGAGCATAGGATTGATGTGTTCATAGGGTCTTTAAAGGATAATATCCAACATGATGTTCGCCTTTGGGAACTTGATTCATTAGAGAAGGCATTCAGGTTAGTAAGAAAAATGGAAAGCAAAATTATGGCAACCAGGAAGCATACCACTCACAACTATAAAGACGGAAGTGTTGTTGCCCCTAGTCTTCCACAACCTATAAGGTTGACACCACAACAATTGGAAGAAAAAAGAGCAAAAGGGCTTTGTTACAGTTGTGATAGCAAATACACTAAAGGTCATAAGTGTGCTGAGAAGAAATTATTCTACATAGATTGTGAAGAGGAAGAAGAAAAGGAGCAAGAAAGGTCAAAAGAAGAAGATATACTCCAGGAACAAAGCCTAGATGAAGAACAAATAAATCCGACCATATCTTGTAATGCATTGGTGGGAATTACCACTCCTCAAACCATCAAGATAGAAGGACAAATCAAGAAGAAAAAGGTAATAGTGTTGATTGATTCAGGAAGCACCCACAATTTTATTCATTGTAGGGTAGCAAAAGAATTGAATTGCTTCCTATATACAGCACCAGAGTGTCAAGTGATGATTGCAAATGGAGGAACAATAAATTGCTTTGGAAAGTGCCATAATATCAAGCTATCCATGGGAGAATATGTGTTGACTAGCCTAATGCTTTCCATTCCAATGGGAGGTGCTGATGTTGTACTAGGAGTCCAATGGCTACAATCCTTGGGTACAATAGCTTTTAATTTTCAAGAACTTTTCATCAAATTTTCTACGGAAGGAAAGGAAGTTGAATTAAGGGGTATTGCAGGGAAACCAGGAAAGATAATCATCTCTAATATCATGACAAAGCTTCTAAAAAAGGAGCAAAGAGGTGTAATTGCACAATTATGTTCGCTAGATGTTTCCACATTGGAATCATCTATTTCTCCAGATCTCCAAAAAGTCCTGGACAATCATTCCAAGGTATTTGAGACTCCAAAAGGTCTCCCACCTATTCGTAGTCATGATCATGCTATTCATTTGATTCCAGGAAGTGTTCCTCCAAACATCAGGCCGTACAGATATCCCTATGTCCAAAAAAGTGAAATTGAACGTATGGTTGCAGAAATGCTAGAGGCTGGTATAATTCAACCGAGTCAAAGTTCTTTCTCAACTCCAGTAGTATTGGTGCACAAGAAGGATGGATCATGGCGCATGTGTTCGAATTATAGGGAGCTCAACAAGCTCACTATTAAAGATAAGTTCCCCATTCTTGTTATTGATGAATTACTGGATGAATTGCATGGATCAATTTACTTCACCAAGTTGGATCTTCGTTCAGGATATCATCAAATCAGAATGAAGATTGAATACATTACGAAAACGGCATTTAGAACTCATGAGGGTCATTATGAATTTTTGGTCATGCCTTTTGGCCTTACCAATGCACCTTCAACATTTCAAGGTTTGATGAATTCAATTTTCAAACCATTCCTTAGAAAATTTGTGTTAGTATTTTTTGATGATATACTAATCTACAGCAAGTCTTGGAAGGATCATGTTGAACATGTTGACAGGGTGCTACAACTATTGGAGGAAAAACAATTATATGCAAAAAGATCCAAATGTTTCTTTGGAGTCCAGGAGGTGGAATATTTGGGTCATATTGTATCTCATGAAGGAGTTAAGGCAGACCCTAGCAAAATTAAAGCCATTAAGGAATGGAAAATCCCCACATCCATAAAGCATCTGTGAGGATTTCTTGGGTTGACAGGGTATTATCGCAAGTTTGTTAAGAATTATGGGAGAATAGTAGCACCTCTAACAACATTATTGAAGAAAGATTCATTTTCATGGACTTCGGAAGCAATAAAGGCCTTTGAACATCTTAAAGAGGCAATGTGCCAAGCACCGGTCTTAGCTACACCAGACTTCACAAAAACCTTTATTGTGGAATGTGATGCTTCAGGAAATGGAATTGGTTCTGTTCTAATACAAGATGAAAGACCCATTGCTTTTGAAAGTCGTCCAATCAAGGGAAAGTTTTTAAGCAAAGCTATTTATGAGAAGGAAATGTTGGCAATACTCCATGCACTTAAGAAATGGCGACCCTACCTAATGGGAAGACACTTCAAGGTAAAAACGGATCATGATAGCCTTAAATACTTTTTAGAACAAAGATTATCCTCTGAAGAGCAACAAAAGTGGGTCACAAAGATGTTGGGTTATGACTTTGAAATCATCTACAAAAAAGGGAAGCAAAATGTGGTGGCAGATGCACTCTCAAGAAAGGATGAGGATGTGGAAGCATTGTTGTGTGCCATTTCTATCATCCAACCATATTGGATAAATGAAGCAAGGGAGGAATGGAAGAATGACGAAGAAGTGTGGGCACTTATTCGAAAGCTACAACAAGATTCTAGTACTTCTGATACATTTAGCTGGCAAAATGATTCGTTATGGTATAAAGATCGCTTATACCTCTTGTTAGCTACCTATGCCAATAGGTTTCATCTTTCATGATTGGCAGGAAAGTTCCAAATATGCTCTACTTTGGTGATGCAAAGATCTCATATTTTTGTGGAAAACACCGATCTACAGTTTGATGCTGTCCTACTTCTGAATGGATGATCCAACAGTCTAAGCTGGGTCATGCCATATTTCAATTTTTGTTATAGATTAGAGAAATAAATCTGTCCAAACTATTCAATCTTGGCAGATTAGTAGTTATGTAGAGAATGAAGGTTCCCAACTGCTTAATCTGGGGCCTTGGAAGTAATAAGGCTAGCCTTAGATAGAAAATCAAAAGAAAATGCAAAAAGAAAAGAAAGAGAACATTTGAGGGTTTTCCAGTCTAAGTGCACCCTCCCTGAAGTAATAAAAAATACTAGGCAATAGAATGGGTAGGTAGATGGGGTTGCAGAAGCATGTTGTCTCTCATATTGCTGGCCTAGACAAAGGAAACCCTTGGTGGCTAGTGCAGATCTTCCTGTTCAGCATTTTTGTGGCAGCAAAGTGAAGCATGTCTAATTTCCCAATCATTCCCTATCAAACTTCTTTCTAACATCCCGCTATCACCTTTGTTCATAACATAAATCAAACTCATTTGTTGATTCTTGTTATATAACAGAACCACATTTCTTGTGTAAAAATCTTTTCATTTTGATCTACTCTCATAACTAAGTTTGTTCCCTAAAAACTTAGTGTTTGCTTCCTCTCTTCCATATCTCCCATCCAATACTAACTACTAACTCTATTATTACTTAATTCCCTATGCTCCCCTTTTCCCTATTAATATATTGCTTTTAAAAAGGAAAAAACCCAAAAATATGTATACTCCCCCTTCCCTAGGCAATATAGCCTTATAGTTCCAAAAGGTCGGAGCGCTAAGAGATTTAAGCGCAATAGGCAAAATAGCGCCAAAAGCAAAGTCTCGGGATTAAATCAAGATCTGCTTGGTTTAACAGCCCTAACCCCATTTTGCGAATAAATATCAATTAACCCATTTGGCTTATAAATCATCGCAAAACCCAAATTTTGTTGATATCCAAAGTCCCGCCCGGGCGCGCCTTTCCATAAAAATTAATTGTTTATGCCCACGCCCCGCCGTATTGCCCGATCACATCTGCTCCTCGTCGACCGTCGGATCTGGGCCCCCCCATCCGACGGCTCTCTGCAATATCGGGCTGCCTCCGATGGCGGTACTTTAGCGCCCGAAAATGTCAGAATGATGACATAGGGCGCTGGACACGCGTCTCAATTTGATTGTATCGGGCGGCCTCCTGCCAAAACCGTGCCCGTACCTTAAGCGGTCTGATATTACCGCTTACCACCTTCTGTTTACCACCCGCCAAGTCGCCCCTACGTCACCTCCACGTCATTGCCGAGTCAGCACCACATCAGCGCCCGACCCGCCATTGCTCCGAGCTGTCTGCCACATTACCAGTCCACGTGGACCACTCACAGGCCACCACGTCATCATTCCGTACCTGACCCCACCTATGACTTCATGCTGACATCATCCGACAAAAGCGCGCCAAAGGCCAAATTTTCTACATTTTTGCCCAAAATCACATTTTTTTCGCATTTTTCACCAAAAAACTACTGTGCCTCCTGCATGAAAATTTACGACGTTCTCGCCGCCAACTTGCAGAGATTGATTTCCGAGCCGTGGCTGCCCATAATTCAGCTTGGAAAAGCCTCCACCCATCGCGCTGTGACCAGGTATTTACTAATTTTTCCTGCACCTGGTTCAGTTTGTTCTTCGCTGTAAAAAAACACTCGGAACTGCCATTTTCTCCTAAAACTCAAGCTTCCTCGTCCTGCAAGCGATTCAATTTCTTCCAAGAGTGACCAATTGTGCCCCTTTTTACACCAGAACTGCCCTCTTTTCGCTACAGATCCTTTTTACCTCAATTCACCGCGCAAGGTCGCATCTGCTTACACTCCTAAGTGAAATTCTGCTTGAAGAGCACCAAAGACATGGAGACACCAGTAGCTCTAAACATTGCACCTTTAAATGCCCCACACAGAGAGCTAGAATGGCTGCCCCTGGCTGATAGAGACTACCAGATGGCAGAGGTAATCCCAGCTGACAGCAGATACCATATTCATCTAATCAATGAGTTAAAAGCCAGACATCTCAATGGAACTGATATTCTAGGGATTTGGGACTCCTATTTGCCCATTTTCAAACTTCCTCAAGTCAATGTCCTCCCTGATTTAATCCATCAATGCAGTGCCAACTACGATCCAAATCAGAGAGCTGTCCTCAGTCCCTCAGGCTCAGTTTTGTTCTATGTCACCCCTGAGGCTATAAATCAAATGCTACACTTCCATACTCCAAATTCGTTGACTCCTCTATCCATGATGCACTTGATAGACCAAGGAGGCAAACTTTCCAGTGCCCAAATCACAAATATTAATCAACTATTCATTCAGTCAGGCTCTCAGACTGAGAGGTCTCCTCCTATTTCACATGTATATCTCAAT
The DNA here is from genome assembly GCA_031772625.1 of Pinus tabuliformis. Taxonomy (NCBI): domain Eukaryota; kingdom Viridiplantae; phylum Streptophyta; class Pinopsida; order Pinales; family Pinaceae; genus Pinus; species Pinus tabuliformis. Next base: position 539,476,786 of record CM062805.1, on the reverse strand, counting down.
GAGTTGGGCAGGATTCTTGTGGATATGATCAGTTATATCCTGGGTTACAATTCAACTGAGTATGTTGATGAAACCATTCTGGTTATGATGTCTGTCTTCTCCCCTGGAAAGCCTCTTTCGGTTCACTATGATTATGCTACATTCATTGCCAACAAAATTCACGAGCAATTGATGAATTTAGAGAGGGAAAGGGTGTTTAGATACACTTCTTACATCTATCACTTGTTCCTATTTAATCAGCCCGACAGCTTCCCTATTACTCTCAAGAAGTTTGATGCCCAGGGGAACCAAAGGTCTGTGGTATTTTGGTCTTCAATCTTTCATAACACATCTTTTTCACCATATAGCTACTGTGAATTCATAGACCTTTTCATCCATCCAGCCATGTCCTTGCTATTGAGTTCTCCTCCTCCGAGATTGACAGATGAGATGCAAAGAATCCTCCAGCTCTCAAAGGCCTACAGCATTGGGGATTGGTACTTCTACCAACACCATACAGTGATCAGGATATATGGTTGTGAGTTAGCCCCATACAGGCTACCAAGATATGTCCCTATGAGAATTTTTGCCTTAGAATATTTCAGAAAGTTTGGAAATGTAGACATGATCCATTTCCACAACAAAAATAAAAAGGCACAGCTCAAAGTAAAAAACCAGCTAGGCCCATTTATTTATAATAAAAGGGAAGAGGCATGGAAAGAAGCAGATAAGATCCTGAAGTGCCTTGAGTTGCAAACCAGTTTCCTCTGGTCACCCTATGACCCCAATCACTTCATTAGTCTTAGAAGGGTCAAATATAAATTGGCTAGCTATGATCATATCAGGTTACCACATATTGAAAAATATGCCAATCAATTAGAATGGAAAGAGGGCACCCTAGAAGAGGCAAATTCTAAAGAGGAAATAACACAAAAAGCAGCAAAGAAACTTGAGAAGGAGGCTGACTTGGAATATTGTGGACAGGTTTTTTCTCTCCCTCATACTCAAGTTGGAGCAACTGCCTCATCTTCTACAGCTCCCCAGCAAACAGCTCAAACCACTACTCTAGCAGCTAGCACAGATAAGGGGAAAGAAATGGAGCAGGAGCAGACACTCCCAACAGCAGAACAGCAGAAAGAACAAATAGAACAGCAAGAAGAAATGGCTGAGGTCCCTGCACCCACAGAGCAACAGGTTCAAGAAAGTGTGCCTTTAAGGCAGGAAATAGCAGTGGAGACCTCGGTGCTCCAAACCCCGATAAATGAAGAGAGAGCCAGGAAGAGGGACAGACAGCAAGAAACTCCCCTTACTACATCAACAAGTCAACAAGGGGAGAAAAGGCAAAGGCTAAACCCTTTCTCTGAAGAAGAGATGCCTATTGGACCATCCATGGGTATGGGCCCCCCTAGTACTAAAGCATTAGCCAGTTCTTTCCAGCAGGAACAAGAGAGACCACTTGGAGGAGAGGTCAGCTCCTCAAGCCAGCAAAAGAAGGCAGAGTCTGGAATCAAAAAGCAATTTATGGATATAAAAGCTAGGAATGTGCCAGTCAGATTCTAGCTTTACAATCACTTGCTCAAAATGGCTCCCACCAATCAACAGAGGCTCATGTCAGCTTATGACATTACAGAGGGAAAGATGACTATGAGCCATTTCATGCCTACCATGCTGCAGCCTCATTCAGCTGCAGATTACATCAGAACCAACCTAGAAGTTTTTGCAAAAGACATCCACCCAATGGATCAAATAGAGATTCATAAGCAAACAGGTGAGATGGTCTACTCTACTCTTGCAGATAAAACACTTCTAGCGCACAAACTGCAGAATTCTCTCCATAATACTACTGCCCAACTAGAATTGGAGAAAGCTTCTTCTCAAGCCAAAGGCAACAGGATTAAGTCTTTGGAAGATATCATCATAGAGCTTGGGCATGACCCAAGTGATCCCAAAGCTGTGCAGGCGATAATGAAGAAAAAAGATGAAGATATATCAGCTTTGAGGAAGATGGTCAAACTTCCAGCAACCCTTCACCCCCAAACAAAAGATGTTGCTCAACAGAGAAAGGATCAAGATGTAGTGGCCATGCTATTGACCTTACACAAACAATTGGTAGAAACAGAGGGTGCATTAGAGGCATCCCTGAAACAAAAAGAAGGAGAGCAGATCCCTCAGCCCTCTCAGCCAGTAATAAATCTTGAGGAGCCTCCTCAAATTATAAGTCCTCCCCTGGTACAAACAACATAAGCAAGTGCCTCAATTGCAGAGCCTTAGGCCGCAGAAAAACAAACAGCAGCAGAACAAGTGCCTGGCCTTGGCATGCAAGATATGATGAAGGAGCTGCAAGCTCTTGAAGCACAGATAACTGAGCTGAAGGATGCTAAAGGAAAATTGACCCAGCTGGAGGAGAAATATGACAAATCTAAGCAGCAAGTGGCAGAAAGGACTAGGGAAGTTAGGGCACTAGAAAGAAGGATCAAAGAGCTTGAAAAGGAGCTCACCATGAGCAGGGTCATAACTGAGGTCAAGAAGATCATATGGGCTAGGATTGGCCAGTCAATCACAGATCATTAGCAATACATAGAGACAATTCATGAGCAAATGGATCTATTGAACAAGGCTCATGCTGAAAATCAAAGGGCCAGAGCCTCTCTGGGAAGTATGCCTGGTATTGCTACCAGGATGATCAATGTCCTGAATAATAGAACTGGCCTTCAATTGGCAACAATGGGTATTAGGGATAGGACTGATACAATTTTGTTAATCAAAAGGGTCCTTACCCTTAGAAGCTATGTGCATACATTAGAAAGAAAGTGCCAAGATATTCAAGTAGAGGTCAATGCTTTTGCCACCAAAATCACAGCATTACATGGCAGAGGGCTTCCCAGCCTAGTGACCAGTGCAGGAAGACTGTTGTCCCATGAGCAGTATGCTAAAAGGGTCAACAATTATGCAGCTAATCAGTTGACAGCTACAGCAAGCAGTCCAGAAGGAGCTGGGCCACCATCAGGGCAAGAGATTTATGATAAATTAGAGAATTTATTCTTCATTGAACATGAAATTAAGCACCTTTTTGAAGTGCCCCCTAATTATTATAAGTATAGAGAGGCAGATGAGACCTTAATCAAGATGCAGAGACATCAAATTCCCACTGAATATTGGTGGACGAATATGATTAAAACTTTGCTTTAAATCAAGTCTAAATTTTGGTCTAAAAGTTTTTTCACAGCAACAGGAAAACAGTTGGATGAGGTGGACAGTGGCTATGCACAGCTTGAGCATCACAGATGAGCTGTCCGAATAGAGCAGTGCCCTGACGCGGCAGCATAAAGACAAAGACAATCGGAATCGCCGCAAAGGATTTTGGCTGGCCCATAAGCCCAAAAGTCACGAATTTCTGACAAACAGCAAACAACTATTGTATGTTTATTCAAGTAGCTTTAATTTTATAATAAATATCTTAGAAAGTTGGTAAGAGCAGTTATTGTGCAATAACTCATTGTTGAGATATTTTTGTGATATTTTGTATATATGCACCCCCGCATAGCTTATTGGGGGTTGTTGTTGCTTAGTTGTCCAAGAGAACTCAGTTGTATATCCTCTGAGAGATATAATACAAAGGAGTTGTTGGTTTCCAAAAATCGGTTTGGCTTGGACGTGCTGTGATGAAACTATTGACTGCTGCAGGATTCTCGTGTTATGGCGTGATACAATAAGTGTTTTCTAACTGTATTTGTGTTTCATTTCTTGCATAATCTATCTGTGATGTATGGTGATTAATCTTGGTAGAAAAGAAAAAGAATAGTTCAGGATTTGTTAATTAAAAACACCCTAAACTCAATCTTTACTACTAAATATGTTTTCTCCAGGGTTAGCTGCAACTATGGAATTCTTAAATGCTCCTATTTGCTCTAATCACATGATAGGTCTTTATTCAGTAATTCTCTCTTGCTGCTGATTAGGATTTGTCCCTTATTCTCTGTTGCACCATGAAAGAACTCTTGACTGCCTTTACTGGTGTAATCTATACTGTTTCTTTTCTAAAAAATCAAGTTTGTATCATGAATACCCATCTAGCCTTGCAGTGAACCTCTCTTTATCACAGATTTCTAATGCTATTCATTTCTGGACTCCACATGCCCAATGGACTGAACTCTCTTTAATACTTGCATATCCTTCTCTGAACAATAGCTGACAACCAAAAATTCAAACAAAACTCTCACTTCATAACTAGCCTAAAAACCTTCAAAAAGCAAAATTAAATCTAAAAAGAGAGAGCCCTCTCTGATTACAGGTAGGCTAGAACCTGTAATCCAAAGCTTGGTTAGTAGTTACCCTGGCCGTATTCCCTCAGGAGTCAAAGGGAACAACCTGGGTGTTAACATAAATGGCGACTCCACTAGGGACAAACCCAATTTATGAACCGCTGTCTGATTCTTAATACTGTAGATAAAGCCTAAGTGACAGCCAGACAGCCTTAGAAACTGCCTCTGCTTTGCATTTGCAGGAGTATATAAAAGCTGCCTCAGTCAATCTTTATTCAGTCTTAAGTTCCATACAGTTGTTCTGTGCTTAATCAGTCCTTTTCAAAGATTAATATTTCTTAGAAAAATCTCCCAAAGAAAATCATAGAAGCTGGCTCCTAAGAAGAAAACCCGTTATACAAGATCTAATCCAGATCCAAATCCATCACCTGAGTTCCAAAATCCAAACCTGATTCCAAGAATCCTTAAGAAACAAGAAGCAGAAGAGACTTTATCAGATTCAAGTTCTGAGGCAGGATTTCAAACTAATATTCCAACCCCTGCTAAGGTTTCTTTACATCCTCATACTACCGTTCCACACTCTCCTAGTTCTTCATCCACTTCACAAAGTGTTTTTTCAACCCCTCCATTAACTGCACATACCCCTCTCATCCCCTTTCCTCCACTTGTCCCCTTCGTTCCTGTTATCCCTATTGTCCCACCAAACATGGCTAATAGATATGCTCCACTACAGTTACCTGCCAATCCAGGACCTATGCCTCAAGATTATCAAACCAAGATATCATATTTTGATGGTATTGGCTCTTATTCAGCCCTTCAACATACTAAGAAAATGCAAGATTATTTTGAAAATTATGAGATAGATGATGATGGGGTTAGAATGAAAATTTTTGTGCAAAGTCTAACCGGAGATGTAAGATCATGGTTCAGGTCACTCCCAGCAAACTCCATAGGTGACCCCGAAGCCCTGTATCAAACCTTTATCAACAGATGGGAGAAGAAAAAGGATCCACTCCATATTTTATCTGAATACAATGCTATCAAAAGAGGTCCCCAAGAAACTGTCTTGGACTATTGTGCTCGATTCAACAATGTGTACAATGCTATTCCCCAAAATCTGAGACCCCCACCTGATCTGGCCTTATACACCTTTCCTGATGGGTTTGATTCAGATATGGCATACCAATTGAGAGAAAGAGCTCCCCGAACTTTAGCTGAGATGCAAGATATAGCAGTTAGTGTAGAAGCCAACCTGATAGCTAAGAGAAATAGGACCAGAACTGAAAGAAAGACTACCTTCAAAGAAGAGCCTTCAGGCTGGGATCAGAAATTAGATGCAATAATCACTGGTATGCACAGATTAGGTGACAGAGTAGAATCAGTTGAGAGGAAATCATCATGGGAGGCACCACAGAATAATCCTAGCAGGAATCCCAATTTTAGAAGAAATCAAAATCCCAATGCTGGCAAGGCCAGCCCTGAACCAGATATTAGACCTCCATTCCAGGAAAACTATGCTGAAGCATCTACTTCCACTGAGCAGATAGATGATACCCACATTAATTTGATGGGTCTGAACAATGATCATCAAGTTTTTCTGAGTCAAGAAGATCACAAGGATGATGACATTAATCAGTTCCAAACTAAATCAGGTGAATCATTTGATTTCAAACAAGGCTATGACACAGCTGTTTTTGAAGTTCATAAACAATACAAATTGAGAAGCAGAACTATAAACGTGACACAGCCTGAGAAAACAAAAGATAGCCAGCAGCCCAAGAAGGTTATTATCACAGAGCCAATTGACAAAATTAATTCAATCACAAATGAAGTAACAGTTGAAGAGGTAACCGAAGCATATCCCTCAAATCAACAGCCATTGGCCACACCTCCTTTACAACACAATCCAAGTAACACTTCTCAAAAGTTGAGAAAAAAAGATAAACCTCAAGATCAGATAGAAAGCCAAGAGGAAACCTCTAAAAAGTCAATTGACAAAGAAAAAGTTGTTAATCAGAACACCAAGATCCAATCTGAAAAACCTTTTGACTTAGAAGCTGAAATTGGTAAATTAAAGATAGCCATTCCTCTTTCAGAGCTGGCTAAACATAACATTTACAAACAACAAATCAAGAAGTCCCTTCAACTGACCCACAATAAGGATGATGTTAATGTGTTGGATGATACCCCAGAATTGCTTTTCGGTCCAGAAGTTGATGGAAAGACAGGAAGTACTGGAATCTTACCTTTTTATGTCAGTTTGCATATTCATGATAAGATATTACACAATGCAATGTTTGATTCAGGCGCCTCTCATAACCTTATGCCTAAGTCAGTAATGGAGAGATTGAATCTAGACATCACAAGGCCATATAAAGACCTATTTTCATTTGACACCAGCCAAGTTAAGTGTTTAGGCTTGATAAAAGATCTATGTGTTTCCCTTGTCCAGTACCCAAATAAAACAATTTTAATGGATGTTGTGGTTGCTGATATCCCACCTAAATATGGAATGTTGTTATCAAGATCATGGGGAGCTAAACTCCAAGGTTCCCTACAATTGGACATGTCATATGCCACCATCTCTGTCTTTGGGAAACCAAAGAGGCTATACAGAGAATCACTCATGAAATACATGGTGAGCAGTGAAGAAAAACCTCAAAATTTCCCTATTTATGCAGTCCATTCTGACATGGATTCTTTCATTCTGTTCAATGATGATATAAGTCCAATACGTGATGACAAATCTGTCATACTTGAACAAGATCTGCATATGAATGAGCAATCAAATTCCCAAGAGACCGAGGTTAAGCAATCAATTGATGAGACCGTTCTAGAAGACAAACCAGATGAAAAACAAGACCTCCAGCTTTTAATTCCAAGTCATAGAGAGGCTGTTAAACCTCCCCTAAATCAAGAAATCCTTTGGTTTCTTGAGTTTGATGGATCAGTCAACAAATTAGGGGCAGGAGCTGGAGTATGGATTCATAACAAACAAAGCAATCATGCAGAAGGTCGAGCTTATAGGCTTAATTTTAGATGTACTAATAATGTGGCAGAGTATGAAGCTCTGTTGCTAGGCCTCAAACTGGTAAAATCCTTACAGGCCACAAAAGTTTCAATCCTGGGAGATTCAGACCTCATTATTCAACAAGTAAAAGGCAATTTTGTCACCAATGACAAAAGACTAAGATCATACAGATCTACTGCTATTGAAATACTCAATGCCTTCACTGAATTTCAAATGACCAAAATATCTAGAACCCACAACCTTCATGCACATAGTTTAGCTACATTTGCCAGTACGTGCAAATTGCCTTTTGAACCCAACCATTGTTTTACAGCTGAGATAAAACACAGACCTTCTATCCCAAACAATGTCAAAGATTGGCAAGTATTTGAGGATGACACACAGATAAATAGTTTCTTGACCTTGCAGCATGAATTTTCAGGTTTAAACATTGATGTTGATTCTGTGAAAGACACACAACCACTAAGTGAACAGGACCAAACAACTATATCCGCCAAAACAGCAAATCAAATACTTCGTCCGACAACCTTTGACAAGGAAAATATACAAGAACTCAAACAATTACATTTTGATGAAATAGCTGGTGCAGAGGCTGAAGTCATACAACTAAAAGACAATTTTCTACCAACAGGCCTGACTCCTTTGGAGGACATTTTTGACTCAAATGATGTTCCTAGGAAACCAAAAATGCAACCGCTTAATGCTGCCATTGAAGAATGCAACATTGGAACTACTGAAAAACCCAAGATAATAAAATTGTCTACATCTTTACCTCCCGACCAGAAGCCCAAATACGTTGATCTCTTTAAAGAGTTCCAAGATGTGTTTGCATGGAGTTATGAGGATTTGAAATCCTATGACACCTCTGTCATTCAACACACCATCCCTCTCAAGCCTAATCAAAAGCCATTCAAGCAAAAATTAAGGAGAATCAATCCTATGCTTCTCCCTTCAATTGAGAAAGAGGTACAAAAAATGTTTAAAGCCGGTATCATAGCACCAATCAGGTTTTCAGACTGGATTTCAAATTTGGTCCCCACAAGAAAGAAAACTGGTGAGATTAGGCTTTGTGTTGATCTAAGGAATTTGAATCAAGTGTCCCTCAAAGAAAATTATCCCTTACCCAAAATGGATCACATTCTCCAAAGAGTGGTGGGGGCTTCAAGAATCTCATTACTTGATGGATTTTCAGGCTTTAATCAGATCCTAGTCCACCCTGATGATCAGGATAAAACAGCATTCACAACCCCATGGGGAACTTTCAAGTATGTCAAAATGCCTTTTGGGTTGAAAAATGTAGGAGCTACATTTCATAGAGCAATGGATATTGCTTTTGCTAAAGAGATTCATGAGTTCTTGGTTATTTACTTAGATGACCTCACACCTTTTTCAAAATCTGACCAAGAACATCTGAAACACTTGAGACAAATATTCATAACATGTAGGAAATATGGAATTTCCTTAAATCCCAAGAAGTCTCTATTTGGTTTGGAAGAGGGTAAGCTATTGGGTCATATCATTTCAAAGGATGGCATTAGAATTGATCCAGATAGAATACAGGCCATCTTGCAAATGCCCCATCCAAGAAATATTAAAGAATTACAAGCCTTCTTGGGAAAGATCAACTTTTTAAGGAGATTTATCCCAAACTTAGCAGAATTGATCAGATTACTAAACAACATGCTAAAAAAGGATTCTAAGGTGAAGTGGACAGTAGAAGCAAATCAAGCTTTTGAAGGTATTAAATTGGCCCTTACCCAAACCCCAGTCTTAACAAATCCTCAATTTGACAGAGAATTTATCATTTTCTCTTTTGCTTCCCAGCATACCATTGCTGCTGTCTTATTGCAGAAAGATGATCGAGGGAATGAAAAACCTATTGCTTTCTTTAGTAGAGCCCTTAGAGATGCACCTCTGAAATATCAGATCATGGAAAAGCAAGCTTATGCTTTGGTTAAGGCCATCAAAGACTTTAGGATTTACATCCTATACTCCCATGTTATTGCTTATGTACCAAGTGCCATTGTAAAAGACATATTGACTCAAGAAAGCTTAGAGGGCAGAAGAGGAAAATGGATTGCTAACATTTTAGAATTTGACATTGAAATAAGACCTACAAAACTGATAAAAGGGCAAGGTTTGGCTAAATTGATGTCTGAAGCAAACTTCCAAGCCTTGGATATTAACCAACTGGACAATGAACCAGAGCTGGTGACTCCAAAGATCAATGCAGCCTTTGAACAATCCCTTTGGTATTCTGATATCTGTTATGTATTGCAAAACCTGTGTGCTCCCCCAGGATTGTCCAGAACCAAATGTAGATTTTTAAAAATGAAAGCTTCAAGATTTTGTGTTATAGATGGTAATTTACTATGGAAAAATCATGAAGGTATATTGCTGAATTGCTTGAATATGGATGAGACTAACAATGTTATGAAAGAATTTCATGCAGGTGATTGTGGTGGACATTTGTATTGGAAGTCCACTGTGGATAAGATATTAAGGGCAGGTTACTATTGGCCCACTCTGTTCTCTGATGTTAAAAATTTTACCACTTCATGTCACAAGTGTCAAATGTTTGAGGGAAAAAGAAAGTTACTACCACTTCCCTTAAAGCCTATTGCAACAGAAAGGCCCTTTCAGCAATGGGGCTTGGATTTCATTGGGGAGATTCATCCTTCATCTTCAGGCCAACATAAATGGATCCTAACAGCCACAGATTATTTCACTAAATGGATTGAGGCTATTCCATGTAGACAAGCAAATGATTCTACTATCATTCAGTTCCTTGAAACTAATATTCTTTCCAGATTTGGTTGTCCTGACAAGATTATCACAGACAATGCTGCTGCTTTCAGATCCAAGAAGATGGTGAACTTTTGTCACAAATTCCATATCACTTTGGGTCATTCCACTGCATACTACCCTCAAGGCAATGGTTTAGCTGAATCATCTAATAAAAGTCTTATCAACATCATTAAGAAGATATTGGAAGAGAATAAGAAAAATTGGCATAAGAAGCTTATAAATGCCTTGTGGGCAGATAGGCTAACAACCAAAAGATCTATTGGGGTCAGCCCGTATGAGCTAGTTTATGGAATGGAAGCCAAGTTCCCTTCATCATTGGGGGTTCCTGTCATGAAGCTGCTTCAAGAAAATCAAGCTGAACCAAATGACATGCAAAGAAGAATCAACCAGATAATTTGTTTACAGCAAACCAGAGATCAAGTGTACAACAGAGTTCAAATCCTACAAGAGAAGCTGAAGAAAGCCTTTGATAGAAGAACAAAGGCTGAAGATTTTTTCATTGGTGATAAAGTGCTTAAATGGGATTCAAGAAGAGAAGACAAGGGAAAGCATGGCAAATTTGACTCCCTTTGGAGGGGACCCTTTGTAATTCAAGCAGTACAAGGAAATAACACTTATTTCTTGAAGAATTTGGATGATACTGAAGTAGAAGAGGGCCCTGTGAATGGCCGGATGTTAAAGCATTATTTTGACTACTTCCCATGTATATAACATGACTTTGCCCTGTACATTATCAGTTGTGTATAGTTTTTTTTAGCATATAGATAGTTCAGCTTCACAAGTTTTGTAAATAAGCAGGAAAAGGCTTTTTACTTCAGAAGTTCCCAAATGGTGGAAGATCCCAGTTTTGAAATTCAAGAAGCAAACCTTCAAGTTGTGATAATAAGTCAAGAGCCAAGGCATTCTGACCTGCTGTTCTTGGTCTTTCAAGTGGAAAAACCATCCCCAAGTGGAGCCACTGTTAGCTACCTATGCCAATAGGTTTCATCTTTCATGATTGGCAGGAAAGTTCCAAATATGCTCTACTTTGGTGATGCAAAGATCTCATATTTTTGTGGAAAACACCGATCTATAGTTTGATGCTGTCCTACTTCTGAATGGGTGATCCAACAGTCTAAGCTGGGTCATGCCATATTTCAATTTTTGTTATAGATTAGAGAAAGAAATCTGTCCAAACTGTTCAATCTTGGCAGATTAGTAGTTATGTAGAGAATGAAGGTTCCCAACTACTTAATCTGGGGCCTTGGAAGTAATAATGCTAGCCTTAGATAGAAAATCAAAAGAAAATGCAAAAATAAAAGAAAGAGAGCATTTGAGGGTTTGCCAGTCTAAGTGCACCCTCCCTGAAGTAATAAAAAATGCTAGGCAATAGAATGGGTAGGTAGATGGGGTTGCAAAAGCATGTTGTCTCTCATATTGCTGGCCTAGACAAAGGAAACCCATGGTGGCCAGTGCAGATCTTCCTGTTCAGCATTTTTGTGGCAGCAAAGTGAAGCATGTCTAATTTCCCAATCATTCCCTATCAAACTTCTTTCTAACATCCCGCTATCACCTTTGTTAATAACAGAAATCAAACTCATTTGTTGATTCTTGTTATATAACAGAACCACATTTCCTGTGTAAAAATCTTTTCATTTTGATCTACTCTCATAACTAAGTTTGTTCCCTAAAAACTTAGTGTTTGCTTCCTCTCTTCCATATCTCCCATCCAATACTAACTACTAACTCTATTATTACTTAATTCCCTATGCTCCCCTTTTCCCTATTAATATATTGCTTTTAAAAAGGAAAAAACCCAAAAATATGTATACTCCCCCTTCCCTAGGCAATATAGCCTTATAGTTCCAAAAGGTCGGAGCGCTAAGAGATTTAAGCGCAATAGGCAAAATAGCGCCAAAAGCAAAGTCTCGGGATTAAATCAAGCTCTGCTTGGTTTAACAGCCCTAACCCCATTTTGTAAATAAACATCAATTAACCCATTTGGCTTATAAATCATTGCAAAACCCAAATTTCGTTGATATCCAAAGTCCCACCTGGGCACGCCTTTCCATAAAAATTAATTGTTTATGCCCACGCCCCGCCGTATTGCCTGATCACGTCTGCTCCCCGTCGACCGTCGGATCTGGGCCCCCCCATCCGACGGCTCCCTGCGATATCGGGCTGCCTCCGATGCCGGTACTTTAGCGCCCGAAAATGTCAGAATGATGACGTAGGGCGCTGGACACGCGTCTCAATTTGATTGTATCGGGCGGCCTCCTGCCAAAACCGCGCCCGTACCTTAAGCGGTCCGATATTACCGCTTACCACCTTCTGTTTACCGCCCGCCAAGTCGCCCCTACGTCACCTCCACGTCATTGCCGAGTCAGCACCACATCAGCGCCCGACCCGCCATTGCTCCGAGCTGTCTGCCACGTCACCAGTCCACGTGGACCACTCACAGGCCGCCACGTCATCATTCCGTACCTGACCCCACCTATGACGTCATGCTGACGTCATCCGACAAAAGGCGCCAAAGGCCAAATTTTCCATATTTTTGCCCAAAATCACGTTTTTTCGCATTTTTCACCAAAAAACTACTGTGCCTCCTGCATGAAAATTTACGACGTTCTCGCCGCCAACTTGCAGAGATTGATTTCCGAGCCGTGGCCGCCCAAAATTCAGCTTGGAAAAGCCTCCACCCATCGCGCCGTGACCAGGTATTTACCAATTCTTCCTGCACCTGGTTCAGTTTGTTCTTCACTGTAAAAAAACGCCCGGAACTGCCATTTTCTCCTAAAACTCAAGCTTCCTCGTCCTGCAAGTGATTCAATTTCTTCCAAGAGTGACCAATTGTGCCCCTTTTTACACCAGAACTGCCCTCTTTTCGCCACAGATCCTTTTTACCGCAATTCACCGCGCAAGGTCGCATCTGCTTACACTCCTAAGTGAAATTTTGCTTGAAGAGCACCAAAGACATGGAGACACCAGTAGCTCTAAACATTGCACCTTTAAATGCCCCACACAGAGAGCTAGAATGGCTGCCCCTGGCTGATAGAGACTACCAGATGGCAGAGGTAATCCCAGCTGACAGCAGATACTGTATTCGTCTAATCAATGAGTTAAAAGCCAGACATCTCAATGGAACTGATATTCTAGGGATTTGGGACTCCTATTTGCCCATTTTCAAACTTCCTCAAGTCAATGTCCTCCCTGATTTAATCCATCAATGCAGTGCCAACTACGATCCAAATCAGAGAGCTGTCCTCAGTCCCTCAGGCTCAGTTTTGTTCTATGTCACCCCTGAGGCTATAAATCAAATGCTACACTTCCATACTGCAAAGCCATTGACTCCTCTATCCATGATGCACTTGATAGACCAAGGAGGCAAACTGTCCAGTGCCCAAATCACAAAGATTAATCAACTATTCATTCAATCAGGCTCTCAGACTGAGAGGTCTCCTCCTATTTCACATGTATATCTCAATGAGTTGGGCAGGATTCTTGTGGATATGATCAGTTATATCCTGGGTTACAATTCAACTGAGTATGTTGATGAAACCATTCTGGTTATGATGTCTATCTTCTCCCCTGGAAAGCCTCTTTCAGTTCACTATGATTATGCTACATTCATTGCCAACAAAATTCACGAGCAATTGATGAATTTAGAGAGGGAAAGGGTGTTTAGATACACTTCTTACATCTATCACTTGTTCCTATTTAATCAGCCTGACAGCTTCCCTGTTACTCTCAAGAAGTTTGATGCCCAGGGGAACCAAAGGTCTATGGTATTTTGGTCTTCAATCTTTCATGACACATCTTTTTCACCATATAGCTACTGTGAATTCATAGACCTTTTCATCCATCCATCCATGTCCTTGTTGTTGGGTTCTCCTCCTCCGAGATTGACAGATGAGATGCAAAGAATCCTCCAGCTCTCAAAGGCCTACAACATTGGGGATTGGTACTTCTACCAACACCATACAGTGATCAGGATATATGGTTGTGAGTTAGCCCCATACAGGCTACCAAGATATGTCCCTATGAGACTTTTTGCCTTAGAATATTTCAGACAGTTTGGAAATGCAGACATGATCCATTTCCACAGCAAAAATAAAAAGGCACAGCTCAAAGTCAAAAACCAGCTAGGCCCATTTATTTATAATAAAAGGGAAGAGGCATGGCAAGAAGCAGATAAGATCCTGAAGTGCCTCGAGTTGCAAACCAGTTTCCTCTGGTCACCCTATGACCCCAATCACTTCATTAGTCTTAGAAGGGTCAAATATAAATTGGCTAGCTATGATCATCTCAGGTTACCACATATTGAAAAATATGCCAATCAATTAGAATGGAAAGAGGGCACCCTAGAAGAGGCAAATTCTAAAGAGGAAATAGCACAAAAAGCAGCAAAGAAACTTGAGAAGGAAGCTGACTTGGAATATTGTGGACAGGTTTTTTCTCTTCCTCATACTCAAGTTGGAGCAGCTGCCTCATCTTCTACAGCTCCCCAGCAAGCAGCTCAAACCACTACTCTAGCAGCTAGCACAGATAAGGGGAAAGAAATGGAGCAGGAGCAGACACTCCCAACAGCAGAACAGCAGAAAGAACAAATAGAACAACAAGAAGAAATGGCTGAGGTCCCTGCACCCACAGAGCAACAGGTTCAAGAAAGTGTGCCTTTAAGGCAGGAAATAGCAGTGGAGACCTCGGTGCTCCAAACCCCGATAAATGAAGAGAGAGTCAGGAAGAGGGACAGACCGCAAGAAACTCCCCTCACTACATCAACAAGTCAACAAGGGGAGAAAAGGCAAAGGCTAAACCCTTTCTCTGAAGAGAGATGCCTATTGGACCATCCATGGCTATGGGCCCCCCTAGTACTGAAGCATCAGCCAGTTCTTTCCAGCAGGAACAAGAGAGACCACTTGGAGGAGAGGTCAGCTCCTCAAGCCAGCAAAAGAAGGCAGAGTCTGGAATCAAAAAGAAATTTATGGATATAAAAGCTAGGAATGTGCCAGTTAGATTCTAGCTTTACAATCATTTGCTCAAAATGGCTCCCACCAATCAACAGAGGCTCATGTCAGCTTATGACATTACAGAGGGAAAGATGACTATGAGCCATTTCATGCCTACCATGCTGCAGCCTCAGTCAGCGGCAGATTACATCAGAACCAACCTAGAAGTGTTTGCAAAAGACATCCACCCAATGGATCAAATAGAGCTTCATAAGCAAACGGGTGAGATGGTCTACTCTACTCTTGCAGATAAAACACTTCTAGCGCACAAACTGCAGAATTCTCTCCATAATACTACTGCCCAACTAGAATTGGAGAAAGCTTCTTCTCAAGCCAAAGACAACAGGATTAAGTCTTTGGAAGATATCATCATAGAGCTTGGGCATGACCCAAGTGATCCCAAAGCTGTGCAGGCGCTAATGAAGAAAAAAGATGAAGATATATCAGCTTTGAGGAAGATGGTCAAACTTCCGGCAACCCTTCACCCCCAAACAGAAGATGTTGCTCAGCAGAGAAAGGATCAAGATGTAGTGGCCATGCTGTTGACCTTACACAAACGATTGGTAGAAACAGAGGGTGCATTAGAGGCAGCCCTGAAACAAAAAGAAGGAGAGCAGATCCCTCAGCCCTCTCAGCCAGTAATAAATCTTGAGGAGCCTCCTCAAATTATAAGTCCTCCCCTGGTACAAACAGCAGAAGCAAGTGCCTCAATTGCAGAGCCTCAGGCCGCAGAAAAAGAAACAGCAGCAGAACAAGTGCCTGGCCTTGGCATGCAAGATATGATGAAGGAGCTGCAGGCTCTTGAAGCACAGATGACTGAGCTGAAGGATGCTAAAGGAAAACTGACCCAGCTGGAGGAGAAATATGACAAATCTAAGCAGCAAGTGGCAGAAAGGACCAGGGAAGTTAGGGCACTAGAAAGAAGGATCAAAGAGCTTGAAAAGGAGCTCACCATGAGCAGGGTCATAAATGAGGTCAAGAAGATCCTATGGGCTAGGATTGGCCAGTCAATCACAGATCAGTGGCAACACATAGAGACAATTCATGAGCAAATGGATCTGCTGAAGAAGGCTCATGCTGAAAATCAAAGGGCCAGAGCCTCTATGGGAAGTATGCCTGATATTGCTACCAGGATTATCAATGTCCTGAATAATAGAACTGGCCTTCAATTGGCAACAATGGGTATCAGGGATAGGACTGATACAATTTTGTTAATCAAAAGGGTCCTTACCCTCAGAAACTATGTGCAGACATTAGAAAGAAAGTGCCAAGATATTCAAGTAGAGGTCAATGCTTTTGCCACCAAAATCACAGCATTACATAGGAGAGGGCTTCCCAGCCTAGTGACCAGTGCAGGAAGACTGTTGTCCCATGAGCAGTATGCTAAAAGGGTCAACAATTATGCAGCTAATCAGTTGACAGCTATAGCAAGCAGTCCAGAAGGAGCTGGGCCACCATCAGGGCAAGAGATTTATGATAAATTAGAGAATTTATTCTTCATTGAACATGAAATTAAGCACCTTTTTGAAGTGCCCCCTAATTATTATAAGTATACAGAGGCAGATGAGACCTTAATCAAGATGCAGAGACATCAAATGCCCACTGAAGAGTGGTGGACGAATATGATTAAAACTTTGCTTTAAATCAAGTCTAAATTTTGGTCTAAAAGTTTTTTCACAGCAACAGGAAAACAGTTGGATGAGGTGGACAGTGGCTATGCACAGCTTGAGCATCATAGATGAGCTGTCCGAATACAGCAGTGCCCTGACGCGGCAGCATAAAGGCAAAGACAATCGGAATCGCCGCAAAGGAGTTCGGCTGGCCCATAAGCCCAAAAGTCAAGAATTTCTGACAAACAACAAACAGCTGTTGTATGTTTATTTAAGTAGCTTTAATTTTGTAACAAATATCTTAGAAAGTTGGTAAGAGCAGTTATTGTGCAATAACTCATTGTTGAGATATTTTTGTGATATTTTGTATATATGCACCCCCGCATAGCTTATTGGGGGTTGTTGTTGCTTAGTTGTTCAAGAGAACTCGGTTGTATATCCTCTGAGAGATATAATGCAAAGGAGCTGTTGGTTTCCAAAAATCGGTTTGGCTTGGACGTGCTGTGATGAAACTATTGACTGCTGCAGGATTCTCGTGTTATGGCGTGATACAATAAGTGTTTTCTAACTGTATTTGTGTTTCATTTCTTGCATAATCTATCTGTGATGTATGGTGATTAATCTTGGTAGAAAAGAAAAAGAATAGTTCAGGATTTGTTAATTAAAAACACCCTAAACTCAATCTTTACTACTAAATATGTTTTCTCCAGGGTTAGCTGCAACTATGGAATTCTTAAATGCTCCTATTTGCTCTAATCACATGATAAGTCTTTATTCAGTAATTCTCTCTTGCTGCTGATTAGGATTTGTCCCTTATTCTCTGTTGCACCGTGAAAGAACTCTTGACTGCCTTTACTGGTGTAATCTATACTGTTTCTTTTCTAAAAAATCAAAGTTTGTATCATGAATACCCATCTAGCCTTGCAGTGAACCTCTCTTTATCACAGATTTCTAATGCTATTCATTTCTGGACTCCACATGCCCAATGGACTGAACTCTCTTTAATACTTGCATATCCTTCTCTGAACAATAGCTGACAACCAAAAATTCAAACAAAACTCTCACTTCATAACTAGCCGAAAAACCTTCAAAAAGCAAAATTAAATCTAAAAATAGAGAGAGCCCTCTCTGATTATAGGTAGGCTAGAACCTGTAATCCAAAGCTTGGTTAGTAGTTACCCCAGCCGTATTCCCTCAGGAGTCAAAGGGAACAACCTGGGTGTTAACACCTCTGTAAGAATTCCCAGCTAAAACAAAAGATTCTTATGGAATTGCACACTTCTCCCTTAGGAGGGCACTTAGGATTTTTAAAAACTTACCATAGGGTTAAGAAGGAATTTTTTTGGGATGGCCTTAAATCAGATATTCAAAAGTTTGTGGCAGAATGTTTGGTTTGCCAGCAAAATAAAGTTGAAACAATTAAGACACCAGGTCTATTACAACCTTTATCCATTCCAAGCCAACGTTGGGAGGAGGTTTCAATGGATTTTATCACAGGTTTACCCAAGTCTGAGGGAAAGAGTGTCATCATGGTGGTAGTTGACAGACTTACCAAGTATGCACACTTTTGTGCATTATCACATCCATTTAAAGCAAGTACAGTTTCTACTGCATTTATGGAAACAGTTCAAAAGCTACATGGAAACCCAAAGATTATCGTAAGTGACAGAGATCCCATTTTCACTGGAAAATTTTTGGACAGGATTATTTTCTTGTCTTGGTACTCAGTTAGCTCATAGCTCATCTTATCATCCTCAATTTGATGGGCAAATTGAGATAGTAAACAAATGTTTGGAAGGATATCTTCGTTTCTTTGTATCTGATAAACAGACACAATGGGTCAAATGGCTGCCTCTGGCTGAATAGTGGTATAACACTTCCTTCCATACAGCAACAAAAATGAACCCATTTATGGCACTTTATGGGTATCAACCACCATCCATCACATCATATTTAAGAGAAAATTCTAAGTTTCAGGCAGTGGAACATCACATCGAACATCAACAACAAGTCCTCCAACTCTTAAAGGATAACCTCGTGTTGGCACAAAATAGAATGAAACAACAGGCAGATCAACATCACAGTGAAAGAAGTTTTGATGTAGGTGATTGGGTATTCCTACGGCTACAACCATATAAGCAAATGTCCCTAAAGCAAGCTAAGAAGGATAATAAATTATCACCAAAGTATTATGGTCTGTACAAGGTGTTGCAAAAGATTGGTACTATGGCATACAAATTGGAGCTTCCTGCAGCTTCTCGATTGCACCCAGTTTTCCATGTTTCATGTTTAAAGAAGGTTATAGGTGACAAGCTCCCAATTCAAACAATATTGCCAGAACTTGACGAGGAAGGAAAATTTATATTGGAACCGGAAGCAGTCACAGAAACAAGAACTCGACAGCTACGAAATCGATCAATTTCAGAGTATCTTATCAAGTGGAAGAACTTATCCGCTGAAGATTCCACATGGGAGGATGAGAATTTTATGCAAAAGTATCCAAAACTACTCAAGCGTTGAGGACAACACTTTTTTGAAGGAGAGGGGCATGTTGGGTCCCTATAATACTAGTGATTACCCCATTACTATTGTAGTTATACCCCTTATTTATATTGTTGTGCCCCTATTACCCCCATATTGTTATTTCTGTGCCCCATAGAATCCCTCTATTTTTATTTTTGTGGCTTTATATTATTATTGTTAGGTCGGCTGGATTATATTGTGACTCCTTAGACTCCTATATATAGAAAGGAGATTTTGTCATTTGTATCATCCAAGAATTGTTCATTTATGTAATGTAAAGGAGGTTGCCCCCTCGAAGAGGATGAATTCTAAGGCGTTGATCTATCTCTTCTATCTTTTCTTGAGCTGGTTTCATAACATTTCTGAAATCAATACATAATCTAATCTCACCTGTTTTCTTCCACACGGGCACCAAATTGGAAATCCAATAAGAAAATATTATTGGAACGATTATACTAGCCTTGTACAATCGATTCACTTCTTTTTCTATTAATGGCAACAACTTTAGATTTATTCTTCTTAACTTTTGTCGAAATGGCTTCTCGTTTGGCTTGATTGGAATGATGTGCTAAATTATACTCTTGTCATACGCCTTCAAATCTGAATAGTCCCATGCAAATACATCAGTAAATGAAGACAATAAACTAATGTATTTTGCTTTCACCTGAGGAGGCAATGCCTTTGAAAACTTCACCATATTTGGATTTTCTGCTGTTCCAATATTCACATCCTCAACTCCCTTCTTGGTTGGCACCAAACTTGGTGTTCGGGCTACATCATCTTGACCAAATAACTCCTCTAAAGGTATTAGACCTTTAGGAATGACATTGTCCTTCAACTACAAAACTTCCATCTGATTTACCTCTATGTTTGATTCACCATCACCTTGCTCTCCATCAATAGAAGTATCTTTATACTTGCCTTCATTTTGCAGAAATTCTTCAATTTCTTTATCATCTTGAAACACTTGCCAATATCTTTGATTATCAGGGACAGCTGGGCAATGTTTTCACATGAATTTCAAACTTATTGTTTGAATTCATTGGGATTTTCAAATTACTTGCAGTTGTTGCAAGGGAATCTGCAATAACATTTTGTACACGAGGGACACATGTCAAAGTATAATATGGAAACAACCTCAAAATATCTAATACCGCATTACGGTAAGCCTGCATTCGTGGATGTTTAGCTTGGTATTCACCCTTGACTTGCTTGATTACTAATTCGTAATCACCATAAACTAAAATTCTTTTTGCATTCAACTTCTTGAGGATTTTCAAACCAACAATTAAAGCCTCATATTCAGCTTCATTATTGGAACAATCAAAAGTCAATTTATATGAACAAACTCTTACATTACTCAGGACTTTGTTTAGTAGGAATGCAGGGTTGCGTATCCAAATACCAATTCTAGCACCATCCTTACCTACTACTCCATCAAAATCCATACTCCAAAAACCAGCTTCGTCCTCCAAGTGCTGAAATTCTGCCTGTTGTTCTTCCTTTGCTTGTTGTCCATAAATTTTCTGCTGCTGACGAAAGTTTGATTGTTCATCGGTACTATCAAGCCTTTGTCTTTCTTGATCAAGTACAACTCTGAAATTTTATGTAATCTCTGGAATATCTTCTACTTCAACTAATTGACAATTTACATCATTAAAACCATCAGAATAGAGAACAAAACATTCTAAATCAGTATGTACATAATTGATTGGATGATTTAAAGGTTTCTCTTTGCTTGTGATCATGTACTTCATCTTTTTCTCCCAATATAATTTCCTCAATTGACCAAACACAGGAATAGTGGCATAGGAGAAATCTAGCTGCAATGTCCCTTTGAGTTTTGCACCCCATGATCTAGATAGAAGCATGCCAAATCTAGAGGGAATATCGGCCACAACCACATCCATAAGAACATTCTTCGCTGGAATTTGATCTAAAGTGACAAAAAAATCTTTAATGAGGCCAATACATCTGACCCTACAATAATCAAAGGAATAAAGATCATGGTACTTGCGAGTGATATCTAAACCCAATTTTTCCATAATTGCCTTTGGCATCAGATTATGAGATGCTCCTAAATCAAACATGGCATTGTGCAAGACATAATCATGCAATCTAAGGATGATGTAAAAAGGAGTTATGTCACTATCCTTAGATTGACCTTCTAATGCCGGACCAAAGATAATCTCGGGCTGGTCATCCTCCACATTAACCATATCAGATAACGGATCTAAATTCAAAATCTTTGACACATGACCTTTATAGCTACTATTCTTCGTTAATTTAGTCAAAGGTATCGACACTTTTAACTTAGCAATCTCATTCTCTAAGCTAAAGGTTGTATTTTTTTCTACCTCTTTGATTGGAGCATATTTATTTTCAGTCTTCTCCTTTGATACATTTGGCTAATTTGACTTTTCATTTGCTAATTGTGTTTTGCTAGTGGTAGGATCTGCTACCTCCTTTCCCTTTTTCTGCACATTTGGAGAATCGTTCTTTGGTGGTGTTGCTTCCTTCCTCTTTTGAATTGGATTGATGGGTACCTTTCTACTCCTTAGTGAATATTGTCATTGCTGGGCTATTAAGGCATTCATGTATCCCCTCTGATATTCATCAGATTCTTCTTCTAGGACTGTTTCATTTGCTAAGATAAAATCTTCATCCTTTTGTATAGCTGGGCTTTCAGAATACTCTTCGTCCTCCGTGATATAAATTGGCAAACCATCAAGAGTAAAGAAATGATTCTCCTCTCCTATTATATTCTCATCATCATCTGATTCCGGACCATGTACAAGATTCTGTTGTAAGGGTGTTTTAACTTGCTGCTGTGCTGCTTGGTCTTGTACTCTTTGTTCTTGTTGTTTGATTCTGAACTGTGGTTGCTGCTGACCATGGAAGTTTGGATTTCTGAGCTATGTCTCCAGCTTATCTGCAATCATGAGTCTATCAAACATCTTCTTGATCTTTCAAAGCAAATGACCTGAGGAAGACACTTCCTCCTTTATGGTCACCTTCTTCTCGGTCTTTGTTCTAGCTCTCTTGGCTAGCAGATTTGCCTTTACACTCACTGCGATTTTCTGCATATCCTCCAATGTGGCTGAATCTCTTTCTCTCAATTGATATGCCAAGTTGGGATCAAAGAATTCAGGAAATTTAATCAAAGCAAGCCCCATTGGTGGATTTATATTAGCGGGAATTGCATTATAAACAGTATTGAATCTAACACAATAATCTTGGACACTTTCACCAACATTCCTCTTTATGTTTTCATATTCGGAAAGAATTTGAAGAGGATTTTTCTTTACCTCCCAACAATCCAAGAATTGTCTCTGAAGAACAGCCAATGTATTGATAGTCCCAGCTGGTAATGCTCTGAACCACTTCCGCACTTTGCCTCCAAAAGTTTGCACAAATAATCTCATGGTCACATTTTCTTCATCTATCTCATGAAGGTCAAAGAAATTGGTCATCTTATCCACATGCTGCTTGCGCTGTGATACCTTGGGTACCATCAAACAATGGAATTTTGTTTTGATAATAAGCAGGCATAGCATCCAAGTTTTGTGGCAACACAAGTGGTGCATATCGGGCAGCCATTGCTCTAGGTGGATTTGAAACTGGCCTTGGGGATGTAGGAGGAGTCGGAACAACAATAGCAGACGATGTAATTGGTGTATGAGGTCTAAAAGGAGGGGAGGAAATATGAGGTGTTAGAGGGGTTGAGGGGGTTGATGGGGGAGAAGAGACAGGGGGTCTCTGATCATATATGGTGGGTTGCACGAGAATGGTGGAGATAAAAGGAGTTTTAGTAGGAATCTCAGAACCAGATACAACAACAGATGAACCAAGAGTTGCAAATGTAGATTCTAAGAACTCGGGAATGTTTGTAGCCACAATGGAAGTTTGAAGATTCAATATGTAATCATTAATTGATCTATTAGCCTTTTCAGTTTCAAGATATTTGACAAACTTCGGATTTAGAAAAATAGAACCAACAGCACTTTCAGATTTAGTTTCAAACAATGATAGATCAAAATTTTCATCAAACTTAAGATCTTCAAGGTATTCAAAAACAACTGGACATGAATGAGATCTGAAACGGGAATCACAGAACTTTCTTGTTGGAGAATTCTTGGGATGAGATTTGGGTTTTCATACATGGGAGGAGGATCAAGATCAGGATTGGCCTTGGTGTATCGTCTGGAAGCCAGTGTGTTGAATTATTCCCAAAAATCAAATGGACATTATCAATTTGTTCAGCCTATCAAATTCTAAACTCATCATCCAAAGTCTAGAATTGCTTTAAGATACTAGGGTAATAGTTTTAGCTCAGATGTTCAGTTCATAAACTAAACCGGAGATTGACTGAAGCAGCGTTCATTTACTTATGCACTTGCAAAGCAAGAGCAGTTCAAAGGCTACCTGACTAACTTCAGGCTCCGTCTGTAGTCTACAAAGCAAACAATGATAAACAAACAAACTTTTCTTCCCCAGTGGAGTTTCCAATGTGTTATAGCCTAAATCTACCTCAGGCTGAGAAAGGTAGGTCTAGGGTAACATCAAACCATGCTTAACCTGGTAGCTAGCCCTACCAGGTCGGGAGAGGGCTCTCTCCTTGTCAATCTTAGGATAATATAGCAAATGAGGCTTGAGATGACTGATGTAAATACTAATTTTATGCTAGGTATATTCTCAAATATATGCTCATAGGAGTTTGATTGAGTTTTATGTTGGTTTTTTGGATTAAAAGTGAAAGACAGTTTTGGGTCCAGGGAATGGACTCAGTCTTGTAGAGGTTTCTTTGGGCCGAGGTAGGTAAATGCTTTAGTACTTTAAATTAAGTGAGATGAAGAGTCTTAAAACTGGTGAGGAGTTGGATAGGGCATGAAAGTATCAGGAATCCTCTTCAAATAGTTGAAAACATGTAAAACCAAATAAACCCTAAGGTAGAGCACTGCAACATCAATGAATTCCACCTTTATACTCGATTCATTTAGTTAAGCTGAAAAGAGAGAGATAATGGCATACATAAACACATGTAAAATTGAATCACAGAAGGAAAAACAATACTAAATCACCTTGCCACAAGAATCACACAAAATGCTGCAAACCCTAGTCTATTTCCTTGCCAAACTGCAGAGATTAATGTACAATAATGCTCAAAGCATTCACAAGAGTCCAACCTTTACAAATGACTGAAAAAACACATGATATAGACCTCCAAACCACCTGTTCTATCCATCAGGGGTCAAATACATTTGAAGAGGGGTGGTTTCAACCATCTCTAAACTAGGAACACAAAAATAGGTAGTGGAATAGCTTGCCTCTTAAACCTGGGAAACTGATTCATTCAACTCCAAACCACCTACAACTGATGTATCTACCTTATTAAGTCAATTTTTATCATTTTTACACCATAATACATCAATTTACATTATGTCACATCGTGAATTTTACCATAAAAGATAAAAAGTCAAACTAGAATAAAACTAGGCGAAAAATAGAGTTTTTGAGCAAAATTGGCACTTTTTCATCCTCTACGTAGCGCCAACTTTTCTGTGCATAGTGCTTTTTCCAAGCTGATTTTGGAAGGCTTCCCGAGGTCCAAATCAGGAGCAAGATAGATTGTTGGAAAGCCCTATGAGTCTAATTTTTGGAACAACTTGAATTTTTTGATTTGGAGCCCATTTGCCGCTGCAAAATTGCAATCTCCCAAGACTGCTTCCTGTGTGGCCAAAAGGTGGCAGAGAGGGCATTTTTGAGGTGTTTTTGGCCCTTCTGGAGGCCCAAAACTTGTCAAAACTTCCTAGTAATTTTTGGGTATGCATAATTTTTCACAAGAAATCCAAAAATTCAAATTTTTCCTCTAGAGGAGGTCCCTATCAAAAGCGAGCGCCGGATGGCGCTACATACCTACCGGAAAAACCTGTTTTTTCCTTGAAAAATTCAAAATTGCTAAAAAGTTTGCCAAATTTCTTGAAATTTGGCATGCGTGATCTGCATCAAGTACTATGTTGGGCCAAGGAAGCTTCAGCCAAGATCTTGAGCTTATCTTGCTCTTTCTTGCTCCTCAATGTCTTCCTCAACTTGGCTTTTAGGCTCCTTATCCTTGCTTTGCAAATCTTGTTTCGTGCCAAATAGTGATAAGCCATGTGCCGTAACATCTTTTTCTCCTTGTTGGATTTCTCAAGCAGCTTCTCCAAGTGCATATTTTCCCTCTCTAGCCAAGATTCCTGGTCAGCATCAATCTCTTGCTCAAGTGGTGTCAATTTGACTTTCCTCCTCTTTGCTGCTTACCTGTTTTCCCTTATGTTTTGTAGCTCCATGATTGTCTGCTTATCCTCCAACTACTTGTTCCGTTGCTCAAGGTAATTTATGATCCACTTAACTCTTTCAAGGTTAAGAGATAAGTCATGAATGTCAGCTTCTTGTTCTTTGATGATCTCCTTGAGTTTTGAGCTTTGGGAGCCCAAATCAGTATCTTCATCTTGAATCAAAATGAAATATCTTTCCTGACCTTCAGAAGGCACTTCATCATGCAATGTTTGTTTTCCTTTATCCTGTACCTACTTTGCTGAAGAAGAAGGCAAAGCCCCTTTCAGACCAGGTGAAGATAGCATTTTCCTATGGTCTGATAAAGGAAACGAGACCCCTTCCACCCCAGATGGAGATAGTAATCATTTGGCAGCTGCAAATAATCTCCTGGTGCCCTTTTCATAAGTGACAAATACTGGCGCACTGGTGGTTTGAGTCTCATGAACCTCTTGCTGATTTTAAGGCCCTCCTTCCTCTTGAAATACCGATGGGGTCACTTGAGGGTTTGTGAAAACCTCATGTGAAGTGAAAGCATCCCATGAAACATTCAACAAGCTTAGCTGATGCAAAACAACAATCTTGATCAATGCAAAGTGATAAATGCTGTTGTACTGTTGATGATGAGGTTTTCTTTGCACCAATGTGGTCATTTTCTCAATATTTCTGCATATGAAATAGGGGAGGTTCATCATTCTCACTCTAGTGAAATGCATCAATAATCTAACATGATAAGTGTACAAGCAAGAAAATCTCCCTTCACAGCTGAAGTATTTGATAATGAGCTTCATGAGTAGAGCATAAGTGTCCTGTAGGTATCTGAAAGGAAAAACCTTACTAATTTTCTTTTGATAACTAGCCTTGATATAAGGCTCATAATGCTTTTTGTCCACAAGCTATCCTTTGTTCCACTGTTCACCTAGATTAGGAATACCTGTTGCTTCAACTATAGTTTCAGGTGTCAAAGTGAAGGTAACACCTACTAAATTGACCTGGCCATTGTGAAGATGGAGAAAAAATAGTCTAGCAAGCTCATGGTGGTATTTCACCATTTCCACCATCTCACAAAACTGGTAGCAAGACTGATGTTTGAAACATGCTACTACAAGAGGACAAGCCAATAACTCTGTGAGTGTAGTGGGCTCCTCTTAGATGTGTTTTCCTCCCTTATGTGGTTTTCTTGGTGCATGAATCTCTTGGGAGGAATCACTCACAGTTTCCTCATCCCTTTCATAAGCTGAATTTGTTTCCATATTTGCCACTGTATGGTGTAAAATGATGAGTATGAAGAGATTTTATCTCAAGAATAGGTGACTGCTGTTTGATGAATGGGACTGATGAGTGGGACTGATGAATGGAGGATTTTGATGCTGGCTGTAGGGTTATTAGGGAGTGATAGGGTTTGGAAATGTAGATTAGGGTTGGGGAATAATGGAAATTAGGCGTTAGGGTTTTAGGGTTTTGGGGATAGGGGGGTAGGATGAGTATAAATGAGAGAGGGAAAGGGAAATGAAATTAGGGAAATTCAGTGGAGGGGAATGGGATATGTGAAAATGATGCAGGGGAGTAAAACAACAACAATGACAAAATTGCAAAACCCTAGACAGTTTTTGTAATGCAACTGTGCAACAATAGGGTTTGATTTTTCACTTATTAAAACTCAATCAAGGATGATCAAATGTCTTGCTATGGAAATTAGGAGGCTTTACTTGGAGGAATGATGATTGCAAGATTTTGGAGCTTGAGAAAGTTGATTGGATGAAATTTTGGCTTTGTAGACTGGTGCGTCGTGCCAACACCCAGGTGCACCATGCCAGTTCAAGTTTGTATGCAAATTTTGTGCCCGGTGAGCCGCACTGAGTAGGTGCACCGCACCTATACCCATGTGCGCCGCGCCCAAAGAAATCTCAAAACTTTGTTGTAATTTTCCTTTCTTCACCTCAAATCGTGATTTTCGCTTGTTCTCTCTTTCTTTTGGCACAAATGAAGTCTATAACACAAATGATCACTTTATATACCTTTTGACTTTAATTTTTTCATTTAGAAAACCCACTTTCTAAAGTTTTCTTTTTCACTTTGTCCTTTAAAAACTCTGTTTTGCAATTTGGTTCTCTTTTTGACATTTGATGGACTAATGCTTGGGTTTTCTTGTCTCTTTTGCAGGAGCTGGAGTGTAGGAGTTTGGCAAGGTGACACAAGGCTGCATTTTCGAACTTATTACATATAGGAAAATTGAAATTACATGAAATTTTTATACATAGAACATAAAACTCTATTTTTCCTCAAAACAGGGTTTTGAGGAAAAATCAATTACTGAGTATATCATTATTGAAATTTTGATGCTGAGACCTTATTAGACCTCCTCATGTGCCTACTGACCATTATTGAGTTTTTACAGGACTTATGATGACAAACCCTAGACCTAATGAGACCTGAAACCCTAGAAATGGCTTTTATAAATGTAAAGACAAAAGATGACTATAAATGACCTAAACTTGTAAAACTAGGCCAGCAGGTAAATACCATGACGGAAAATTGATAATGAGCCACTACCATCAGATGATCCATGACCTAATGGAATGCAGCTGATAGGATGAGACATCTAAAAATGTATGCAACAAGAGAATTTTGATCACTGATGGAGGGATGAAGATACTGACACTAACAGACCCTGCTGACAAATCTGAGGTTGTGCACCACTCTGATGGCCAACGCTCAAGGACCACTATGATTGCATCATCTGTTGCAAGGTATGGGAGATCATACCACTTTTGCTCAGGGTCCTTCCATGCCCACATGGAGACATAGTGGAAGTCCGCTTTGAACTCCACATAGCCTGAGAACTGCTCGAAGACAATTGGTGATAGCCGCAGCTTGAATTTTATCGCTGCAGATGCTTTCTTCCATCAACACCCAAAAGATATTATTGTTCTTGACCCTTTCGGGGTCCTTTGTGGCCCAGAGCGAAGTGAACTTCGCTACTTCTGGAAGATCTGATGCGATCGGAGGAAACTGACTGTCCTTCGGTAATTCCCACGCAACCAGTATGATTGATAGCAGAAGCCATGCATAATGGAAGGTCTTACTCTGGTCTTGTGCTTCTCTGTAGTTCGCGAGGAACTCGCTGCAGAGGTAGCGCACCCAATTGAATTGTATGCCCTCCGCGCACTGGGCCGCTAATGACACAACTGGTGCCGGAACTTCATCTTCATGACATTTTGTCATTATTTTCCCAGCCAGGATCTCGGTGGCTACCTTAACCATGAGGTAAGTTATGTTGGATATTGAGTAACCGTGCAGCTTCTTTACAAGCTTAAACTTGTCCTTCATTCTCTTGGCGAGGTCGCGCTCACCCGTCTTTCCACCAAATTCCTTAGCCAGATTCATCCCTGAGTGCGGTAGAAATGTGATCCTATGGATCAGCATATCGATGATCGGTATCGGTTCTCCTAACCACAGGCACCCATCGTGCACCAAGCACAACAATTGTTTGATCACTATCAAAGTGATGGGCACGCGGTTGTAATGCGACACCCATAGCAGGTTCAACAGTCCTGCCTTGTCCACCCCTTTAATCCACTGCCTCGGATCCAATGTGGTCACACCAGAATCTTTATAGAAGACATGGATCACAAATGTATCAGTCACCAAGTGGGGGAACCTCTCAGTATCTGCCAAGTCCCAATCCTCTAACTTCAGATGTGGCACGCGCGCCAAGCGTGGACCTTCGAATGTGATTTGGTCTAGTAGCAATGGTGTGTTAAGTAAAAATTTTCCCTCATCTAGGTCCTTCGGGACCTTCACCTTGCATTGGCACAAAGGGATGTATTCTAGAAACTTGGAAATAGGGTCTACCCCCTCAATATTGATATCCTCTGTGCCCATACCAGTGTCTTCCACACCCTCATCGGATTCTAGGTCTACCACCTTGCCTTTCTCTTGCGCGGTAGGCTTCTCTTTGAACTATGAAAACTTCATAGGGAACAAGTCTTGATATTTGCAGAGCAATTCAATGACCTTATCTACTGTTATGTCATCCCAGTAGTCCCCAATATTTTCAAATTTTGGCTCTGCCTTTGTTCCAATGTTCACTTGTCTTGTTTTTAGCAGCACGGTGATATCTAGATTTTCAATTTGAGATCCTTCAACTTTGTGGTGACCTTCAATCTCTGGGATATTAATGTTCCTCGGATCCTCGTCCTCTTCTTCGACAGCCACCTTGTAGCACTCTAGCACGTGGCGCAGCTGGGTGGTCCAATCCGGTTGAATCAAGTCTAAGAGATCTTGTAGTACTCTGAAGATTGCCACCTTTAATTCTTGCAATGCCTCATCAATACTTTCGAATCCATCCTCAAAGCTTAACATCATCAATAATCCCTGTTGAAAAATATCCCATTCTTCAATGCCATGGCGGAGCTTTATTTCCAAGTACCAGTTCATTGGTATTACATCCAAAGTATGACAAAACAAATGTACCCATTCAGGCTGAGGCTTTGCTCTATAAACCTTAGTCCATTTGTCCAGGTGATTGCGTGGATCTTCCCTTCCATCATATTTATCTATTAGCCGCACTTGTGGGTGACCAAACCGTAATCTCATCATCTTTCTGTACACATGCCAATCATCAAAATTGTCTTTGTGCGTACCCCACCATCTCATAGGCGTAGCACACAATGCCCAATCTAAGGCCTGGAAGCGATGCTTCTCTGGCACTTCCCTTTCGAATGCATCCAAAAATTATTGACATTAGTTAAACCATCATAATAGGGTAGACTCCTTACCTCTGATGATACACAACACAATGACTTGGTCATCATATTACAACGCAACGTAGATACTTCATGCAGTCGATTCTGCTAGTGCTCCAACTCCTCATCTGAATCTGATGTGCAGGAACTTTCATGGTCCCAGGCAATGTGTCCATCTGCTGTCGGATTCACCCAATTCTGATCTCACGCCATTATCTTATAAATCTGGTCCAAATCATCATCTCTTTCATAATCACAAACTGGTTCAGTATAGCGCGGTTCTTCTGTAGGGTCCGAGGGAACTACTACATAGAGAGCTTTCTTCTCAAATATCACCTTCTGCTTTGAGAGAGCTGCAAACACTAGAAGTCCTAGGAATGATGAAAATATGTGTTTTTGGGGCAGCAAGAGAGTCTTTGCCTCAAATCATGGTCCCAGAGGGAGGAAGAGAGGCCAAGGCACTGTGGCTAGCCTTTTAAATCTTCTCTGATCACTGCTTAACTTGCTATAGAAAGCACAAATAGAAGCAAACTACTAAATCATCAAAAGCAACCTATTCTTAACCATAAGAGAAATGAATCTAATAGCAAACTAATCTACAAACTGAAGTAAAGAACAAAAATACAAGTAAAGAGAAAGTGGTGAGCACTAGTATTGTAGCAAGGATGTTGCAACTCCTGGGCTCTTAGCATTACTTTTATCAACCCAGTAGTTCGTAACAAATTTGGAAGCGTTGGTGCTATATGCACAAGTACTTGTTCTCACTGCAGGTTGTCACTTGGTCAGCTGGCATGAGATCACTAAGAGCTCAAGCCAACTTCTATAGAATTAAGAAGAAGCTCTATGTGTGATGAAAGGAAAGAAATATTAATCTACAGATGTTATTTTAACTACAGAAAGGAGAAAGAGTGGAATGTAAAGCAAAACCTAGTAAGCCCTAATTAACAAGATAATTCTACTTTTGCCAAAAACATTATGAAAACCATGAAAGGAATGCCATTACCTACTCAAGGAAGTAAAAAACATCTAACCATGCTATTTCTGGAAGTAAATAAGCAGAAAACATATTTTTGGATTTTTATGGGTTTTTATGTGAATATAACATGTATCTAATTTATTGTGTGTGAGTGTGGAGGCAAATAGGTGGCGTTAGAGGGCGGTTTTGGAGCTTGGGAGGATGTAGGATGGTGTGGATGGGTCCTAGGAGGTCTTAGGTGGCCTTCTGGAGGCTTTTCCCACACTCGGCCTTCAAAAGAAAACCTACAGGAAAAACTACAGGAGGACACAGGAAAACTACAGGAGGAAAACAGGGAAACTACAGGAGGCCTACAGGAGGAGGCCGAGAGAAATTTTCATTGTTTTGAGGGTGTGAGAGTGGGTGGAAAAGGTGGATGAAGGTTGGAATGAGGTGTTAGGGCACCTAAGGTCTACCATGAATCACCAGGAGAGATAAAGATGATTGGGTTTGCTCAAGGAGAGAGGAAGAAGTTCTATGAAAAATGAAGGAAACTAGGACAGAATTGAGGTGAGGTTTGGGAGACCTATAGGGCATGGATCAAATGGAGGGTGTGATTGCTGGTCAGCTGGCCTATTGTTGGAAGATATTTGCTACATAGAAACTAACAGTCAACCAAGAAAATCAAGCAACCATTGGAATGAGTGCATACTAGGAAAAACGGTGTTTTGCATTGAAATGACCTAAACTATGATGTATAGAAGGAAATGCTGGGAAATGTTGTAAGAAAGGAAAGAATGAAAAAGGACTACTACAAATCAGGAAGTGAACATGAAAAAGAATGTCTAAATCAAAACAAAACTGGACTATCAACCTACTAGAGAGTTGCAAACACTAGAAGTCCTAGGAATGAGGAAATTTGTGTTTTTGGGGCAGCAAGAGAGTATTTTCCTCAAATCATGTCCCAGATGGAGGAAGAGAGGCCAAGGCACTGTGGCTAGCCTTTAGAATCTTCTTTGATCACTGCTTAACCTGCTACAGAAAGCAAAAATGGAAGCAAACTACTAAATCATCAAAAGCAAACTATTCTTAACCATAAGAGAAATGCATCTAACAACAAACTAATCTACAAAATGAAGTAAAGCATCCAAATACAAGTAAAGAGAAGCTTTGCTGATTTGATTAGGCCCTAACCCAAGAGCTTCAGCCCTCTGAGGTAACTTAGTGCTAGCTCAAAAAGAATTCCATCTTCATTATCAAAAAATAACAAGATTACATAAAATTGTCATACAATAGTAAGATCGAAATTTGAGCAGAGTTTACACAAGAAAAAAGCTGACCCTAGTGAGGCCCTAGGCCTCTTTACTTATACATCTGAAGCTGCCAATAGCTTCCTTA
Organism: Pinus tabuliformis; assembly: GCA_031772625.1. Classification (NCBI taxonomy): domain Eukaryota; kingdom Viridiplantae; phylum Streptophyta; class Pinopsida; order Pinales; family Pinaceae; genus Pinus; species Pinus tabuliformis. The sequence continues at coordinate 539,444,169 of CM062805.1, read as the reverse complement.
AAATCAGGGAGGCTTGGCTCCCAAAACTCGAGATAACTAACAATCATCTTCCACTTGCTCAGCTGCCTTCTTGTGCATGATTTGACTGCTTGTACTCTGAGCTGAATGAAGGGGAATTTGAAGTGAGGAGCAATAAACAAGGGGGATTACCCCCTATAAGTCCTATCCTCTATCTACTTCGAGTTATTGCTGTAGTTTGACCACTATATCCTTGACTTTGACCTCGAAATCCATCAATAATATGCATTAAATACATGTTAGACCACATGGCATAATAACTAACTCAACTCATCCTATAAGCATAAATATAATCAGAAAATCATACAATAAGCTAAGAGAGTGGTTGATTTAACTAGGTTAGGAGGTAAAATGAGCCCATATAATTACCCATTTATGAGGCTCATCATCACCCCCCTACTGAAAGTGTTGCTCATCCTCTGAGCAACCTAGTCAATCTCTTGGTCTTTCATGGCCCTAGTGGCCTCCCTAGCATTCCAGGCTTCTGATGTGGTCTGCTCATGTTCTCCATAAAATCCTGCCTTTCTATCTATGTCCTTCCACTGCTCCTTCTCCTCTTCTCCTCTTCTGCCTTCCAGCATGCCTAATATGAGTGGAGGACTCAATTTGAGGCCAATCCAGTTGACCTTCAGCCTTTGCATGGAGTGCTTGTACATTGGCACTCTTTTCAATGCCTCCCTTAGCCTCATGGGGGAATGGTATTCTATGATCTGCAAGATGTGGGGTAGGGTGTTCCATCTTCTCATGCTTGCATGCACACAGTCATCCCCGAGTAGCCTCAGCATATCTTCAAAGTGTGCAATGGCTTGTTCTTGATTGGATAGATATTTAGGGGCGATTTGAGGGTCATTGGAAAGCAGGTTGTGTGTGATGATGAGTGCCATAGGATCTGATGGCTCAACTCTTATCATCAATGGTTCATTCTGCTCTTTTATTAACAATCTTTTCATTTCTGCTGCCCTCAATTTTTCATGGTTAATCCATGATGCCATGGCCATTAATTGCAGATCCCCTAGCTTGGCATTGGGGTCCCACACATTCAGGTTTGTGAGGGCCATGTTGTGTAGATAGAACTCTGCCATCTTTGCTTTGTCCTCGGAGGTGCTTTTGTCACACAAATCCATGAATTGCCTGTAGTCTTGGAAAGGCATTGTGCCTCTTTGTGCCAAAGTTTTTATTTGGATTTGAAGCCATTGATCTTTCAGATAGAGGCCATAAGATTTCGCTGGTGTTCTGCATTGTAATGCTTCTATGGATAAGCTGGCCATGTATGCCAAATGAGTCGCTTTCTCCTATAGCTTCCTCCTTAGTAATTCATTTTCATTCTCAAGGTGGCTTCTTGTAATGGCTTCTCTGTCTCTGAGAGCACTCAATTCCATACCCATTTCCTTGAGCTTGTCTTCCATGTGGCCAATATCCTCAACTCCTTTGGACTTGGCTATCTGCATCCACCTATGTGTTCTTACTCTCTCTTTTTCCAATTCGAAAAACAGTGGAATTGCAAATTTCTATGGGATTATCTTGCCTCCCTCAAGTAGTCTGTAATAGGAGTCAAGATTAGGCTAGGGGTTAGGTTCTTGTAGCTCTTGTGCTTCCTCTTTCACCTCTGGCTGTCCTCCTATCTTTTCCTCAAGTTTTTGTGTCTCTTGTAGTTTGGACAGTGTCTCCTATAGGACTGTTTTAGGGTCCTGTAGAATTGCCTTCCCCTTCCATGTAGAAGATCTTGTAGTCCTCCTTTCATAGGTTATGGGTGTCTTGGAAGGAGATTCTTTCACCTGGGTAGATGGTGAATCTTCAATGTTAATGGGAGTCTTTGATGAGGGCTGAGGTTTTCCTGTTTTAATTCTGGTACTCTTCCTCGCCCTGAAATACATGGAGGTTTTTCTTTTCCTCTTCTGCTTCTACTTGACTGGTGTACCGAGGGCAGTGAGAGTAGCTGCTGCTTCTCCTTCCATAGTTTCAGGGGACTCTTCTCTTTGCTCTGTGCTCTCTGCCTCCTTTTCTCCCTCTTCTGTCTCTTTTTCCTCCTCCTACTCTGTCTCTTCAACTCTCCCCTCCTCTATTTCTTTTCTTTCCTCCTTCCTCTCTTGCTCTGGTATGTCACCACTAGCTTCATCTTCTCCTCATTGTTCTCCCTCCTCAATGACAGCAGGACTGACATAATAGGTTAATGCCTTGATGTCATCCTCAACTGTCATATTTCTGAAAACTTCCCATGCTAGAGGGATTGTAAGGGTATGGAGGGCTTCCTCTACTAGGATCTTGATTAGGCCATGGTGAGCTAGATGCTGTGAATTTCCTTCTTGTACCTTGGTGCTGAAGTCAATGAGGGACTGAAGGAGAAAGTAAGGGATACTGAGCTTTTGATTTGCTGGGGTATGCATGCCATATCTCAATTTTAGAGGATCTTGAAATGATATCCATAAACAATACTGTGCCTCCCCTCACAAGAAATGTATTTGATCACTTGGTAGCTAACCTCATCCCAGGGATATGGTACACTAGCCCTCCTAATTCCATTTTTGTCTTCAACAGGGGTTTCATTATCTTGGAAAAATTTCCTCTTGGCAGCCTGGCCAATTGGTTTCTCATCTTTACTCCAAGGCAACCCAAGAGGAAGGGTAGTGACCCTATTGATGAATTCAGGGGTTATTTCAATGGAGAGGCCTCTAATGGTTATAGTAGCATGAGTTCTTGTGTGAAGGACTCGAGAGAGAGAGCAAATTCATGGGCAATTGCATCATCAAACCCTCTAAACTTCTCAAAGAAATTTATCCAATTTTCCCTTGTAAATATCTCCACCACTTGAGGATGTGCATGGAGTCTAGTGTAGTTAGTGGGCTCTTTTCTCGTAAACCCCCCTGTCATATTGCCTATACTTGTTTTGAAAAACTAGATATGGAGGTGGAGACAAAGAATTTTGAGTGAAATAGAAAAACAGAGGGGACTGTGTTTTAAAAAAGAAAGATTTTTTTTTTTTAATGTTTTTCTACCCTCTTAAAGACTCATTTAATCTTCAATTTGAAACCAACTCTCTCATATTTGATATTAAACAGAGGGAATTCATGAACCCTACCTCTTTAGACTAAAATTCGTGCCAAAAATCACGTTTCCTCCCTTCAGCATGACTCACTTCCCCTTCTGTAGAAGCTCGTTGTCCCTCCTGTAGATTTCCTGTAGGTGCTCCTGTAGAAAATGCCGAGAGAAAAAATGTGGAGGAAATTGATGGAGGATGGTGGATACGAGGCTGTGGGGGCATAAGAAGACTGCAGTGTGGCTGAGTTATGAGGAGAAACTGAAGAAAAGGTGGTGAGAATGCGCAGGGAGGAGTGCTCATTACCCTTTATGGCTGTTTTAAGTTATGAGTGCTGAGCTGGCAAGGTGTACGTTGGCCAGATTAGGACCATTGGTCCCCACCTGCTTGGTCATCATGACCCCCCTCGTAATCATCACCTCATCACTGCATCAGAGTTAACTCTTCCTCCCACTACCTTTCCTTCACATCTTTTGCTTGAGTTGATTGTGCGCATGTGTGGGTGGTATCTTGGTTAAGTGGAGTCAACTAAATGAAGGTGGCCAAGTTAATTGGAAACCTTTCCCTCTTTAGATTTCAACTATCTCATTGCCTTTGTATGATTCCTAATTACACACATGCAGATAGAGGAGTGACCTAGCTACTTACCTGTAATCCAAGTGTATTTGCTGCCATCTTTTGTGAGGTGCTTCGGCTTTCTCTGTTGCATGCCTTCATTTTCCTTCATGCATGCTATCTTTGCTTGTTGATGTGTTGTTGTGTGTTTTTGCAGGTTCTTCTTTTGCTGGAGTTGAGCTGCATGTGCCTTTCCAACCTTCAGATGTACTGTCCCTTGCTGCTGGTGCTAGACTTCTATGGGATCAACTGCTACAAGAATTCCTACAGGAGCTCCTGTAGCTACTACTCCCCTTGAAACTTCAGCTATTTCCTTGTGCTTGGAACTTGATAATAATGCCAAAGGTGGAGATGAATGATGGAGGGATAGTAGGTAATCTTTAGGTAAAGTTAATGGTGCCCTTTCCTCTTTTTTCAAAACTAAAAAACTGTTTTTCTGTGTTTTTCTTGGAAAGGAAAAAAATTATAATGATGCTTGGAGTGTGATGCAGGCTTGGAAATGATGGCAAGGAGGTTTGAATATGGTAAGAGGGATTATAGGTTCCTCGTGAAGCTTTTCTTGTCCCTCAAACTGCCTCCTATAGACACTTTTGGCTCTCTGTAATTCCTACAGGAGCTTCCTGTAGAAAACATAGAGCCTCCTGTAGAAAACATAGTTTTGGAATAAGAGGTATAGTGGGGTGAAGAGATGCCAAAAATTATGGAGGAAGGTGTGGAGAAGATGAGACAGATGCTGGTATGAATGTCAGGGTCCCCTTACCACCTTCTCCTGCTCTCTGTAGTCCTCCTGCAAACCTGCAATGAAATAAAAATTCATTTTTCTTTCTCTTTTTTTTTTTTTTTGAAAACAACTAGGGCGCCTCAGAGAGGTTTTCACCTTAATTGCCTGCCTTCGGCACCTCCAAGGGACGTTTTCACCCAGGGATCTTATTATTTTTTCTTTTTTTTTGACATCACTGGGCCGCCTCACAAGAGGTTTTCAACCCAATGATGGGACTCAAGCACCTCATGGAGGTTTTCACTTGAGTCCTTATTTTTTCTCTTTTCTTCAGTGAGTTGGTGAAGTGGAAGCTAAGACATGCTCCACTACCATCACTATTTTATTCAAATCTTCAATAGACTTTTGCTTGGAGAAGGGTTTCTTGTAGAATTTCAACTGATGTCCATTGACAAGCATGGGGATGGCTTCATCATCAATGGTTATGACCAGCACTGAGCCATTGTCATTGCATTTCTCCACAGTGTAGGGTCCCAGCCATCTTGTCCTCAGCTTGCCTTTGAAATCCTTATATCTTGAATCATAGAGTAGTGCCCAATCTCCCTCTTGGAATTGCTTCTCCCTGATATTTCTGTCATGCCATATCTTTCTCTGAAGCTGAACTACCTCTGTATGGAGAAGGACTTGAAATCTGTATTCATCCAATCCATTGAGCTGAAGTAATCTCTCCTTCTGTGCATGGATGAGGTCCAGGTCCAGCTAAGTTGCCATCCTTAGGGTATTGAATTCAAACTCTATTGACAGCAAAGCCTTCTTCCCATAGACTAGTTCATAGGGTGTGAACCTGGTGGTGGTCTTCCATGTGTTGTAGGCCCAAGTGGCCTCAACTAATTTGTTCGCCCAACCTTTTCTGCTGCTACTCACTACCTTGGTTAGGAGCCCTTCCAATGCTCTGTTAGTGACCTCCACTTGCCCATTGGCTTGTGGATGGTAAGGGGTGGAAGTCCTGTGCTTGATCTTATGATGTGTGAGCAGGTCTTCAATCAGGTTGGAATTGAACTGACTGCCATGGTCTATGACCAACTCTCTTAGATACCCGAACTTGTAGAATATGTTTTCCCTAAAAAACTCAGCTACTTTTTCCTCTGTCACTGCTTTGATTGCTTTTGTCTTCGCCCACTTTGTCAGGTAGTCGGTGCACACAATGATGTATTGCTTCTACTTTGAAGGGGGGTTGATAGGCCCCACAAAGTCCATGCCCCACTTCTCAAATGGCTTAAAGGTCACTTGAGGTTGCATGGGCATTTCATCCTTTGGAGTGCGTTTCCCCATCCTCTGACACTGATCACACTGACTCGTGTATCTCCTCAAATCCTGATGAAGAGTGGGCCAGTAGTAGCCTGCTTGCAATATCTTGAAGGCGGTTATTTTTGCTGCAAAATGACCTCCACAAGGCCCATCATGACAGGTCAGGAGGATGTCAAAGACTTCCTCCTCCCTGACACATCTTCTTAAGATCTGATCTGGGCCAAGTTTGAAGAGATTGCCTCCAATCCAAGTGAAAGGGGTGCTTTTCCTTACTATCTTTCTCTTCTCTTTTGAGGATAGGTGTGGTGGGAACTGTGCTGAAACCAAGTAGTTTGCTATATCAACAAACCATGGAGAGAGTACTGATATAGCAAATAGGTGTTCATCTGGAATTTGGTCATCCACCATTCCTTCTTCACCTACAGGAAAAATTACTCTAGAAAAAAAGTCAGCAACAATATTCTCTTTACTAGGCTTATCAATAATGGTCAGATCAAACTGTTGCAGTAAAAGCAACCATATAATAATGCGAGCATTTACATCTAGTTTGTTCATTAAATATCTAATTGCAGCATGATCAGTGTGCACAAAGGTTTGATAGCTTGTGATATAATGTCTGAATTTGTTTAAGGAATGCACAATAGCTAGGAGTTCCTTCTCGGTCACTGTATAGTTTAACTCTGCCTTTGAAAAGTTTTTGCTTATAAAGTATATGGCATAAGGTAACTTTTCATCAATTTGTCCTAAGGATGCTTCTATCGCTTTGTTCGAGGCATCTGTGTGAATGTGAAAGGGTAGGGCCTAGTTTGGGCCTCTGAGAATTGGGGCAGTCACTAGCCTGTTCTTCAAGGTATCTAGGGTTTCTTGACAGTTTTCCGACCATATGAACTCAACATCTTTTCCGAGGAGGCCAAAAAAGGAGAGGCTAACTTGCTGAAGTCTTTAATGAATCTCCTGCAATATCCAGCTAAGCCTAGGAAGCTTATGACATCTCTAACTTTTTGAGGAGGTGGGACCCTTTGGATGATGGCAATTTTGTTGGGGTCCACCTGGAGTCCTTGTTGAGATATTGCATGATCCAGCATAGTCCCTTCAGTCATAAAAAATTCACATTTTTCCGGACTGAGGGAAAAGTTCATCTCAATACACTTATCTAAAAATTTTCCTAGGTTAGATAAAGCTTCCTGAAAGTCAGAGCCATAATGAGTAAAATCATCCATGCATATTTCTACTGCATCATGAACCAGTTTGGAAAATATACTCAATACCGCTCTTTGTAAAGTGGCTGGAGCATTGCACAAACCAAAAGGAAGGACCCAGTATGAAAAGGTACCCCAAGGACAAGTGAAAGTGGTCTTATCTTGGTCTTCCGGGCTGATTTGAATCTTACTATACCCGCTAAACCCATCTAGGAAGGAGAAAAACTTTTTCCCTGCCAGACCGTCTAACACTTGATCTATGAAAGGTAAAGGAAAATGGTCCTTTTTAATGGCTTTGTTCAATTCCCGATAGTTGACATAGATTCTCCACTTACCATTTTTATTTGGCACTAGCACCAAAGGAGAGACCCATTCACTGTCAAAGATGGGATAGATGAATCCTGCATCAAGCACTTTCTGTAGTTCTTCCCTAACAATATCTTTAAGTGCAGGGTTCATCTTCCTTTGAGGCTACTTGACTGGCATGCAATCTTCCTTGATGTATATATGATGAGTACATACTGAAGGGTGCACTCCCTTCATCTCCTTATAACTCCAGGCGAAGGCATATAGATGTTTTCTCAATATGTTGCATAGCTCTTTCTCCTAGGAAGTAGATAGGGATGGATTGATTTTCAATGTTCTTTCTGGGCCAAAATCTATATTTTTAACACGGAGAGAAGTGGGGAGAGATCAGTTGAGGGGTTGTTTTGGGTTTCTCTTATTATGTCTTCTAATGGTGATACATTGGGAGGTGGATTCTAAATCAAATTTTCAATCATATCATCCTCATCTTGCGGTTTCCCCCCATGGAAATTTCTAATGTACAAAGTGGTGAAAAATAAACTTCATCCTCATCCTCCTCCTCCAACCAGAGAGGTAGATCATGTTCTAGCAATGTTTGGGCGGGAGTATATAGGATCAACTGCTTGGACATGTGCCCATTCTTTATGGTCATGTTCCCAGCTCGGAAGCTGATGTAGGCATCGACTGTAGCCAACCAGGGTCTTCCCAGAATGATAGGATACCCAGTGAGCTTTGCCTTTTGTTGGAGAACTAAGAAATCAGCAGGGTACTCCCAAGAATCAATGGAGACCATCACATCTTCCACAATCCCCTCAGGGGTCACTGTGGAGCGGTCTGCTAGCTGTAGCACTGTCGTGGTCTTCCTCAAGGAGCCCTAGAGGTTAAGTTTCAAAATTGTGTCCTTTATCATCACATTAATGGCTGCTCCCAGATCAATCAAGATATGTGGGACCATTGTTCCATTGATGTGGACATCAACTACTGGGCTTCCAGGGTCCAGATATTTTGGACAGATTATCTTCCCCAACATCAGGTCAGACAATTGTCCTATGACATTGATGGTTGGGGCATCTCTCTTGCGCCTTCCTAGATGCCTAAAGCACTTCTCTTTAATCAACCTATTGTAGATAAGCACATATTTTATGGCTTGGAGAAGTGGTATCTTAACACATAAATGTTTCAATTCTCCTAGGAGTTTAGTCTCTTCTGGGGTAGGCTGGATTGTCATGGATAGTCTCTCAGGAAAGGGTGGATTTGCTTTGGGTTCACTTTCCTCTTTATCTTACCTCCTTGGGTGGAGGCTAGCTATCTGGGAGAACTTTCCCGGATCACAAGTTAATTTCTTGAATCTCCACAGCATAAGTTGGGCATGATGGTTCCCCACTATACACTTGTTGAGCCTGTCTATTGTTTGGGTTCGGATTTGGCTGGGCAGGCATTTGGGGTTGCCTTGGTGGAGCAGAAGGTAACGGTTGTGGTTGGGTAGGTGGTGGAGGTAGAAGAGCGGGAAGAGAGTTGTATTTGGGCCTCCACCCTTGATGCGATGCATTCCACTGAGGTTGCAACTAAGCATAGGATTGAAATGAATGGGTGGCTGGTTGGGCATGATATTGAGATGTGAAGGACCAAGGAGGAGGCGTGGACCAAGAAGGATGAGCAGGGGGACCCCAAGAAGGTATGGAGGTGACTTGGTTGGGGTTGTAGTATGCCTAAGATGTCCCTTGCATCCCCTACTGGTATGGTCTAGGTCCATGTGGCCTCCTTTGGTTTATGTAATAGATTTGTTCAGTGACTCCTTCAGCCCCTGGTATACATCTTTAAGTCCGAGCAAGGAAGGGCACTTATCTGTAGAATGATCTTCTTCACAGACTAAACAAACCTCTATAGAGTTCAATGGGCATTCATTCCTAGGATGCCTCCTGGTGCATCTAGGGAAAAAAATGGCCAAAGCCCTCTCTGCTTCCTCTTGTTTTCTTTTGATATGTAAGGTATCCATTTGCATGGAAAAAGTCTGCAGCATCTCACTCTTGAAGTCTTCCAGCATGTTTCCAATTTCACCTTTAATGGATGAATTGGAAGAAGAGGTATTGGCTATGGGTTGACTCCCCCTACCTTTCTTTCTGGATGCTCTAGAATGGTTTCTAAAAATAGTGTTTATGTCCTCATAGTATAGTTGGTAGATGTCTCCCCCGGCCAGTAGATGGAGGGTGTCTAAAAGGTCTTCCCGAATTCCCTGAGCAGGACCAACTTCAAAGACTCAGGGTCAAGTGTACACCTAGCCCTTTTGTAACTGAGCTGGAACCTCTCTTCATAATCTTCCAGGTACTCATCACTTCCTATGGTCATTCGGAAGATTTCTTCTTTATTATCTTTTGACCTACAATAGTCTCGATACTTGTCGTTAAAGGCCTGCGGCATCTGCTACCGGAAATTTCACGGTCCCAGGAAATGTGTCCATCCATTGTCAAATTCACCCAGTCCTAATCTTGTGCCATTATCTTCTAAATCTAGTCCAAATAATCATCTCTTTCATAATCGTGAACTGGTTCAGTATAGCGCGGTCCTTCTGCAGGGTCCAGGGGAACTACTACATAGAGAGCTTTCTTCTCAAATATCATCTTCCGCTTCTTCAAATTGATTACCCCATTCATGTCAGCAGCCCAATCAGTCCCAAGGAGCGCAGGGTAGGGATTGTTGTCATCCACACTCTCTATCACTTCAGAATCAACCAATGCACTTGTGCTTTCAATATCAACTATCACTCCCTGCAATATTCCCACAGGGATGATTTTCTGTTGATTTTCCATTCTTAACTGAATCGGAGACCACTACAGTGCAAGTCTCCCCATCCTGTCCCATGTCTATTTAGGAAAAAAATTCTCGTTCGACCCTAGATCTAGAATAACTTGATCCATCTCATATTCTCCTATCTGTGCAGTGAGCCTCATCTCACACCCTATTCTTGCCTTATGCTTACCAATATTCCTGACTATGCATGGTTCGTCATGAGCATTTTCTTTTCCAGTGCACTTATTTATCTACTCCTACAGTCCTTTTATAGCCTTGCTATCGCGCAACAGCTTCATACAGGTCTCCAAGAAAATAGTAAGCATGGAATGGTCCATCTCTTCAGCTGGCTTATCCTGACTTCCTGAGGTAGAGGCCTCAGTGAAGCTTTTATTTGCTTCCATAAATGTTTCCTTTGCACGCTCTAGATCAAACCTGATATCCTTTTCTATCACTTTGCATACCCATTCACCCTATTCGAGCTGCTTCCCCTTATCTTCACCAGTCATCATTCCATTGCGCAGAACAATATTTACCTTAGGATCCTCCTCGCGAGGCTCAACCCTCATCATCTGCAGGTTCTGAGTTGGTTTCTGAGGTTGTGCCCCCTTTTCATGTATCTTAGCTAATAATACAGGGAAATCCTCTATCACATGGTCAAACTGAGTACAATATCGGCATGATAGATGTTCCGAGTTCGTGCAATCTCGTGCGTAGTGTCTCGGTCCTCCACAGTTGTAACAAATGACCTGTCCCCGACCTATACCAGGTCCTCCACCACTTCGGCCTCGTTCACGCCACTGATATTCACCTCGCGCTCCCACAACACCTTGGTTCGGAGGCTGGGTTTCTGCCTACACCCTATATGCGGTGTTCTATCCATCATTAACTCATAACTACAGAAATTATGCTCATCATGACCCACCAATTGACAGAAGTTATATAAGAGCTGTTGCAGTGTCTATACAAATTTCTACAGCAAATGGAAATTATCTGTCACATGTTTTCTAGCTATCTGATAGATAGCACACCATAGCATGAGCCCTATACTTGGCCCTGCTTAAGCTTCCAGCCTCAGAGGCATTGGTCCCCCTGCTGCAACATAATTCGTGAAGACTGGACAATGATCTTTATCATGTCCCTGACTTTTGCACTTCAGGCACCAAACTTCTTCGCGCACCTCTGGCCTAATTGTTCTATCTTTCTTTAGACTCTGAAATTCTAGGCACAGGTTCTGCAACTACACATGAATCTGTTGAACCCATAATTAGCATCTTGCATTGGTGTCTTGTGCAATCTCTAGGACTTCCGCTTGGGTTCCAATCTTTTGCTGTGACAAAGCAACCCTTAGATGAGGCAGGAGTGAAGTCACAAACCATTTATGGTGCTGCCCATCTGTAAGATTCATGTTAGCTTTGCAGATTGTGCACTTCAACCTCTAATCAAAATCCCAGGGTGTCTCACCAGGCTTCATCATGATCTCCTTGAATCCCACAATTGATTGAGCTTCAGATTTGGGCTTGCTGAATTCCTTATTCAGTGCGGTCTGAATATCTGCTAATGAAGCCATCGGGTTACAAGTCCAATACTTAATTTACCATGTTAGCGTGTGTTCCTGCAAAGTAGTAACCAATGTTTCTTTCTTCATCTAATCATCTGTAATACCATGATATTCCCATATAGCCTTCGTGATGAACCAAAATTGGTCCGGGTCCTCAGTTCCTGACACCTTGAACACAGGAAATTTTACTGAATTCGCCATATTAGATGGTGGCAGAGGTGGCGGTGGTGTGGTGAAGGCGTATACGGTGGAGGTGAATATGGAGGTGGTGTGGCTAGATGGGGTATTCACGGGAACCCTTGTCGTATAAGTTGAACAACACTCTTCGAAGAAGCCTATTCTTCTTCCTCGTCATCACTCAGAGGAGGTCTAATCAACGGGCTATATTTATGGCTTATTTTCCCTGTATCTCTGAAGATATTTCTACTTCGCGTAGCTCCAAACATCAAGGTAGCTGCATAACCTGCTTTTCACACAAGAGAATCTTAATCCAAGTTTTTAAAGACCTTAAATACTTACCTTGTAGTCCCTTGAAGAAGCGGTGCTCTGCTTCACTGTAACTGACTGAAGTATCGACCGCAAACTCTGTCACGAATCTTCCTATGATACGATCGAGCCAATGATCAACAATGCATGCGATCTTATCTTCAGAGGCTTCTAATTTCCACACTAACTCCGGGGTCTAGACTATTGGACCATCAAGTCTCACCCTTCCTTAGCCATTTGCCAATTTCGTGATCCACTCGTATAATTCGATCGGGAAGGAACAAAAGAATATTTTGTGTATCTCTGTGTACAGATATCTTTCCAACCACTGTTATTTCATCAATCGTAGATTTTTGTTTTCTTGCACCGTGAATTCATGGATCTTTCTATCCAACCAATCTTCGATCTCCTTCTTAGTTGGATTCCATTGATGTGACATCACACATCTCTTATGCAGATCCTGGTCCTGGTAATGGAACCATTTGTTGGCTTGATGGGCCCTGGCCCAAGTTTAGCGTTAATTAGCTAAGCAAATCCCTAAAATATTGGCCCTTTCAGCATCAATCTATAGAGCGTAGACTGAAGTCTCACCCGAAGCAGTATGGGGGGATGCAGGAACCAAGTTTCCACACCCAAAGATGGTAGTGATGTTGTTTTATACCCTAAACCTTCCTTCACGCAGGTTAAGAAGCCTTTTAGGGCTTAACGGTATACTCCTCTTAGTCGTCCTCTAGACCTTCGCGAAGGTCTACAACTGTGCTTCGCATACCCTAGATAGGCGGATCAGACACTTACATGCCCCTATAACTACTCTTACTTCCATATTTACCTAGATTAGCTTAAGTATCTGATAACTTCAACATGCATTAAGATGATCTTCGCGTAAATAGATATTCTTACTTGCGTTCATATAACAAAGCAAAACATATGGATTCGCTTATCAATGAAACATTAAAACATAAGCCCAGTATTCATCATAACATAATCATATGCATTTATAACAAAAGTAAAATATATCATACACAGATAATTCCAAAATAATTCTCTTTATTTATACTTCAGATCTTCTTTACAGACTCTGACCTCCTTGTGGAGACAGCTGCAGGGGTCCACACACTCAGCTGTGGACTTCTACCCTAGGCCTCTACACACACAGTTGTAGAGCCTCTTCCCTACGCTAAGACTCTTCATTCTTAGCTCTCACAGATCCATTACATTCATCAATGACTCAAAACATACCATGATTGAACCACCTTAAACTCTTCTAAGACTTCCCTTTTTATACAATCCCATGGTTCGTGGACCATTGGTAGATCTCCTAAAGCTGACATGACTTACACAAACTAAGGGAGGAAACCCTTTATGACACTTCACATCTTCTCCGCGACCACAAAATGCAGAGAATTTACACTTCTTATACAAAAACTTGGCTTTCTGCCCCAAAACTTGGGCTTTTAACCCCTAAAATGACCTTAGGGGACGCGTTCCCAAAACCAACCTTTCAACCCACCCTGTCCAAGACTCATAAGTCCTATGGTCCTCCTAAAATGAGTATAAGAAGATGCAATCTTCAAGAAAGGATAGAGCTCACTAAAATTCATTGCCCTGACCTGTAGCTGCCATTCTGCTTCAAGTTCAAACCTATGCAAGGAAGAACACACCAAAAACGTACCCAATACTTTTCCTTCAAGCTCCTTTAAGCTGCGGATAACATAGAGATATATTAGAGCCCTTGATTTGTTTCAAATGAGGTTGAAAGAAACCTCTTTATATACAATTCGATGGGGTTGAAGAGAGGTGAGGTTGACCTTGTTAATTTTACATAATAGAAACAAGAGTTCAAATCATACTTAACCAAATTTGATGATCTTTAGGTTTATTTTGGTCCTCTCGAAAAGAGTAATTTAATGCTACAAATATCTTCCCCAAAGGAGATGTCCAAAGTGGAATTTGGCCCTAGTTTCCAATTTTAACACCGTCCTTCCTTGCCTTCCTTCAACTCTCTCTCTCTCTCTCTCTCTCTCTCTCTCTCTCTCTCTCTCTCTCTCTCTCTCTCTCTCTATGACTCCCCTTCGGTGTCTCGTGAAAGTGAAACCTACAATGTATTTCAGTCATATGATTTTCTCTTGACACTCTTACATTGGGGGCAATCTTTTATCCCCCAAAAAATGTTCACTTGGCCATTTCTCACTAGGTGGATCAAAATACACCATGTAGGAATAATTTTACCATGGTAAAACCCACTTTCACCATAGGAAATAATTTAGTAAACCATTTTTCTAAATTATTTCTCATTAAAATCCAAAAACCCCATGAGAACAATTAAACACATCATTATTTATTTAATATTCTCTAGAAATAATTATTTGATAATAATTTCTCATTGGTTTTGACTTTGTCACCTTGGAATATTTAAATAAATCATTATTTATTTATTATTCCTTATTTATTCCACATTTTCCTTTTGATGTCATTGTTAAATCATTATTATTCCCTGCCGCAGCAGGGTAATAACATATTCACAATGCGTTTGATTGTGACATTAAATCTCAAGTGACTAAAAATTAAAATAGATTTTCTAATGTAAACATTAGAAAGAAATTAATTTATTTTTTTTAAATTTTTAAATTTATTTTTTCTCAATTTTGATTGGGTAATTTGCCTAGGCTCTTATTTTTCCATCATTATATGTACTTTGAAGCACAATACTTTTCTTGTTATCTTTCTTGATTGTGTGCCGTACTTGCTATCTTTCTCGATTGTGTGCCAAAATTTTATATATATAGAAGCAACAGACTTGTCACATGAGCAACACTGTCAGCATGTGAATGATATCAGAGAGCCAAAATTTTGTACCAAAATGTTTGATTGGGCATGAGAACAATATTCTGTTGTAGCTTCGTATTTCGGCTCAGCTTGCTACAGACACTATATAATATCCAAAACTCACATGGAGCGGAGGCCAAGGCAATCTTGCATTCAATGCCAGGTTGGAGGTACAGTAAATAGTTTGTCATTTTAGCATCTTTGAAGGACAACATTGGCCTGTGTGTCAAGTTGTCCACACTGCTACAACCCCCAAGAAAAAAAATTTATATCTAATTTCCCCCAATTTTACCATATACTGGAATCATTAGCATCAAATTTCTCTAGGATAAAGCTACATCTGACATAACCATTAGTTTAAAAAAGGGATTTCAATAAGCATCAAATTATAAAACAATTATGACTATAGTATTAAAAAAATACATTGATGTGCTTCTTTTTAACAAAGAATCATCAAATATAAATTTCCAATTATATTTGAAAATAAATAATAAAGTTGCACATGGGAGAACATGCTAAGCATATATAAATTTACATTAAAGATGAAGAACATGAAATAATACTTGGTTCATATGTTTCAAAATTCAATAATTAAACTAAGCGACAGGGAATTCAATAATTTTCCTTGATTCTCACAAAGTGATTAATAAATAATTTTTATTTGTTAATTACTTCAATCACTTTATAAATAAATATATTTGACCATTTTGAATATATTTTCCCTCTCAAAAAATATAATAAAGTATTCACAACAACTAGATTTTGATTTAGTCAATTATATTTTATTATTTTCTTATTCCTAATTTGGCTCAATAGTTTGTTATAAATAGAGGGTTTTCCATTCATTCTTCACCATGACCATTTTCATCATCAACATTATCGTCTCATATCATTTGAACTCCCACTTGAGTTCAAGCACCGTTTTCTTTTTTCTGCCCATTGTAAATTGCGAGAGAGAAGCAAACTATTGAAGCACAAGGACGAGAAAAGGACCCATCCCACGGAGGGGAAACTACATACGCATGTTGTAATTCTCCTCACCAGGTGTATTCACTAATAAAATTATTGTTCAAGTCCTCCATTAGGTTATTGCACTTTTATTTTATGCTATTATATGTTTCTGTTTACAAGATGTATTGTGTTGCTGGGTTTTTCTTCATGTTTTGTTGCAGATATGAAGCATAGAAGCAACCATATTCTGTTGTTAGGGTTATAAGTCACCTATAACTTAAGTGAAAAGATTTCTGCTCACCTGCAGAAATAATTCACACTAACATCTAGAATCTACTTGATTGAGTTTCATCGTAAAAATAATCTAGTCTTTCAAGAATAAGAAGCCTTGAGGACCATGTTGCATAAGTGTTAATCCATACAATGTCTAACATTATGTTAGAAGCAGTCATTTTGCGCCTAAAGTGAATCATCATGATCCTATAAGACTCATCATTTTGGAAGACTCTTGGAAGAAACATTATGCCAATATTAGTATACATTCCATATAGTATGGAAATAATACTTATAAAGAATGAAGGAATACAATTAGTCAAGTTGCATGCTCATTTGATGTATGACAATTGGTCAAGGACATATAGCTAGATGATTATATGAAAGATTGAATGCATGTTTAAATAAATTTTGGATAGGATTCATATACACAAAATCTTGTAAGAAATGGTTGGTCTTGAATTATGCATGATGAATCTTTCATTTGATTCCTAAAAGGATGAATTTGGCTTACTCTAGAATGGATAAAATGCTAAAAAATTCTCGAATCAACATCAAAAGAAAATGGTAACTTGGTAATCAAGTTCTATCCTTGGGAAATATTATGCAATAATGAAGATTCAAGTGGAGATGGATCATGAGAATGTTGATGAGAAAGTTGTCATGATGAGGTAAGTCTAATGTTAATATTTTTATTGGTTATCTGGTTAACATATTGTTTTTCTACCTGGAAGAATGTTGCAGGAATTCATGATGAGTTGAAGCAAATTCAACTATATGGAAAATATTGAGGGAAGCTCAATGATAGCCAACTAAGAAGTCAATATGTGCTCATCTTCGATAGCAATGCAGAAGATAACAGAAAGGTCAAAGGAACCACTTTCTTGAGGAAGCTTTGATTAGCTGAAAGTCTAGAAAGGCTGGATTGATGATGACAAGATGAAATAGTTGAAAGAAAGACATTAAGATACATAAAGAAACAAATATAAAATATTCACTCATTCATACATCCACAAAATATTTTCATCTCAATAAATTTTATCACAAAAAATATGTTTACATAATATGAAACAAGGTTGTTCTAATTTTTTTCTGACGAAAAAATTGAAAATTTTTATTTAGTAAAAATTTACATGTGCACATGCCATTAGGCATTCAACCGGTCGGTGAAAAATGTGGTACTCAAAAACTGAGCTACAAATAGACAAGTACAATCATTTATTTTTCAGTCTCTTTCTAATTTTTAATTATTTCACAAGGACTCAATCTTGCCCTTCAGCTATTATGGGCTCTGTATGCCTTGCTCCAGACCTAGACATATGTTTATGCTTCTCCAAAGGGGCCGGAGCATCAACTACAATAATAAAGAAATGTTAAATTCATATTTGTAGCTATCCTTATTACAAGTGTTATTATTAAAAATATTGGTAGAGTGTTCGTTACCTGCTTCAATTATGGAGGGACGTGAAGTACTTTCAGATGTGGCCATATGTTCCTCCTATTGTTTGGCATCATCCTGTACATGCTCTAGAGTAGAAACAAGAAATATTATAATTAATACACCATTTGCATTTAAATATTTTTAATTGTAGTTTGTACACTTTTTTTTATAACACATGAAACACCTCCAGTACTAATTTGAACATCAGTTTCAAGAGGCACTCTACCATCACTAGGCTCATGTGTTGTATCTACATTGCTTGCCTACTTTTTTCAAACAAGCACATTACTATATAGCAAAAAATAATAATCATAATATATCGTACAAGCAAAAATTTATGAATGCTCTTCATTTATTTTATTTACCTGAGTGCCAAGTTAAGTGTAGACCCCAAGCTTTTCCTATGCTCAACCACAACTTGGTAGCCGTGCTTGAAAGAAAGCTCGAGGTCTTCCTTTGTGGGATCTTATTTGAATTACGATCCCTGCAATTTTGCATGAGAACATGATTTTTTATTCTTCTGTGATATTAAATTAAAATTGTTAAGATTTTATAATTCAGATGCAAACTATTTTTTATGTATTTTCAATTTTTGCAACCAATTTTGAGTAACCACCTGGGCCAAGATGGTGCTTCCTATGTTTAGATATTATAGCCATCATGGCTTTGGATGTATCTGGGAACCTATATTTTAAATATTGAAAAACTTAAGTAGATGTCGCAATGATGATAAAACATCATAATTACATTATTAAAAGTTCCTCATGCCCTCCTGGTTTGGGTGGTGTCTTCCCTAATTTTCAAAGAGACTTCTCGATTACATCTTATAGGAGGGCTTTCCACTCCTCTAGAATCACTGGAGGGCGCTCATATGATCTGGTCCTTTCCATATGAGACCTATATTGGTCTCACATATATTTTAATATAAGCTGGCCTTGGAGGTAACTCTAGTTTTGTTGAAGGTACCCTCACTGAACAGGCCAACGAACTTGTTCATAAGTTGATCCTTCAACTTGGAACTTTGAGATTTCCAGTTTGTGCAAATGGTGTTCCAAGGTTAGGTCATACAAGTGCATATAGAATACATCATTTCCTGCAAAATGATGTTATCATTAGTCTAAAATAATCACAGAATATACATAAATTTCAATTAGATTGTACTTAATATTTAAGATACTTATTAAATACTTGGAAGCTTCTCTACTTTTATGGGGACATGCTCATCATCTTCCAAAAACGTAATCGGTAGTGTTATCGTGCTAGTAACATGGGAGGATCTAGGAAATATTGCTTCAAAATCTGCAATGGGATCACGCTCTGCATCTAAAACATCATGTGCAGATCCTCATGTATGTTGTTCAAAGGGGTGCAGATCCTTGTGTGTGTGGTTCAATGGGTGTATCGGGCTCAGTGACTAGATTCACTCATAGGAGCAACATCAACGCTGCTACCAACGTTAACCCCCATAGTCGCACCATGAGGATCGTACTCCCTCAAAAACTCCTATAAAATAAAGAGTATTTTTACAAAAGATGAGATAATTGAAATCATAAAAAATTGAAGTCATAAATAAATAAATGGGATAATTAAATGAGTTGCTTACCCCATAGTGTCTAATTTGGCCCATATGGTTTTGATTTGGCCTTTTATGTCTTATGTCTACGACTCAATCAGAATTAAAGAACCAAGTTTCTTGTTTAATTTCATTTGAAGCTTCTTCATTGTTTGGATTAGATCAATGGAAAAAAAAATGCTTAGTCACTAAGCACTTCCTTAGGAGCATCTGTGGATTGCTCAAAGGTTGGTGCCTTCCCCTTGTCACCTTATTGATCAAGTAAGTGTAATTTGTAATTTTTTTTCCACCATCACATTCAAATATTTGAATTTGATGAAACATTTCAGATCAATAAATATTTCCATTTTTTACATAATAGAGGAATTTTAGCTAGTAAAATGCTTGCTCGTAAATATTATGATATCTTGAAAGTTCATGATGACACACTAAAAAATAAATCAAGAAATTCATCCATAACTAATATCATTATATTAATAAGAAAACCACTACTGACATATGTCTAAAGTTGGGTAAAATAGAATACATACTGCCCCCATAATAGCAACATTTGTATCTATTCGATTCAAATTGTAGTCAATGAGCAACTCGTCCCTTGCAGCTATTGAGTTTTTGGCACACAAGTATACATGGTTTCCTTCATGCCCCTAGAATATGAAATTGGGCTTCTTATTTGTTGTCAGGGGTTGTGTATTATTTATAAACCCTGTAATATTCCCTGCTGATTTTGGCCTTCCATCAATTTACATTGTCCTGTGTTTATTTTGATCATTGTCTTTTAGCTGTATATAATTTGCGGCCACACCATATCTTCATATGCTTTTGGTATATTGGAATAGCCATACCCAATCATTGCAGATGTAACATGGTCTGACATACTCCATCAATTCAGTTAATCTGTCGTAACATACCTTTATGCCATCAATGGAAAATATCCCATAACCATGTAATGATGATGGGGCAATGTGGTATATCTTTTCATTGACAAAAAAATAAGTGTTTATTTCAGGAATATCCTTAAGTACCCATTGTTTCACTAGATGTTTGTACCTCAAGGGCTCCTCGATGTCATATATGCTCTCATTATCATAAGAACATGATCCCCCTTAAGCTAGAAAATTTTCTATGCATCTGTGGAATTTTCTTCTAATATTTTCACCTTTAGCTGATCTTCACCTACTAGACAACGTAGTATATATTTGGTCAATTTATTCTATCCTACCTAAACTTCCATCACTCGACAAAGATAGATATGAAAAATACCTATTTGGTTGAACATCCTATAACACTCCATCAAATGAGAGAAATTGTTAGCGAGTTTAAATATTTTTGTTTCATTTCATCATCTAATTTCATTGTTAGAAATCTCATCTAATTGCTTATAATTGTGCTTCTATAATATTGAATATTCCTCTTGTCCTAATCACCAAATTTAATAAGTGAAAGAGTAATAATAATAAGCACATATAAGTAATCAAGAAGCATTGCTATCATAACTTCATTAAGTAATTTTTTTTGAAGTTTCTCTCTAAATTGTGTTTGGATCTTGTAATCTTGCTTGATAATTTGAAATTGGGATATATTAGTTACAAATGATTGTTCTCAAATCACTTTTCAAATTTGCAATCTCATTGAAGTAATTCCTAATTTGGTCATCTTGCATTCTCATCCTAGACTAGATATTTCATTTCACCTTGCATCTTGATCATTGATAGTTGGGAGTGTGAGCTTAATTCATAATTGCAAGTTTCACACTGCTATATCTTACCTTCCTTGCATATTTTAATTTATTGCTCATTTTTCTATTGTCCATTGGTGCTAACTCATCTTTGCAACATTTGTCTATCTAGTAACTTGAATACACTAATCATTGTTACCCATCCAAAAATTGCACAAGTGACATTTCAAGACTTACAATCCAGCAAGTAAGGCAACCTAAGACCACATGAAAAGCCTCATTCTACAATAAAGGACTATCATATAGTTCATGTGAAGAAAAGTTACACTTATTACAATCTTTAGAGATTCATAAGTGAATATGAGAAGTAGGTTGCATCCATATTTGTATTCAAATTCAAATTGGTGAAGAAAGTATGCTTGGTTGGAAGAAATTGGTACCAAGATTGAAGGATTATGAAGCTACAGTTAATCACCTTGTGTAGAGCATTTCTCTTGAGAAGATCTTGACATCAATGAAATTTGCAGTACCTTTGAAGGCAGTCCTTGACCTCAACATCTTTGGAGTATTCATTCTTAAAAAGTAGCAAGAAGATCATGGCATCTTGAAGAAACCATTGCAACAGACTTCTTGTGATCTTGGAGGACTAAGCTATGTAGTCCTTGAGGTACATATAATTTTTTTTATCCATATAAGGTCTAACCTAAATCGAATTAGGGTTTTGAGATTTCCCTTTTTGGTTCTAGGGTTTGTAGTCTTCATATTGTCAGAAGTTGTTGGCATCTAAGTTTTTTTGTAAACCCTAGTTGGTATTTGGAAACCCTAGTCATAATAAAACCCTAACCCTATTCTCCTATATAAACCCTATCTTTTAGTCTTTAGGGTTTGCAGGGATTCTAGGGTGAAATGGAAAACCCTAGTGAGGGTAGAATTGGATTTGAGATTGAAACCGTAGGGTTGATGTTTATAAAAGTAATATCAAAAGACTTAGGGTTTGGATCTAGAATCTCTAGGAATTCTCCCTTCCTAAAGTATCCCTAGATTGTCAAAATCATTATCATGCTCTTGTATTTGTATATTTTTCTTGGTGGTACTTGTCAGTGAATGTTATGTTGAAAAGTGTAACTAGTATCGGTATTCATAATTTCTATTTGGCTCATGAACTTATGCGATTCTTATGTACTTGTCGAAAGAAGAAAAAGAAATTAAAATTTCTAACTTGGAGACATGTACCAGAATACACATATTTTTGGGAGATGAGACACTTGTGAATTTTTGTGGAGAAGTGAGAATTGACTTGGAGCATGGAAACTTTAGCAAGGTACTTTATGTTCCTCAGTTTTCAATTAACATCATATCTATTTATAAGATCACTCATATAGGGTTAGGAAAGAAAGTATAATTCACTCCAATTACAATGGTTATTTCCAATATGTTAGATGGCTCCATATTTTCTATTGGAGAGGTGAAACAACATTACAAGTTATACACTCTCTCTCAATTAATTCTTAAATCCAAATTTTCTCTTCTAACAAATGCTAATGAGGACCACTGGTTATCACATGTGCTATTTGGTCATATTAACTATAAGTATTTGTATCATCTATCCAAACAAGGAATGGTTTAAAGGATGCCACATATACAATACATAGATGGATTTTATTAGAGATGCATACTTAGAAAGCATCCATAGAGAAATTGTAGATAGGTAATTCTAGGAGAGCCTCCTAGCTCTTTGAGATAGTGCAAAATGACATTATTGGAACTTTTCCTCACCTATAAATATTTAAAGAAAGGTAATTTTTGTCATTCTTAAGATGAAGTCATAAATCTTTAAGCATCTAAAAAATTTCAAGAAACTTGTAGATAGTCATATAGCCAAGAGGATTAAATTCCTTTAGATAAATATTTAAGGTGAATATGTAAATAAGTATGTAGAAAATGTTTTTTATAATTAGGATTAAATCTATGAAATATAGTTCCTTACACTTGAAAACAAAATGGCTTTGTAGAGAGGAGAAAAAGAACACTAGAAGGGATGGAAAATTGTAGGCATCATGCTAGATCCTTACCTCCTAACCTGTGGTATGAAGATATTAACTATGAAACTTACATTCAAAATATAATTCCGCATAAATAATTAAATGAGATCAATTTTTTGAGCTCTTGGAAGAAAATATATGTTACTCACTTTAAATATTTTGGTTCATGGGCATGGGATGGGATTCTCTCTAATAGGAGGAAGGCCATCGATCCTCAAATTAGGGGGTGCATATTCGCGGACTATTCTTGGTGGAAACAAGTGACATCTCAACTAGAAAAGATGATGTACCAACAAATATGAAGTCATCCTGGAGAGACCTAGTTAAGCCCTTAGAATACTATATAAAGAGGAAGATCTCGACCTCCCAAAAGAGAATGCCACATAGAATGCAATATCATGGTATCTATATATATATATATCTATATCTATATATATATATATATATATATATATATATATATATATATATATATATATATATATTGCAAGATCATTGTGAGATGGTCATGAACCACAGAGAGTGAACCTTAGAAATAGATCTACAGAGTGTGAGCCTCAAATCATAAGTGTGAACCATATTATTCATGAGCTACAGGACATGAGAGAAACGGCCACAAATAAGTGCGAACCATAATGTAAATGTAGACTATGAATAGTCACAGATAAACAATATTCCAATAATGGAAATTAGTGAATAATCACTTCAATAAATCTTTGAGTTGATCAAGAGGTCCCTAGGATCTTGTATTTTATGATTGAGTCAACAAGGATCAAATAGAGCCAAAAATGACTTCACATAGATAAGATGATTTATTAAAGTGAAATGGATACAAGTCTTGGATATCAAATGATCATAAATGTTTGAATACCATGTGAAATGTAACACATAAAGGTACCAGAAATGTAACACATAGACTAACCTTATATTTAATTATTAGGGTATTTTACCATTAGCATTAGAATCTTTTGCTAGCTGGTGGGCTTATACGATTTTCATCTCTCTTTCCTTTTGACATCATGGGAATAACTAACGACCTGGTTCTGGGTAAAATCTTATCAACTCTATTTCTATAGCTAGCCATATATTTTCCTCTGCATTTCCCCTAGGAACATGTGCTTAACCCAGATACCTATTTTGAGGTCGTTGCTTCACATTTTATTCATGGTACCCCAGGGGTGGTTCCGGTCAATCCAATGAGAATTCATTCATTAAGTGTTATAGGGAGAAAGTATGTATAGGTCTTAATGAAGGTGTGACAAGTGGTGAAGTTGGTTTTGCATGATAAGCCACAAGGGCATCTCTGAACTGAGGGAGATTAGGATATTGGTGCGAGTAATGGCCACAGGCCCACCAAGATAACTCCTTGATTATTGTGTTCCCATTTAGAGAGACATTACTTATTTTAGATAAAAATAACTATGTCTATGTTTGGTCTAAAGAAACCTTATACTCTATTTATTCAAGTGAAGGTACCTAGAGTTGTCTAAAGGTGAGATCTAGTATGGCAATGAAGTGGGTATAAGTCATGAACAGTTCCTATCCTATAGATGTAGAAAGGAGAAGGCGTTGAAAGGGGTGAGGGGTATGAGAGGATCTTTAGTGAAACCATGAATTGTTAGAAGAATGAATAGTTCTATTTTTTCCAATAAATTGTCCATGTTGAAAGAAGAAGCTATGGCATCACAGAGGTTAAATATTTATACAGGACCAAGAAGACATAAAAACTAGGTTTCACTAGCTATACAACTCACCATACAGGTGGTTCTACCCCTTTTCAAAGAATTTATCGTTACAGTCAATGAGTGGAAGAAATCCCTGAATGATGTCCAGATCTATACAATAGCAAGAGGGAGCCTTCATTGAAAAAAAGATAACACCTTACTGCCATATTGTTTGGTACCTCTCTGCCTCTATGCCACCACTTACCCACACCTGTGACGACCACCTCTGTGCCTTTGTGCCACCACCTGCCCACGCCTACGATGACCACTTGCTCTTGTGCTGTCGAATTCCCTTGTGCTCCGCTTGAATGGCCCTCCTGAGATAATGCTCTGCTCTGTGATGGGTTTATGTTTGATGTAGGGTTTATAATGTTTGCTGGTTTTTGAATCATGCTCTAATACCAAATTACTGATATACCTATTATATAATATATATATATATATATATATACATATACATATACATATACACATACACATACACATACACATATACATATATATATACACACACACACACATATATATATACACATATACATATAGATAATATAATATAATATAATATAATATAATATAATATATATAAAATATATATTAGATATTATATAAAAAAAATATTATATATTATATATAATACATATTATATATTAATGTTTTTAAAAGTATATTAAATATTAATATTTCATCAGTATATATGGTTAGGTGATTAGGAACAATTATAGGGTTATAGGATAATGAGGCATATTTCAAAATTTGAAGAAAGACATGAAGATGCCATGATGATATTATTTCTACTTTTTTTTAGGGTATGAACTGCAAGGTTGAATTAGGAACTCTTGTAGTATGAAGAGTGTACCTACTCTCAAATCTTTGAGTGAAATATTTCTCAGGAATTGTAGCTCAAGACACCGGAAATTTTGATTACATCCACTGAGAGCTCTTGGAAACCTTAGAAAAGGAAGGTATTCTTGTTTACCTTGAAGGAAATTATATTAAAATACCCTCCAATGATAAATTCACTATTCTAAAGGAATGTTTATGCTTAGAATTTGAAAAATATAGCCCTATTAACCACACAAATGAAGGTCACCATGAAGACTATGATGACAATATTATGCAATATCTTGGTGATGATGAGAGTAGCATTGCTTTAGGGACTGATTTTTAAGAGGGAATTATTGGATGCCTTGTTGAACATGGTACTATATATTTAAAGCTTTGTAAAGGATCCAAAGAGGGAAAACTACTAGCATCATTGGAGAATGTAGTGTAGAACCAAAATTTAGCCTCATAATATGATCTATCACTATTTTTGGGGTAGATGGGAATCATTTTAATGATATTTATATTGTTGGCCTCATTTTAAGTAGATATTATTCAAGAAGATAGTGCAATAGTTGATATGGATAAGTCATTAGTTTCAAATCATGGCATAGGCATAGATAGAATGTTTTATGAGGAGCTTATGCTGGAACAACTAGGAGGATTATAGGCAACTAGTCAAGGTGCCCTTAACTTCCTTGAAAATGAAGGAAGGAGTTGCACATGTTTTTCAGGAGTTGGGAAAGTGAACACTAGCTCTTATTGTCCTTCTAGTGAGGAAACACCAACACATAGATCTACATTAATAAAAAAGTTTGGGATTGAAATTTTGTAGTATTATGTGACACAAATTAAGACAACTGTGCATATGATGAAATATAGGTAGTGACCTTCGTTACTTTTTCTACCTGTGATCATTTTGAGGGACATATTGAAGCAAGGTTAATAATTCTGGCACATAATGATCCCAAACCATATATGTTTTATTTTCGAGGGTCCTCTGATCTATGATACTTATGATCTCGATGGTAAAAGGGAGAAAAATGATAATTTTGGGATGGATGAAACTCAAGAAGGAGATTTTATCTTTGTTTTTGTAGATCAATGTGGTGAAGGTAGTTAAATTTATCCCTCTGCCAAAACAAAGAGAGGGGATGATCTAGAGGTTCAATTCACACATTATAAGGAAATTGATGAAGCATATTTTTATAAATATATTTATTAGTACTTTGAAAAAAAATATTTGAAGGATCATTTGATTTTTAATGTTGACCTTGGAAAAAAAAATGAGGCTTATTATGCAACAATCTGTGAGTTCACACAACTTGAAGCAATGGAGTTAGCTCTATGTTGGAACTCTTTTGTTAATATAGTATTTGGAAATCCATGAGAGTATTATGATCTTATGTATTCACTTCAACTATGTTTGGAGCCTGGTTCTTCATGGTTTCTTATTCTTCTTCATCCAAGAAGTGGGGGTTCTTAGATAATAATGATGGGGATAATAACGGTACAAAGTGACAATGGAAAGAATTATCTGTGATAGAGGAAGTTGTAAAAAAAATGGTTAAGGCTTAAAGATGCATTCTATAAGGGATATGGATTATATGATTTACATGATTAAGAGTTTCATAGTTTTACATTATATGGCTTAGTGATCAAATAAAAGGGTTAAGGAATATCAAGGTTACAATAAGAATGGTTATAAGGGACACAATTTATGATGACTTGGGTTATAAGGATTAATGTTATAGGGGTCAGGGGTGACAATAGTTTAGGGTTAAGGATCATTATACGTAGTATAAGGGTTTACTTAGGTTATTTGTGTTAAGGGTCATATTACATGTTATAGATTTAATTGTTTAGGGTTAGAAGTGTACTTATGTTGTATAATAGTTAATGAATACAAAGGTTAATGGTTACTAATTAAGGTTATTGATGTTTTATTTCAAGGGCTACAAGCACAAAAAAATTATTCTTTTGAGGCTATATTAAATGTTATAATTATAAATCTCATAGAGGTAATAGGTAATTAGGGGTTACAAGAGTTAAGGTTAAGGGTTATATGATTGTAACGTTGAGTGTTAGTACTTAGTGGTTATAATAATCATGTGCAAATTTTAGTGATTTTTAAGGTAAAATAATTTTATCTTATAAAATTTGGGTGAATCACTTTTAGGAAAAATGGAAATTTGCGAATATTTAAGAAAAAAAGAGTATGGAAAATTACCCCATATATAAATGTTAGCCCCTAAAATTTTGTCTGAAGTGCCCTCCCTCCTCAAGTATGCATGACCCCCCTCCTCAGGATTTTTCTGAGTTAATTTTTTCTTGGGGCTCTTTTTCTAGTTTTACCTTGCTACCCATTACTAGTCCTAGTTCTCTCTTAGTTATAGTCCTTGACATCTCCCTTCCTATATTATACTATGTGTTCTCTTTCATCTCCCCCATTCCCCACTTCCTTCCCTCATCTCCTCTTACCTTTGTTGCACTTCCCCTAGCCTCTCACCCCCCTCCACCTCCCTTCTCTTACTCCTCTCCCCCTGATCACAATTTGTGCTCTTCTATCTCCACTATTTAATCTCTAGTATATATATCTCCCTCTTGTTGGCATTGAGGGTGGTCTTGGACCTCTCTTTGATGAACCCAAAAAACCTTTAACAAGAGGTAGGAAATCCTTCCTATACTTAGCACGAAAGAAAGCCAACTTTGAAATCCACTTTGAAAAATAAATATCCCTCCTAAGGGCCCTTAGATCTTAGGGCCCTCTTTAGTTTCAAAATAAAAATCCTTTCTTTAAACTATAGGGGTATTTACAACCCTTCCAAAATTCTAGCAATCAAAAGTTTGATTGAGATAAAACACCCGCATATCATCTTCCTTCAAGAACCCATGATTGAAGAATTCGATAAAACTCTTCTAATTAAAACCTCTTTTCCTCAATGAGATATCGTAGCAAATTATGCTTCAGGTAGGCTAGGAGGGGTTTTAAGAAGTTAGCACACTTGGTTCATCTGTATGGCATCTTCTTGGTCCTTTTATTTTGGCATCTATGTGAATTTTTAGGTCTAGGATCTTGATATGACTTTAGATTAATTCAATCTTTATTGACCTTACATAGATAGGAAGGACTTTTGGCTCTCTTTCACAAAGTTTCCATTTGTGGATTCAGGCAATACCATAATTAGGGGTGATCTAAATTTATATTTAGGGGCATCAAATATTTGGGGTTCTTTGACCAAATATGATGCCCTATTTGATTTCCTCATTGATCTCTTTGATGTAACTAGAGTTTATGATATTTTTCGATAAAATTCCATCCCATGTTGATAAAAAAATCTATATTTGCACATATATCGAAACATTTTTATCAATTTCTTATTTTTGAAAACCTCCTCGACACAAATCTCAAGTTCAAACAATGGGCTATTGTTGGAGGGTGATCTGATCATAATCCAATCCCTCTTGATATTGAACCTTTCCCCTCCAAACCCCCGAGTCCATTCAAGTTGAATACCTCTTAGTTCGATGATACTTCCCTTCGTGAAGCTATAAACATTCATTGGGTCTCCTACTATGTATCTCACTCCAATAATCCTCTCCTATTCAATGTGAAGAGAATCTCAAACGAGAAAAATTAACCATCTCTAAATGGGAAACAAAAAATAGGGAAGTTGACACAATAACCTTGGCTTTTATCAAATCCAGAATGAAGGATAACATCGATCAAGGTTTCTTTGCAAAGGATTCTCCCAATCATAGAGAGGCCACCAAGGCCCTAGAGGAACAAATAAGCAATATTCTCCTAGACAAGAAAATGGAATGAAGAATGAAAAGTAGGGCTCTCTAACTACAAATGGGTGCTGAAAACAATAAATACTTTCATGGAATTTCCAATCACGAAAAATATATTAATACTATATGGGAAATTAAAAAAAGTGGTGGATCCTTGGCCACATCCTTTCAAGACATCTCCTCTGAAGGATGTAAGTACTTTAGAGACAATTTCCATCAAAACAATCGAGCCACTATTAGACATATTTTGGATGTCGCAAGGCTCTTTCCAGCTTTATCAATTAGGAAGGAAATGATTCACTAATGGATGAAGTCACTAAACCTAAGCTTGAAAAGGTCTTCCATAGTTGTTAAAAGGGAAAGAACATGGGGCCAGATGACCTTCCAATGGAATTCTATCTAGATTGTTATGATTTTCTAGGGAAGGATCTTCTCTCCTTGGTTGAATACTCCAACACCTTTGGGAAAATCCTTTCAACTCTGCCTACATTATCATGATACCCAAAGTTGACAATGTTGAATCCTTTGATCTCTTCTTACCTATATCTATATCTATATATCTATATATATATATATAGATAGATATATATATTTACAAAATTATATCCAAGACCATATCTCTTCAGCTAAAACATGTCTTTTGAAACAATATTTCACAAGAACAATTTGGTTTTCTTGAAAGGAATATTATTCATGAAGCTATTGGCCTTGCTCAAGAAGGATTGCACTCTATCTACATAAAAAGGAAACAACCTATCCTTTACAAAGTGGATCTATCCATTTCTTTCGACCAGGTCAATTGTCTCTACATCATACTCCTCCTTATCCACTTTGGTTTCCGTCATTCCTAACGATTCACTCTTCTCATAAATGGAGCCACTTATACATTTTTCCATGGATAAGGAGGAATAAGATAAGGTTTCCCATAATCCCCTCTAATTTTCCTTCTCATTGTAGGAAGTCTCAACAAGATCATTAGAAATGCAAGGAATAGAGGAAGCTTCAAAGGAATCTCCATTACCCCAAATTTCTTTCTAACTCATCTTCTCTTCTTAGATGATATTTTAATTTTATCATATGCCTCTTTGGACCATTGGAACACACTAAAATCCCTCCTATACACATTTTCTCCTACTATAGGAATGGTCATCAATCATACAAAATCCATCATCATAGGTTGGGGGTTGTTTGGAAGGGATAAAGCTTGGTTGAAAGACCTTTTCTCCTAAACATTTTTTGAAATAAATAAAGGAGTAAAATACTTGGGATTTATACTAAAGACAAATTGTAACCTCAAAATAGATTGGAAATGATTCCTTGAAAATATGGAGAAAATAATTGGAATTTGGTGTAAGAAAAGGTTATCTAGGGATGGTAGGTTAGTTCTATGAAATATATATATATATATATATATATTAGACAAACCAAAGTCAAAATTGGAGATTATGGTAAAACCTAAATGAGTTTCTCTCCATTTCAAGAATAATATTTTCTCTACTGAACAAGGCCAACCACGAGAAGATGGAAGCCCATATGACCTCTCCCACCCCCACACCCAGCCCCCCAACCACACCACCCCCCCCCCCCATATCACTGTCAATTACCCAATACCCAATATATCTACTATAATATATTTTAAAGAAACCCAATAACAATCAAACATAAAAACTAGGAAAATAAAAATTTAAGGTCAACGAAAGAGAACAAACCAACTGAAAACATATAAATACATATCTTGTACATTTCAACATGTTGATAAAATTAATCTTCTTCCTCATCTAATTCATCATCTGTATCATCCATTTTAGAATTCATGTTCAAAGGATTTTCCATATTAACATCATAATCATTGTCTATATCATCATCCAGAGCATGCTCTTCTACATTTGGTTTGACTTCTTCAATTTCTCTGTCTTACACAATGTAAATATCATCCAGTTCATCCAAATTAACATTGTCTCAATTAACATATCCTTGAATTTCTTTTATGTATTCATCTAACACATGAACCCACTACTCCTATACACCATCTTCTTATTTAATTTCATCTTCTTCCACTACATTATACTTTATCGACCTTCCTCTTGGATCATATCTAACAACATATGACCAACCCTCTTTACCTGGAACCTCTATGTAAAATACCTGTTCTCACTAGCTTGGAAGAACATAGGGCCCTTATACTATCTCAACGTTCCTTGTATCAACCATGGTAAATCTATCAACATGCTCAATAAGAGTTCTATCAGGGTCACATTCATGGATTTGTAGACTGAACCATTTGACATCAAACACAACTAATTTGAAGGATTTAAAGTCACACTCAAGTATATCATGCAGATACCCATAGTATTGACTGTCAGAGAATTTTGGATGCCTATCACCTCTAGAGTAAACATTGATAACTTGGAATACTGTAGTTATCCCACTATCAAAAGTTTTCATCTTTTTATCCAACCTTTTGATGCAAAATTTTTGGCCATCACACCGCATTTTGTTGTGGTGTTTCAACTACAATTTTCCAAACACATAAAACATGCATTTTCAAATACTTGAAAATTTTGCAAATTAAGAAAAAATAATGTCATATGCATCAATATAATTGTAAAAAAAACTAAGTAGTATGGGTGAATATGCTCATTTGATGATCTTTTAAACCATACGATAAATTAATTTCCCTCTTTGTAAGATTGTTATCTCCACTACGTTCAAATTCTTTGACCAATATAGACACACCATACCATGATAATCTACCATTATTAGCTTGTTTGCTTTGTTCAATACATGCCTTCATCCAATCAAGATTATTCACAATGTATAAATGTATTGCATCCCACTCGACTGACTGTACTAAAATAAAACAATTCACATATATATAATTAGTTACCATCTTATACCTTCATAATAATGGATTATGCAGGAATACTAAAAATCAAATAAGTACGATATGCATAGAAACAAAATAGTGAAATGTACTATAAATATCCATTGTTTACTTACATCTCACTTTCCTCATTCTACCCTTCCCTAATAGGTGGTTCCCTTAAAATTTGTTCATGGAGTTATCATACCAAATGTGATCCAATACATTAATACTTTTTCCTATTGTAGGACAATATTGACGAATATAAACCATGGTTTTATATAACATATGTACCTCTACCATAGAACCCTTAAGATGAGCTCTTTGTATGACCAAATCCTTTAGTGATTTCAAGTGCCTTTCAACCATCCACATTGATCTTGTGTGTACAGGTCCACACTTCTCAATCTCCTTGACTTGGTGTATGAGGTAGTGTTCTTGTGCATTGAAAAATGTCAAAGGTAAATACTTATGCATTTCACACATTACATGAGGAATTTATTTCCTCCAATACTTTATATCTTATTTATCGATTTCTTCAGATGACAAACATCTACAAATGAAGCAATAAAATCACAGGTTTCAAGAGAAAAACTATAGAGTACATGATGATAAGTAAAACACATGCAATCGAATATAAGTTGTACAATAAATTATTGAACAAATTGTTGGACTTCGTAATTGATACAATTTTCTTATCTTATTTCTTATTTTTATGTTTGTTTTCTAAGAATTTTTGTGTGCAGACTGTATTAACTTGCACAATATAGATTCTAGAAAGGAGTTTGTTATCTATGATAACCCTAAATAAATTTTTCAGTTTGATTGGTCATTATAGATAGGGTTTTTATGTCTAGGTTCATGTGACAACTTTTATAGGGTCCATTCAATGTTTAATAGGGTCATCATAACAAGAAAATGTCACCACTTCATCCATTTTGAGGTCATCCTTTCATATTAGGTTGGTGATGACACTTTTACAAACTTTCGCAGAAAACATAGTTATGAAAACCCATAATTTGCCACGAAAGGCCTAGACAATTCCGTAGCAAAACGGTCCTCTCCGACGCTTGTCTCACTATGAAATTTGTTGTTGTATAATGGTTTATTTGTAAATATTTGTTAGCGATGTCGAATGTACTGAGTCATTATACCTCTTCATTCCCGTGTCCTCCACCCCTTTTTATTCACTTTTACCTCTCCCTTTACCTTTATACCATATTCTCTTATAAAAGAAGTTAAGAAGTGTTGTCATAGATCAGGGTTTGCACTATCAAAACAGGTTTAGTTGTCATCTAGGTGAGGTCTAGGTGTTCTAAATTTGGTGTGCAGGTGAAAAGGAAGCAACTCTCAACATGTGAGCAAGCATGGCGACCAGAAAACACTACAAAGGAGGGGCTATAGTGCGTTATGAGCCCACATACATGAAACTTCTTGAAGAAGACCCAACTTTTATACAATCATATCCAAGCATGGGGTGTCTTCTATTTTTTCAAAAATTGCAGGTTTTTCATGCGCAAATCACCAAGGACTCCATTCTCAATTTCACAGGGGTTCTCACAATGGTGGGTCTCCTAAGTTTGAATGTCTCTCTAGAAACCATTTCTCATGCTAATGAAATCCCAAGGTCAGGAGAAACATGGTTTAAATTTCAAAAGTTCTAGCTGCAAAATTGTGATGAATTCTTGAAGGAAGAACATCAAGGGATTGATATGACAGTGGGCATCCCCAGAACTTGTCTTAAAGAACATTATTCCAAGTTGCTGATGGTTATTTAGAAGTATTTTACATGTGAGGGAAGGTTCCATATGGTCTACCAATACCACTTTAGGTTGTTGCTACACTTCACAAGTAAACAGTCCTTATATATTCCTTTTTATCTCTTCAAAAGTTTAGGAAAGATGGATGACAAGGTTCAAGCTAAACCAGATGCAAGTAGTACCTCTATTTTTCATCACGATATTATCAAATTGTTAGTAGTTGAAGAGCTAAATAGATTGAACAAGGATTGGCTTACCTTTTTGTTCCTAAGTGGATATGAACTAGATGTTTCTACCCCCTCCAGAAAAACTCCAAAATCCAAATCTACAACCCCTAGAATAGAGCAACAATCTAGAGCAAAACAATAGTCAGTGACAGAGAAATAACCCATAATTGAAGCTTCTAAAAGTACTAAGAGGAGAATGACCATAAGATAGAAGAAAGAACAAGAACAGAGTGCAAAGAAAGGTAGATTGACTGACATCCTAGAAGCTATAGACATTGAAGAAAGCCTAGTTGATCAACCTGTAGAAGTGACCCCAACTGAAACCAAGAAGAAAAGTAAGAGAGAAAAGAAATTAGATTTTACTCAAGAAGAACAGGGTTTCATTTTCAAGCCAAGGAAACCTATCACAAGATCAATGCAACAAGTTGAGAAGACACCTGAAGCACCATTGAGAAAAGTAGATTTATCAAAGAAACCATCAAAGCAAAAGAAAGGCAAGGAGGTTGTTCAAGAAAAAAGTGAAATAGAAACAAGAAATGTTAAGGGAGGTTAGATAAGAAGTTATCAAGACCAAGACATAGTTTGGTGAATACCAAAATCAAGTGTTAAAGAAAATAGATTTTTGTGATGAAATTGCAGACAAGTCTAAGAAGATGATAAAAAGGACTCTACCTTTACACATGATGTTGGAACATATGTATAAAAGAAATAGTTGGTTACAAGAAGATAGGAAAAGCCTACAAAGACAACTTACAACACTAGAAATTCAAATTGAAATGATCCAGGCTGAACTCAAGAAGATAAACCTCAAGATTTTTTCTGAAGTAAGTGCTACTCCATGATATGGCAAACTCTTCAATTTTGTCTTAACTATACTTAATTTAGTTAATTCACCCATATGTATAGTTAATATGATATTAGGAATCATAAGGAGGCATTAAATTCATGTAAACTAGAAAAACTCAAAGTTTTGGAACTTTCATAGCAACTACCCATAGTGAAGCCGAGAATTTGCTACGAAATTCCTGTAGCTTTCCATTGGGGGTTAAGGCTAGTCTAAATTTCAGAAAAGGTCATTCTAAAGGGCTATGTTTAGATCATAAACATAAACAAAGACCCCAGAACCATCAGATGGAGGAAAAAGGTATCATAGGAGTGTTTTTCAAAGTTGCTACCAAAGTTTGCTACGAAACTGTTGAAAACGATGTTTTGCTATGAAATCATAAAAAAGCTCTAGGTGGATTTCAGATGATAAAGGGTGTCCATATCATCATGATAGACTCCTATTTCAACATGCCAAGTTAGGAAATAGCCACATCTACATATCAACCATCTCATCAAGACAATCAACAAAAGAGGGAAATTAAATTGATGTCTATCAACAGGTTGAAGATTTAATGACACTCTAGCAAATCTAGCATGCAATTGGCTTTGGTTATCTACATAAACAAAAAGTGGTTATGGTTTTAAATCTAGTAGAGTCCTAGTTGAGTTCCAACTATTGTAAAATAGAAAATCCCTATGAGGACTCTGTTAGTTAGAACAAAAGTAGGAATAAGTCTCTAAAATAGTGGATTGAATTTGGCCCAGGTGGCAAGATATGTAAAGAGATATTTTCTCTATAAATAAATAGGTTTTCGACTTTGAGAGGGGTTGATGAAGAATGTGAAGAACTGACCTTTTGTAATATTTTGATACTTTAATAGAAAATTTGCAACTACTCTCTTTATGTACTTGAGATTCATGTCATGGCATTTATGGGTTTTTATCATGTTGTTCAAGTTTTACATAGTATCTTGATTACTTGGAAATCTTATCAAACTGCTCCAATTTCCTTCATTTACTATGTATGATTGTAGATGTTCATTTATGTTAGTTTAAAAGCTATAGATGCCCCAACTTCCATTAAAATTTGTTTTTTTCCATTCTGTAATTTGACTCCATGCCAAATGGTAGTAGTCATCATATTTTTCTTCACCTACAAAATCACAAAAAGAGATCTGAGTTAGTTATCTGATTGTTTCGATTGTTTCAAGAAGATTTGATAAACATTTGAGAGAGCCCTCTCAGATTGGAAGGACTAACTTACAATTCAAGTGGTTTACTTATGATTTAAACCGTTATTTGAATAGGGATATCTGATATCAATTGTTGTTCCCTAGAATAGTCAAGGAATAATGGATTATGTGGGACTGTTTGGGTTAATTATAGCTAGATGAACAAGATTAACTTCTATCCTGGATGAATCAGTTGGAGAAAATATCTTGACCCTGCTATTCCAGGAAATAATGGAGATTTTTTAATTTTGAATAGAGCATCCTCAGAATCTACAGATTCCCAGGATCACTCTCTATTTGAAATATGTTCATTTTGTAATATAAGAATGGGATTGAACCTCAGTAAAAGGAGAAGAGTGCGAGATATAATCATTTTGACTATATTGTAAAACTCTATAGATATTTCTTGTAATTTACTCATTATAATTTAATGGAGACATTTGCGGTTCAACTTTTACTTATCGTGCTTAGTTAGCCACGAGGTAGTTGAATTCCAACAATCTTGGGCCCAGTATTGGAATGACTACTGTCCTTTATTGTATTATTAAGTTTTCATTTTGTTTTGAATTCTTGTTATTCAATTATTTAGTTGTTTAGGTATACTTGCTATTAATCAGATTTGTTATCAAAGTGTGAGTTTTTGCAGTGGCTACAACTGAATATCACATAGGCATATTTATTGCAATTGGTTCTTTAGAGTGTTATCTTTCCTTATTGTTTCCCGTTGATTAATGTAGAATTATTAATTCTTATGATTTGATATCATTTATGGAAAATTCATTTGTAGCTATAATTGTTGTTCCATTCTTGTAGATGCATTTCCCTAGGAAACAACTTTGAATTCAATTGGATTTATTTATTTTTTTTGGCAGAAGACTTAATGATTTGATTCCTTTAGTAGTATTGATTGTTTAAGATTGAAGTATAGAAGTCAAGTATGAGTTGTTTCTTTTAGTAAGTGTGAGTTGTTCCTTTCATTCATATGCCTTTATTTTCCATTAGGACCATACAAGTTAGGTGACATTAGCACTATCTCTTGCACAAACTATGTGGACAACCTTGAAATAAACAGATGAAACTCTAGGTTGATGATTTAATGTGTAGAGGTTAGTTGGTCCTTTAGGAACAACAAAATGCCCCAACATTTTGGCATCGTTTCTGGGGAGGTTTTCAAAGAAGTGTTATTCATATCTCTGAAGGATTGGGTATTAAAGACGAAAGGTAAGAACCCACGCATGCACTAAGTAAAAATCTTGTGCCAGTGCCTACCCTCAGTTGATACATTTAGATTTTTTTAGTGTGTATGAATAGGAAGAAGCCTAGGACTACAAACTAGATAGTTATAGATCAAAAATATACCCCAAAAAACACTAAAACCCAAGGACAAGTTGGCCTTGGAAGAATGACCTTTATAGATGAAATCATTCACAAATCAGAGTCTCAAGCGTCGGTAGGTACCTGAACAATATTTGGGAAGGGTTATACTATTTCCCCTCGAGTAGCAGGGTCATATGCTACAGCTAACGTTGAGATTCATGATAAAACTATAGGATCTGAGCAAAGATTTCAAGATACAATTGTTAGGAATCTCAGTCCTTTTAGTAAAAGTGAGGGGCATTCTTGTAATTTAAAAGAACGGGAAGGTGAGACAAGTGAGCCATACTCAGAAATTTTTGAGTCGGAATTTTCTGCAACAACTGTTGTAAGGAGAGAACCTGAAATTCCTGATCTGAATAGTGCTGTGAGACTTGGTCAAAGTCCAAAACCCCACTAGTATATTATTTTCTAGATAATACCTCTTGATCACGAGATTCGTAAAGATTACTGAAACATGACAATTGCAAAAGGGACTGTCATTAAAAATATTATCTTATATCTGCTCGCTGGACGCAGCCTATCATTTGACAACTATCAATCATTTCCACCCAAATATCAGGAAGACAATTTATGTTCTCCTCTTCCTCTAAATGAAGCTCTTACTTTTAAAAGGAAAACTAAGGATGATGTAATTAATGGTTTTATTAACCAACCTACTACTATTGGGAATCCAACATTGTTGGAAATAATACTGAGGGGGGGGGGGGGGGGGGGGGGGGGGTGAATCAGTATTAACAGATCAATAAAACTTTTCAAATTTCATGCTCAGAAACATATACGCTACTTCAGTTAAGTGAACCCGCGTGTACACGCTACTGTGTCTAAAGCAACTAGCGTATATCCAGAAATCTTATGATTCAGTTAGCTTATCTTCAGTAAATGCATCAGAACATTATTAACCACATTGACAGTAAACAGGTGCAGTATAACATAACAGATCATCACATAAAATCCACACACATGAACACCATGATATAAGGTGGAAACCCAATGTGGGTGAAAACCACCTGCTGCAAGTCGTCTCTTTCTTTCTTTAATAAGAAACTTCAGTTTACAATCTTTTGTACTGGTGCAACCTTATACCAGTACGCAGGCTACAACCTGCAGAGGGCTACAACCCTCTCTCGTTTTCCAACTACTTCTGGAAGGGAGCTACAACCCCCTCAGCTCTTGTACTAGCCGATCCATTTACTAGTACGTAGGCGCTGACCCTACAACCTTCTTTCCTTCAGGGACCACGTTTCATCAATTTTCAGACTGGATCCAAGAGTACAAAACAAACATTACTGCAATACAATCATCAACTTATACTTGCATCATAATTCATTAAACAACCCAATACTGAATCACTGAAACCCTGTCATCAAGAACACAGAACCCAAACCAGAGCCCAGAACTCTGCAACAACCACCAGAATCAACAGCAACCTGAAATATCAAATCTTATTATGCATACGCTACTTCACTGTACCAGAACCGCGTGTATACGCGCTTTCTCCAAAGGCAACCCACGTGCAGATCTAGAAATAATTACTTATGCCTTCGCTGTCAGATCCGACCCTTGCCAAGCGTCCCGAACAGATAAACAGTAATACCAGATCTCCTCACTTCGTCAGACACACAATGCATGCTCCCACTTGCCTAATGATCTTCTCCTTATATAGCCTTAGGCCCTTTACAATACCACGGTCCAAAACCATAGTAACCCAATACCATCAGCCTCAAAACTAGGGATCAACACGTTCGTCGAGACATCAAGGTCCAAAACCATAGGCACAACTTCCAAGGAATAACCGTCGTGGACCAAAGATAAGTTTTCCACATACACGCGCTTTTACTGAAGCCAACTAGCGTGTACACGCGACTTGATATATAGAGAACCTGCGTATACGCGACTTGGTATATAGTGAACCTGCTTGTATACGCGACTTGGGCTTAACGAACCTGCGTGTATGAACTTTCTTGGCATGTTGTACTAAGATCTGTCCTCTGATTAAGTTGCCATCACCTGTACCAACCTCTGAGCACCTGTACCAACCTCTGAGTGAGTTGCCATCAAGGACAACACTTGAATCATAATGCCAACAATCTCCCCCTTTGGACTTGATGGCAACCACCACACCAAGTCACTCTCCCCCTTTGACATCAAGGGCAAAGGGCGGACCAAGATATTCTCTTCTTTGGTATACCTTTTACTGTCCATACTGCTGTCCATACTCCCGCTGAGTTCATGCTGAAGTTTCTGATTTGGCTCCCCCTTTGTATATGCCAAGTTGTATCAATCCATCCATGCTCCCCCTGAGCAGATGCAGGTTCTAAGACCAGCCATTCAGATCTGCAATACTATTCCTTTGATCAAACAACAAGATGTATCATTTAGTTTCATCAGCAACTTCTGACCATAATGCCAACAATGAATGATTTGAAGTATATGCTCCCCCTGAGTGTGAGCCAACCATGACTGAACCATTTCCCGAGTCTGTTCTGCTCCCCCTGAGCCTGAGCCAACCATGACTGAACCTAGGTCTGTTCTGCTGCCCTTTCTTCATATACGCGACTTTGCAGCCTGTAACTCGCGTATATACGCGACTTGTCTTCATTATATCAGCGTATGCAAGATGGAATACTGAATTTCATCACTTTCAGATTCCCCTGTGTCTGTTATGTCAGCTGTCTGAATTATGCCACACCTTTCTGTCTCTGTCTTCTTCAGTTCCTGGAACTGTGATGATGTATGGTCCTCTTGTTTTGAATTTTGAAATCTACTCCTACATTCCCTTGCTTTATGCCCATAGTTGTTGCATGTATAACACCTTACATTTTTCATGTTCCTTCTATCACAATCAATTGCTTTGTGTCCATATGCATTGCAGGCAAAGAAATATCCTCTGAAATACCTGGGATGCGATGATCTTTCTTGAACCATTCTACTTCTACATCTGGCTGCAACATGTCCAAGATTATGACATACATAACATTCAACATTATTCAGTGAAGGAAATAATCATCTATCACGTCCATAGTTAGGAGCAAAGGATCTTCCTTGAGGAATTTATTTCCTTGGTTGTTCCTTGTTGAGCATTTCAGATTTCTCATTAGAGTTTCTTGCCTCACCTTGTGAACTAGATTCACCTTCAACATATTCATGAAAACCAAGACCAGTTTTGATAGCAGGAGACCTTTGGCTATTAAGAATATCATCCAAGATTTTAGTACTATCTTGAAATCGTAAAAGCTTATCCTTTTCTTCTAGTTTACCTTTCAAGATATTTACCTCAACTTGATGTTGTTCTTCCTTTATCAGATACTGATTCCTTAGGTCTTCTTCAGCTTTTCTTCCTTCTTCCACTTGTCGCTTTAGTTTGATCACTTCATGTTCTTGATCTTCAAGAGCTTCTTTGTTCTGTTCTCTTGATTTTTTAAGATCTTCTTTTAGAGAGAGGATCTTTGATTCAAGCCTTTGAATAGTTATGCTCTGATCCTTTACTACATCCTGCAATTTCTCCCTTACCCTGGTTACTGTCTCCAATTGTTCATTTAATTTGGTAACTTCTTCAGTTTCTGCATTCTTCTTTTCATGTGCCATGAGACTTTTAATATCTTTGCTATTATTGGATGAAGCATTCTTCTTTTCATGTGCCATGAGACTTCTAATATCTTCACTATCATTGAATGGACTTGTAATATGGGTATAATAGCTTCTACCATCTTCTTCAGATATCCTTCCTTTGTTATGAGGGCATCTAGCAGCATAGTGACCAACTCTACCACATAGAAAACATTTGAAAGGTAGCTTACCTTTGAACCGTCCAGTTCCCCGTTCAAGATTCTTGACAAAATTTACCTCTTCTTCTTCCTCTGACACTTCGAATGCGGCTTCTGGTGGTACCTCTTGTCGCATTTCAAAAGCAGTTAAGATCCCGTGAAGCTGTGACATGGTGATTTTCTGCACATTCTCCTTTTCTTCTATGGCAGATACTTTAGAATCAAATTTAGTAGACAGAGATCTCAAAACCTTTTCAACTAAGACAACTTCCTCAAATTCTTCACCCAGATCCCTCATACAATTCACAATCTCATCCATACGCAGGAAATAATTAGCTATGCTTTCATTACTATGCATCTTAAGAGTTTCATACCGGATTCTGAGAGTTTGAAGCTTTGCTCTTTTTACCTGATCATCTCCTTCGTAGCTTGTGATGATTTTGTCCCATATTTCCTTAGCTGATTTGAAATGCATGATCTTCATAAATTATGATTGTGTCAAACTACTCAATAGGACAGTAACAGCTTTGGCATTGAGCTCATATTGCTTTTTCTCTGTTGGATCTGTAGGAGTTGCTGATGGGAATTTGTATCCTCCTTCTACGATTCCCCAAATTTCTGCTCCAAGAGATTGTAGATATGCAGTGGTTCTTATCTTCCAGTGAGTAAAATTGTTCCCATCAAAGACTGGTGGCCTAATGTGTGCCTCTCTTTCTGGATTAGCCATTCTGATGGATCTTTTCCTTCAAGCGATCAAGCTTCCTCTGAAGGACCTGCTCTGATACCAATTGTTGGAAATAATACTGAGAGGGGGGGGGTGAATCAGTATTAACAGATCAATAAAACTTTTCAAATTTCATGCTCAGAAACATATACGCTACTTCAGTTAAGTGAACCCGCGTGTACACGCTACTGTGTCTAAAGCAACTAGCGTATATCCAGAAATCTTATGATTCAGTTAGCTTATCTTCAGTAAATGCATCAGAACATTATTAACCACATTGACAGTAAACAGGTGCAGTATAACAGAACAGATCATCACATAAAAGCCACACACATGAACACCATGATATAAGGTGGAAACCCAATGTGGGTGAAAACCACCTGCTGCAAGTCGTCTCTTTCTTTCTTTAATAAGAAACTTCAGTTTACAATCTTTTGTACTGGTGCAGCCTTATACCAGTACGCAGGCTACAACCTGTAGAGGGCTACAACCCTCTCTCGTTTTCCAACTACTTCTGGAAGGGAGCTACAACCCCCTCAGCTCTTGTACTAGCCGATCCATTTACTAGTACGTAGGCGCTGACCCTACAACCTTCTTTCCTTCAGGGACCACGTTTCATCAATTTTCAGACTGGATCCAAGAGTACAAAACAAACATTACTGCAATGCAATCATCAACTTATACTTGCATCATAATTCATTAAACAACCCAATACTGAATCACTGAAACCCTGTCATCAAGAACACAGAACCCAAACCAGAGCCTAGAACTCTGCAACAACCACCAGAATCAACAGCAACCTGAAATATCAAATCTTATTATGCATACGCTACTTCACTGTACCAGAACCGCGTGTATACGCGCTTTCTCCAAAGGCAACCCGCGTGCAGATCTAGAAATAATTACTTATGCCTTCGCTGTCAGATCCGACCCTTGCCAAGCGTCCCGAACAGATAAACAGTAATACCAGATCTCCTCACTTCGTCAGACACACAATGCATGCTCCCACTTGCCTAATGATCTTCTCCTTATATAGCCTTAGGCCCTTTACAATACCACGGTCCAAAACCATAGTAACCCAATACCATCAGCCTCAAAACTAGGGATCAACACGTTCGTCGAGACATCAAGGTCCAAAACCATAGGCACAACTTCCAAGGAATAACCACCGTGGACCAAAGATAAGTTTTCCACATACACGCGCTTTTACTGAAGCCAACCAGCATGTACACGCGACTTGATATATAGATAACCTGCGTAAACGCGACTTGGTATATAGTGAACCTGCTTGTATACGCGACTTGGGCTTAACGAACCTGCGTGTATGAACTTTCTTGGCATGTTGTACTAAGATCTGTCCTCTGATTAAGTTGCCATCACCTGTACCAAGCTCTGAGCACCTGTACCAACCTCTGAGTGAGTTGCCATCAAGGACAACACTTGAATCATAATGCCAACAAACATGTCAAATGTTAAAAGCTATGTTTGATAATGAAGCCTAGGGATATCCAATGGAGGTTTTGAATAATGAACCTATACCCACAACTACAGTTCATAATAGTATTCCGATTGAAATTGAACCTGGAAAGACTTTGAACATTAATTCTAATTTGGATGACCTGCAACGTAAAAAATTAATCCAAATCCTCTAGAAATATAAATAGGCTTTTTCTTAGGAATATTATAATATGAGAGGCATCGACCCCCAAATGTGTACACATCACATTTATATAGAGAAAGATGCCTATGCCATTCACCAGCCTCAAAGAAGATTAAATCCACACCTTAGGGATATAGTAAAACAAGAGTTGCAAAAAATTCTTGATGTTAATTTCATATATCCTATTTCTGACAGTTAGTGGGTTTCACCACTGGTTGTGGTCCCTAAGAAAAATGGCAAATGGAGAATTTGTGTGGATTACATAGAATTGAATAAAGCTACACAAAAATATCACTTTTCGTCTTCCATTTGCAGATCAGGTCCTTGACACTCTTGCTGGAAAGAAAATTTATCTTTCCTAGATGGTTTTAGTGGATATAACCAAATATAAATTGCTCCCAAAGATCAGGACAAAACCACATTCACCTATCCATGGGGAACATTTGCATACATGGTTTTACCATTTGGGTTGTGCAATGCACCTACCACTTTCTAGAGGGAAATATTGAGTATTTTTTCCGACTTAATCAGTGAAGGACTTGAACTATACATGAATGATTTTACTCCTTATGACAATGATTTTGACCAAGCCTTACAGAATCTAGAAAAAGTTCTTGAACAATGCATAACTACCAGATTATGACTTAGTAATGAAAAATGCCATATGATGATGAAAAAGGGTGTAGTTCTAGGGCATTACATATCTTCTGTAGGAATATAGGTAGACCCAACAAAGAATGAGTTAATTCTTACACTACCTACTCCTCGAACACCAATCGAGGTGCATAGTTTTCTTGGTTATATTGGTTATTATCGT
The DNA here is from genome assembly GCA_031772625.1 of Pinus tabuliformis. Classification (NCBI taxonomy): domain Eukaryota; kingdom Viridiplantae; phylum Streptophyta; class Pinopsida; order Pinales; family Pinaceae; genus Pinus; species Pinus tabuliformis. The sequence goes on along the minus strand of CM062805.1, from coordinate 539,399,760 downwards.
CATTTTATAGAAATTTTGTCAAAAATAGCAACACCACCTATATGCATTGACAGAAAATGTGGAATTCGAATGGACTGATATGTGTGATGTTTCTTTTGCAGATCTTAAAAATCTAGTCTCAACAACCCCTGTGTTACGAGGGCCAAATTGGAATTTACCATTCCACATTTCATTCGATGCATCAGACACAGTAATAGGATCTGTACTTGGACAAGAAGAAGATAAAAAAATTTATGCTATCTATTATATTAGAAATAATCTTACACTGACGGAGCTAAGTTATACAGTGACGGAAAAATAATTCTTAATTGTTGTTTATGCTATCAATAAATTTTGTCACTACATAACATGATAACTAGTCTTTTTATTTATTGTTCATTCTGCCATTAGGTATTTAGCTAATAAACATGTTACTAATGGAAGAATAACTTGTTGGTTACTGTTATCACAAGAATTCGATATCACCATAAAGGATCAATCAGGGAAGGAGAATCTTGTTGCGGATTTTCTATCCAGAGTTTTACTAGTGGTTGATTCTTTACCCATGGAAGACGAGTTTCCTGATGAACATCTATTTTCCATGATAGTTAAAACACCCTGGTATGTTGGTATGGCCAATTATTTGGCAGTAGGAAAAATTCCAGCACATTTATTATCTCGAGAAAGGAAACTTATCGTTCAACGCAGTGTGCGGTTCTCATGGATTGACGGATACCTCTTCCATACAAGGTTCGATCTTCAAATCTGCAGATGCATTAGGGAAGATGAAGTTTATGATATTCTTAAGGCTTGTCATGACAAACCTTGTGATGGACATTTTTTTGATCGAATAATTGGGCATAAAGTGTTACATATGGGTTATTACTGGCCCACAATATTTAAAGATGCAAGAAAATATGTCCAGAGCTGTGATAGTTGTCAGAGGATGGGTCACCCCATTCAAGCTGATGAAATGCCCCTGTAGCTGCAAATGGTACTTGAACCTTTTGAAAGATGGGCGATGGATTTTGTGGGCCCCTTCAACCCACCGTCAAATTAGAAGATGTATATTATGGTTTTCACAGACTATGTAACTAAATGGGTGGAGGCAATAACTCTCTCAAAGGCTACAAAAGAGGCAATCATTAATTTTCTATTTGAACTATTTGTGTGGTATGGATTTCCTAGAGAGATCGTAATAGATGGGGGATCACAGTTCACTGCCCACAAAATTTCTTCTACCTTGCAGAAATATCACATTAAACACAAAATTACTTCTCCTTACCATCCTCAAGCAAATGGATAGGTGGAAAGCACCAATAAAGTCCTAGAGGAAATCTTAACTAAAACAGTATCTGTGAATCGTCAGAATTGGGCTACCAAACTCCCTGAGGCCTTATGGGCCTATCGAACGACTTGGCACAACACTACTGGCCATTCACTGTATCAACTTGTTTTTGGTAAGGAGCCCATTTTTCCAATAGAATTTGAAATTAAGACTCTCAAAACCGCTAGGGAAGTAGGATTGGATTTCACAGAAGTGCAAAAACAATGCTTGCAACAACTTAATGAACTAGACGAGATGCACCTACTGACCTTGCATCCCACAAATGTTATTCAGTAACAAAGGGCCAAATGGCATGATCGGCTCATCAAGAAGAAAACCTTTCAGAAGGGAGACTGGGCACTATTATATGACTCCAAATTCCAAGATTTCCCAGGGAAACTCCAAACAAGATGGCTGGGACCATATGATATCACTAAATTTTATGATAACAACATGGTGAGACTTACTACGATTGACGATTATGGCATCTCTTTCCTTGCCAATGGACACCGACTCCATCTATATCACCAACCACTCACACGAGATTCTTTTCTTCATGAGGTAAGTAATGATTCCAACTTGTAGGTTATAGCTGATCGGGGAGGTAACCCCACAACTACAACTAGCTGAAGCGTTTTTCAGAATTTATTTCATTCTATATATAATGTACATAGTTATTTTGAATGTTTTTATTGAAGTTAGTCTAAAAAAAAAATTGTTGTTCCCTTGGTCACGAGTTTTTTTCCCTTAGTCACATCTGTTGTTCCCTTGGTCGCGAGTTTTGTTCCCTTAGTCACATATGTTGTTCCCTTGGTCATGGTTTCTATTTCCTTAGTCACATCTGTTGTTCCCTTAGTCACACTTGATGTTCCCTTGGTTGCAGTTGTTGTTCCCTTAGTCATAGTTGTTGTTCCCTTAGTCACAACTCTTGTCTCCTTAGTGATGATTTTCGTTTCCTAAGCCACCGTTTTTTAGACATGTTATTTTTTTAGCTTGTTTTTTTGTTATTGAAGCCCTTCCTTGATATAATGATGAGACAATTAGTTCACCCAAGTGATTTACATAAAAAATGTTTTATAAGGAATTTTTAGTAGAATTATAAACCTCTTAAGATTTAAACAACCCTGATGTTGTAAATACATATAGATATGTATAATGCATTCTTTCAATCACCACTAGAGGAATTTTCCTTCATTTTAGTTTCTCATGGTTCATCGATCTCCTTCAAAAATAAAATTTGGGAACCAAAATGATAAGCTAAAAAGGTAATGATTACAATACTTTTTACGCCATCCCCAACTATTAAGGAGTTGATAAGACACCCCATTTACTAAACTTTTGTCATAACAAAAAAAATAAAAAAAATAACAAAAAGAATAAAGGAATCGAAAAAATGATAGGAAGTATCATCACGAGGCGACCTACCATGATCATAGGACTTAATGCGACGACATTACCACTCTGGTCACCAAGCTAGGGTAATGGCCTTCGACCATTAGGTCGAAGGACAAGAGGTCTCATCACGAGCCGACTTGTTCGTCTCATTAGCTCTAGTGAATGGCATTGTTACCAACTAGTCACCATGCCAGAATAATGGCCTTTTGTCGATAATCAAAGAAATAAAAAGTTATGAATATTTTCTAGTAAAATGGGACACTGGCATATCAATGGGTTAAAAGGAAACCCTGTCGAGGCTATGGACGCCTGCTGGCAGTAGAGGACATGCCTATGGTATTGAAGTACATTTGAAATTACCATCTAAAGTTAGCTATTTCACCCTCCCTTAGCAATAATAAAGGAAAATCATTGGATTACCATGGAAACTTATTAGATCTTTCCTTGGAAAGTGGTGATGATAAGTATGCATAAGCAATTAATTTTAATTTTACATATAAGGGATGTAATCTTTTGAAGAGATGCTAAGACTATCTAAATTTCTCTCATTTTTCTCTAAAAGTAATATTTTGGTCAATATTGTTTTATCTATTTCTGATGCTTAAAATATCCTTGCATGCTTTTACTCCGATTTTAATGATTTGGGTGTCATAATGTCTAGCCTTGTCAACATGCTTTGTGACTAATGCATCCAATAATTACGTCGCATGCCTCACCCTTTATTTCTATTTTTGACAGTTTCTCCATTATGTCTAATTAATATATCCTTATCCTTTAAGTCATGTCAACTGTATTAATGCACGATGAAAGATTGTGGACGATATCTAACTTCATTTAGGGGGGAGCAAGGAGAAATATACAATCAGATGCTTAATTTTGAAAAAAAACATTATTGCATGCTATGGTCGTTGAATTCTTCACTTTGTGCAACATCTCTGTCTCTGTATTTTCTGAACTCTGATGTTGCTAGCTCCAAATTTCTCCCTGTAGAATAGTCGAAATGGGAGGCCATTCAGTGCATAGCGAACCTGCCAACTTGTGGATCTTTGAGCATGCGTGAAATATTCTGGATCAAGTAGGGTGGTCAGACTATTTCCTGCAAACTGGAAGGCTTTGATAATGAAGTCGCCTTGGAATTTACGAAGAAATTTAGCAATAAGGTAACAATGGTAAAGGGAAGAAAGATACAGGTGAATGAAGAAGTCTTGGAAAAAGTGACAGACCTTTCCAAAGAAGGAGAGAAGTGGTTCAAAATACATACTCCACTACAAAGCGCAACGTTCCTGTTTGCGAACCCTGGAGAGGAACTAGTTAGAAAAGGGAAAGGATACAATCCTGCCTCATTTCCAGAGCCATGGAAGGAATTAGAAGGCATCATCCAAAGGTAAATTATGTGTGATGGGTGGTATGACGTGGTAAGAGGCTAACATTTGAAATTAATGGCAGCATTGAGATAGAAGGTAATCCTAAACCTTCTCTATTTTCTGAATTCGTTATTGCATGAAACTGCTTTAAGTCTTAAAATATATAAGGACCAAGCCTCAGTTGTAAGTCACTATGGGCTCATAAAATTGATATTTGTCAGAGGTTTGAATCAAGTACAAATGAGCTGGGAAGAGTTCTTAGGAAACCTTGAGGCTCCACTAGAAAGTGAAGCACCTATTGGAGATTTTGGAGATACCCTACTCAATAATGAGTAGCCAGAGGTGAATGAGGAGGCCAACCAAAATGAGAACTCCATGGTAGAAGATACCCTGTAGGGAAAAACACAAACCCCAACCCATTAATAATTAACCAGGGAAGAGAAAAGAATGACTTCCCTCTTGGCCTCCCTACCTAGAAAAAGGATAAGATTGACTAGGTTGGCTAAATCACAAAATCATATAGACTCCTCTGAACAACCGCTGGAAGAAAGTGGGCCTCAAGAATTTCTTGAGACAGAAGGAACAAAACAGGAGACCCATCAAGAGAATTCTCCTTAAGAGTAGGAAATGGAGGTATCCCAAACTCTGGAAGGATTGGAGAACTTTCTCAAGTCTGTTAATTTAGAAGAAGTTGCAACTTGTTCAAAAAATTTCTTATGACCAAAAGACACTGCCTAATTCTCCAACCTCTCCTCCTAATTATATAGCTACTGTTATTTTAAAATTCTCAGGAGAACCTAAAAATGCTTTTCTTCAAGAACATTTTGCATATTCCATTGCAACTGTCTTGGAACCCCCTTCCCCTCAAGAAGTAGCTTGACAATATCCTTTGGAAAACATGGAACAAGAAGTCAATATTGACTTTTGAATTGAACCTCAGGAACCTATAATCAATATTACAGTTGATTCCACCCAAGAAATGATGGCTAAAAAACCTGAGGCCATAGCCATTTTTTCCTCTTCTCTAGTTACTCTGGTCAATATTTTTACAAATAAGACTAGTAGAGACCTAAAGGATAAAATGAGAAGCGAGTCTAGCAAAGAAATCGAGTTGTTGAGAAAAGAAAATAGGAGGATACAAAGAAAAACATGACATTTAAAGAAATGGTTGCAGGATAGTAAGCGTCAAAGGAGTCACGAGAAGAAAAATGATAAGAAAAGAGAATTCTGGGAGTATGAAACTCAAACCGAGTTTGCAAACTTTGTTGCTACTTCTACTGTGGGAACTCAAACTGAGTTAGACCCATTAATAATTAATGTTTTGACTACTAAAGCAGGGACCCAAATATATTCACCAATCTTCATTACAAGAGGAGCACAAACATAACATGTACCTCCATATACTCCTTTAATTGTAGAAGCCACCATTCGAGTTTTAAATAAAACAATGGAGGAACAACAAGAAACTATAGCTCGATACCAGAAAGAGGTAGTGCCTCAGAAGGAGCATCAAGAGCTACTTAAAAAGTTTAAAGAATTGAAAATCACAGAGGATGAGACTTATGTCGAGCTTAGAGCAGCTAAGAAAAAAATTCAGACTCTGAAGGGTCATCTTGAAAAGGCCATGGAACAAATAAAGGAAATTTGTTCTATATATTCTGATGCTCTGTCATGTAGATCTTCGGCCCAGAATTACACTTTATTTCTATTAGAATGATATTTACTGCTTAAATTCAAGGCCATATAGTCGGGAAAACCATATGAATTCAACAATGTTTTGGACTTTGTTACCTCTTTTCATAAGCAGGATGATCATATGAGGTACTTCTTATGTGAGCTATACATGCATAAATTCTTCCTAGAAGAGAAGGTGGATGATAATCCTATTCCTTTCATAGGGGATGTGTAGTTTCAACTGTTTATGTCGTTCTCTCAGAATCAGATAAAGTGTACTAAAGCTTATAATACATTTCAAAGAAGAGAGCTTTTCCTAGACCTCTGGTTTAGAGGGGTGCCATGGAGCCCTATACACACACTTATCCATCATAAAAGGTTGATGTGACAATCTGGAGTTGTTGATGCATTGGCACCAATTCATAATGAAGTTCTGCAATTGAGACTGGAATGCCTTGGGGACATCAAGGTTGAAGCTCTCTGAGGAGCCAAGCAAAGGTGGCAGACATCATACATTGAAATTAAAAATAGAGAAACTTTTAGCTTTTAGAATTTCCAACATGTTATGAGTAGGGCACGAGATTATGCTCATCTTGTGTTGAAGAAGGTCCTAGTTGGATCGGGTGCAGATACAAATGCCCCATAATATGGTGTCCTCAATCCTCCTACAAATTTGAATATGACTTGATAAAGGAAGGTAAGTATGTTGTCTTTCAAGAAGTTTGGAGTAGGAAAAAATTCTGGCATGTAGGAGAAGAAACTTACCCAACCTATTCCCTAACCACTCTTCATTTCAATCATTTGTTTGCATGAGGTCATGCAACAAGGTAGGCTTAGGGGTGATGTTGGGATTCATAATTGATACAATTTCTGATCTTATTTCTTATTTTTATGTTTTTTTTCTAAGACTTCTTGTGTGAAAAATGTGATAACTTGCACGATATATATTCTAGAAAGGAGTAAATGGCATATCATTATTTTATCTCTTTTGAATTGATTTAAACCACGAAAAGCATGGTTTACTTATGATTTGAACCATTATTTGAACATGGATATTTGATACTAGATGTTGTTCCCTGAAATAGTCAAGGAAGAACAAATTATGTGGGACTGTTCAGGTTAATTATAGCCAACTTAACGAGATTGACTTCTATCCTGGATGAATCAGTTGGAGAAAAGATCCTGACCCTGCTATTCCAAGAAATAATGGAGATTTTTGTAATTTGAATAGAGCATCTTGAGAATCTTCAGATTCTCAAGATCACTCTCTATTTGAAAATAGGTTCATTTTGTAATATAAGAATGAGGGATTGAACCTCAGTAAAAGGAGAAGAGTGTGAGATAATCATTTTGATCTATATTGTAAAAATCTACAAACATTTCTTGTAATTTACTCGTTATAATTTAATGGAGACATTTGCAGTTCAACTTTAACTTATCTTGTTGAGTTAGCCACGAGATAGTTGAAATCCAATGATCTTGGGCCTAGTCTTAGAATGAATACCGTCCTTTCTTGTATTATTAAGTTTGTATTTTACTTTCAATTCTTTTTATTCAATTATTTAGTTGTTTAGATATACTTGATGTTAATTAGATTTATTGTCAAAGTGTGATTTTTTGCAACGGCTACAGCTGAATATCATAGAGTTATATCTATTGAAATTCGTTCTTTGGAGCGTTATATTTCCTTATTGTTTCCTATTGATTAATGTATAATTGTTAATTCTTATGTTTTGATATCATTTCTGGTGAATTGATTTCTAGCTATAAGTGTTGCTCCTTTCTTGTAGATGTAGTTCCCTAGGAAACAACTTTGTATTTAGTTGGATTTTTTTACTATTTTTGGCAGAAGACTTGATGATTTCATTCCTTTCGCAGTTTTGATGTTTAAGGTTGAAGTCTAGAAGTCAAGTATGAGTTGTTTCTTTCAACAAGTGTGAGTTGTTCCTTTCATTCGTATGCCTTTATTTTCCATTAGGGCCATACAAGTTAGGTGACATTAACATTGTCTCTTGCACAAACTGTGTGGACAACCTTGAAATAAATAGACGGAACTCCAGGTTGATGATTTAATGTGTAGAGGTCAATTGGTCCTTTAGGAACAACAAAACGTGCCAACACAAATTACACTTTGCACATAAATCTCCACTTACCTCATGTATTTGCCAATATCATATGTAAATTGTTTGACATTGTTGTCAAAGTTATCTAGGAAATATAGAGGTAGAACATACTGTAACAAAAATAATGATTGATCATTATTTATTCCCAAATTAGTAGAAACAAAAACTAACAAGATTTTTACCAATGCATGAATATATACACCAAAATAATTACCTTAATTGATGTATGCCAATCATGAGTTTTTATCCCGCCTAATTCACCTTTCTTTGTTATGATATTCTTTATGTTTGAAGAAAATCCAGTTGGAAATTTATTTTTTTCAATAACCTCTTTAACATCGTTGCTTTGCTTCTCTTTCAATAAGCATGGAAGGGCACTTATATTTTGGCCATATCCATCACTATTTGAATGAATCACACTTTGCATTTCATGATTAGCATCCTTAATGTCATTACAAATCTTGACAATTTTTTATTTATCTCACCTTCCATTTAAGATTCACCATAAGGTCTTTGTTACATTCTTCTGAATGTGCATTGTATCAAACAAATTAACAATGTCTAAGTGCTCATAGTAGGGGGTTCTATTGAATTGCTTGGGATAAATTTTCTTTCCTTGTAGAAGTGCCCTGTTATTAATGCCTTGACGACTTACAAGGTCAATCATAGTTGAAGATATTATAACAAAAATATAACATGTCAATTAGTACAGTGAAGAAAATGCCATAAAAATATAAAATAATCCAAACATATATGCATGTATTTTGATACCTTGAGAGACTTTCTTACATTGCAACTTCCACGCATGCGATGTCATTCTCTGTGGTCTTAAACCAGTCTCTTATTTCTCATTGAAAATATGTTTTTTGGTACTTTAGTACCTATGGTTCTTAGAAAGGAAGTGCCTATACTCATCAAACACGTCCTTTCCTAAGCTCCGTGAGTGACGAGATTTAATCTTATGACCACAAACTGGACAAGAAAATTTACCCTATGTTTGAAGACCTGCAAGAGATAGAATAATGTTTAAATCAATTATTTTAATTATGTACAATGAAGGGACTGTTTAAAAAACATATATGAACTGAAATTCATAAAGTTAAACACTATTAAAGTGTAGGGTAATGTTATAACATACCACATAAATGTGTTAGCCCTGGGGCATCATGAATTGTCCATACAAGCAATGCATGGAATTCAAATTCTCTTTGTGCATCTACTGGTCTAGAGATATCATACATAGTGACAACGTTCCATAACTCCACTAACTCATCGATAAGAGGCTCAAAATATACACTCATATCTTTGACCTGGTACTTACCTAATTGATTGAACACACAATACATAATTAATACATATTTGAGTAAATAAAAAAAGTTATAAGACATAATTTTTTTTTGTTTAAGCAAGAGTCATGCCTTCTATTTCATTAAAACAAGCATAATTTACAAAATTTACACCAAGCCACCAAACTGTGTGGTCTTAGGCTTGCTAGGAGCGAGCTCGACAGAAACTAAGCCCTCAAACCCCAAAAAATACATTCCCAAACCATTTGAGAACAAACAAAAAAAGACAACTAGAATCACGGGTTCCTAGAACCCTCCCCGCCAAAAGTCGTGCCATCAAAAACCTAATCCTGCCTTTAAATCTCTACATCCAATCTTCTTGTGAAATACAACACCTGAGATCCATTTTGCACCATGAAGAAACATGATGGATAACCCCCGGACACCACCAAACCACTCGTTCAATCCCGATCGTTGATCGGCCTAATCCCATCGAAAGACGGAGCTACAAATCACACGGCCAAAGTGATCAAGCTTTAGTGTGAGATGAGGGTGGTTTTCAGGCCCAACCCTCATCCATGTGTCAAGATTTGAATGGAATTTCTGCCCAAAATTCAATACCGCCTTCCGTATATAAGTGGTGTGATCGCACCTAAACCACTTTGGAAGCGGTTTTGTGTCCCGCCACTGAAAATTGTGAAATGTTTCCCGCCATCGTTTGTTACTTTCCACCTCCCTTTTGATCGAGATAACCTTGCACCCGAATCTGGGGATATTCAGGGAAGAGATTCCCACAGTTTCTGAGGCCGACCCTGACCAGTCTTCCACCATAGGCTTGTCAGACCATGAAAGTGAATCTTGCCGAAATCTGATCATTGTGAATTAGCTTCCTGAGTTTTGTTCTTATACACTTCTTTGTCCTCTTCCTCCTAGTTATGGAAAAGTTATTTTAGGTTGCTCGGCGACATTGCGAGCCAATCCATCGAAATTTTGTTTTCCTTACAGTTGACACCTTGGTTGGCAAGAATATCTGCTAACTTGTTGGCCTTTCGACGTACATGGATGAATCTAAGAGTGCGTAGTCCCTGAAGATGTCCTTGAATTTTATGGAGAACCCGTAATAACCTCAAATGTTTTGTAACTTTCTCCGCCCCGTTCCATGACTGATTCTCTTGGCCGTGTTGATGACTAACTTTGAATCAGCTTCTATTATTACATTTTGGCAATTGTTCTATTTCATAAATTCTAAACCTTGTTCTAATGCCATTAATTCTGCCATGTTGTTGGTGGCTTTTCCTAGATGACCATAGAAGAGGGAGATGATGCTTCCGTTTTCATCCCTAAGAACCCATCCAAAGCCTGCCATGCCCAAGTTTCCCTTTGAAGCCCCATCAATATTATACTTTAAAAAGCCTTCCGGGGGAGGATTCCAGAAATCTTTAACCAGTTCCCTCATGTTTATTTTCCTGTCTATACCTTGTGGAATAAGCCCCTACATGCCTAACTGCCTGAGAATTGATAACTCTGCTTTTGAGGGAGGATTTTTGGGGAGATCCCTTACTATAGTGCTAACTGTCTCCTTAAACTGTTTTGAGATTTGCTCCAACAAGCAAAGAGAGGAATTCTTCTCTTCTTTAAAGATTCTTCTATTTCTCTCTTTCCACACGTTCCATATGATGAAACTTGGCACCAGAGCCTAGGCAGAGTTTAGAACTTCATAATCCAAAAAATTATTCCTCCAATTGTTCAGGGTTTTAGTGATGCTTCCTTTGTCTCTATCAGACTATTTGAAGATGGTGGCAAAAAAATCCCATAGCTTGGAGGTGAAAATACAGCTATTGAGAAGATGTTCAATGGTCTCCTCTTGGACTTCGCAGAGCTGGCATTTGGAGGGTCCCAGCATACCTCTCTTCCTGATATTATCCCAAGTTAATATTTTCCTATGGTGAACCAGCCACATAAAGTGTTTGATCTTCATCCAGCCCTTGTGCCTCCATAGCTTCTGCCAAGTTCTATCTGTGGCTTGGGATTCTAGCCCAAGGAGAATACCTTTTGCTTCCTTAATGTTAAATTTTCCCTCTTTGTTGATGCCCCATCTTAGTTGATCCTGCCCTTTAGTAACTAAAATCATCCTCTAATCCAACAACCTCTTAAGGGTCTTTGCTCTACTATTCAGGGTCCTGTTCTCTCTGCCATCTATTTTTTTCCATGTTCTCCATTTTTCTGTATTGTGAGAATGCTCCCAAAAGTCCTTTACTTTCACTAATCTTTGGTTTTCTGTCTCCTGTTTGAGGCCCAAAAATTCCTCTCTCAAAAGAGTTGGTTCTTATTTCCATTTGTCCTCCCAGAATTGTGCTAGATCTCCATCTCTGATTTCCCAGAAACTGTTTTCTTGGACAACCTCTCTGTTCTCCCAGGCCTTGTTCCATATGGGAGAGCCCTTTATGTTTCCAGACATTCTTATGATATCATGAGAAAGCCAGGCATTGGCATATTTTTCCTTCCAGATGCTTGCCCATTGAGCCTTAGGATCCTTAACCCACCTCCACCAAAGTTTGGCCCCTAGAACCTTACTTAGAATCTCTATATCATCCAATCCTAGGCCTCCTTGGTTCTTGGGTTTACAAATCTTATCCCATGAGACTAAAGCCCATTTTTTCCTTGTTTCCTCTTTGCCCCAGAGAAAATCTCTTTGGATGTTTCTAAATTGCTGTAATACTCCTTTTGGAGCTGGGAGAGCTGATAACATGAAGACAGGGATAGCTTGGAGCACTGCCTTTGTGAGAACTAGTCTACCAGCCAAATTTGGAGACCTGTTTGCCCATTTCCTGACCTTATCTTACATCTTAATGATTAACGGTTCCCATATGCTTTTGAGCATAGGTTTATCCATTAGAGGAACTCCCAAATACTTAGAGGGGAGAGAGTCTCTTTGAAATCCAAGGATTTTGGAGACATTTCTCTGGATGGCTATATGGGTATTAAAGAAAAATATTTTTGATTTGGAAAGATTAACTTCCATACCTGATGCCAAAGAAAAGTCTTTCAAAATCTGTTTATATGCTAGCACTTCCTTGACTATGGGAATTCCCTGTAGCATGGTATCATCTACAAACTGTTGATGAGTCAAAACTTGACCATTCTCTGAAAGTTGGAGTCCTTGAATTTTTCCGGTTGCTCTAGCATGCTTAATGGACCACCCCAACCCTTCCATCATGAGGATGAAGAGAAAAGGAGAGAGTGGATCTCCCTGTCTGAGTCCTCTAGAAGGAAGAAAAATTTCAGAGGGAGAGCCATTAATTAAAATTGAAAAGCTGGAGGAAGTCACCAGGGCCATGACCCATCTGATCCAATTATGATCAAAACCAAATGCTGCAAGCACTTTCTTGATATATGTCCAATTCACTTTATCGTATGCTTTGGCTATGTCCAATTGCATGATCATACCCGATTTCCTTTCACTAGTTAACGAGTGGACCACCTCGTGAGCTTGTATGATGTTATCTAGAATTTGTCTACCTTCCACATAACCTGATTGCTCCCCCGAAACCAGCGAAGGTAGCAAAAGTTTGAGTCTGTTGGCCACAACCTTAGAAATTATCTTATAAACAACATTGCATAAAACGATGGGTCTATTCCTCTCTGGTGTTTGGGCATTATCCTGCTTTGGAATTAGGGAGATAAAGGAGCTATTGAGAGCTTTCAAAATAGTTATGTTCAACTTGGAGTCTTCCACTACCCTTATAATATCCTCTTTGACAATATTCCAACAAGCGTTGAAAAAATCTACATTGAAACCATCCGGACCTGGAGCCTTACCATTTTTCATTTCCTTGAGGACCTCACTGACCTCCTTTTCGGTTATAGGTCTGTTGAGATTACAGTTATACTCTCTGGATACCAACTTGGGGATATGCTTAATGAGGTCCTTGATGAAAGGAACCCTGTCTAAAGTGTTTTCATGAGCAATACCTCGAAAGTGCTTAACTAACACTGCTTCTATCTCCTCATGATATTGATGTATCTGCCCAACCGCGTCCTTGATCGAAGAGATCCTGTTGCGAGTCCTATTTTCTATAGTGGATTTATGGAAAAATTTAGTATTTCGCTCTCCTTCTTTTAGCCATTGAACTCTTGATTTTTGTTTCCAAAAAATTTCCTCTTGATTGCACAGCTTTTCCCATTCTTGGTGATGTTTCTCTACTTGGTCATTTTTGTCCTTGTCAAAGCCTTCCTTGATCAAAGCTTGGTTGAGCTCCATTATTTTATTTTCCACCGCTTTCTTTCCTACAAAAATATTACCAAATTAATTCTTGTTCCATGCTTTAAGCTTCAGCTTGATGTGCTTTAATCTTTTGTGAAGCAGGAACATTGTTGATCCTTGTGTTTGCAAATCCTCTGCCCACCATTCTTCAATGTTGCTGATGAATTCTGGGTGAGAAAGCCACATATTTTCAAATTTGAAAGGTCTATTTCTTGGGGTGCCTATGCCCTTGATTTCCATTTGAACCGACCAGTGATCTGAACCTCCAAAGGGAAGAATTCTTGCTATTATTTCCTTGTCTATAAGCATGAGATCCTCAGAGATCATGAATCTATCTAACTTGGAGGCTACCTGTGAGTCCCCTCCTCTTTTATTATTCCAAGTACAAAGGCCATTGTTTGTCTCAATATCAACAAGCTTCATGCTTTCTGAAAAGATTTGGAAGGCTAAGGAATCTTTATTTAGAGCTCTTGTACCCCCTTTTTTCTCCGAGAGAGATCTGATCATATTGAAGTCTCCTCCTAGGACCCAAGGTAGTCCTGCATGTCTGACTCGTAGATCCACCAAGGAATCTATGAACCTAATTTTGTCATCTAACCTTTGAGGGCCATAAACATTCGTGACTAGATAAGTGTCCCTATCTCCTATTGGTTGTATAACAACTGATAAATAATTCCTTGATGCCTTCGCATCAATTATTCAATTTTTTTGGGGATTCCAAAGTGTGAGGATACCCCCTGCTGTATTTTCTGCTTTAACTTCTAGAAACTCAAATCTACTGAGCCATTTACTATGGATTTGCCTTAATTTTTGAATGGAGCATTTTGTCTCTTGGACAAAAATTATATCCAGAGCTGCCTGTTTCATTCTATTATTCATCATTCTCTATTTTCTCTTGCTACCAAGACCTCTAATATTCCAAGTTGTGAACTTCATAATTAAAGATTGGTAAAGGAGTAACTGGTTAGGTCTTTCATCTTACCTGAGTCCACCATAAGCTTTCCACATTCCATTAGTAGCTCATTTTGTTTTTTCCTGCCTCTTTTTTTCCTTGGATTTCTCGGTGCTAACCCTAGAGTCATTTTCACTGCTTTCACCCATTCATTGCTTTGTCTTTCAATGTTATTTACTCCCTCCAAACCCTTTGCCTGGGTTTTCCATAAGAATAACTGCTGTATTTGATTGAGCTCTTCTTGTGGTAGTGATTCTACCCTGCCAGTTGTTCCATGAGCCAAGAACCCTTCTAGATCTAGGTTCTCTCTGTCAATAATCTCCTGTAGCTCATTTTCCTCCATATCCATTTCACTTTGGGTCATTTCTTGATCCATTTCTAGCTCTAATTCATTCAGCATGATCCCCTTCTATTTTTCGTTTTCCTGTGTCTGATCTCTTTATTTTTCCTTTTCCTTCTTCTCATAATCTTCATTCATTGCTTGATCTTCTACTGATATTTCTTCATCCTCTTCAAGAACTTGGAACTGGTTCTGATTAACCTTTTGTCCTTTAGCTTGGTGTTGCTTTGGCCCTTTTTTGCCACTTTTCCCTTTATGAACTACTTTGTGAAAGTGAGTTGTATCTTTCATTGTGTTTGTTTTGATTTTGTTCTCTGCTTTACTGAGGGGGCAGTCTCTTAGAAGGTGCCCATGTTCATGGCATTTGCGACATCTAAATGGAATATGTTCGTAGTCGACTATTTGCACCCATTCCTCATCAAGAACCTCCAATATGACTTGATCTGGAAGAGCTCCGGATAGGTCCATCTCCACACAGATCCTAGCAAAAGAGGTGTATTTTCCCCTCCTTGTGGCTTCAGAGGCTTTGACAAACCATCCTAATTTATTGCCTATGGCTGCAAGGGATTCAGATTGCCAATAGTCAAGAGGTAGAGAATAGAGTCTTACCCAAACTATAACTGAAGTAAAAGTTTCCCGCTCTGGAACGAAGTTCATCATCCATGGCTGCATATAGAGCCTTGTTGCTGCATAGAAGTAGGGCCTGCCTTCAAACACTCTACCTTTATCTTCAATGTTAGTGAACACCATAGTAAAGAATCCTTTGGACCCCATATGTAGATCAATGCTACCTTTGGGTTTCCAGTGGTATCTTATCCATGTTTGTAAAGCTTTTACAGTGGGCCATAGCCCCATGAATTTTCATATGATTGCATAAGTCCACATGTGATCTCTGTGCTCCTGCAGCGCTGGATCATTTAAAACTACTCTAGGAGTAATTTCAGCTCTGGGTTTGCACTGACCCTTCTGATTTTTGTCTTTTGTTCCCTGTATTTTGTCATTTTCTTCCTTGTCTTTTGTGCCATCCTTCTCCTTTGATTTGGTACTTTCTGATTCCTCGTCCTTGGTTTTTCTTCCTTCCTCTGCACCACCTTTTCCTTTTTCCGGAGGCTTCTTACCCTTGTTGGCCACCGCTTCCTTGTAGGAGGGAGTGGAGCTCCCTCCTCTGCGGTGATCCATGGAGAGAAACCCGTTGCAGTAGACAGAAACCCTAGTCGCCTTCGCTACTCGCCGACTGCCTGAAACTTCCACCAAGTTATAAGACATAATTGAACATATATGAGTAAACAAATTAATATCTAGAACAATATTTTGTGTTAATTTTTCTTATTCTAAACAAATTAATACTGGAACAATCATTGTTAACATTATGTGCTACCTCATTATTGACTTCCACAGAGGAATGTTATTGTTGATAACAAAAATGGGCCACATCGAGTAAGTAGATTTGAGCTCTCCAAATGGATTAACACCATTAGCTACTAATGAAAGCCTAATATTATGAGGTTATGTTTTAAAATTTGGCCACCTTTCCTCTATATTCCTAAATGCAGATCCATCTGTAGGCATTCGAATAACACCATCTTCACTTCTATTCGTTGCATGGTAATCCATAAGTTGTGCTATGCTTTTGCACTTGAACAATTGTTGCATATTTGGAATTACGAGAATATAACAAATAACCTTGCAAGGCACCCTTTTTGTTACTTTATCAGTTTGATATCTAGTAACTTTCATCACATTTTGGGCTTTTGTCTTTTGACACATGTTATTTATGGTAGAGAATATGATCATTAGGCCATGCATGAATAGCTTAATACTCCATTCCAATATCTTTCATAACGACATGTAAATCTCAATATATACGAGGTAAAACATTTGACAGTGGTAACAAAAATTCACCTAACAATCTACAACATAAAAAATAGTAGTACTGGTTAATGTACTAAATAAATATTAATCATACATATGCATATAAATGTTACAAATTAATTAAACAATGATAAACGTACTAATTACATTAAAAACAAAAGAAAAAAATATTGCTTTATAATGTATGTACTACTAATTAATGTACAAAATATATTACATACCTTAGGAGCTATGTCACATGTGTTTGACAAACCATTCACCACCTTTAAATTGACCATCATCAATACAACGGAGAGAAGATATATTTTTGAGCCTTCATACAAAGGTGTTATAGACATTTTTGTGCCTTACAGCATTGAGCATGAAATGTCCATAATCTAAGGGATCCAAAGTCCCTAAACATGTTGTTCCTACCCCTAGAGGAACAAGGCTAACAAACCACAGCAATTCACAGAAGTTCTCCACCAAAAACTACTCAAAACAAGTCAAATCAGGATCATTTCAGTGGCTACACTAGCTGTTTGCGCTGAATGTCAAAGCCAACACTAGCTACCTGCGTTGAATGTCAACTGGAACACTGGCTACCTGCGCTGAATGAGAATGGACAAGTGGCAAGCTCATTTCTCAAGGTGTCAAAACCCAGGAAGCTTCCAAAATGACACTTGCCTCAGGGAATTCGACTGGTGATGAGTAAGAGGTTCCAAATCTCCAAGTGGAAGCAAGAACCTCCAAGTGGACTCAAGAACTAATAGAGGGAGAGGACACTAGTCACATCTCAAGCTGACTCATCCTCTCTCCAAACATCTATATATGGATCTCTCCTCCATGAGATCTAGAGGCTGGAATTTTGTTATTGCAAAGAATTGCTGTTGGTTTGAGACTGGAATTATTGGGTGCTTATTGCTTTGAAGGGGGTAAAGATAGGAATTCCATTTGCTGGGAAGGAGATGCTGGATTGGAGCCCTCTGGGTTGTATCTCTTCCTGAACCTTGTTATTCATCAATAAAGCTATCTTGGTTTCTCCTATATGCTGATGTATTCTTGATGTATGATTGCATTAGTATATTTAGTTTATTTCTAATCCTGAACTAGTTATGAATATGAATCCATGTCTCGTGTAGTTTTCTCTTCTTGTGATCTTGCAAAAACCTCTTGAAGCTGGGCGAGCGAGAAGGCAAGTAGCTGGGAACTCTCCAAGAGAAGAGAAGCTAGATCGAGGGACAAACGGAAGACACCGGTTAGTCCATCTATCTCTCTCTTCATTCTTAATTCATAAAGGAAAGAATACTAGAATAGCTGTCTCTGTTTGTTGCTAAGGCACTGTCACACCTTAGGTGGATAGGATCGTCCTGCATAGGCATTTTTCCCCACAACAAATTGGCGACTCCACTGGGGATATCTGTTTAGTCATTTTATTTGTGTTTCTATCATTGTTTACTTCATAGACTTGACAGCAACAATCGAACTGCATCTGCTTTCCCGGATGCAAAGTAGACAGTTGCTGCTTTGATCCAATCACTGGACTTGTCTATGATCTGAGCTATAGACTCACAAATGATTTGACGATCCTTTGTGATAGATCTTAGTACCCCCTCAAAGCATCCCTTTAGTTGTACCTTGCTTGTTGCTTTTATTTGGCCTGAAACAGTGAATTAAATAGCAACCTGTGACCCAGAACCTGTGGGAAACGAGAGTTTCTCCTTCAGCGCAGACCCAGTGAAGGGATTCTACATTTCAACGCAGGTCCCGTGAAGGCTACCTGCGCTGAATGTCAAAACCCCTGTGTTGAGGTTGCGCTGAACCAGTTTGCCCTTGTGCAGCTGGGGTTCTCTGCTCTGTTTTGCCTTGTTTTGATCTCTGATTTTTGCAGCCTGTAACCAGCATAGGTACCAGTCTAATAACTCCTTTTCTCTGCTTAGATTCTGCCTCCTTTTGTACAAAAAGACTGTGAGTGTTTTTATGTGTTTGTGGCGTCATTTACAGTCTTCCTTTGCATGAGTGAAGTAATCATCCTGTAGCCCTTGATTCAGATCTGTTGATTGTGATCTTAGGAGAGAGTTCATTGGTTGTTTACAGTTGATTATACATTTGCTTTTGCTTATTGGTTTGAGTTTATCTCTTTTAAAGTGTCGAAACAAAAGTTTATTTAGAAAATCGTTAAGTGTTGTAATCTCTTCTACCCTTTCTGATTTCGAAAAAGTAAACTTGTTTGTATTTTTCATTTAAAAGCAAATTCAAAGTTGTGCAAAAAGCTTTCTTTTGTAGGCATCAATACTAAGAAAGCGGAAAACAAACACCTGCATTGTGCATTTGCATTTTGATAAGTTTGCATGCTTGATTTAGGAAAAGTGCATTAGAGTGTGCTGATTGCTCTTTGAGAAAAGATGGTGTCTTTCTTTTCCCTTAGTAGCTAGGATTTTCAAAGTTGAAAAGATATAAAGCTTGCTTATCATCTTTAGACTGCATTTAGGAATTTGTATCATACATCTCGTGGTGAACCTTGAAAGGCAAACTTTAAAAAGATCAACCTAAAATAAACTGAATGAACTTAACAACGCTTTGTAACATAACGCACAACATAGAGGTCTAGGCTAGAGACGTGTTCCAGCGTCGTTAAGCCTGGTGACTGTCGATCTTGTGGATGGTGGGTGATTCCTCCTGAGGGACGATAGCGCCAGTACGGATTGTGCTCCCACGTACCATCGCGTATATATTGGGAGACCCCTATAGGCATAAAACCTTTATCCTTAGGAAGCCGTGTCAGCCACCGTACTGATCGCAATGCACTGAACACAGCATTCAGGAAGATTGACCGCCCATACCCTAAAAAGTATTCTGCGGTTTTGCGAAAAGTTTGGCACACCCTCTGCCTAGAACTCCAGAGCAGTTCCTTTTGGCCTTTTTCAGACTCTATAACGGAAAAAGTCCATCCGAGCATTTGTCACTTCGGGCTCGTTAAAACATCGAAGGAGACTAGAGTCATCTTTAGCTTTTTCTCGACTCTTTAAAAGTGAAAAAGCAAGTTGTGTCTAAAGCGTCGTTAAAATTTATTTTAAACGGAACAATCACCCCTTATTCCTGCGTTGATCTTTAGGTTGAAAAAATGGAGCACACCAACCAAGGAATTCCCCTTGGTGGAAATCCTAGTCCCTTCTCCTCTTGGGGAGATGTTGGTGCGCCCCACATGGCCACATTGTCGCTTCCAGGACTGACAATTGGCCTGCCAGTCTGGCTCTTTTCAACCAATGTCGTTCAGACCACCACCATTCCTGAACAGTCGAGTCAACAGTTAGACCAGACTAGAGTTGCCAACCAGCCTTCTACTTCATCTAACTCTTCCTCTCCTCCTTCCTCTTCGCTTGACGGAACTGGTAAAACAAAAAACCAAGTTCCTAAGGAGAAGAAGGAAAAGAAGAAGAAAGAGAAGAAGAAGAAGGAGCCAAAAGCGACTGGGGGCAAACAAGTGTCGTCTGACAAAAATCCACACACAGCACTGACAAGGCCTAAATCGCCATGTGTCATATGCAAGGGAGACCACTTCCACAGAGATTGTCCCTGCATCCCTCGGATACTAAGGGACTGGTCTCCCCGTTTGCACAATTCGGTAGCATCAACCTCTGATAGCCATGTTGACTGCTCACCGTCAACTAGTGAAAGTGAAGCCCCAGGACAGAGAGCGGAAGCTAGATTTCCCTGCAAACTGTGTGAAGGTGATCACGCCATCCACCGTTGTCCCTTCTTAGACGAGGCTAAAAGAGTTCTGGAAGATCGCCCGATTTTACGAGCGCAACTTCCTCCTGGATATCAAAAACTCCTGCCAAGTCCTTCACTAGTTGAGAACCCGGCTGGCCCATCTAGGTGGTCAGCCGAAGCACCTATCATTGAAGATGAACCGTCTGGATCCATGCCTGACGAAAGTCAAAAGGTTGAGACGGCAGTTGACCCGGTTTTGCCTTCAGAGGCTATCTTTGAATGATACCATCACAGAGGAGAATAAAGACGACACCGTCCAAATTCTCTTCATCAACACAGACTCCGACGAACAAAGGGGCAATTTGCCCATTCCTTTATCGCAGGAAGGAACTTCGTCAGAGTCATATCCGGCCGTCTATTCGGTCCCACCACCAAGCAACCTAGTTGTCTCGTTCAATTGGAACCAACTAGGCAGACCCCGGTTGCCAGCCAGCATACCATTCAGAATTATCGTTCAAATATACAGAATGGTAATGGTTGGCACTATCATTGATGAGGGGGCATCTGTGAGTATCCTTTCCTCTATTGCTTGGAAAGCGCTTGGTTCACCAGTGCTTTTGCCTGAAATGAGAAATCTATCAGGCTTTGATAAAGGAACCAGTCGACCTTTAGGGATCCTCCCCAATGTGCCCATTACATTGAAAGGGAAGACCGTTCAAATGAACGTGATGGTCGTTCAAGGACCCTTGGATTATAACCTACTCCTTGGACGAGACTATATATATTGCATGGGAGCCGTCGTCTCCTCACTCTTTAGAGTAATGTGTTTTCCGCATGAAGGAAGAATGGTCAAGCTCGTGGACCAACTTTCATTTCCCGGATCACGCATCGCAAATAGTCATGTACCATCCCTAAATGGTCTATTCACGTAAGAAGTGTCTCAACCCACGGTCCGTCCTCTTGATGAGCGCGAGTAATCTGGGAGGATATGACTGGAACCCAGGGGGCATGCGTCCTGGTCTGCTTCGGCAAGAAAACTTTGGGTATAGGGTAGGTTTCCGCGGGAGAATATGACTAGTTTGTACCCCGTCCGTCTAGGAAGAGGGTTATTCTAGAATAAGATTCTTTTGTCAAAGTTATGTGAGTGAAATAAACTATTTTTCACTCACCTTTGTCTATTTCGATAGACATTGCCGAGGAAGTGTTTTTTTTAAACTACTAACGAGACAATCTTTGGGTAACCTGAAAGAGGTAAGCCTCTCTCGTTAAAACAAATGTTTTGGCGGAAGTGAAGTAGAGGTAACCTTGAAACTCTGTTTTATACCTGGGGGCATGCAAACCTTTTGGAGTGCAAGCAAGGGGCGGCTATTTATTTTTTTAAATTTTTAGGTCCTCCCTTTAAACCTGTAGGTCTAACCCTTTAAACTCGTAGGATTAGTCGTTTCCGAACTTGCATAACGAAAGGATCCGGAGCAAAGCTTAGTGAGATGAAGCTCCATAAAAAATAGAATCTTGATGAGACACTCTTATCATATGACTGGGTAATCGAGAAGTTTTAGCACAAAGTTCATGCTCGTTAAAAAATAAACGCAAGATCCGAGCAGTTTTAGCACATAGTTCATGCTCGTTAAAAAATAAACATAAGATCGAGCAAATGTTTCCACCCGCGTTTAAGCTCGTTAAAAAATGAACTATCCCAGTAAATAACCACTGTGAATGTTATATCATCAGCCATTAAAGCCTTGGTCGTGTTTGCACCGTCACCTCCACTTTTCATTTGGCCGATCGTTCACCTCCATATGATTGTTTACCCATTTTGAGGAACAGCTGCGAAGAGTGATTTCACCTAGCCATCCTTGTGACACTGCCGTGATTGGAAAATTCCAACCTGTACCTGGAATCAGCTGCTAACCCTGTTTATCACTCGTTCCTCAAAAGACGAGTCTTCTTTAAGCTCTTTTCATCTGACTCGTAAAATATGAAAAGATTGCCGAGTTTTGGCCTTCCAGCTCGTTAAAGCGACCGGAAGAGCTATCCCTCCTCTAGATTTTAATCTTTTTGGACCTGAGGGATTATTGCACAAAAAGATCGAGCGCTTGTTTTATTCGGCTCGTTAAAACTATCGAAAACTCATCCCTTCTGTATTGTTTTATACTTTTTCGGACTTAAGGGATTAGATGACGAAAAAGGACTTTTGGAGTTAACTTTATGTACCTTTTCAGACTCTCTAAAAATGAAAAGGACCGAGTTATCCTTGTCGTTAGACTCGTTAAAATCATTAAATAGCGACAAACTTGTCTTTAGACGAGAACGAGTTTCACTATCGCTAGGCTCGTTAAAACATAGCGATGGGCTTGCCCGAAGGGCAGGTTATAGAACAAGCATATGTTATCCTCCTCAAGCTTGACAAAAATAAAGAGGTACTGGTCAGCAATGACTGGGGAAAAATTGGGAGAAACTAAAGAAAACTTTGATGGTAGCAAGTCGCTCTTGAACATGACACTTTTCCTCCGTACCACAATCGGGTTGGGTTGTTTCATTCACCGGTCACATCCATGGTCTCACCATACCATCCATATTTGGGGTAATGCTACCGATCCATCGCATCAGTGTCACCATATGTTCAAGAGAAGTCGTTCAGAAAAGTCAACCGTGTCCCATCCACTGCCATACATTATCCTTCATCCTTTCATGACCGCCACCCTGAATCATATGTCACAGATCGTTTTCACCTCCATTAAAATCATTAGCTCCGTTCCGTGTCACTGATGTGGGATTCATTAAGGCCCTCCTTTGACGGATCGCTTCTTGTCGACATCAGCTCATTATCCAGGAAGTTGATCTAGGAACAACCCCTTCAGTACTTTGAAGCTTGCATGCCTCAATGGCAAGTTTCTCACTTCCGGCGACAGGTATACATCAATGACCTTCGACCGAAAGATTTTGCGTGGTGTTCGACGCCAAGTCCTTTATTCACACCACGTGAATTGTACTGCAGTACCTTGAGGGTCATTATCATTATCGGTGATTCCTCTCGCGCTTGTTAACGGTTTACATCATTGACCGGTAATCAAGCGATGTCTTTCCATGTTCGACTTCAGAACAATTCTCACATGGATCGACTTGTACTTAGAGTGAAGATCGAACGAGTTTGAAGACCCCAGATCTAGTTTCATCCATCCGGGCTGCGATATATATTCAGGAAAGATAAAGACATTACATGTACATCATTGCAGCAGATGATCATCCTACTCAAAGGATGATAATTTCATCAAAATTATCAGTCTACCATCAGACGATTGTCTGTTCTATGTACAGAAAAATGAATTTATAAAGCTGAGCATGGGAATGCCTGCCTCAGCTAGATCATGAAAGCAGTATGAAAAATAATGTATTGTATTGTATCTTATTACAGGTCTCCTCCCAGCATTGGATGAACTTCGGATCCCCCTGATAAAGCATTTCACCCGATAAACAGCCTCATACTTTAGGGGGCAACTGTTATAGACATTTTTGTGCCTTACAGCATTGAGCATGAAATGTCCATAATCTAAGGGATCCAAAGTCCCTAAA
This sequence comes from Pinus tabuliformis, assembly GCA_031772625.1. Classification (NCBI taxonomy): domain Eukaryota; kingdom Viridiplantae; phylum Streptophyta; class Pinopsida; order Pinales; family Pinaceae; genus Pinus; species Pinus tabuliformis. Next base: position 539,375,918 of record CM062805.1, on the reverse strand, counting down.
CATGTTGTTCCTACCCCTAGAGGAACAAGGCTAACAAACCACAGCAATTCACAGAAGTTCTCCACCAAAAACTACTCAAAACAAGTCAAATCAGGATCATTTCAGTGGCTACACTAGCTGTTTGCGCTGAATGTCAAAGCCAACACTGGCTACCTACGTTGAATGTCAACTGGAACACTGGCTACCTGCGCTGAACGAGAATGGACAAGTGGCAAGCTCATTTCTCAAGGTGTCAAAACCCAGGAAGCTTCCAAAATGACACTTGCCTCAGGGAATTCGACTGGTGATGAGTAAGAGGTTCCAAATCTCCAAGTGGAAGCAAGAACCTCCAAGTGGACTCAAGAACTGACAGAGGGAGAGGACACTAGTCACATCTCAAGCTGACTCATCCTCTCTCCAAACATCTATATATGGATCTCTCCTCCATGAGATCTAGAGGCTGGAATTTTGTTATTGCAAAGAATTGCTGTTGGTTTGAGACTGGAATTATTGGGTGCTTATTGCTTTGAAGGGGGTAAAGATAGGAATTCCATTTGCTGGGAAGGAGATGCTGGGAGCCCTCTGGGTTGTATCTCTTCCTGAACCTTGTTATTCATCAATAAAGCTATCTTGGTTTCTCCTATATGCTGATGTATTCTTGATGTATGATTGCATTAGTATATTTAGTTTATTTCTAATCCTGAACTAGTTATGAATATGAATCCATGTCTCGTGTAGTGTTCTCTTCTTGTGATCTTGCAGAAACCTCTTGAAGCTGGGTGAGCGAGAAGGCAAGTAGCTGGGAACTCTCCAAGAGAAGAGAAGTTGGATCGAGGGACAAACGGAAGACACCGGTTAGTCCATCTATCTCTCTCTTCATTCTTAATTCATAAAGGAAAGAATACTAGAATAGTTGTCTCTGTTTGTTGCTAAGGCACTGTCACACCTTAGGTGGATAGGATCGTCCTGCATAGGCATTTTTCCCCACAACAAAAGGTCCAATTTCCCTCTCAAGCACAAGTTTATCAAAAGCACGACCATCATACTAGTTGCCATCATCATCCATTCCAACATTATTAAATGTCTCCCTAATCAATCTATTTGTCTCATCTTCTTCAAATGCGTTATCAACATCATTATCTTCTTCCATATGATCAATAACTTGATCCTCAATCATCAATCCATGTTTTTGAGCAAGCGCTTGTAATACAACCACCTCTTCCTCATCGAGAAATTCCCCAGGGGGGCGATACTATACAATTGCAATCAATAAATTAATATTAGTATATATAGCAAATATTTAAACTTCAATACAAACATTTGCAAATATAATATAGGAAAACAAAGACAACAAGGAGAAATAAAAAGACAACTAATTAGGTGAGAACAAGAAATAAAGACAACAAATCAATGATGATGTTTGTGCAATTTATCAAGATATTTAAGAATATGTTGAAAAAATCTAGGAAAGATGTTACTTTTCTTGACTTGTAGGAAGATAGACACTTTATGAGATATATAGTCACGACCATAATAAAAAACATATTGGTCTTATTTTTCATTCATCATTATAATGTCATATTATTTCTTGATTTTACTTAGAGACCAGAAGTTTTAAGAGGATGGGTGAGAAACCATGAGCTTGGGTGTGAGCAACAAAAAAATACAACAAATCAATGTGATCATGAAGCTTCTACAATTTAGCAATATGTTTAAGATTGTGTTGATAAAATTTAGGAACAATCACTTGACATTCATCAAACCATTTTCATTCCATCACATTTACAAATGTACTCAAAGTACAAGACTCAAACAATAATACCGATACAATCCAGGCAATGCCAATTAAGTTCAAGAAGGAAAAACTCAAGGCAAATACTACAATATTGTTCATAATGGAATGAGAGGAGAAAGGACACAAAATGTATTTTATCCCCAACTCCTCTCAAATCTTCAATTATGACAAGTGGAGGGTGGATCTTATATTATATTTTTTAATTTAAAAAATATTTCTAAGGAGGATGTGGACTTTAATCTTATATGAAAGGTATTCTCACAATGAAAGATAATACTAAAATTATTTCATGGCTAGACAGGTATAGGATTAATGTACAAGAGGAAGATAAGTCTTTCTTATTATTTATTGTTTTCTCTTGTGTTTGTCTCTAATTATTATCTCTATACCCTTTTATTCAGAATTTCTTATTTTTGCATCATTGCTCCTAAATAGTAGGTTTCATATCGTCTAGGTTAGCTAATAAAAATTAAGGAAACAATGTGTTTGTTGATTTAACTTATTAGTTGCATTTTATTTTGTATTTTCATCATATGTTTTCACTTATAAACTTTGAAATCAATAACCTATGTAAGAAAATTAGATAGGATCCCCTTTTTTCTTTAGGCAAGTGGTAGGGAACCCACTAAAGACATTTTTCATAGGAAACCCTTTTTTACTAAGGCACAACATCAATCTCTCCTTCTACAAAAAATGGGGTATTCTTTCTTTTTGACTACTTAGTTGAATATTTGACCAAAATGTCAAAAACTCACTCCTTTGTACTTAGTGGTAAGTGAATGTAATAGAAGACTAACATTGTGCCTACTTAAAAGGACATTCAAAATGGAATGTTTTACCTTGCATGAGTGATTTTAAGTAAGATAAATTTGGAAAAAAAATCCATTAATGATTTATCAAACATTTCATTAATCTACCCTTTTCCTAGAACTATTATAGCTTTGATATTACTTCAAGTTTTCTCACATTTACAACAAATTAGACAGTTTACTTATCACAAAAAGAGACTCTGTATAGATAATTCTACACTCTTATATATCACTTGGGCTTGAACAATTCATTGTCACCTAAAACATTTTGAAACACCAAGTGCAAGGCTTGTGTCCCATACTTTTTTCCTTAAGAAATGTGAAAGTCTCTTTTATGAACAGAATACATTGTATTAGGTAGGAACATAACGTTTTAATAAATTTTGTTTTATAAATTTAAACATTTTAATAAACCCCATAAACATACATTAACCCCCTAACACCTTAACCCCATTTCCCTAAGCCCTTAAACCCATAACCACTAGGCCTTAACCCCTAACCCCTAAACCCTTAAACAATAACCTCTTATCCCTAAGCCCATAAAGTAATTAACCCCTAACTTGACCTAACCCCTTAATCAACCATAACCATAATAATCAAATAATATTTCTCCACGTCAAGATGACAACATAGGTAAAATATCTCCCAAAAGAATATGAACATTTGGAATAGAAAGGCAATACAATTTACAATACAGAGACATACAATCTAAAATACAATATACATATAAACATTTACAAAAACAATCTACGATACAAAGTCATATAATGAATAACTTACTAATGGATGATATTCATGCCCGACTTCAGTGTGTCCATAGTCTTTATAATTCCTTTTAGATGTTTTTATTAGAAATCTCCTTAAATTCAATCCCTTTCATATTTTACGAGGGAAATAACATTTTTGATCCTCTGAAGCTCCCGATGCCGATCCCATGTCTCCTTGGCCTCAAGGAACATTATGTGACAATTTTCCTTACCAAACTTTTAGTGATGGTTTTCTTCAAAAATTAACCTCAAAATAGGCATACAACCTTTCAAAACAATCCTACTAGTTCTTCCTACTATGTCAAAGTTATATGATATCTATATTTATTATAATTATAATAATATATTATATAACCTTTTATATATAATTTATATTATAATTATATGATATAATATTAATAAATATATTATTTATATTAATATTAATATAACCTAATTATATGTTAATAATAGTATAATATTAATCTTATATTTATTATAATAGTTAAGCTCAACGTAAAGTGGTCCTAAATTAGACGTTATCCAATGCAAAGAAGTCATTAATGGTGGAATTGGACATTATACAATGATTCTATGGAATTTGTTTGATATTGGAGCAAAAACAATATATTCAATGGTAAAGGAACTCTTGTTGGATATTCGATGACCATTGAGATTTTAAAAATAAAAAAATAAAATAAAAAGTACATTTAACTTCCGATAGTTTTTCCAATTTTATCCCTTCCATATGATTCCGCCATCGGATTTCATTCCATGTTTACTGGTGTGGCACTTCAACTTCCTCAAATCTTGTTGTTCATTGTTCAACTGTCACTGCTTAGGCTCATTATATGTTCAAAGAGAAGGTCTGCCCACCTGGTAGCTTGTACTAAGTGCTACATATTTCTTTGTGCTACATAAGACTTTTTCAAAACACTTGGAACCAAATAGGCCTTTATAACCTTGAATGTTTTCTTCTAATGTCCTATTAACCTTTGTGCTAAACACTCACCTTATGCATCGCACATGCCTATAACAAAATATTTCCACGATAGCCCTTCTTTTACTGCACCTTCGTCCACAATGGAGATTCACCTTATCATTAGCTTAACGTCACAACTACTTCAGCTAAAATCTCCCTTAAAATTGGCTTAGCCAACCAAATTCAGCCTCCAAAGATCCCTCCAACATTTCTACAATAAATCTCAACTACCTAAAACAATCAACCTTTACTTGATCTATAACATGGGTACAACTTTGGCCACAAACTAGAATTGAACTCAACCTTCAAAACACCAAAAACCAACCTTGAAACTAGACCTAAACTCGACCTTGAAAACACCAGAACTTGACTCTCAAATCAAACCTGAATTTGACCTTCAAAACCCCAAGAATCAACCTTCTAATTAGGACCAAAAACCTTCCCAAAGAGTGCTAAAATACATTTGGAAACTATGTGCCAAACACTCTTTCCATATAAAACCTCTCTAACTCAGGTTCACTTCACTTGGTTCATGAGGCATGAACATTAGAATTTCTCCTTTGCTTGCTTATATAGATCTAAATTGGATTGAGTCAGTGAGTCCTAGGTTCCTCCACATAATGCCTATATATAGTGCATTTGGCCCCCAAAATTAGGGCTGAATTTCCCAATCTTCGGGCCAACTTGTGCACTAGTTGGGATGACTTGGAAGGTTGTATGATGAATATTCAAAAAATCATTTCTCCTCAATCGCGAGGAGTTAAAGGGATTGCCATAAACCACTAGAAAGGTCTTGGAACGATCATTCCAACCATATATATTATGCTCCCATTTGAGCTAGGTAGTTGGAGTAAAATGCATTCAAAGATAAGGTATCTAAATATGGCATAAAAAAATTCAAAAACAATATTTCGAGAAGGTTTTCCACATATCATTGGAAAGGACTCAAAGTATGTTATTTGACCATATAAATTTATATTTCATCTATACAACCTTTGACATCAATAACAACCATTTTCAACAATCCCCCCTTTTTTATTGATGGAAATACTTTGATATTTGCTTCTTCCAATAATTGCTCCCCTTGTTTGCATTATCTTCGTACTTCTTATTAGTTGATCCCCCTATTTTCATTGTCTCCGCCTTTGACATCAATAGAAAAGGGTGCTTACTTTGTCTACATTTTTCAACACTTCTTGACAAATTTTCCTCGTTTTCTTTCACTAAGGACTGCTCCCCTTCAATTTTTTCTCCAATCATTATCTTCATATCGAGGATTTTCAATCAATGTCGAATATGGACATCTTTCTCCATATCTCATATATATATATATATATATATATATATATATATATATATATATATATATATATATATATGTAGGATCGATCTAGTCGACCGTTATATGTATATTCAAAGTGTCTTTAAGGCTATACATGCCTAACTCCATTGAGGCCAATCTAGATGTCTCCATAGAGGCTTGCTGAAAAATAGGTTGCTAGATCATGGATTATTGTACTTTATTTGAACCTTCTTCCTCATTGATGAAGCCCTCCTTTTGGGTCTCTGAAGCCTCATTATCATGGACTTCATGTTCACCATGATCTGTAACCACTAAAAGTTCACCCTCAAAGGGAAATTCTTGATGCACACTGCTATCATGTTTTCCCTATAACTCATCCTCATTTCCATTTGGCTCAACCGGTTCTTCAAAATCATGAATTAGAGGTTCTTCATACAAATAATCATGCTCTTGAATTTTTTGGGTTGTCTTCCCCTTTATTCCAGCCAAGAAAAACTCCAACAAAGTACTCCCAAAGGTTATAAAGAATGGAAAGCATTTTCAAATGCAGTGAGTACTTGAAAATTGTTGGCATCAAGAGCATGATCATGGGAGTTAGAATCCATTATCTAGTTCACAAATAGCTAGAAATAAGGTCTTGGATGGAATTTTTTTTGTTTTGTTTTTTTCATTCCTTTGAGTAACACACATAGTTACTGCAAGCACCTTATTTAGAAGATTGAATTTACTCATTCATGGGTCCATTGCACAATACTTAACAAACAAAACCACAAGTTTTGAATACATAAAAATTAATGTAAAGGAAAGTCCTTATGAATTTTTTTGGGATGGGAATGGAGGAGAAATCAACACTAAGATTTTAGAGCCTAATCAATGTTGGAAAAATAGTTTGTCAAGGCACAAAAGAATCAATAAAAAATATTGTCTCCTTTTAACATCTAGATTGTTGCAACTATAATATGTAAACATCATATGCTTTGTCATTCACCCCAGGAGGATCATGAATATGATCCTAGTCTTAAAAAATATTTCCAACTTATTCATAGAAACCAACAAGATCAGCTGATCCACCATCTTGTCTGGTTTGTTTTCTATCATCCCTGTTGGCCCCAAGTCAATAAAAAATAACCTTCTTATCTATAAAATGTATAGCCTTCTCCTCTTTCCCAACTAAAGATGCATTTTGACCAACTGCATTTGATGAAACATTTTCTACATCTTTAATTAATTGTAGCAAGGACTCAAGAGAAACTCCCCTTTATGCCAGATTTCCGAGAGCTTCAGTAAGATTGTAGGGATTAGATGCACTAACCCCATGTTCTTGAATAACACAATTTTGAACAAGAAATATAACACATTTGGTTTCCACAACATTATTCTCTCCATCCACAAGTTTAGCAAGATGCATGGTATCTTTTGTAAGGTAAATTAGTTCATAATGAATAAGTGCAATAGTTATATCCTTGTTGAATTTGCATTCCTCATATGAATAAACAACCCAACATATCAATTCCTTCAAAACCATTTTGCAAACATCACAAATGGTCGCAAATACAACAATATGAGTTGAAACACATAAGTTTCTTGATGGATTCTCATATAATAACTTAAAATAAAATTGTGCTATTGCTAGAGTTGCCTCATCTCTACTAATGCATTGCAAAATAATCTCTAGAATCTCTAAGACAAGTCCCTAGATTTCATGATTGTTGGCACCCTTTGAGATTGCAACCTCAACATTTTGAGACATAACCTGATACTTGTATAATGCTTCCCCTGTGTTTAGAGAGGGATCTAATCCACACGTCTCCTTTGACAATCCTCCTCTCCTCTATCTATATGTTGCTTATATTCTTATCCTTTTTGAGTAAGCTCCTGGGCTCTCTCTTGCTCTTAAATCATCCTTTGCAGATAACAAGTTTCCACTCATTTGGTCCATTGATGAGGTGGACCCTTCTTCTTCCAGGGAAGCAGAAGCTAGCTCATAAATCCATTTTGGGATTTTCTTGTTGTAGAAGCTAGCTCATAAATCCATTTTGGGATTTTCTTGTTTTCTTCTCCACACCTTGGTGTATTTTTCTTTATGCCTAGTAGATATATCTTCTTCCTTGATTTGTTTAGGAGACCATTTCATATTTTTGATGCAATCACATGCTAAATTCCCATAATTGTGACATTTGTAGCATTTCATATTGTACTTGAATAAGTGGGTGAATGAATTACGATTTCTACTATTATAGACATTTGACCCTCTAATTTGATTTCTTGAAATTTTGATTCTAGAGGTCTGATAAGGGCCTCTATAATCATCCATGTCATAGGATCTACAATTCCTTGCTTTATGTTCAAATCTTGTGCATAAAAAATGACCAAGAAATATAGTTTGATACCTATCTCAGAAGGATTGTATTGATGAAACAACTCTTTAGAAGTTATGCTCCTTACATAACTTCTAGGTGTAGTAGCTCTTCCAAACTCATCCCAATTTCTTTACTTTCTTCCATTGTGGTTGGGGCTTTGAAGAATATTAGCATGACTTTTAGGGTTTTCATTAATCTTATTTTCTCATCACCGAAGGATTGCATCTTCTTTGCATGAAATATCACCCACATAACCGATATCTATTTTGTCATATGGTGATATTTAACTGCTGAGAATATCATCAACATTTGAGAACTTTCCAAGTTCTTGTTGAGGTTGTGAACTTCATTCCTTATTGACACAATTTCTACTTCTAGCTTCTCACAATTTGCTTCTTTTTCCTTCAACTAGCTTTTTATCACTTCTTTAGTTCTCTTAGCTTCTTCTACTTGATTCTTCAAGGAGATCAATTCTTCAAATTTTTTGTCTTGCTCGTTTACTTTTTTATTAAATTATGCTTCTAGCTTCTCATAATCCTCAACGTTTTCCTTCAATTGAATTGAAAACATTTATTCTTTATTTTTTGCTTCCTTTGCTTGACATCTTAGGATGACAACTTTTGTTTCATCAATGTTATGACTCTTCTCTTCAAAGATTTGCAAATTCTCTTTAAGCATTATGTTTTCTTTTCTAAACATGATTGTTTGTTCTTGAGCAGCCACAAATTCTGCTTCAAAATTAATGGTGTAACCTTCTTCTAGATTCAAATGACTTTTATGGATGTCTTCATCTATTCATGGCTATGGAGGAAACTTCTTTCAGGGGTTTGGAGTCACACGTTTTTTAATTTTCCATTTGTGTTTTTGAGGTCTACCTTCTATTTGTTAGCCCGTGTCTAAAGATACTTGCTCTGATACCAATTTTTGAAAATACGGAGAGGGGAGTTGAGTTAGTATTTCATTATAACTAATTTTATATTTTAAAACATTTGATGCACATAAATCATGAAGCCAATATCTTTACATAAGAAACACACGTACAATTTTCTTTGTAAATATTTTATAAACATCCTTGTACAATGTAAGCACCAACTTACAACTTTCCTAGACACCAACCTACAAGATATTTCATTCTCCTAGATGAGCACCAACACAACAAATGTAGGAACCAACCTATAGGAGACACCAATCAACCCCAACTGAGCACCAACATAACAAATTGTAGGCAACAACCTACATATTCAAGTTGTTCCTTGGATCCTCAACAAATTCTTCAGTGAGTTTTCATCTAACCATGCAACCCTAAGGTTTGGACCTTCTTGCTTTATCACAACCACTTGACCTATACAACCTAACTTTTTCTGTTTAACTAGGATTCTTAACTTAGCTCTTTAGACTTGATCTACTACATGTCAGTTCTTTGTATTTGATCAAGAAGAGTTCTGACCACCTGACACTTCAACTTCCTCAACTATTGTTGTTCATTGTTCAATTTTCATTTCTTATGCTCATTATATGTTCAAATAGAAGGTTACCCACTTGGTATCTTGTACTAAGCATTGTAGATTTCTTTCTATTACATAGGGATTTTTCAAAACACTTGGAACCAACATATGCCTTTACAACCTTGAAGGTACTCTTCCAATGACCTATGAACTTTTTCACTAAACACTCACCGTATGCATCCCACAGGCCTATCACAAAAGTTGTCCATGAAAGCCTTGTTCTTCTTGCACCTTTGTCCACAATAGGGCTCGATCCTATCATCACCTTCACATCATAAATACTTAAACTAACAACTCCCTTAACACTACATTATCCAACACGAATCAACCTCCAAATATTTTGAAACGATTCTCTAACAAAACTCGACCACCTCAAACAATCAGACAAGAACTTGGTCTATAGCAGGACTACAACTTCAGCCACAAAACAGACTTGAATTTGACCTTCCAAACGCTAAAAGCCAACCTTCAAACCAGACTTGAACTCGACCTTCAATGTACCAGAAATTGACCCTCAAATTTGACCTGATTTCGGACTTCAAAACTCTAGGACTCAACCTTCTAACTAGGACCAAAAACGTTTCCAAAGTGCCAAAAACTCTTCCCACAAAAAACTTCTGCAACTTAGATTCACTTCACTTGGTTCATGAGGTATGGACCTCAAAACTACTCCTTCACTTGCTTAGACAAACCTAAATTTGCTTTAATGAGTGAGTCCTAGATTCCTCCAAATAACACCTATAGATAGTGTGTTTGACCCCCAAAAGTAGGGCCTACTTGTGCACTTGCTAGGCCGACTTGGAAAACTGTATAATGAACATTCAAAAATTCATTTCTCCACAACCATGAGGTGTTAGAGGGGGTTTATATACCATTGGAAAGGTCTTAGAATAATCTTTCCAACGATATATATCATTCTTCCATTTGAGCTAGGTAAGTGGAGTAAAAATGCATTCTCAAATAGAGTATCTAAATGGGACATCAAAATCTAAAAACAATATTTCTAGAAAATCTACCATATATTGTTGGAAAGATCTTGAAATATACCATTTGATTATATATCTCTCTTTAATTTGAATAGCCTTTGACATCAATAACAAACATTCTCAGCAGCATAATATGAAAAAATACTTTTTAAAGAATAAATAAATACCAAAAACACTTCCATTATAACAAGTGAACACCAATATCAAGAACAGAATATTTGAAAAAAATGTCAACGCTAACCTGTAGCCAATCATTCTTTCAACATTACTTATATCAAAAGAACATTAAACAAATGTGCTCATTTGACTTAAAAGCCTACTTATAACTTAAATGCCACTTTCCTCTATTATATATAGCATATATCTTATGCAACACAAGTTGTTACTAATCTACCACACACTAATACTCAGCATGAAATTGTAAATATTAACATTAAACATTAATCTTTAATGATAAACTACAATAAACTTGCTGACTATTATAACTATCTCTTATTAATAAGAATAAAATATAGATTAAATCCACAATAAAAAAAATTGTGAATTTCACAGATTAACTCAATTGATCAATTAGGTGTTAAATAGCTATTAAGCAGATATTAGTGAGTTTTTATAGGAATTTTCTTCAAGAATATAAGAACGTTTTTCTTTTGTACAATTTACTAATTTATATTTTAGTGTAGTCTCTTAACATTGGATATTAATAATATTATTAATGGTTTCTTTTATATTTTATTTTATTTATATACTAAAAATATATTAGAGTTAGTTCTTTTTATATTTTTATTGGATATTAATATTATTAATAGTTTTTATTTATTTTATTTTATTTATATATTAAAAATATGTTAGAATTAGTTATTTTAATATTTTTATTTTTATTTATAAAGATACATATTATAAATAGACAATCTGAAGTAAAAGTATGAAAGAAAAAAAGGAATGAAACAATATTAATGAAAAAACAATAATAAAAATAATACGAATAATTAGTAAGTCATAACAAAAAAGGACATTGAAATTATAAATACAAAATTAGTTGAAGGAAAAACATTTAATTAGAAGACTTTCGTAATAACAATATATTTTAATATATTATTACATACTAAGTAATTTAGGTGTTACATTAGATTTTGGAGATTTTAAATGTAAAATTAATTGTTTTTAAAATCTATGGAATATATTTTTATTAGTATTTTTTTGTGGGTAAAGATTCATATTATATTAATATTGAAATATATAAGGTAAATAAAGAAAGTTTTGGGAGTTTTCACCCATCACAGTTTTCTATCCTTTGAAATGGAAACCATAGAACCTTTCTAAGATTTGTAAATTAAAATTTGTATGCAACATCATAAGACAATTGTTGGACTTAACATTACAAAAATTAGAACCGACATTTTGTGATAGAGTTGAGCCTCCAATAGATAGACTTGGGAAAAGCAAAATGTCAAAATAGCCATAGCTAGAAGAGACGTGGAAGTGCTTAGCTAGCTCCTTGATGGCCATGGGGCATGTTGACTTGCTGTGGCAACTTGCATCCATCGCTGAGAGGGCCAACCATGTTTGCTTCATCTAGAATCTCCTTGAAAATGTAACACCCATGAGGACTTCAATGAGGAGGAGACAACACTGGAGCCTTCACCTGCATAGGCTCCAGAGACATAGTAGCAACTTGAAGCCTATTAGATGGGGATGGGCAACTACCAGGAGTCAGACCAACATATTTCTATTAGTATTATTCTCTTGGCTATTACACAAAATATATGCAAGGGAAACTAATGACTAGTGCTAATGAATCTCAAAATTAATCGTTGTAATCACACTCTCAGCAACTCAACATTTTGAATGTTACACTCTCAAACCTTGTCATACTCTCAAGAAATAAACACACAATGCAAATTAAAACCACTTTGTCACACTGTCACTCTTATCTAGAAAACAAGAGCACTCCTGGAAACATTAGGGGTTTTTTGTGGTCTTAAATGGGCCTCCTAAGGAAATTCTAAAATAATAGTGGAAATAAGAAAATAAGATTAGATTACATCATCAAATTTTAGAGGGAAAAAATAAAAAAACTATTATTTCAACTAATATTTTCAACTTATCTCCCTATGGTTTTACTCAAATTTCGAGCGGAAATAATCGTTGGATGCATAATTTGATTCCTCATCCAAGGAGTACCCATGTTGCATACTTTCAATGGATCCTGTTACATGAAAAAGTGATTGCAATCACGTTTTTTCATGTATTTCTCATTTTTCGTGTAGCAGGGTCCATAGAAAGTATGCAACATGGCACTCCTTGGATGAGGAATTATGTTTTGCATTCAACGATTATTCCTGCTTGAAATTTGAGTAAACACTTAGGGAGAAAGTTGAAAATACGAGTTGAAAAAGTAGTTTTATTATTTTTTAATCTTTATACTTTTTTACTCCAAAAATGGTTAATCATCCCCCATGGTTGACATCATCATCTTGAATCCTATTGGTTCTTATAAAGTTTATTTTGGTTTTAAATTTCATAGGAGATCCATTTCAGACCTTAAAATTCCCCTATTTCCATTCTCTCAACAAATGTTGAAACACACATTCAAATGAAAGGAACACACCATCAAACTATAATGGGAATTAAATAGCTTTTACACTAGCAAAGGTGTTGGAAATAATACTGAGGAGGAGGTTGGGGGGGGGGGGGGGGGGGGGGGGGGGTGTGGGGGGAGAGTTGTGAATCAGTATTTACAATTCAATAATTTTTCATTTCATAATCAAATTTATATACGTTACTTCAGTGAAGTGAACTCGCGTGTGCACACAACTGTTATTAAGGAAACCAATGTATATCCAGTGAACTTATGATTCACTTAATTCATCATGTTTTGATATTTAATTAGTGCATATGTACTTTATTAAATAGTGGTTATGTGCAATAGCAACAGAATAAACCATCACGCATAAGAAACACACATGAACACCAAGATTTAAGGTGGAAACCCAATGCGGGAGAAAAACCACCTATTGCTGTCGTCTCTGTCTTCTTTTTAATATAAAGAAAATCTATTTACGATATTGTACTGGTGCAGACTCATACCAATACGCAAGCACCCACCTGCAGAAGTCTACAATATTCTCTCATTCTCCAGCTTCTACTGGAAGGGAGCTACAACCCCTAGCTCTTGTACTAGCCGATATGTTTACTAGTACGTAGGCGCCGACCTACAGAAGGCTACGACCTTCTCTCTTCCTCTAAGAACCACGTTTCATAAATTTTGGGATTGGATACTCCTAGTACACAACAACACAATATGAAGGCCATGTTTCATCAAATTTTCACATTCGACCCATCAGTAACATTGAAGCTCAAACTCAATAATAATTGCATCAACCAACAATTAGTCAATCTGAACAGTCAGACCACTATCACTGGAACACTGTGCTGAACCCAGAAACCTACATCATCATCCAGAACCAACTGCAACCTCAAAAATCATATGTCAGAATCTATACGCTACTTTAGTGAAGCCAACTTGTGTGTATATGCTACTTCCTTTAACCAAACCTGCGTATACCTCCAAAATTACTGAATCATAAAAACCTCTAAATCAAAACTGTATCAACCAGTAACATTCTGAAGATCTACTGTCAAATTACAGAGATCTATACAGACAACAACAAAGATCACCCTTCTCACTTAATCAATCAATCAATTAGACTCAATCTCCTTATGCATTCAATTCTACTTTCAGATCTAAGAAGACATCATTGACAGACATCAGTAAAACAACAAAACTGATTAGATAGATCAGTCATTTCTTAATAACAGGCTTTTATTTTGCATATGCTACTTGGAAGAGTTGATCCAGTGTGTATACGCGCCTTCACCAAGGCGAATCAACATATAGACATGAAAATTCTAACTTAAAACTTCACAGCTATTCTAGACTTCATTCATACCCATATCATAACATATATAGGATAAAACACACTTCAGTATTCAGATCTAGCCCTAAAATTATTAGATCATACAGTGATAAGTCATTTCAGGTCTCATGATCCTGATCCAACATTGTATCAAAAGGTGCAAAAGATATTTCAGATCATATCATAACCATAGCCCTTACAACATAAGATATAATTCAAATAGAAGTATTCATAAAAAATATTTCACTTGCATTCTTGGCCCTTTGATCTTCTCCTCCTTATATAGTTTTTGGCCTTTCTTAATACCTCAGACCAAAAAAACACTTAGAACCTATGGCATTCTTGGGCGGGATCAAATAACCATTACTCCACTCAATATTGTGGGCTAATACCATGGTATTGACCCTTGATATTCTTTAACCTTAAATTTCCTTGATTTTCCAACCCATACGTGCTTTTCCTCTTGTGAAAGTGCATGCATACGTATACGCTCCTTTTGTACAGTGAACTTGCTTGTATACGCTACTTTGACAAGGTGAACCTACGTTGCTATGGGGTAAAATGCACGGTGTATGGAGAATGAAAACTACCCTCAAAGGCCTTCCTGGGACCTTCGACAGACTGTAAGATTATCTGCTGAAGCTACCAAGTTATACGCATGTTCATCTTTCAAATATAAGTTAACAAAGTATGGAAAGAGGATTACCTCAAGTCTCCTTCTAGATTTGTTTGGAGATCACTATGCAGCCAAGAAGAACTCCCTCAAAGCCGGCTCCAAACCAATTCCTACACAAAGGAAAGGCAAACACAATCACATCATACAATATTGAAAACTAATATAAGAATGCACAATGAACATCTATTTGCATACAACTATACCACTCATCTAAGCAAGTATCGAAATGAACAACTCAATGAACAATGTTACCGACACTATGGAGTAGGGAACACAACTGCAGTTCTATATTTATAATGGAAGAGTGATTACAACCATCCATTGTATCAGTCTTCCCTTGCCCCTTCTTCTTCTTCTTCTTCTTCTTCTTCTTCTCGCTCTCTCTCTCTCTCTCTTTCAGCTAACTTCTTCAAGTGTATGACAGTTCACAACAGCTTAGTGGGCTATTCTTTCAAATGCTCTAACCTCTTTCACAATAACCCTCACCTTGCTTATATAGCAATCGAGTTAGGGTTGTCAAGCTCCTCCTAGAGTTCACTAGGGAAAAAGCAATGAACTTGCTCCACTTTTTAGCTCTTTTCGATTTGCCTTCTTTTCTTAGATTATAAATCCTCCAAATATCTTGATTTTGGATGTTTCCTTGCTTTTCTCGAGCAAATTTAGGGATAAATATCTAGATATTTGTGAGTCAATTTGTTGGCTTGACCCATTGAACTTCCCTTAGTTTCACTAACGCTGCCCGTTCACTAGTAACATGAGTTAGTGTGGTCACTAACGCTCCCTTAGGCTTGGTAACAAGCTTTATAAAGCAGGTTTTCAGTGTGCAACCAGCATTAGTTTGGAATCAAGGCCTGTAATTGTGGTATTTGCTTCAGTCATCATGTCTTTCACCTCTGAGTTGATGAGGAGGTAATTTTTTTGTATAAAAAATGCCCCCTAAAGTATGAGATCAGAGGCAGAGATGATGGTTGAAATACTTTACTAAAACTGTAATTTTTCCTGTCAAAATTTTGTAGAGAGAGAGAAGCTTCAGGTGGCAAGGAAAACCTGATACAACACATATATATAAAACTGCTAAAATCATGTCCTGAGTCGGGCATTCCCATGCTCAAGAGCTATGTCAGAGTAATTTTCTCCAAAGAGATATAACAAAGCTGGTTGCCGATAAGCACAATGTGGATCTAGTGTCATAATAGAATCATCCTGAAACCGCTGTCTCCAAGAAACAATATCCGCAGCTTGGGAGAGGAAACAAGGCTGAATGATGCAAGCCTCTACCCAAGGTCTTGATTTCTGCTTCACTGAACAACATTGATTGATACATGTCAAAAATATGTTTTGATGTTGAACATGCACGAAATAATCTGATTACCAGTCAATAATGGAGACCGTTAACAGATGCAAGGAAGGCCATCGATAATGGTGATGGTCTCTACGATGCACAGTTACAATTAGCGAGTGTGAAAGTTTTCTTTGTTGTCGAACACCTATAGAATCGTTTAACCAGGAGCCAATAATGAGAACCTTTGATCAAACACAAGGTAACCTGCCACTAATGTCTGTAAGTACCAAGGCACTGAATGTGTTTTTGGGTTACCTTCCTAGATAGAGTGTTGAAGTCGATAGGAAGAAACCTGTCGAAAGGTAGGCAATGATGTGTCCTACATTAATCGACACGAAATGGGATAAGAATGATTTTGTTTTTTGAGGAATCTTTTGAGCATTAGGGTCTAAACAATGGAGGGCATGATGAAAGGATATGTTTGATCGGTTGATGGAGGAAACAAATTGGTAACTCTTGAACAATAGAAAGCATGACAACAGTTTTAACCAGACAACACTAGACTCATGAACACTACAGAGTGTTAGGATACAGAGACGCAATTACATCAGGGTATATTGGCTAAAACTCATAGAATGGTAGGGTTCATATTGAGAGGCCGTCAAAAGGAAGGTTTATTTGAGGGAGTGCCATGTTCAAGGGAACAACTACTGCCAAACCATGCTTTTGAATACAAAATACAGTTGTATTTTCCACTTGCCCCGTCTGATTAATTTAATGAGTCTACACGGGTAAACTCATCGATCTTTTCATGTTTAAAGAGTCTGAAAAGGATCGCAAAAAGAATGACTCTTTTCCCTATCTGATTATTTTAATGAGTCTAGACAGGCAAAATCGCTGATTTTTTCATCTTTTAAGAGTCTGAAAAGTATCGTAAAAAGAACAACTCTATATCTTGTCTATGTAATTTAAAGATTCCAGACTAGACAACTCAGTGGTCTTTTCATATTTAGAGAGTCTGAAAAGATCGTAAAGAGAGACTCCATGGTGGTCCCTTTGTCATAGTTGTTAACCAGGTGTGACAAAAGGTTAATAGTATACTCGGATCGGTTACTTTTCCATAAGTTAATCTATTGAACCCGGATAAAGAGAAACCTATTTTCAATAGATGTCAACCTCATTTTGTTACGAGTACGAGGCGATGGACTAAACTCATTTTTCGTCATGATTTTTAATGAGTCACACAACGACAAACTCAATACCTTCATCAAAAAATTTTAATGAGTCAAATGAAGAAAACTCAGGGTATCTTTTTCAGTTTAGTGAGCGAGAAAAAGAGGGAAAAGAACGGCTCATCCCTTCTTCATAGTTTTACAAGCTCGAAGGAGGGGAAAAACTAGGGGATTTTTTTATTTAAGAGCGAGAAATGGTCCCAAAAAGGAAAGTGCTCTTGCTACTGCCATATATTTTTAACGAGTCCGGTAACAAAAACTCGGGATTTTTTGGTTTAACGAGCGAGAAAAGTACCTAAAAGAATGCTCGGGTCATCTTCATCAAGTTTAATGAGCAGAAAGACTAAGCTCAGGATTTTTTCAGTTTAAAGAGCGAGAAAAAAGTGCTTAAAAATAATGCTCTTTTGGTCTTTTTCAGTTTATGAGCTGGAAAAAGATCAAAAAAAGAGTTGCTCAGAGCATTGTTGTATGGATTTAATGAGCGCAACGATGAAAAATCGGAGATGTTTCTATTTTTTAAAGAGCAATAAAATATCACAAAAAGTTCTCTAACCATTGTCGTATAGATTTAATGAGCTCAACGATGAAAACTCGGAGATGTTTATATTTTTTAAGGAGAAATAAAATATCTCAAAAAGTGCTCTATTTTATTCTTCATTGTAGTAGTTTAACGAGCCCAAAGAAGGAGACTCAAGATTTTTTGGATTAACGAGCAAGAAAAATACCATAAAAAGAACGCTTGATCTTCTTCATGGGAGTTTAACGAGCCTGAAGAAGGAGACTCAAGGATTTTTTGGATTAACGAGCAAGAAAAATACCATAAAAAGAATGTTCGGCCCTTCTTGATCTCATGCTTGACAATAGGAGGGTCTATGCCATGCATTTCCTCATAAGACCAAGGGAAAACATCGCGCAAATCCTTAACAGGGTAGGTGAAGCTCACAATTTCCTTAGGATTGTGATTGGCTCCAATCTGTATGTTTTCCACGATGCCTGTCATGACAGAAATATCGAGGAGCAATGTTTTTGAAATATTGCCCCTGTTTCCTTCCGAGTCCAAAGGTTGGATAGTCGTATACAGTGAGGAAATGATTTCATGTGCGTCAGATGGCAGGATTTGAAGAGGCATCATGTTTGAATCAGAGATTGAAACATGATGGTGTGAATCCTCCTAAGGTCACTCTTCTAAACTCATGACCTCCCTAATAGCTTCGTCCATATGTAGGACTTGATTGAGTGGATTGAAAGAAGGACCAGTTATGGGAGGGGCAGTGGTACCATTGGCCGAAACCAAAGTGACCAGAGATTTAGATACAATTTGAATGGCTTCGCAGGCCAATTCATCTTGTGACAGCGGCATTTGTTCTCCGTAAGTGTCAATGTCTGAAGGAGCCAGTAGGATCCATGGATCGGTCTGTTCATGAGGAATAGATGAAATCATATTGACCATCTGTGAAACCTTCGGCGCTGAAGAGGAAAGCAACCCATGAGGGAAGAAGTCTTCAGTAGACCAGTACCTAAACTGACATAAGAGTCAGTTCCACCTCCTACTAGGGGTATAGATCCACTTGGTAAAGGTGAATAATCAGGGGTGCAGAAAGACAAATGATCTACTGTAACTACCTTTCCATCTAATGGGAATTGGATGATGCGAAAGATAGTAGATACGATGGACATCATGGCATATGTCCAACTACGACCCAGCAAGAGATTATAGTCGAGTTTTCTGTCTACGACTTCTATGTCCACCGTTACAATTTTCCCAGACAAAGTGATGGGGAAACTGGCTAGGTACCCTTTTGGGATAAAGGTGTGGTCGTCGAAAGCTTTCAGGGAGTTCGAAAGCAGGGTTAGGGTTGGAGAACCCAAGGCGAGCCAACATGAAGCTGACATGACGTAGGTCGAAGCACCTTCGTCGATGACAGTTCTGTGTATAACCTTACCTTTCGAAGTTATATGCACTTGGAATGCAAGCTGGTGAGAAAGGGGAGGTTTACACTTGTCCATGTCGAAAATAGCAAGCATGGAGTCCATTAGGTCAATACCTCCAATAGTTGAAAGCAAAGCTTTCCATTGCATTGGGCATGTTTGTAATACTTCGAGCATTGACATAGCTGATGGCGCTTGTGCCAAATCCTCTACAATGTTGTAGTGTTGGGCGACACGTGCAGATGTATTGTGCGTTATGCGTCGAAGTGCCCCTTTTGGGGGTCGAATTACAAGGTCCTCAACCGGCCTTTCGATATGCAAATTGTTAGGTGGCAGTGGGTTTTGACCTGAGGATGGTTTTGCTGCAAGAGCGATAGGAGCTCCATAAGTTTTGGCTCTTGTGGCGAGTTCTACCGTTTCAAATGTGAAAATGGTAGAATATCCTTCACCAGCTGAAGGATGTTGCAAAACATCATTGCCCCCTGGCGTGGGTTGTTGTTGGTTTGCAAGAAGATTTTGCTGCTGCTGAGTGGGAAAAGGATTCCTAAGGACAGCAGGGGTCTTACTAGTATCCGTTTTGGCAAGGTACTCTGTGCATTCCTGAAGCCGCGAACAATGCCAGGTTGCGTGGTCTTCAGCACAGAGTTTGCAAGGAAATCTGGCAGGTGTATCCTTTTCATCAGTAGTAGGCATAGCAGCCTTCTATTTTGGGTTGGGCTGCTTTGTTGACTGCTCCTCAAAAGGAGCAGTCTTTTTCTTATTCTTCTTGTTCTTGCCACTAGATTTTTGTGTAGATTTCACAGAGTTTATCGCAGTGGCAGGAAGAGCATTCGTATTGGTAGAGGGGTCCACTGCTAGCTTGGAAATGGAACCACTGAGTATTTTTACAGCGGCCACAGGGGTTGCGCCGACAATCCCGTGGGCATGCACTCCGGGGTGCTGAGTGGCGGAAGCATTGGGGTTACCAGGAGCATTGGGGATTATGTCGTAAAGAGTGCCAAACTATGAATATATCAGATCTAAGTGTTGGGCACAACGTATGGATTGGTCTTCTGTGACCGCACCACCTAGAGTGACATCTCTAGCGATTTGAGGAAGTAAGGACCTGCAAAACCAGTTCGTTAAGAGAAAGTCTGGGATGGGAGCTTTTACTAACCTCTGCCTATGTCTCCATTCATGAATATGATCGAAGATGTGCATGGTGGTGTCCTGACGAAATGAAGTGAGGAGCTCTGTCCCAGTCTCATAGCGGATAGGTAACTAGAAGTGCTTTAGGAATTCCATCGCTAAATTGTCAAAGGTGTTTACTGACGTGCGTGGTAACTCAATATACCATTTCGCTGCGTTGCCAGTGAGGGTGTGAGGAAAAAGATGTAACTGGACACTATCATCCACCATAGAGTTTGAAACACACCAGAGATGGTAGATGGTGATATGGTTGCCCAGATCCTCCCCTTGTTTTCCATCTAACTTTGGGATGTCCGTTGGTATTTTATGCGGGATCCGCGGCCATTATAAGTTGTGATAGATGGGGTTGTTTGTCAACTTGTATAAGTCGGGCATATCCAACATTGTCAAGAAAGGCAGAGATTTAGGTGCACCCTACTTGGACCATGGTGATGACGGATGACTTGAGAAGCTTTGTGCTCCTCCCATCGTTTGGTTCCCCATAGTGTACATGGGTTGCATGGTGTAGCAGTTGCTTTGCGGTATGGTGTTGTAGAGTGGATTTCCATGAGGATTTTGATACTGGGGTATGAAATTGCCCCCAGTATAAGCGGTGCCCCCTTGACTCATTTGAGTATGTGAGTAGGGTGCCCCCATGGACTGGTTGGGAACCCCTTGTGGATTCCCTCTTGACATAGAACTGACCATTTGGCCTTGATTGACAGAGGGGACACTCATGTCAATTAGCGACTGACCATGCATGCCTGAGAACAGAGGGGGAACTGTTACGTTCCCTACTGGCATGTGCATATTGGGAACCCCCCCAGGTATATGAGTCTGGGGGTTTGAACTATACATTGGCGGCTGACCATATTGTTGGTAAACGAGAACCGCACCCATAGTGCCGCATTGAGTGTTATAAGGAGCACTATATGTGGCACTTGTCAAAGGTATGCAATGTGGCACCATAGGTGTGGAACCTAACATCTGCTGGGTTCCACTCATAGAGGGTTTCGTGTGAGTGGTTGTACCTGGGACAAACGGGATAGCGGGATTCACCATTACCGGTGTTGTGGAGACTGTCAACTGGGGAAGTGGTGAAGGACCAAAAGTGTCCCTAAAGTTCCACAACCCGTTAGTCGTCGACTGGATAGATGGAAATGTTCCAACTATTGAAGCAGGAAGTATTGGTGCCTTTGGAATCAAGAGTGGGTCCAATTGACTTGTGAGCGGAGGGTTAAAATGAGGAAGAAATCCTTCCGTGAAGAAATCCTTTGGCAAACTTGAATCATCAGTTGTCCAAATAGATCCTGTGTGAGATCTAGGAGACTGATTCCCCAAAGATGGGGAATCTGGTTCACTAGAGCTCGGTGGATCCTCCACGATGAGTGGAGGAAGTCCTAACAATCGTCTAGAGTGACGACGAGGGCCGGATGTAGCCACAGTGACTGTTAATTTTATCAATAAATTTTTATTGTGATGTTAGTTAAAGTCTCAAAATGATAACATTCGGGTACCTAATATAAAAAATACACTAAGTCTATCAATCAACAAACAGAGGGAAAATACCTCATCTGATAAGCACTGATCACCGGAGATGAAACCTGGTATCTCAATGAATAACAGAGAAGGATGGCTAGATGTACAGTTATGGTTACTTTAGAGCTTTGCCCAAACCTCAGATTTAGGGGCCAAGTACTCTCGTGAAGACAAGCACCCTCCCAAAAACTAAAGACAAAGTAGGTCCGTCTGTGTTAGGTACCAGGACAGCCCGTCCTGGTCACCTTGTGTAAGTCCCTATAAGTTTGGCCACTAGAGATACCTCAAATCACAGACATCATCGGGGGGGGGGGGCATAGTCATAGACAGCACGCTGTGTGGGCAGGATACCTGAGTCCCAGACTTAGTTCTGAAATCCCTGAAGGGACCCCCAGTACACAGAATGCCCAAAGGATTTGTAAGAGAAGGTGGGCTACCTTCAATTACAGTCTGATGTTGTCTCGTATTTTGTTCCGTTGTTAGTGGAATGGTCCTGATAATATGAGTGCAGAAGGAATTTTTCGCTCGTTAACGACACTAGTTTTGGTTTTCAACCTTTAGCAGTTCACTCACATGCTTATCCCAAGATCCTAGCCTAGCTAATGTTGGTTTGCTCAAAAGAGTAACTGATTGATTTTAATGTAAATTTTATGTGTACTTGATTATTTGTCTTCAGTAGGGGTGTTGATGTATGAAATATGGTGAGACTCTTGACTCAATAAATCATGCAGAAACAATGCTTTGAATTTTTTTTCAATTTGATGCAAACAAGCTTTATTCTACATATTCATATTTTTCACATATTCATAGTTTCGTCTGTGCATCTATAGTCTTTCAACACATGCATAACCAAAAGATTCTTTTCCAATATTTCCTAACAACTATTGAAAACCAAAATGAAGCAACTCACAACTATTTAAACAGAAGGATGAATACAAAATATTAGTCTTTCTTTCAAAAAAAATGTTTTTTAAGAGAGAAAAACCAAAACTTTTTCCTAAAAATAAATTTCTAGGACACCAATTTTGCTGACATAATATAGTTACAGATCTTATTTCAGCCCATGAGAAGATTTTCCATCCCTTTTGGTCCACAGATACTACTGGAAATGAAGACAAAGGGAGACTAACGCTCTGTAACAGTGGTTATAGAGAGTTAGTAGGGTCACTAACGCTCCCTGTACATAGGCACAGTGCTTTATAAAGCTCTGTGTAGCTTGGTAACCTGCGTTAGTGTGGGAAATATTGCACAACAAGGGTTTCCAAGATCAGTTTCTGAGATGAATGTATACTAGTAGGATGTAGCAAGATATTTGGTGGATCAGAAAAAGGATTGCTGAAGAATAGGGAGCTCTTAGAAGGAAGAGAGAACAAAGAAGAGTCTGGGTAAACTGGGAACTAGATGTATAGTCCCTAGCAGAGATGTATGGGGTAAAATGCACGGTGTATGGAGAATGAAAACTACCCTCAAAGGCCTTCCCGGGACCTTCGACAGACTGTAATATTATCTGCAGAAGCTACCAAGTTATACACATGTTCATCTATCAAATATAAGTTAACAAAGTATGGAAAGAGGATTACCTCAAGTCTCCTTCTAGATTTGTTTGGAGATCACTATGCAGCCAAGAAGAACTCCCTCAAAGCCGGCTCCAAATCAATTCCTGCACAAAGGAAAGGCAAACACAATCACAACATACAATATTGAAAACTAATATAAGAATGCACAATGAACATCTATTTGCATACAACTAAACCACTCATATAAACAAGTATCGAAATGAACAACTAAATGAAAAATGTTACCGACACTATGGAGTAGGGAACACAACTACAGTTCTGTATTTATAATGGAAGAGTGATTACAACCATCCATTGTATTAGTCTTCCCTTGCCCCTTCTTCTTCTCCCTCTCTCTCTCTCTTTCAGCTCACTTCTTCAAGTGTATGACAGTTCACAACAGCTTAGTTGGCTATCCTTTCAAATGCTCTGACCTCTTTCACAATAACCCTCACCTTGCTTATATAGCAATTGAGTTAGGGTTGCCAAGCTCCTCCTAGAGTTCACTAGGGAAAAAGAAATGAACTTGCTCCGCTTTTCAACTCTTTCCCATTTGCCTTCTTTTCTTAGATTAGAAATCCTCCAAATATATTGATTTTGGATGTTTCCTTGCTTTTTTTGAGCAAATTTAGGGATAAATATCTAGATATTGTGAGTAAATTCGTTGGCTTGACCTATTGAACTTCCCTTAGTTTCACTAACGCTGCCCCTTAACTAGTAACATGAGTTAGTGGGGTCATTAACGCTCCCTTAGGCTTGGTAACAAGCTTTATAAAGCAGGTTTTCAGTGTGCAACCAATGTTAGTTTGGAATCAAGACCTGAAATTGTGGTCTTTGCTTCAGTCATCATGTCTTTCACCTCTGAGTTGATGAGGAGTTCATTTTGTTGTATAACATGCGTATACAACTTAAACTAACTTAAAACATCCTTTTTGTTCAACCTCTTGATTCTGATCTGTAGCCTTTTATTCCAACTTCTCGATCTTCTGTACCATTTCCTTGTTACCTTTGAATTGACCTGTTACAATGTGAGTTGCTCTTTATCAAATCTGAACTGACCTGTGAGTGAGTTTCCATCAAGGACAACACTTGTACCATAATGCCAACAATCTCCCCCTTTGGACTTGATGGCAACCATATTGGTGTTTATTACGTCAAGATGTAGAACCTGTTAATTATATTAAAGAACACCAAGATACTATCCCCCTTTGATATCAAGGTCAAAGGGTGGACCAAGATATTCTCCCCTTTGAGATACATTATGCTATCCATGGGGGACTGAGTACATGCGAAGTCTGCAAAGATATTTGTCAAAAGAATAACATGACTCTATAACTAAACTATGTGAGTATGACCTTCCTATCACCAATGACTCATACATACATCAATCACCCAACCAAGTGGGGATATACTAAATTTTCATACATGACTGAAAAATTGCAATAATTACATCATCTTTTCCATGCATAGTGGGAGTACAAATTACATCATATGTCCAAAATGACTCATTAATAGAATATGACTAAAAGAGACATATTATTACATCATAGGCCTTTACAAGACCTTTACAACAAATGATATGAATATCTGAAACCATAACTGAATTCAACAACCATGATGCCAACAATGTATAATGTTTTTGAAGGCTAATGCCCCCCCTAAACCTGTGCTACCTGTGCATTGTCAACAAATCATTCATTAAGGCATCTTCATCAATCAAATAAACCAAAATGAACAACAGACTGTAACCATCAATATCAGACTAAACATCCATGTTAGAAACTAATTTTGAGTCTGACCTACTGTTTTTTCTATCAGAAAAACATAAACGCTCCTACGGCCACATAAACTCACGTATATACGTGATTATTCTTCATGAAACCCACGTATAGGAACCATTCCTCTAAAATCTGGATTTAACAGAAGGATGATGTAGAAACTACTCCCAAATTTTGTCTGAGATATTCAAATGTTTCTCTAGGAAGCAGTTTGGTAAATATATCAGCAACCTTTTCTTTGGAGGGAACATATTGCACTTTAACTTTTTGTTCAAGCACTTGTTCTTGTAGAAAATGGTACTTAATGGGTATGTGCTTGGTCTTGCAGTGCATGACTGGATTTTTCTAAATACTAATGGCACTTGTATTATGACATAGAATGGAGATGGGTGGAGAACATGTGATTTGAATATCTTGCAATGTTTGCATCATCCAAAGTAGTTGTGTGCAACAAGATGCAATAACCACATATTCTGCTTTAATTGTAGATAAGGAAATCAAACTTTGTTTCTTGTTGAACCAAGACACTAACCGTGATCCCATATAGAATGCACCTCCACTAGTTATTTTTCGATCATCGACCTTTCCTACCCAACCTGCATATGTATATGCATGAAGAGTGAGATATGTATCTTTAGGATACCATAGACCAAAGTCTTGAGTTCCTTGGAGATATTTGAATATTCTTTTTACAGCCTGAAGATGTGATTCCTTTGGATTTTCTTGGAACCTTCCAACAATTCCTATTGCATGCATGACATCTAGTTTGGTACCTGTTAGATAAAGTAGACTTTGAATCATAGATCTGTATGCTGGTTGATTCATTGTAGGTGATTCATCATTAGAACTAAGACTACATCCTGTTACCATTGGAGTACATACTGGTTTAGAATCTTCCATTCCATACTTCTTTAGAATCTGCTTGAGATATTTAGTTTGTCAAAGAAAATGCCATATTTTGTTTGTTGTACTTGTAGACCAAGAAAATAAGTTAGTTCACCAAGTAAGGACATTTCAAATTCTTGTTGCATAACAAAAGAAAATTTCTGACTCATAGATTCTTCATTGCTACCAAAGATGATATCATCAACATAAACAACAATAATTAGCAGTTTATCATTCTCAATATTTGTGTATAAGTTTTTGTCTACAGATCCTTTTGTGAAACCTTGTTGTTGTAGATATTTTTCAAGACGATAATACCAGGCCCTTGGAGCTTGTTTCAGTCCATATAGAGCCTTTTTGAGCTTGCATACAAGTTTTTCATCATTTCCTAGAATGAATCCTTCTGGTTGTTCAATATAAACTTCTTCTTCTAAATCTCCATTAAGAAATGCAGATTTTACATCCATTTGATACACTTTGAATTTTTGAAAACTTGAAAGAGAAAGAAACATTCTTATGGCTTCAAGTCTGGCAACAGGTGAAAAAGTTTCTTCAAAGTCTATACCTTCTTGTTGAGCATACCCTTTACAAACAAGTCTTGCTTTGTTTCTAATAACCTCTCCATTTTCATTCAATTTATTCTTGAATATCCATTTTGTTCCTATAACATTTTTATCATGCAGTCTAGGAACTAATTCCCAAGTATCATTCTGTTCAATTTGGTCAAGTTCTTCATCCATTGTCTTAACCCAACATTAATCTTTGCTAGATTCATTAACATTCTGTGGTTCTATGGAGGATAGTAATGTTAGATAACTAGAAGTTCCTGCAAGAGTTCTTCTTGTCTGTACTCCCGACCCTTTTTCTCCTAGAATTTTAGATTCTGGGTGATTCTTTTGAACATACCTAGATGAAGTATTTTCCCTGTCAGTTGTATCTTCTTCTGATTCTTCATTGGTTTCTTCCTCTATATTTTTTTGATTTGATATGGGAAAGCATTCACTGTCTTCCTCATTGTCATCTTCCTTTGTTGATTTCATTTGTTCTGGATTTCTTCATGCTTCATCAATTACTACATCAATGCATTCAACAATTTTTCGAAGTCTCTTATTATAACATTTGTATCCTTTACTTCTAGAGGAATAACCAAGAATAATTCCTTCATTTGCTCTAGGTTCAAACTTCCGAATTTTTTCATCAGTATTTTTGATGAAACATTTTCTTCAAAAACCCTTGAAGTGTTTTATAGTAGGAGGCTTACCATACCAAAGTTCATATGGAGTTTGATCACTATTTACCCGAACATTCTCTTTGTTGAGAATATTTATGGCAGTATATGCAACTTCACCCGAGAAGGTGGCAAGAGTTCTAGATTCATCAAGCATATCTCGAGCCATTTGTTGAATTGTTATGTTCATTATTCCCCCACACCATTTTGTTGAGGAGTTCTAACTAAAAAGAACTGTCTTTTTATTCCATGTTGTTCGCAAAAATTAAAAAAAAAAATCATCTAATATGAATTCTCCTCCTCGATCAGATTTGAGACATTTGATTTTTAGATCTAATTCATTTTCAACTAAAGCTTTGAAGGCTTTAAAAATTTCAAATGCTTCAACTTTATGCTTTAGTAAACCTATCCAACACATTCTAGAAAAATCATCAATGAATAAAATGAAGTATTCTTCTTCCCGAGGTGACTTTTTCCTTATTGGCCCACACAAATCAGTATGAATGAGTTCAAGGGTCTTACTTGTTGATCCTTCTTTGTCATTGAAATGAGCTCCGGTTTGCTTACCAACTTGACATGGTTTGCAGATGTTATTTTTTGTGATGCTGGTATCTGGAAGATCACGAACCGCTTTGAGCCTGCATGCTTTTCTTATTTGAGAAAATCTTAGATTCCCCAATCTTCTGTGCCATAGCCAGTTCTCTTTTGTTTTGCTTAGACAACGTTTTTTTTTTACCTCCTTTTAGTATATATAGATTGCTTGGAGTTCTTGTACGTTTGTTTACGGTCTTTCCTGTATTAAGCTCATGAACCACACATCTGTTTTATTGAAACACAACTTCATTTCCTTGATCACACATTGGACTGGCACTCAACAAGTTATGCTTTAAACCATCAACATACATAACATTCCCAACTTTAAACTTTTATTTCAAATAAACAAAACCTTTACCCTTAATGACAGCTAGTGTGTCATTTCCAAAAGAGATATTCTTTTCCTTTTCTAAAGAATTATATGAAATGAGTTTATCTTTATCACCTGTCATGTGTTTAGAGCATATACTATCAATGTACCATTGATTTTCTTGTCCTTCTGCAAATAGAGCTATGCCACATCTTTTTTATTGAAATTCCTTCTTTCTCCATATGTTGGAATTTGATGATGTTTGTTCCTTTTGAATTGTTGGCCAAAATTTTCTCCCGCATTCAGATTCTTCATGATCAAAGTTATTGCAAAATGAACAATCAATATCATCTTCAAGAGGAGAAAAATTATTATAATAACTTTTCTTGATTCCTGTCATGCCCCTTTGTTTTTGTGCTTCTCTAGTCATGATAGTTTTGTAAGCAACACATTGAGCAGCCTTATGCCCAAAGTTATGGCATGAAAAACATTGTCCATTAAAGAAGTTTCTGTGATCATAAAATATTTTGGTATTGTTTACCTTTTGGTTGATGCTTCTATTGATGTTCACCCTTGGAGTGAAATGAGCATGATTTACCTGAGGAGTACTTTTAGGCTTTTGTTGAAGATTGATGCACTGTTCACTGGTCTTTGCTGCATCAAGATAGATTCTGGTGATGGCTGATGGATTTTGTGATTGGGATGTTTCTCTAGAATATCTAAGATTGGTCTTTATAAGAGGAGAACGTTGAACCATGATGATTTCATCTAATATTTCTGATCCTTTAGAAAATATAAGATTAAGAGATTTTTTCTTCTCAAGTTCTTTTCTTAGACCCACTACTTCACATTCTATTTTTTCATTGTCGTTTTATCTTTCAATGAGTTGATGTGTCAAAGTGTCTATGACCATATTCTTTTTCTCCAAACAGATTTTGAGTTTAGTGATTTCTTCAAGAAAATCTTCCTCTTCTAAGGCATCCATAAAATCATCATTGTCATAAGCCATAAGTAGTTTAAAATCTTGTTCAGATTCATCTTCATCACTATTAGACAATCCATCACTATCTTCATGAGTATAATAACTTCTTCTATTCACAAACTGTTTTCTATTACCGTTTGCAGACTCCTTTCCTTTTTCATGATTATCTTTATGAGGACATTTAGCAACATAATGGCCAAATCTACCACAAGCAAAACATTTGAATGGAAGCTTACCTCTGAATCTTCCGAAACCTCATTGAAGCTTCTTTACAAAGTTTACCTCATCTTCTTTTAAAATATATCCCGATTCATTGAGATCTTCCTTTTCTTTTCCCTTTGTTAAAGCTTTGAAAGCGACTTCTCTAATATCTGATGGACCTCCTTTCCTCATTTCAAAGGCAGTTAAAATTCCATGAAGTTGAACAACAGTAATAGATTGAATATCTTGCTTTTCTTCTATGGCAGATACTTTTGACTCAAATTTAGAAGACAAAGATCTCAAAATTTTCTCTACTAAAGTAGCCTCCTTTATTTCTTCACCCAGATTCTTCATACGATTTACAATCTCGTCTACTCGTAAAAAGTAACTAGCAATACATTCATCACTATGCATCTTGAGAGTTTCATACTGAATTCTAAGAGTTTGGAGCTTAGCACGTTTTACCTAGGAGTCTCCTTCGTAGCTCTGTGTTATGAAACCAGCTCAAGAAAAGATAGAAAAGAGAGATCAACGCCTTAGAATTCAGCCTCTTCGAGGGGGCAACCTCCTTTACATTACATAAATGAACAATTCTTGGATGATACAAATGACAAAACCTCCTTTCTATATATAGGAGTCTAAGGAGTCACAATATAATCCAGCCAACCTAACAATA
This sequence comes from Pinus tabuliformis, assembly GCA_031772625.1. Lineage (NCBI taxonomy): Eukaryota > Viridiplantae > Streptophyta > Pinopsida > Pinales > Pinaceae > Pinus > Pinus tabuliformis. The sequence continues at coordinate 539,345,498 of CM062805.1, read as the reverse complement.
ATAATATAAAGCCACAAAAATAACAATAGAGGGATTCTATGGGGCACAGAAATAACAATATGGGGGTAATAGGGGCACAACAATATAAATAAGGGGTATAACTACAATAGTAATGGGGTAATCACTAGTATTATAGGGACCCAACATGCCCCTCTCCTTCAAAAAAGTGTTGTCCTCAACGCTTGAGTAGTTCTGGATACTTCTGCATAAAATTCTCATCCTCCCATGTGGAATCTTCAGCGGATAAGTTCTTCCACTTGATAAGATACTCTGAAATTGATCGATTTCGTAGCTGTCGAGTTCTTGTTTCTGTGACTGCTTCCGGTTCCAATATAATTTTTCCTTCCTCGTCAAGTTCTGGCAATATTGTTTGAACTGGGAGCTTGTCGCCTATAACCTTCTTTAAACATGAAACATGGAAAACTGGGTGCAATCGAGAAGCTGCAGGAAGCTCCAATTTGTATGCCATAGTACCAATCTTTTGCAACACCTTGTACGGACCATAATACTTTGGTGATAATTTATTATCCTTCTTAGCTTGCTTTAGGGACATTTGCTTATATGGTTGTAGCCGTAGGAATACCCAATCACCTACATCAAAACTTCTTTCACTGCGATGTTGATCTGCCTGTTGTTTCATTCTATTTTGTGCCAACACGAGGTTATCCTTTAAGAGTTGGAGGACTTGTTGTTGATGTTCGATGTGATGTTCCACTGCCTGAACCTTAGAATTTTCTCTTAAATATGATGTGATGGATGGTGGTTGATACCCATAAAGTGCCATAAATGGGGTCATTTTTGTTGCTGTATGGAAGGAAGTGTTATACCACCATTCAGCCAGAGGCAACCATTTGACCCATTGTGTCTGTTTATCAGATACAAAGCAACGAAGATATCCTTCCAAACATTTGTTTACTATCTCAGTTTTCCCATCAGATTGAGGATGATAAGATGAGCTATGAGCTAACTGAGTACCAAGACAAGAAAATAATTCTGTCCAAAAATTTCCAGTGAAAATGGGATCTCTGTCACTTACAATAATCTTTGGGTTTCCATGTAGCTTTTGAACTGTTTCCATAAATGCAGTAGAAACTGTACTGGCTTTAAATGGATGTGATAATGCACAAAAGTGTGCATACTTGGTAAGTCTGTCAACTACCACCATGATGACACTCTTTCCCTCAGACTTGGGTAAACCTGTGATAAAATCCATTGAAACCTCCTCCCAACGTTGGCTTGGAATGGATAAAGGTTGTAATAGACCCGGTGTCTTAATTGTTTCAACTTTATTTTGTTGGCAAACCAAACATTCCGCCACAAACTTTTGAATATCTGATTTAAGGCCATCCCAAAAAAATTCCTTCTTAACCCTGTGGTAAGTTTTTAAAAATCCTGAGTGCCCTCCTAAGGGAGAAGTGTGCAATTCCATAAGAATCTTTTGTTTTAGCTGGGAATTCTTACAGAGGTATAAGCGATCTTTGTACCATAACGAATCATTTTGCCAGCTAAATGTATCAGAAGTACTGGAATCTTGTTGTAGCTTTCGAATAAGTGCCCACACTTCTTCGTCATTCTTCCATTCCTCCCTTGCTTCGTTTATCCAATCTGGTTGGATAATAGAAATGGCACACAACAATGCTTCCACATCCTCATCCTTTCTTGAGAGTGCATCTGCCACCACATTTTGCTTCCCTTTTTTGTAGATGATTTCAAAGTCATAACCCAACATCTTTGTGACCCACTTTTGTTGCTCTTCAGAGGATAATCTTTGTTCTAAAAAGTATTTAAGGCTATCATGATCCGTTTTTACCTTGAAGTGTCTTCCCATTAGGTAGGGTCGCCATTTCTTAAGTGCATGGAGTATTGCCAACATTTCCTTCTCATAAATAGCTTTGCTTAAAAACTTTCCCTTGATTGGACGACTTTCAAAAGCAATGGGTCTTTCATCTTGCATTAGAACAGCACCAATTCCATTTCCTGAAGCATCACATTCCACAATAAAGGTTTTTGTGAAGTCCGGTGTAGCTAAGACCGGTGCTTGGCACATTGCCTCTTTAAGATGTTCAAAGGCCTTTGTTGCTTCCGGAGTCCATGAAAATGAATCTTTCTTCAATAATGTTGTTAGAGGTGCTGCTATTCTCCCATAATTCTTAACAAACTTGCGATAATACCCTGTCAACCCAAGAAATCCTCGCAGATGCTTTATGGATGTGGGGATTTTCCATTCCTTAATGGCTTTAATTTTGCTAGGGTCTACCTTAACTCCTTCATGAGATACAATATGACCCAAATATTCCACCTCCTGGACTCCAAAGAAACATTTGGATCTTTTTGCATATAATTGTTTCTCCTCCAATAGTTGTAGCACCTTGTCAACATGTTCAACATGATCCTTCCAAGACTTGCTGTAGATTAGTATATCATCAAAAAATACTAACACAAATTTTCTAAGGAATGGTTTGAAAATTGAATTCATCAAACCTTGAAATGTTGAAGGTGCATTGGTAAGGCCAAAAGGCATGACCAAAAATTCATAATGACCCTCATGAGTTCTAAATGCTGTTTTCGGAATGTCTTCAATCTTCATTCTGATTTGATGATATCCCGAACGAAGATCCAACTTGGTGAAGTAAATTGATCCATGCAATTCATCCAGTAATTCATCAATGACAGGAATGGGAAACTTATCTTTAATAGTGAGCTTGTTGAGCTCCCTATAATCTGGACACATGCGCCATGATCCATCCTTCTTGTGCACCAATACTACTGGAGCTGAGAAAGAACTTTGACTCGGTTGAATTATACCAGCCTCTAGCATTTCTGCAACCATACGTTCAATTTCACTTTTTTGGACATAGGGATATCTGTACGGCCTGATGTTTGGAGGAACACTTCCTGGAATCAGATGAATAGCATGATCATGATCACGCATAGGTGGGAGACCTTTGGGAGTCTCAAATACCTTGGAATGATTGTCCAGGACTTTTTGGAGATCTGGAGAAATAGATGATTCCAATGTGGAAACATCTAGCGAACATAATTGTGCAATTACACCTCTTTGCTCCTTTTTTAGAAGCTTTGTCATGCCATTAGAGCTGATTATCTTTCCTGGTTTCCCTGCAATACCCCTTAATTCAACTTCCTTTCCTTCCACAGAAAATTTCATGAAAAGTTCTTGAAAATTAAAAGCTATTGTACCCAAGGATTGTAGCCATTGGACTCCTAGTACAACATCAGCACCTCCCATTGGAATGGAAAGCATTGGGCTAGTCAATACATATTCTCCCATGGATAGCTTGATATTATGGCACTTTCCAGAAAAATTTATTGTTCCTCCATTTGCAATCATCACTTGACACTCTGGTGCTGGATATAGGAAGCAATTCAATTCTTTTGCTACCCTACAATGAATAAAATTGTGGGTGCTTCCTGAATCAATCAACACTATTACCTTTTTCTTCTTGATTTGTCCTTCTATCTTGATGGTTTGAGGAGTGGTAATTCCCGCCAATGCATTACAAGATATGGTCGGATTTATTTGTTCTTCATCTAGGCTTTGTTCCTGGAATATATCCTCTTCTTTTGACCTTTCTTGCTCCTTTTCTTCTTCCTCTTCACAATCTATGTAGAATAATTTCTTCTCAGCACACTTATGACCTTTTGTGTATTTGCTATCACAATTGTAACAAAGCCCTTTTGCTCTTTTTTCTTCCAATTGTTGTGGTGTCAACCTTGTAGGTTGTGGAAGACTATGGGCAACAACACTTCCGTCTTTATAGTTGTGAATGGTATGCTTCCTAGTTGCCATAATTTTGCTTTCCATTTTTCTTGCTAACCTGAATGCCTTCTCTAATGAATCAGGTTCCCAAAGGCGAACATCATGTTGGATATTATCCTTTAAAGACCCTATGAACACATCAATCCTATGCTCCTCTGGAATATCTTTTACCCTTATGTTCAATTTTTGGAACTCCTCAATGTGCTCCATTATTGAACCCTTTTGTTTGAGACTTATCAATTGGCTAAAAAAAGTGTTGCTTTTTGTATCCTCATAATGTGCTATCAATTCTTCCGTAAAAATTGCCCAAGTGATAAATTGTTTACGAGAACAAAGCCATTGATACCATACAAACTGATTTGGTTCCAAATATAAAGTTGCCATACGTACCTTTTGTGTGTTTTGCACATTATTGAGATCGAAGAATTGCTCCATCTGTAATATCCATGTGGCGGGATCCTTGCCATCAAACTTCCTCATATCGATTTTTGGAATATGGTGATTCTTCGATCCAACATTAGAGTCTATGGAATCATGATTAACATTTCTTTTGTTCTCATCATGAGTTTCCTTTACTACCTTTTCACCATTAGTAAGTATTTCTTGTAGAAAATTAGTCAAATCTGTCTTCAAATCTGCCATGCCTGTCTTCAAATTTGTGTTCAAATCTATCTTCAAATTGTCCATCTTAGCTTCCATGCCATTCATCTTAGCTTCCACGCCATTTATCTTAGCATCTGTTAACTTTTGTGAGCGTGACATTTGTTGCACTTGTTCTTGTAATTTTGATATATCATGTAGCATTTCTTCCTCTTCTTCATGAGTCATGCTAGAGCTTTCAGGTTCCTTACTAGGTGTTTGCATTTTCTTTCCTCGGGGCATCAGTTACCGATAATAATGCTCTACTATGCCCTTTGAATTCCTTCAAAATAAATTTTCAAACCAAGCTTAAGCAAAAATTTAAAAAAATCTACACACCTTTTTTCACTTTGTAGGAGCTCGATATTGCCTCTGATGTATCTCTGTACTTTCTAGTCATCTAGTTCTGAAATTGTGACTTGTAGTAGCTCTCTGTGTCCTCTTTCCAATGCCACAAGTCTGACCCAAATTGGATTCTCCAAGGAAGAGTTATGCGAAATCTCCCACAGTGACTTGATTATAGACTAGTTCAGTAGAGCGAACTTGTACGACGTGCCACGAGTCACTGTTTAGACCTTTGGATCTAAAAAACACCCACAAGAAACTACAGTCCGTCCTCTTTCTGTACCTTTTTACGAAATTTCAATCCGATCCTCAGAGAGAAAGTTATGACGATTTTCCCCAGGTCACCTGTTTTGAATGTAATTCAGGAGTCTGCAAAAAGACCAACTTCCTCAGATCATATCTCCGAAAATATCGTGCGAAAAGCTCTGAAATTCGGACCCAAGGTTCAGCGCAATTCTTCTCAAATGGGTTTTTTTTGCGACTTCTGAAACGTCACAGAAAAAAAGTTATAGCGAAAATTCCACGATGACCTGTTTGGAGCAGCGAAACCCTAGAATCCAAAGCTCTGATACCAAATGTTATGAAACCAGCTCAAGAAAAGATAGAAAAGATAGATCAACGCCTTAGAATTCAGCCTCTTCGAGGGGAAACCTCCTTTACATTACATAAATGAACAATTCTTGGATGATACAAATGACAAAACCTCCTTTCTATATATAGGAGTCTAAGGAGTCACAATATAATCCAGCCGACCTAACAATAATAATATAAAGCCACAAAAATAACAATAGAGGGATTCTATGGGGCACAGAAATAACAATATGGGGGTAATAGGGGCACAACAATATAAATAAGGGGTATAACTACAATAGTAATGGGGTAATCACTAGTATTATAGGGACCCAACACTCTGAATGATTTTGTCCCATATTTCTTTGACTGTCTTAAGCTACATTAATTTGACGAATTCTGATTCTGACAAACTTCCCAATAAAGTATTGATGACTTTGGCATTGGTTTCGTATAACTTCTTTCCTACTGTATCTGTGGGTATTGCTGCTGGAAATTGGTATCCTCCTTCCACAATTTCCCAAACATCGGCTCCAAGTGACTAAAGATAGGATTTGGTTCTTATCTTCCAATATACTAAGTTTTTTATGTTGAAGATTGGTGGTCTAATAGATCCCATGACTTTTTGATTGTTTATCTTGAGAGATCTCCCTTCAATAGGTCAAGCTTCTTCTGAAGGACCTGCTCTGATACCAATTGTTGGAAATAATACCGAGAGGGGGGGGGGGGGGGTGAATCAGTATTTAAAATTCAATAATTTTGCATTTCATAATCAGATTTATATACGTTACTTAAGTGAAGTGAACTTGCATGTGCACGCAAATTTTATCAAGGAACCAATGCATATCTAGTGAACTTATGATTCAGTTAATTTATCACGTGTTGATATTTAATCAGTGCATCAATACTTTATTAAACAGCGACTATGTGCAGTAATAATAGAATAACCATCACACATAATAAACACACATGAACACCAATATTTATGGTGGAAACCCAATGCGAGAGAAAAACCACTTGCTGCCGTTGTCTCTGTCTTATTTTTAATATAAAGAAAATCTGTTTACAATATTGTACTGGTGTAGACTCATACCAGTACACAGGCACCCACCTGCAGAAGGCTACAACCTTCTCTCGTTCTCCAGATTCTTCTGGAAGGGAGATACAACCCCCTAGCTCTTGTACTAGCCAATATGTTTACTAGTACATAGGCACCAACCTACAGAAGGCTATGACCTTCTCTCTTCCTCCAAGGACCACGTTTCATAAATTTTTAGACTAGATACTCTTAGTACACAACAAAACAATATGAAGGCCACGTTTCATCAAATTTTTACACTAGACCCATCAATAACATTGAAGCTCAAAGTCAATAATAATGACATCAACGAACAATCAGTCAATTTGAACAGTCAGACCATTGTCACCAGAACACTGTGTTGAACCCAGAAACCAGCATCATCATCCAAAATCAACTGCAACCTCAAAAATCATATGTCAGAATGTATATGCTACTTTAGTGAAGCCAATCTGCGTGTATACGCTACTTCATTTAACCAAACCTGCGTATACCTCCAAAATTACTAAATCATAAAAATCTTTGAATCAAAACTATATCAACCAGTAACATTCTAAAGATCTACTGTCAAATTACATAGATCTATACAAACATCAACAAAGATCATCCTTCTCACTTAATGAATCAATCAATCAAACTCAATCTCCTTATGCATTCAATTCTACTTTCAGATATAAGAAGACATCATTGACAGACAACAGTAAAACAACAACACTGATCAGATATATCAGTCATTTCTGAATAAGAGGATTTTCTTTTGCATATGCTAGTTGGAAGAGTCAAACCAACATGTGTGCACACCTTCACCAAGGCGAACCAACGTATAGATATGCAAATGCTAACTTAAAACTTCACAGCTATTCCAGACTTCAGTCATACCCAAATCATAACATTTATAGGATAAAACATGCGTCAGTATTCAGATCTAGCCCAACAATTATTAGATCATACAATGATAAGTCATTTCAGGTCTCATGATCTTGATCCAACATTGTATCAAAAGGTGCACAAGATATTTTAGATCATATCATAACCATAGCCCTTACAACATAAGATATACTTTAGATAGAAGTATTCATGAAAAACCATTTCACTTGCACACTTGGCCCTTTGATCTTCTCCTCCTTATATAGTTTTTGGCCTTTCTCAATACCTCAGACCAAAAAAACACTTAGAACCTGTGGTATTCTTGGACGGGATCAAATAACCGTTACTCCGCTCAATATTGTGGGCTAATACCATGGTATTGACCCTTGATATTATTTAATCTTAAATTTCCTTGATTTTCCGACCCATATGCGCTTTTACTCCCGTGAAAGTGTGTGCATACGTATATGCTCCTTTTGTACAGTGAACCCACTTGTATACGCTACTTTGACAAGGTGAACCTGTGTATACATCTTAAACTAACTTAAAACATCCTTTTTCTTCAACCTCTTGATTTTGATCTCTAGTCCTTTTTTCCAACTTCCTGATCTTCTGCACCATTTCCCTGCTACCTCTGAATTGACCTATTACATTGTGAGTTTCCCTTTATCAAATTTGAATTGACCTATGAGTGAGTTGCCATCAAGGAAAACACCTGTATCATAATGCCAACAAAAGGGAATAGTCCATGACCTATGTTGTTACACTATAAAATGGTTAGAATTTTGCAATCATTAAAGCATGAATAAGATTAATAATAATAGTAACACTACACAGCACACAAGCTAGTTAACAGAATGGTATGACACCACCAATGATTGATATTGCATTAATGAAATAGACACGATTATAGTTCTTGTTCTCTCTCCCTATGTCATTGTCTATATTTTTCTGTCTATCGCATGCGGGCAGAGAGTACAACTCTTTATAATTTCAGATTGCAAGGATAATATCATCATGAAAATATTTTGATTCTCATGTGATCTAATTTGAGAATACATATTAAAAATTTGATAACAATTTCCAAGGTTAGGAAAAAGATGTAACAACTTTTCCAAATTATAATAATTATCAATAGAAAATACTAATTGTTTCAGTTATGTTTTCCATGAACTTCTCCTTTGACAGTTGAACTATATTTTCACCACATGTTTTACAAATTGATGTTCATAACTAATTCAAGGAAGTCAATGCGCATAAAATAAATATTCATGTGTAAGTGCAATGTCAGTGAGTCCTTGTCCTATCCTTAGTGAGGTAAAATTGGAAAGTCCAATATTGCTGCAACAACATCTCAACAGACCACAAACCCTGTAACAACCCAGTTGTCAATTTTACGAAAAAAATAACCTAAAACAATAGTTTTCATGCCAAATTACAAGTAGAATTGGATCATAAGGATGACATATAAAAAGAGACATACCAAAGTTGATAATGGTTGTTACAGTGGTAGAGTATGGTCTCGAGAATTAAAAAAGGTAAAGAAAAGGTAGGAAAATGAGTGCAAAAAGATGCCAATTTCACATCCCAATATCTCTTCCCAACTTAAGTATCTGCATGTCCATATCTGCATGATTTCACGTCCCAACATCTCCATCCAACTCTACTTCAAATGTTGGTTCTTATGTAACAACAACATCTTCAACACATTATTATGGAACATAGTTTGGAATTCTTCATATTTCTCTCCAACTTGAATTTCAACCAACATAGTGGTTGGACTTTCATAACCTGCTTCCTCCAACACTTTGTTACATCCATCACAAAATCTAACTAACATCACTTCTTCCACTTCAACCAGGGTTTTTAATCCATTTTTTTTTTCTAAAATCAAGCTTCCCTTCAACCATGGTAAGTTGTTTCCTTAAATTCTCATTTCCTCCAATTTATTAATTTGTTGAATAAGGAGGTCATTTTCATATTCACCTGGTAAAGAGACATCTTCTTGTTCCTTTTTGAGCTCCTCCTCTTTCTGTTGTTCCTTAGATTCCTTTGATTTAGGTGGAACAACATGAACTTCAGGTGTCAAGGTATGTTCTTTTACAATTTTTTCTTCTTTCTCTTCATTTTATTGTCCCTTGGATTCCTTTGGTTCTATTGTATTAGTACATTCCTTAGATATTAGGGTAGTTGATGGTGTAACAATTACCCAAACTCTCTTCTTGGGATTATTTCCACCCAATTCCTTCTTCAATATCCTGTTTTTCACCACAATTTGTATACAAGTATATTTTTTAGATGCTTTCTTATATTCCTAGAGAATTTATGTTTCGGGAACCCCTACTTTAGCTAGCGTTGTTCTAGGTGCCCTTGTTTTAACAGTCTCTGCCTCAGGCCCTACTTCCTCAATAGGGCATCCATGATAACTATCTTAGATTGTCCACTAGATATATCCACATGTTATTTAATGCATGTTATTTTTCTTTTACCGGATGTACCATTTGACGTTCTTATGGAACTCCATCTCTTAGGGTTTCTGTGAAGGGGTGTAGGAGGTGTAACCACTCTGCTTTTTCTAGGGAGTGTAGCTGCTCTACTTTGTCTCGGAGGTGTAACTACTCTACCTTTTGGTGTTGTTTCAACACTTACCTCTTATTCTTCACTTTTTGACTTCTTCAATTTCCTCTTTTTCACCACAATTTGTACAACAGTATATTTTTCAAATACTTCCTCAGATTCCCTGGGCATTTTTGTTTCGGGACCCCTACTTCAGCTGACGTTATTCCAGGTGCCCCTGTTTCAACAGTCTCTGTCTTATGCCCTTATTCCTCAATATGAAATCCATGATAACTATCCTCAAATTTTCCACAAAGTATGTCCACAGGTTCTTTAGTGCATGCTCTTTTTCCTTCAAAATATGTACCAACAAACATTCTTATGGAACTCCATCTCTTACTGTTTCTATGACGAGGTCTAGGAGGCGTAACCAATTTTCTTTGTCTAGTAAGTGTAGATTCTCTAATTTGTTTAGGAGGTATAATTGGTTTATCTTCGGTGTTGTTTCAACACTCGACTCTTGTTCTTCACTTTTCGATTTCTTCAATTTCCTCTTTTTCACCACAGTTTGTACAATAGTAGATTTTTAGATACTTTTTTTCCCCTTGGAAAAATCGTAATTTTCATTAGTAAAGGAAAATTACATATTGTAGATGCGAAATGCATATGTTGTATGTGAGGCTAAGTGCCTATCAAGTGAGAAAATAATCAAAATAGCACAGTGCACTCCATGCAGGGAGGCGCTGCCTTCAGTGTTGTTCATATCAATGTTTATCAAAAAAACTCTACATAGAGAGTAAGTATGACTGTCATATATACATCTGATAATTTAAAAGAAAATAGCATAATATTAACATAAGCAAAAATATCAGGCTCCTGTTGAGCCAGTTAGACTATAATATCCATATATGGTCGGTGGTAGAACTGATAGTGTGCACCATCCCTCTGCTCCTGGATCAGCCATGTGCCAAGAGGCTGGATCGCAACTTCCTTGGATAATTGATCGGCAGATGTGTTGCATTCCCTGTAGATATGATGACATGCAAAAGAATCAAAATATGTGATGAGCCTGTGAGTCTCATCTAGTATAGGTCTCAAAGTATAAGCAGAGCAGTTAGAAGATTTGTTTATCCAGTTGCATACAATTTTTGAGTCCCCAAAAATTTGGAGATTCCTGCATTGTTTTTCCAAAGCAAATTGAATGAGATATTTAGCAGTAATCAGTTCAGCAAAGTTGTTTGTGCCCCTCCCTAGGCCCATTTGGATTTGGAAGTGATGGGATTCAGAAAGATATAGGATGGCTCCGCCCCCACACCCATCTTCCTATGTTGAACCATCGAAATAAGCCCAGGGTTGAGTGTGATTGATGTTTTCAGGGACAATGTGTCTGGGGGGAGGATTTTCCTCATCATCAGGAATGGTGTGATAGTCTGCCAGAAGGCGGGTAGTGATGGAGGGCCAATGAGGAGTGGTGTCCTGAAAGATGTATCTATTATGGGCTATCCAGATTTCTCTCAGATGAGGAGAGGTAGGTTTCTAGCCTTGGTCGGGGTTGCATAAATCCACCAAGTGGACCAAGCTTCCATTACTGTCAGGCCCTGCCAATTGCATTGGGTGGGGATGATTGATAAAATAGAGTTCCAGAGGTCCTTAGTGGCCGAGCAGGTGAGGAAAAGATGGTCTGTATATTCGGTACTGTTCTTGCATAAGCAGCACCAAAAAGGTCCATGTTGTGCTCGTTTGATTAGATTGTCACCAGTGGGAGCCTTATTTTTTAGAATTGTCCACATGAATAATCGGGTCCTGGGAGGCGCTTTTAGTTTCCACAAGTTTTTCCACCAGTGTTCGATAGCTTGTGGTCTATGAATATTAGCTAAACATAGATATCCCTCCTTGGGGGAGTATATCCCATTTTTTGCATGCACCCAGATTATCTCATCCTCCCCTTCAACAATTCTGATATGAGATTCTGTTAGTGCTACTGTATAATCCGCCCAATGTTGATGCCAGTGTTGAGGGATATTCAGGCTGTGAGCTATTTTTCCAGGCTTGCTGTAAGAAGGTGGTGTGCTGCATATCTGCAATGTGGCTGATATGAGTGATACCTGCATTGCTAAGATGGTGCTTAAGATCTTCGGGCAGCATGTGGGTGTTACTGCATCTGATCCAAGGGTCTAGTCCAATGTGCACTGATGTACCTGATTGAATTCTCTAGGTGAGTCCTTCCCAGATAATGGACATTGAATTTAACATAGCTTTCCAGATGACTGATATCCCTGTTTTGTTCCAGTGTGGTTGTCGAAGCCAGTCCATCATATTTAGTGGGGCTATGTATTTTGAAGAGGCCACCATGGTCCAAAGGCTATTTGAAGTGATCAATTGCCAGCCAAGCTTGGCTGCCAGTGTAGAGGAGAAGTCTTCCAACTTTTTAATGCCCCAACCTCCCCATTTCTTTGGGAGTGTGAGTGATTCCCATTTGGCCCAGGCAAAAATTCTCCCTGCCTGATTTCCCTTCCAAAGGAACCTACAATAGAGATTTTGGATTATGGAGAGGATACCTCTAGGTATCCATGCCAAAGACATCCAATATATCGGAGTGGCTTCAAGAATAACTTTGATGAGTACTAGTCTTCCTGCTCTAGAGAGGTACTTATGATACCAGATGTTGAGCTGTCTTTCCATCTTAGAGATTAACCATGTCCAGTCTACTATCTTGTAGCCGAGGGGCTTCAGCCTATATCCCAGATATCTAAGGCCATCCTCCATCTGCAGAAGTGTAAAAGGGAATCTATGAAGTGCATACTGAATCTCATGGGGGGAGCATCCAGTGGCTATAATGGTGGATTTGGTGTTGTTGATGACCATGCCTGTAGCCAATTGAAATAGTGAGATTGTGTTCTGCAATATCGTCAGATCCCCAATCCCACCATCGAGGAAGATCAACACATCATCCACAAAAATTAGATGAGTCAGAATGCATCTGTTAGTGATCCTGATTCCTTTAAGTCTTCCCCTGCTATGCTCTTCTTTTATAAGTCTGCTGAGCCCTTCCATGATGAGCAAAAATAATAATGGGGACAGAGGGCAACCCTGCCTAAGACCTATTTCAGAGTGAAAGAAGGGCGATGCCGCCCCATTGACAAGGACACTGAAAGATATATTTGTTATGCAACACATAATCCATTTTATAAATTCATAAGGGAAACCTAGATGAGTTAGGAGCATTCTGATGTACAACCAACTTACTCGATCAAAGGATTTTGAGAGGTCTACCTTTAAGATCATACCTTTCATCTTCTTCATCTGAATAGAGTGCAATACTTCTTGTGCAGTTCCAACAGCCTCGTGGATTTGTCGATCTTGTAGAAAGGAAAATTGCTCAGAAGATATGTGTGTGGATAGAATGGGGCGGAGGCGATTAGCTATGATTTTGGCAATGATTTTGTATATACAGTTACATAGGGAGATGGGATAGAAGTCATCGAAGGAGGCTAGGTTGTCTAATTTGGGGATGAGGGCGATGAAGGTGGTATTGAAAGCCTCATACATATTTCCATTGATCTGACACTCTTCAACGACTTTAAGAAGATCTTCTCCAAGAGTATCAAAAAATGTTGTGTAAAACTCCACCGACCAACCATCTGGTCCTGGACTCTTGTCGCGCTTGAACCATTTCAAGGTAGCCTCAAGTTCCCCCATTGTAACCTCCCTGTTCAACTCCATGGCAGTCTCTTGGTCCACAAACTGAGGAAATAATTGTGCTACTCGAATGACTTCAACAAGAGTGGCATTGGGAGGTTCCTTGTAGATTTTCTTGAAGTGGGTTGTGGCCAGGGATGCTAATTGTGGGAATGTATTCACAATATTCCCCTACTCATTTGTTAGTTGCCATATGGAGTTGATAGCTTTGTGACCATTTGCAAAATTGTGAAAGAAGTTTGTATTATCATCTCCCTCAAGCAGCCATATTTCTCTATGTTGGCTTGTGGGGGGCAGACCTAGGTTCAACATTAGTTAGCCAAACAAATCCCTACACTACTGGCCCTTTCGGCATCAACGCACAGAGCGTGGATTGAAGTCTCACTCGAAGCAGTATGGGGGGATGCTAGAACCAAGTTTCTGCACCCTTGAGATGGATGTGATGTCAGTTTATTCCAACTATACCTGACTTTACTCAGGTTGCTTATCCCTCTGCTCTACCCTTCAGTACCTTCACGAAGTGTTACAATTGGCTTCCACGCAGCCCTAACCAAGGCCTATTATGCTTTCGCGCTACTTGGGCAGTGAATTGTGTTATTTCCCCAAACTACACTAAGTATCTTACTTGATTTATTAACATATCTTAGTTAGCTTTGTGTACACAAACGTTATTACTTGCGTTCACTTAACCAACACACTTATACACATTCGCGCATCACATAAGCATTAGAAGTGAAATTCATACCCAATATAATAGATGCATAAACAAGAAATAAAGACGTAGAAATTATAGAAGACTTCTCTTTATTGATAATTCCAGGTGATTACAGACTCGACTCGCCCTGCGCACTCAGCTGCAGAGCCTCTACCTACTCTACGACCCAAAACTTAGACTTATACTTAGAGCTATCTCTCATACATCATATCATGTTTCATTATATTCTATCTTCCTATCTACCTAGAGCTTAGCTCTATTTATACAATCCCATGGTCTGCAGACCATGGGCAGATCTTTTACAACTGACATTACATTATCAAAATAAGGGCAGACAACCCTATGACTCTTTAACATCTACGTGCTCCGTGACCACAAAATGTGGAGTCTTTACATTTAGGATTGCAAAAGTTGGACCAAAATATGGGCTTTAAGCCCCAAAACTGCCCTTGGGGGAACTCGCGCCCAACATGCCCCCAACACAAACACCATGACTTTCCCTTGAGTCACTCTGTAGGTGCGGAGATCTTAGCACGAAGACCTCCCAGATCTGTTCATATCACTGCAACTTTGGCAGCACACTGAGCGACCACTTGCTGGACTTCTTCCACGTGCTATTCGATGACTACTGTTGAACTACTGCTTTGAATATTCTGTTGAGCTGCTTGCAGTTTCGTGAGCTTCCATTCAATGGAGACCGTGATCACGTAAGCCTCGTCAATCCATGGTTGTAGGTATGTTTTTAAGACTACTTCCTTATGTCAAGCGACATCCACCTATTCCTTGAGTGCCTTTGCCTCCTGCATCTGTGCCAACCTCTGTGTAAGGGAAACTGTCTGCGTGATCCCTTTTGCCTCATAATAGTTCTGTTGTAGCTCGTGCGCCTTTGTCTCTAGGTTCTCTACATTCGGGTCCTCCTGTAGGGTGGTTAGGACATCGAATGACTGTTCAAATAGCTGCATGCATTCTGCCACTGCATTGTCAATCGCCGTTGTTGCTACTGTAACAACGTTGGTACGTTGTTCCCTAATCTTCGGTGGAGTTGAAGGTTGGGCCTTCAACTGTAGTTCTGTGATTTGGAGGTTAAGCTCCAGCTAAACCCTGGCCATCTCTGCTTGAGCGTCATGCACCCCTGTAGCCAATTTGTGGACGCGCACCTCCATCAGTTCTTCTGCCTGAATGTCCAACTCCGGGACCATCCGGTAGGCTTCCTCCACAACCTACATTATCTGCCTATTTTTCTCCACTGCCTCATTGTGTTGTAGGGCACAACTGCTCGATGTTGATGTGCTGCTCGCTCATCACCTGCAATGTGCGACTCTCCCGGGCCCTGAGTTCTGTGATGAATCCATCCTGTAATAGGTAGAGCGTCTCCCGAGGGAGCACGGCCATGTTCACTCCTACCCCTTTTAGACTGTTAACGATAGGCTTGTCAGCCTCATTTTTTGTAGTGAGTGCCCCATCAGGTAGTAGTACCGCGTTGGTCACCCTTGTGCGCAACATCTCCTCGGCAGCTGAAGTGTCGATCACGAGGCTGGTGGACACTATGCCAGCCTGTGGAGTACATACTTGCAACTCCTACAACTATTTCCTGAGAGCCCCCAATACCAACTGCTACTGTTCTTCAAATTGTTGGAGGGCCTCCACGGTGACATCCCTCACCATTTCGCCGATGTCATGCAAATCCCCCTTAGTGAGGGTGATTGGGTCAAAAGACGTCTTTGAGGCCTTTGTTTTCTTTCACGGCACTGTCTACTCTCGCGGTCGCAGACGCTTGAGTTGGGTGGATGTCATCTGTGGGTCTGCATCACCTTGTTCGGTCTCTGTTTCTGCCTCAGTGCCGGATGAAGGTGACCTCTGTCCTTCGCACTCTTCTTCCCCTATTTTATATTGTTCCGCCACTTTCCAGGTGTCTCGCACTGCCTGGGCCTTAGCCTCTGCTTCCTCTTTCCTGCACTTCTCTGCCAGCTGCGCCGTTCAAAGCTTTATCTCTTCCTTCTTGCGCTGCGTGGCAGACTTGTCTGTTTCCACCGTGGAGCAAGCTGGAGCGCACCACTCCGGTGGCCAAGACTCAAGGACTATGAAAATGACATCGTCAGTCACTAGGTACGGTAGGTTGTGCCATGTCTTTGTAGGGTCCTTCCATGCCATGATAAAAACATGGTGGAAATCAACTTTGAACTCTACAAAGCTTTGTATACTGGCGTATACTCTGGGCGACAATCATGGCTTGTGATTAATCCCCATCCAGATATTCATCTCCATTAATATCCAAAATATCTTGCTCTTCTTTATCCGTTTCGCATCCTAGGTCGCCCATAGCGAAGCGTACTTCACTGCCTCTGGAAGGTCCGGTGCGACCGAAGGGAACTGGATATCTTCAAGCAGCTCCCATGCCACCAGTACGATCAACAATAGGAGCCACACGTAGTGAAACATTTTGCTCTGCTCCTGTGCCTCACGACAGTTTGCAAGGAACTCACCACATAGATAGTTCGCCTAGTTGAAATGGACTCTTTCTGCACATTGGGCCACTAGTGCAACTACGGGCACGAGCATCTCATTCGTGTGGCACTTCCGCATCACCTTCGCAACCTTAACGACAGGGTTGTTAATGTTGGAGATGGCGTAGCCTCGCTTCTTCTTCTCCAACTTGAACCTCTTCTTCATTGCTTCCACGAGGGCTAACTCACCACCTTTTCCTTCAAAAATATTAGCTAGATCCTCCCCTCAGAAAGGTAGTCATGTAATTCGGTGTATCAAATGGTCTATAATGGGGATGAGCTCCTCCAACCACAAACACCCATCATGCACCAAGCAGAGCAGCTGCCTGATGACGAAAACGGTCACTGGGGTGCGGTGGTAATGCAACCCCTAGAGCACGTTTAGCAACCCGGCTTTTCCCACACCTCTTGGCCATGTCCGTGGCTCTAATTGAATTGGTCCAGTAGTCTCATCAATCCTATAGCACATTAGCTTTGCAGTCACTAAATGTAGGAACTTCTCGTGGTCTGCGAGGTCCCAATTTTCAAACTTCAACACAGGAACCTGCCACAAGTGCGGTCCCTAAAAAATAATATCATCTGGGAACAGCAGAGTTTGTAGAGAGCTCTTGCTCTCATCTATATCCTTTGGCACCTTGGTTTTACCCTTGTGCGGAGGAACATATTCAGGTAACCAAGTAATAGGGTCCACACCCTAGGTTTCAACTTCCATTTCCTCACCCTCCTCCTCCACCAGGATTTCTTCAGATTCCTCCTCTTCGGCCTTCAAATTAATGGCCTTCCTCTTTTCCTGTAGGGTGAGCTTGGTCCTCTATGGATTGTTGGTCGAGACGTGTACCGAGATCATGGCCTACTTATCCTTCTTAGGTCTCAGTGTTCGGGGTGATTTAGGGACCTCAACTATTATTACGGTGCTCTCTGGGGCTTCTACCTCTGCAATTTCCTGCGCGGCTTCCTCGGGTGTCAACATCATGCTAGTCAGGAGGTTTTACGTCTCCTTCAGCAATGTTAAAAACACTGAACTTTCTCTCAAAGCCTCAAAGTTTGAAAGGTCCATACACACTTGATAGCACAACGGCACATTTCTCAAAATGCCAAGTGTTTTTTGCTGGACAACCATTTGTAACTTATAGGTATTTTTGAATTTAAATTCAATTGTTCCCCCCACATTCAGCCCATTAATGCTAGATTGGCGGTAGATTTTCAAGAATCTAGCCCATAAAGTTCGCCTTAAATGATTTTCGCCTGCTCCATTTGGCCTCAAACCAACCATCAAATCATGAATAATGACTTTAACGGTCACTTTCTAGCCGACGTGCGTGCCAGCGTAGCTGTCTTCGCACTGTCGTGGACCCTGTGACACTTTGCTGCTTCGCGCTGTCCTGACATCGCGTAGCTCCTGGGTAGTGTAGTTGATAGTCCCGCGCCTCCTTTTAGCTACGTCGAGCGCTAAGAATGTGCTTCTATCGGCTAGTTAGATGGCTGGGCCACCTGTGTGTGGCTTTAAATGACTTCCATTCACTTTTCCTGGGAAGGGATCTCCATTCAACTTAACCAACTGGACCGCGCCACCGTCGGTAATCTCCTTAATAACATATGGCCCCAGCCAATGCATTCTAAGTTTCCCTAGAAATTTATCAAACTTACTGTCATATAATAGCACCAAGTCATTCACCTTAAAGGTGTGCAACTTAATATTTGTTGTGCCATGCCTTTTCACACTACTTTTGGACCTTCTAGTGAAATCCAACGGAAAATCTCTCTTCTTCGAGCTCATCCAACTACGCGAGCCTCTCTTCTAGGGCTCCACGATCCATCATACCTGTGAGCACTACTATGTGCAAAATAGGCACGATGTATTCCATAGGCATCACTGCTTTAACTCCATATACCATCCTGAAGGGTGTCTATCCTGTTAAATTCTTACACGTTGTCCAATAAGCCCACAATATTGCAGGTATGCGTATGTCCCAATCACTTTGCTGAGCATTGCATACCTTGGTCAGTGTGGTCTCTAGTACCTTGTTGAATGCCTCCACTATCCCATTAGCTTGTGGGTGATAAGGTGTGCTCTTTTGATGATACACCTGAAATTCCTCCGTTAGTGCGCTGATCGTTTCATTCAAGAAGTGCGTACCCTGATCACTCATCAAGATCTTTGGGCATCTAAATCGTGTCAGTACATGTTCAAATAGAAACTTCGTGGTGGTCGCGCCCGTGAAATCCTTCACCGGTTGCGCTTTTGCCCAACGATTCAAGTACTTTGTCACAGTGATAATGTACCTCGCGCATGTCTTTCCTTGAGGCTAGATAGGTCCTACAAAATCTATTGCCCACTTTTCGAAAGGTTGCAATGTAATTTATGGATTCAAAGGAATTTCATCCCTCCGCGATGGCCTACTGGTTCTCTGATATACGTCACATGCCTTGCAATATGATTTTGAATCCCGATGAAGGGTTGGCCACCACAACCCTGCGCGTAGAATATTTTGCGTGGTTGTTCTCCTTGCATAATGTCCTCCCGCGGCACCCCATGAGTGTCCACGAGGATGTTTCTTCGTTCAAACTTAGGTACATACCTTCGTAGTATTTCATCATTCCCCATTTCGTATAGATGCCCAGCAATGACAGAGAAATCTTCCGCACACACAACTAATTCCTTCTTTTGCTGGACAGAGTATCCTTCCAGCGCAGTTCCAGTTGTTAGGAAGTGTATTATATCCTCAAGATGTCCATCCGCAACGTGCACAGCAAAAAGTTACGCATTAGGTAATCCTTCCTCCAAATTAATAGGTTCCTCCCCTGTCTCGATGTGCGACAAGTGGTCAGGTCCCGCGTTCAATTATCCAGGCTTGACAACTACTTCAAAATTTTATTCCTGGAACAATAATAGCCAGCTGCAGATGTGCCCCCCCAACACAGGCTTATTGACCAGGTACTTCAGTGTGGAGTACAGGTGCACCTGCTTAGGTTGGGGATTTTCTTCATAGGCCTTCATCCATGTGTGCAGATCATTCTGCCCATCATACTTGTCTGTCAGTCGCATCTTAGGCTTCCCAAATCATGTTCGCATCATTTTCCTACATTCACGCCAATCATCAAAACTCCCCTTGTGCGTACCCCACCATCTTGCAGGTGTAGTGTGCAATACCTAGTCCAAGTCCTAGAAGTGTTGCTTTTCTGGCACTTCCCTTTCAAATGCATCCAAAAATATATCTACCTCATTTAGACCATCATAAATAGGCAAACTTCTTACCTCTGACGATACACAGCAAAGCAGCTTGGTCATCATATTGCAATTCAGCGTAGTTACTTCATGTAACTGATTCTGCCAGCGTTCTATTTCTTCGTCAGAGTCTGAAGTGCAGGAGTTCTCGGGCTCCCATGTAATCTGCCCATCTGTGATGGGATTCACCCAGTCTTGGTCTCAGGTTGTTATCTTATAGATGCAGTTTAGATCATCATGACTCTCATAGTCGCGGACTGGCTCTGTATAGCGCGATCCTTCCACAGGGTCCAGGGGTATTATTACGCGTAGTGACTTCTTCTCAAATATCATCTTTCGCTTCTTCAAATTGATTACCCCATTCATATCAGTAGCCCAGTCAATTCTTAAGATCGCGGGGTAGGAATTGCTATCATCAACAATCTCTATTACTTCAAAATTTGCCAGTGCGCTCGCTCCCTCAATATCCATGGTTACTCCCTGCAGCTGCCCCATGGGTATAATTTTCTGCTAATTTTCCATCCTTAGCTAAACCAAATACCATTGCAGTGGAGGTCTCCCCATTCGCTCCCATGTTTGCTTCGGTAGAACGTTCGCATATGATCCCAAATCCAGACTGACTTGATCCATTTCGTATTCTCTAATATGCGCAGTGAGTCTCATTTCATGTCCCATCCTTGTCTTATGCTTTGCAATCTTGTGGACTACACGCGGTTCACCTAGTGCGGTCCCAACACATCTATTGATAAGTACTTGTAACCCTTTCATAGCTTCACTGTCGCACAATAACTTCATACAAGTTCCCAGGAAATTTGTCAGCATAGAGGGGTCCATCTCCGGCTCAGGCTTATCTTTGCTTCCTGAAGTCGAGGCCTTAGCAAAGCTCTTCTTAGCTTCCATGAAGGTTTCCCGAGCATGCTCCAAATCAAACTTAGCCTCTTTTGCCAGGGCTTTGCGAACCCATGTACTGTCTTCCAGTTGTTTTCCCTTGTCATCTCCTGTCACGATTCCACTTCGAAGCACTATATTTATGTTCTGGTCTTCTTCGCATGGCTCAGACCTCATCATCTACAGGTTCTGAGTCAGGGGAGGTAGTAGCGCTCCTTTGTCACGTATCCTAGCTATCAACATAGGAAGATATTATGTCTCATGATCAAACAACGTGCAATACTTACACGACGGGTGCATTGGATTAGTGCAATCGTGGGCATAGTGTCCCGACCCTCCACAATTGTAGCAAATCAACTGTCTGCGACCTCTACCAGGTCCTCCTCCGCCTCAGCCTCGTCTGTGCCCCTGAAATCCTGTCTACGCCATCCTTGCATTTTGGTCAAGGGGTTGCATTTCGACCTGAACCTTGTAGGTGGGAGTTCTATCCATCATCAATTCATAGCTCCTGCAAGTATGCTCATCATGTTTGACCGATCTGCAAAAGTTGCAGAACAACTATTGTGGATTTTGCGTATACTTCTGTAATAGGTGGCAATTATCCGTGGCATGTTTTCGGCTATTTGATAGATAGCGCACCATAAAGCAGGTGTTGTGCTAGGTCATGCTTAAGCTTTTGGCCTTAAAGGCATCAGTCCTCCTCCTGCAAGGTAATTTTTAAAGACCGGGCAATGGTCTTTGTCATGACCCTGACTCTTGCATTTCACGCACCATATTTCTTCACGTACCTCTGGCTGAACCGTCCTATCCTGCTTCAAGCTTTGCATCTCAAGGCACATATTTTTCAGTTACGCAGGGATCTGTTGAACCCCTAGATTAGGATCCTACATTGGAGTCTCATGTAGTCTCATGGCAATCTCCAGGGCCTCTGCCTGAGTTGTTATCTTCTTCTGTGATAGTGCACTCCTTAAATGGGGTAGTAGTGAAGCCACAAACCACTCGTGATGATGTCCATCTGTCAAATTCATGTTGGCTTCATGTATCGTACATTTCAACCTCTGATATAGTTCCCAAGGCATTTCACTTGGTAGCATCATGATCTATTTGAATCGCACAATCTACTGTGCTTCAGATTTAGGCCTACTAAATTCCCTATTCAGTGTTGTTTGGATGTCTGCTACTCTAGCATTTGGGTTATTGCTGGAGTACTTAATATATCAGGTTAGCACACGATCTTGCAGAGCACTAACCAATGTTGCCTTCTTTATGTTATCATCCATAACACCTTCAGCTTCCCATACAACCCTCACAATGAACCAGAATTGGTGCGGGTCCTCATTTCCCAAGCCTTTGAACAAAGGAAACTTCACTATGTTTGCCATACTGAATAGCAGCGGTGGTGGGGGTGGTACAGGTGAAGTTGGAGGTTATGGTGGTGAAGATGGAGGTGGTGTGGGCAGAGGTGGTATTCATGGAAATCCCTGTCTTATCAATTGGATAGCACTTTGCGAAGAGACCTTTGCTATCCCCCCTTCGTCTCTTTGTGGTGGTGAAATCAAGGGCTATACTCTGGACCCTTATTTCCTTTGTTTTTGTAACTATTTCCACTTCGTGTAGTCCCAAACATCAAGGTAACTGCATAACCCATTTTTCGCACAACAACATTTTAATCCAAGTATTCAGAGATTTTATGTACTTACCTCGCGGTCCTTTGAAAAAGTGTCACCCTGTCTCGCTATAGCTGACTGAGGTGTCTGCTGCAAACTCAGTAAAAAATCCTCCTATAATTCGATCGAGCCAATGATCAATGGCGTGTGCGATCTTATCCTCTGATGCTTCCAACCTTTGCACTAGATCTGGGGTCCAAACAATAGGACCGTCAAGTTTCCACCTTCCTTGGCTATCTACTAGCTTCGTGATCTAGTTGTATAGCTCAGTAGGGAAAGAGGTGAAAAATATTTCGTGGATCTCCATATACAGGTATTGGTCCAACCACTGTTCTTTTGACAGTCGTGGGTTTCTATTCTCTAAATCCTTCTGTCCAACTAGCCTTTCATTTATTTCTTAGTTGGATTCTAGTGATACGACATCACACATCTCTCATGCAGATTCACATCCCGGCAACGGAACCATTTGTTGGCTTGTGGGGGCCTAACCCAGGTTCAGTGTTAGTTATCCAAACAAATCCCTACACTACTAGCCCTTTCGGCATCAGCCTGTAGAGTGCGGACTGAATTCTCACCTGAAGCAGTATGGGGGGATATTGGAACCAAGTCTTCACACCCTTGATATGGATGTGATGTCGGTTTATTCCAACTATACCTGACTTGGTGTAGGCTTCTTATCCTTCCACTCTACCCTTCAGTACATTCGTGAAGCGTTACAATCGGCTTCCACGCAGCCCTGACCAGGGCCTGCTATGCTTTCGCGCTACTTGGGCAACAAACTGTGATATTTCCCCAAACTACACTAAGTATCTTACTTGATTTATTAACATATCTTAGTTAGCTTCGCGTACACAAATGTTCTTACTCGCGTTCACTTAACCAACACATTTATACACATTTGCGCATCACATAAGCATTATAAGTGAAATTCATACCCAATATAATAGATGCATAAACAAGAAATAAAGATGCAGAAATTATAAAATACTTCTCTTTATTGATAATTCCAGATGATTACAGACTCGACTCACCCTACACACTCAGTTGCGAGGGTTTGCGCACTCAGCTACAGAGCCTCTACCTACGCTACAACCCAAAATTTAGGCTTCTGCTTAGAGCTATCTCTCATACAACATATCATGTTTCATTATCTTCTATCTTCTTATCTACCTAGAGCTTAGCTCTATTTAAACAATCCCATGGTCCGCAGACCATGGGTAGATCTTTTACAACTGACATTACATTATCAAAATAAGGGCGGACAACCCTATGACTCTTTAACATCTATGCGCTCCGTGACCACAAAATGCGGAGTCTTTACATTTAGGATTACAAAAGTTGGACCAAAATATGGGCTTTAAGCCCCAAAACTGCCCTTGGGGGATCCCACGCCCAACACTCTACTTCTCAGCCTCCAGGTTTCTTCTCGATCCTTTAGGATTTTGCTTCACTTAGTTATTAAGGCTGTGAGCTTTTCCTTCTGTTCATTAGAGGTGAAAACCCCCCCAGTTCATTTTCCAAAGCAACAATCTCCGCTTCAGTGTCCCCTAGTGTTGGGCGCGGGATCCCCCAAGGGACGTTTTGGGGCTTAAAGCCCAGGTTTTGACTAAATCCAATGTAAAGACTCCACGTTTTGGGGACACGGAGCGCGAACTTGTAAATGAGTCATAGGGTTGTCCACCCTCATTTTTGTAAATTTAATGTTAGCTTTAGAGATCTACGCATGGTTCATGGACCATGGGACTGTATAAATAAAGTGAGGCTCTAAGTTGTAACAAATGGAATCAATTGATGAATGGATGATGAAGAATTGAGTCTTATCTAAGTGTGGAGTTGAGTCTTGGGTCATAGAGTAGGAGAAGGCTCTACAGCTGAGTTCGTGGACCCCTGCAGTTGAGTGCGTAGGGCGAGTCGAGCCTGTAACCTTTGGAGAAGTAATAAAGAGAAGTTTCATATCATTTCTGTGTATCTTTTCCTATTTTATGCATTGAGTATATTGGGTATGAATTGCAGTTTTACTATTTATATGCATGAGCTTATATGATGATGTTGACTAAGAGAATATAAGACAAAATATATGTTTACGTGAAGTTAACTAACAGTTATAAGAAGATAAGTAAGATCCGTGGTGTAACTTGGAGAATTAGCACAGATCGCTGCCTTAGCAGCGCGAAAGCATCGCAGCCCCCGGTTAGGGCTGCGCGAAGGGGATTATAACATATTGCGAAGGCCTCGCAGGTCAGGGAAGTGCACGAAGAAACCTACGCGAAGGTATTAATAGTTGGACTAAACTGAACCCTCAGACATCTCAAGGGTGCAGAAACTTGGTTCCAACACCCCCCCCATACTACTTCAGGTGAGACCTCAGTTTGGGCTTCACGGGCTGTTGCCGAAAGGGCCAGTAGTGTAGGGATTTGTTTGGCTAATTAACTCCAAACCTAGGATAGGCCCCCTCAAGCCAAAAAATGGTTCCGTTGCCGGGACCAGAATTTGCATAGATATGTCTGATGTCGTACCATTGAAATCCAACTAAGAAGGAAATTGAAGGTTGGTTGGACAGGAGAATTCATGAATTCGCAGTGCAAGAGAACAAGAATTAACGACTATCAAAGGAAGAGTGGTTAGACTGCTACTTGTACACAGATATCCATGAAATCTTCTTCGTATATTTCCCTACTGAGTCGTACGAATGAATCGTGAACCTAGCAGATAACCAAGGGAGGTGGAAGCTTGACGGTCCTATTGTGTGGACCCCAAATTTGGTGCGTAGATTGGAAGCATCAAAAGATAATATCGTGCATGTTGTTGATCACTAGCTCAATCGGACCATAAGAAGATTCATTACTAAGTTCACGATAGATACTTCAGTCAGCTATAGCGAGGCAGAGTGATTCTTCCTTAAAGGACCGTGAGGTAAGTACGTAAAGTCTCTGAATACTTGGATTAAAATGCTATTGTGTGAAAAGAGGGTTATGTAATTACCTTGATGTTTGGAGCTATGCGAAGTGGAAAAACCTACAGAAACGAAGGAAGTAAGGGACCAGAGAATAGCCCTTTGATTTCACCTCCACGAGGGGACAAGGAAGAGCTTGCGAAGGTCTCTCCGCGAAGTGCGATCCATTTGATAAGGCAAAGAATTCTACGTACACCACCCCCACCCACACCACTGCCAGCTGCATCACCTTCACCTCCATCTTCACCCGTACCACCTCCGCCACCACCGTGAGTCAATATGGGAAGTGCGATAAAGTTACCTGTGTTCAAGGGAGTAGGAAATGAGGATTCGGACTAGTTTTGGTTCGTGATAAGAGTCATATGGGAAGAACAGGGAGTTAAAGATGACAATATAAAGAAAGTGACACTGGTTAGTGCCCTGGTATATTAAGCATTCTAATGACAACCCAAATGTGGGGATCGCGGATATCCAAACCGCACTAAATAAGGAATTTAGTAGGCCGAAGTCAGAAGTGCAGTCGATCATTGGTTTCAAAGAGATCACAATGCTGCCAGGTGAGACTCCTTGGGAGTTGGATAAGAGGCTAAAGTGCACAATTCGTGAAGCTAATATGACTTTGATGGATGGATAGCACCGCGAATGGTTTGTAGCATCGCTAACGCTGCATTTGAGGAAAGCGTTGTCGTAGCAGAGGTTAACGACTCAGGAAGAAGCCTTGGAGATAGCGATGAGATTGCATGAGACCCAAATGCAGGATCCTAACTTGGGAGTTTAGCAAATCCATGTGCAGTTGAAAAACTTATGCCTTGAGATGCAGAGTTTGAAACAGCAGAGGACAGCTCGACCAGAAATGCGCAAAGAGGTGTGGTGCGTAAAATGCAAGGGTCAGGTTCATGACAAAGATCACTACCCGATGTTCACAAATTACCTCACGGGAGGAGGACCAATGTTGTTAAGGTCGGAAGTGCAAGCGAGACCTAGTGCGGCACCTACTTTGTGGTGTGTGGTTTGTTAATTAGGAGGGAAACATGCTACGGACAACTGCCATTTGTTATAGAAGTATATGCAGAATTCGCAACAATTGTTCTGTAACTTTTGTAGGTCAGTAGGACACGATGAGCACACTTGTAGAAGCTATGAGTTAATGATGGATAGAACTCCCACCTACAGAGTTCAGGCTGAATCGCGGCCCCTAGACCCGAATGCAAGAGTGGTGCGAATAGGATTTCAGGGGCGCCGACAAGGCCGAGGTGGAGGAGGAGCTGGAAGAGGTTGTAGATAGATGATATGCTACAATTGTGGAGGGCTAGGACATTGTGCTCATGATTGTACAAACCCAATGTGCCCATCATGTCTGTATTGTACCTTGTTTGATCATGAGATGGAGGATTGTCCTACGCTGATAGCTAGGATATGTGACAAAGGAGCGCTACCACCCTCCCCGACTCAGAACCTGCAGATGATGAGGTCTAAGCCACGCGAGGAAGATCCAAATGTGAACATCGTACTCTGAAGTGGAATCATGATGGGAGATGATAAATGCAAACAACCCGAAGATAGTACTTGGGTTCGCAAGGCTTCGAGGAAAGAAGCAGAGTTTGATTTGGAGTGCGCTAAGGAAGCCTTCATGGAAGCTAAGAAGAGCTTCCTTGATGCCTCCACTTCAGGAAGCAAAGATAGACCGGAGCTGGAGATGGACTCATATATGCTTACAATGTTCTTGGAAACATACATGAAGCTACTGGGCGACAGTAAGGTTGTAAAGGGACTACAAGAACTCATTAACATATGCGTAGGGACCACACCAGGAGAACTGCGCGTAGTCTGAAAGATTGGAAAGCATAAGACAAGGACAGGGAGAGAAATGAGGCTAACCACACAGATTCAGGAATACGAGATGGACCAAGTAATTATGGACTTAGGATCGGACGCGGACGTTCTGCCGAAGCAGACATGGGAGCGAATGTGGAGGCCTACGCTACAGTGGTCTCCTATTCAGCTGTGAATGGTGAAACAACAGAAGGTAATACCCCTGGCTGATTGCAGGGAATCACCATGGATATTGAGGGAGTGAGCATGCTAGTAGAATTTGAGGTGATAGAGATTGTTGATGATAGAAATCCCTACAACGTGCTCTTAGGAATTGATTGGGCCACTGACATGAATGGGGTGATTAATTTGAAGAAGCGCAAGATGATTTTTGTGAAGAAGTCTCTACGCGTAGTTATACCCTTGGACCCTACTGAGGGATCGCACTATACAAAGCCGGTGTGCGACTATGAAAGCGACGACGATTTGGACTACATCTACAAGATAACCGCACGAGAGCAAGACTGGGTACTGCAGATGGACGAATATCATGGGAGCAAAAAAGCTCCTGCACTTCAGATTCAGATGAGGAGATAGAACACTGGCAGAACCGGTTACACGAGGTAACCATGCTGAATTGTAACATGATGACAAGGTCACTATGCTTTGTATCAACAGAAGTGAGAGATATCCCTACTTATGATGGATTAGGTGAGGTAGATGCTTTCTTGGATAGATTCAAAAGGGAGGTGCCGGAAAAGCAACGTTTCCAGGCCTTGAATTCGGTACTACGTGCTACACTTGCGGGGTGGTGGGGTACGCACAAAGGAAGCTTTGAATATTGATGCGCATGTAGGAGGATGATGCACACATGATTTGGGAAACCTATAGTGTGATTTGTAGATAAATACAATGGACGGTATGGTCCGTGTGCACATCTGTCTAGGTGGGTACAGGCATATGGTAAACAACCTATGCAGATACACATGAACTATGCGTTGGGAAATACGGTCAATAAGCATGTGTCAGGAGGGAAAATGCACAAATGGTTCCTCAAGTTGGAATGACAGATTGTGGAGAGAACAAGCACGCAAAAGGTTATCCACGTGGAAGCATTTAACGAAGTGTGTGAAGCACTAAATAAGGTATGTAATGCACAGCGAAGTGATTGGAACCTGCGCGTACCGGTAGTCTTATGGGCTTATAGGACAACGTGCAAGAAATTGACCAAATAGAAACCTTCTAGGTTGGCCTATGGAGCGAACATCGTAATGTTGATGAAGTCTATCATGCCTAGTATGGCATAACAGTGCCCACGGATATGATGGTTTGCGGAACCTTGGAAGAAGGGATCGCGCAGGTGGAAGAGCGCGAAGAAGAACGCTTAGGACCTAATGAAGAGATCTAGCAGGGTAATCTTAGGATCTAAGAACTCATGAATGAAAGAGTTCGGTTGAGGGAAAAAAGTGCCATGGCAGAAGAAGAAGTCAAGAAGCTTGAGAAAGGAATAAAGAAGAAATTTCTTGATAAGAAAACTATGGTGATAAAATAGGATGTGCACGATTACGTTGACGAATTTGGGGACTACCACCAAGAGTTGATCAGTTTGATGCCTTGGATTGGACCATATGTTACTAAGGGGATCAAAGATGGTGGCATGACGTAGTTGGTAAAATGCACGATGCAATTGGTGAAGCCAACTAGTGGACCCTCCCTAGGAGAAGTAAACGATAGTCGGTTGAAGCCATATACAGGTGGCCTAGCCACTTGACTAACTGTGGGAATCACAGTGTTAGCACTCCAGACAGTTGAAAGGAGGCATGGGACTATAAACTACTCTGCCCGAGAGTTGCACGATGACAGGACTACGTGCAGGAGCGAAGTGTCATAAGGTCCGCGACAACGCAAGGGTAGTTCCGCTGTCACACGGGTTGGCTAGAAAGTGACCATTATAGTCACTATTCATGATGAGATGCTTGGTTTGAGACGTCCAAATGGAGTGGGTGACAATAATTTAAGGCAGGCTTTATGGGCTAGATTTGGGAAAATCTTCCACCAAGGGAGCATTAATGAACTGAATTTGGGGGGAACAGTCGAATTTGAATTCAAAAGGCGCTATAAATTGCAAAGGGATGCCTAGCAAACAACACTTGGCCATTTGAGAATTGAGCTATTATGCGCCCAGAGATCTATGAACCCAGATCTGTTTGATTTTTTGAAGTCGAAGGAATTGTTTGAGCACTTACCTGAGTCGTTGAGAGATTTGTGCAACAACAGTATGATCACACCAAAGGAAGCCATGGATATCAGTGAGATGACTGCTGAAGAAGCCGCATAGGCCATAATAATAGGAGATGCCCCTGAGAGCGACAAGATAGTCGCTGAAATCCCTAAATCACCGCACACATCGAGACCCAAGAAAGATAAGCAACCCATGGTTCCAGTGTGTGTGTCCCCTATAAACCCACTGTGAACTAAACTGACCATGGAAGAAAAGGGGAAAGCGGTTAATGTGGAAACCGATAAGGAGGAGGAAGAATTTGAGGAAATACTGATCGAAGAGGAGGAGGATGAAGAAATGGAGGAAGCAACACAGGGTGTGGATCCTCTAACCAGGCTGCTAGCGTATTTTCCTCCGCGGAAGGGGAAGTCAAGGGTGCCCAAGGACCTAGATGAAAGCAAGAGCTCTCTACAGAATCCACTGCTACTTGACCTTATCATTTTTCAAGGAGCGCGCATGGTACGGGTGCCGAGTCTAAAGTTTTAAGACTGGGATCTCATGGACAAGGAGAATTTCCCACACTTGGAAACCGTGCAGCTCATGAAGTCGAAGAAAAGCACTGCGGCGGGAGTCATAGAGTTGGAGCCACACAAGTGGTTGCATGGAGTAGAGAAAGCAGGGTTGTTAAACCTGCTCTGGGTGCCATGTTACCATCGCGCCCCAGTAGCTATCTTTGTCATCAGGCAACTGCTCTACCTGGTGCATGATGGGTGTTTGTGGCTGGAGGAGCCCATTCCCATCACAGACCACCTGATTCATAGAATTACCCGACTCCCTTGTAAGGGGGAGGACCCCGTGGATATTTCAGAGGGTAAGAGCAACGACTTGGCCATCACGAAGGCCATGAAGGCAAAATTCAATCTGGAGAAAAAGAAGAGAGGGTACGTGATCTTCAGTATCAACAACAAGGTAGTCAAAGTTGCCACCTAGATACTTGCTGGCAAGGTTATGTGGAAGTGTCGTGCGGATGAGGTGCCCGCATCAGTCATAGCACTTGCCACGCAGTGCGCGGAGGGGGTCCAGTGTAACTGGTCTGAGTACTTGTGCAAGGAGATCTTGGAGAATTCAACGAGGCACAGGAATAGGGGAAGACCTTCCACTATGCATGGCTTCTACTATCCATCTTACTGGTGGCTTGGGAATTGCCTGAGGACAGCCAGTTCCCCACAATTGCGTGGGATCTTTCGGAGGTAGCGAAGTACGCTTCGCTGTGGGCCACTAAAGACACACAGAATATTCGAGACAGTAATAAATGCTGGGTGTTCATGGACATGAACATTAGAATGGGGATTAGCTACAAGCCGCAGTTATCGCCCACTGTCTATAATAGTCTACAAAGCTTCGTGGAGTTCAAGGCGGACTTCCACCATGTGTATCTCAGGGCGTGCAAGGATGTTGTGAAGAAATGAAATGAGCTCCCGTATTTGGCCACAGACGATGTCATTTTCACCGTACTTAAGTCGTGGCTGCTGGAGTGGCGTGCTCCAGCCATCTCCGTGTTGGAAACAGAGAAGTCAGCTACAAAAAAGAAGAAGTAGGAGGCGAAATTGTGGATGGCGCAGTTAGCAGAGAAAAGAAGAAAAGAGGCGACAACAACAAAGGCGCAGGAGGCGCAGGACACTGTGAAAGCAGTAACAGAACAACAACAGGAAATAGAGAAGGAGCGCAAGGGCCATAAGTTGTTGTCATCTGAGGAAGAGCCTGAGACAAAGGAAGGTGGCACAGACCCACAGACAACATCTACACAGTTGAAACGCCAACACCCGAGAGAGCAGATGGGGTTTCGGAAGAAGTCAAAAGCCTCCAAGACTTCTTTCAACCTGATCACCCTCACTGAGGGGGATCTGCATGACATAGGGAAGATGGTGTGCGACATCACTGTGGAGGCCCTCCAGCAGTTTGCGGAGGAAAATCAGATGGCATTGGGGGCCCTCTAGGCATAGATACAAGAGTTACAGGTGCGCACTCCTCAGGCTGGTACTCTGTCGACCAACCTCCCAATAGGAATGGCTGCGGCTGAGGAACTATTGCGCATCTGCATGAACAATACTATAGTGCTGCCAGAGGAGGAGCTAGTTACAAACAATGAGGCCGACAGGCCTACGGTTAGTGCACTAAAAAGAGTGGGGATCAACATGGTTGCGCTCCCTCGGGAGACGCTCTATGTTTTGCAAGACAGAGTAACTGCAGAACTGTGGGCTAGGGAGGGCTGCACACTCTAGGTAATAAGTGAGCATCGAATTAATAAGGAGCAATTGAGCTTGTAGCGTGATGAGGTCATGGCACAGAACCAATAGATTATGCAGGTGATTGAAGAAGCCTGCCAGATGGTCCCTGAGTTGGCCATCCTAGTAGAGGCACCAACAGAGGCGCACATCCGGAGGTTAGTAGTAGGGGTGCGCAAGAAGAAATGGCTAAGGTTCAGTTGGAGTTGAACCTTTAGATAGCTGAGCTGCATTTGAAGGCGTAGCCTTCAACTCCACCAAAGGTGAGGGAACAAAGGAGATCAGTAGTGCAGTGAAGGACTGCACCAAAATTTTGGAAGAGTTGTTTGAGGTCCTCACCACTCTGTAGGAGGACCCGAACA
This sequence comes from Pinus tabuliformis, assembly GCA_031772625.1. Lineage (NCBI taxonomy): Eukaryota > Viridiplantae > Streptophyta > Pinopsida > Pinales > Pinaceae > Pinus > Pinus tabuliformis. The sequence goes on along the minus strand of CM062805.1, from coordinate 539,313,333 downwards.
TACAACACTTGGAAACAGAGGTGTTTGAGCTACAACAAAGATATGATGATATAAAAGGGACTGTGCAGATAGTGGACCTTACACAGAGGCTCACGCAGATGCAACAAGCAAAAGCGCTTAAGGAGCAGGTAGATGCGGTGCGACATAAGGAAGCGGTTTTGAAGTCACGCATCCAACCATGGATCAATGAGGCCTTCTTCATTACAACCTTGATCAAAGCCAAGCTCACACAGATGCAGGGAACACAGGAGCAGATGCAAGGAAGTAGTTCAGATACCGTGGTCTCTGAATAGCGCGTGCAGGAGGTATAGCAGGCAGCTGCTCAATGCATTTCCGATCTTGCAGCAGTTTGGGCAAATTTGGGAGGTCTCCGCGCGAAGATCTCCACACCAATAGAGTGACTCGAGGGTGAGTCACGATGTTTGTGTTGGGGGCCTGTTGGGCACGAGATCCCCCAAGGGAAGTTTTGGGGCTTAATGCCCAGGTTTTGACTAAATCCAATGTAAAGACTCCACGTTTTGGGGGTGAGGAGTATGAACTTGTAAATGAGTCATAGGGTTTTCCGCCCTCATTTTTGTAAATGTAATTTCAGCTTTAGAGATCTACCCATGGTCCGTAGACCATGGGATTGTATAAATAGAGTGAGGCTCTAAGTTGTAAAAAAGGGAATCAATTGATGAATGGATGATGAAGAATTGGGTCTTATTTAAGTGTAGAGTCGAGTCTTGAGTGCACAGAGGCCTAGTAGTCTACAGCTGAGTGCACAGGGCGAGTCAAGTCTGTAACCTTTGGAGAAGTAATATAGAGAAGTTTCATATCATTTTTGTGTATCTTTTCCTGTTTTATGCATTGAGTATATTGGGTATGAATTACAATTTTATTGTTTATATGCGCGAACTTATATGATGATGTTGACGAAGAGAATATAAGACAAAGTATATGTTTACGCGAAACTAACTAACAATTATAAGAAGATAAGTAAGATCCATGGTGTAACTTGGGGAATTAGCATAGATCGCTGCCTTAGCAGCGCGAAATCATCTTAGCTCTTGGTTAGGGCTACGCGAAGGCGATTATAACAGATCATGAAGGCCTCGCAGGTCAGGGCAGTGCCCGAAGTAACCTATACGAAGGTATTCACAGATAGACTAAACTGACCCCTCAGACATATCAAGGGTGCGGAAACTTGGTTCCAGCATCCCCCCATACTGCTTTGGGTGAGACCTCAGTCCATGCTTCGTGGGCTGTTGTCGAAAGGGCCAGTAGTGTAGGGATTTGTTTGGCTAATTAACTCTGAACCTGGGTCAGGCCCCCTCATGCCAACACTTAGGGTTTGATCATCCTATTCTTGTTTGTTGTGTGCCCAGATTTTAGATAATCACTTCAGTTCCTTTAGGTCGTGTGCAAATCCTTTAGTTATATTCCCACCAGCAACAGGAGGGTGGGTCTTCCAGAATTCAGTTACCATTCGGGTATAGGCTGCATCCTTCAACCAAGTGGAGTTGAATTTGAAAGGGGATTTTGGTTTGTTCAATCCACCTCTTATTTCAAGGTATATTGGCAGATGGTCTGATATACCCCCTGATCCGACCCATTGTCTATAGTTATATCCCATTCTCATCAGTCTCTCCTTGATTAGAAAGCGGTCTAGTCTTCTAGCAAAACTGTCCTCTCCAATTCTTTTATTTCTTTAGGTAGGTTCATTTTTTGCTGATGGAATATCACTAAGGTTGTGATTCTCCAGGATATTCTCAAAATAAGTAGAAAGGGGGTCAATCTGGGCATGATGTCCCCATGATTCCGAGAACCATATGGAAAAATTTAAATTCCCCCCAAGGATTATGTTGCCCTTTTGCAATAGATTGGAGTTTAGAATACGTTACCAGAATTCTTCACGGTGTTGACATGGCCCGTATACATTGATAAGTCTAATGTCAGTGCCCAGTTCAGATGAGAAGATATCCACCCCTATGTGTCCAATGCCTCCCCAAATGTTACAGAGTTTAATGGTTCGAGAATTGAAACCCATGGCTATGCCTCCTGAGCGGCCATTGACATCAAGGGCTTGAAAAGACCAACCAGGAAGCATGGATTCTAATAGGTGTGCAATTGCATCAGCTAGGCCCAGAGTTTCTTGAAGGAAAATGACATCGACCAGTTCAGTCCTAAGAAGTCTGTGGAAAGCTAGTTTTTTCTCAGGGCTAGCTAACCCTCGACAGTTAAATGAAAGCAGCTTCATGGAGGGGGAGAGACCAGGGTGTTCTGTGCTCTAAGAACCCTATCAATAGTGTGTTGCCACCCAGAGGCAATCTCCTCCCCTGCCTGCAACTTGGCTTTGGATAGAGAGGAAGGTTTGCCTCGTGGTGGCTTCAGGGGGATGGAGGGGGATACAAGGCCAATTCCAGTGGAGTCATGAGCCTGTGATCGGGCCCAGGATTGAAGCGAGTATCTGGGGGATAGAGGCCCCTGTGCAGAGTCATGGGAAGAAGAGGGGGTCACCTCCAGGATGGATGGGGGGGTTCAAGAATAAATGGGTGGGGGGGAGGGAGCACGCCAGAGTAATGGGGGGGGGGGGGGGGGGGGGCGAGGGCATGAAAGCAAAGACCTGGTGAATAACCGAAGATAAATCCATGCTATCAGATGAAATAGAGAGTTGAACAGAATAGGGTTTTGAAGTGGACATACCCAAGGATAGCGCAACTTCCGTAGCCGCCCTTGCCCTGGTAAGAGGAGGAGAGGGAGGCCGATATGGTTCTTTGTCGCGCTTCTTTGGAGTCTCCTTGGCTAGTGTATCCGCTGCTACTTCAGGGGCGGTGTGGGTTGCTGCTACTTCAGAGGAGGGTTGATTCACAGGTGCCTGAGGATCCTTTGTAGGGATTGTCTTTCCTTTATCCCCTGCTCTTGCCTTGCTATTCAGGGGGAAATCCCTAAATAGGTGACCCACCTTATGGCACCTCCTGCACCGAAAAGGGACCCCTTTGTAATCTAGGATCTGCGTCCATGAGAAATTCCTCCAAAGCAGTGTGATATGTTCTTGTAATCCTTCCCTAGTATCTAGGTGGACCAAAATCCTTACGTATGCCATGATGCCAGTGGAGAGGTATGATTTTTCATGCTCCAGATAAGTGCCCAGGGAGTTACCTATACGCCTGAAGATGTCCTCAGACCAGAAATGAAGAGGTAAGCCTAGAAGATGGACCCATAGAGGCCCAGTGCCTAATTTCTCCCTTTCAGTGTCGAAAAGATGGTTCCATCGACGCAGGAGTACAGGGGCCCGTTCAATGTGCTAGAAGGAAGACATAACCCAATTTATGTGCTCAGCTCTAGAGAATCTTAGTGCGAACCACCCACGAACAAAGATTTGTATGAAGGGTAGCTCAACCAAATGTTGCCCTCAAACTTCTGTCCATTGCTTGAGCCGTGCCGCTGTGTAGTTCCTTCCTCGAACCCTACCAACCAAAACATGATCAGTTGTATCCATGGTGTCTCCCCACTGAATATCTTCCCCCAAATGAATTATGACGTCTTGTGCTCTAGATTTGATGCACTTTTGTCTTTTTCCCAGCCTATGGCCCGCGTCGGTGGTGTCCTCCGGAGTTCCGCTGAGAGGAGGGTTTGGTTGAGGGTTTGCAGGGTTCAGACAAGGCCCCGAGGGGAAGGCGTCTGAGAGAGGTGGGATGCTAGTGAAGCTGCCGGAGAGGGGAGAAGTTAATGGAGCCATGAGAGGGTTACCATGTGCGGTGGCCGAGGGTTCTCTGAGGGGAGAATATGAAGGGAAATGAGACCCGGCAGATGGAGGAAAAGGTGGACAGCCTGAGGAGCTAGCAACAGGGTCAGGGCCTATACAATGGGTCACAAAATGTAGGGAGGACGGCGACGAGGGAGGGGTAGTGAGAAATGGCCAGGAGGGGTTGGTCTTAGGTAGGGTTACAACTGAACATGAGGGCCCAAGAGCGAGGGCAAGGGCGTGATAGCTTCTGACAGTTCGCTGCAGTAAGGGAGAATTCCTTCCGTGTTTGCATGGGGGGATGTCCAGATGGATACACCCTCTAATGGGTCAATTGAGTAATCTACCATGTCCACTTCCATAATTGATCCGAGAGTTACACGCCAGCTGCCATTGTAAAAATGTAAAACCCGTAGCTATAGTAACCGAGAGCAGATGGGGGAGGCGGAGAGGAGCACGATGGAGTCACGGGGGGAGGTAAAAAATCGCGAATGGAGAAATGAAGGGTGCGGTGAACGGCATCCGAGGGGTACGACAGCAGTGTGACGGAGCTGATCGATAATGAAATGAAGGGAAGGTACAATAAAAAGATCTTTGCAGACAAACCCTAGCCTGTGTCAGGCGAGTTTCGAAGCTCCTCTATTTTTTCGTATATTTTTAGATACTTCCTTAGATTCCCCGAGCATTTCTATTTTAGGAACCCCTACTTTAGCTAACATTGTTCCAAGTGCCCCTGTTTCAGTAGTCTCTCCTTCAGGTCCTTCTTCCTTAATAGGGAATCCATGATCACTATCCTCATAATATCTATTGGATATATCCGCAAGTTCTTTAGTGCATGCTATTTTTCATTCAATGGATGTACCAACAAACATTCTTATGGAAATCCATCTCTTACTGTTGCTGCGATGGGATCTAGGAGGTGTAATTGCTCTTATTTTTCTAGGAAGTGTAGCTGCTCTACTTTGTCTAGGAGGTGTAATTTATCTATCTTCTATTGTGTTTCAACACTTACCTCATGTTCTTCACTTTCACTTTCCTTTGTTTCAGTGGTTGGTGCATGTGACTTTGCCAATAAACTAGTCCATGTGCTTCCTTGTTGTTGCAGTGAATGAATTATGATTAACTTGATGAGTACATGGTTGGTTAAGAAACTCTTTAGATGTTTTTATCTACGCACCACCTATGCCATATGTTGTAAATATTTAAGTAAATAATATGGAAAATTTATCAGTTGTCCATTATGAAGATATGTCAATAACTGAAAATGATAATTGAATACTATCACAAAACGTCCCTCACAAGTAATTAACTTATGAATCAAGAAAGCCACATCGTCCCAAGGGTGAGGAATGAATGTTCTATCAATACCTCTCCCCTTGCTGCTTACTTCCTCTCCTCGCTATAAAAATGTTGCCCTAGCTGTTGGAACTTCTATTTTCCTAGAAAACCAATGAGCCCCTATCTGAAGTAAACCTGTCACCCTGGCAATAATATCATTTGTAACAACAATTCTGAATCCTCTAACCTTTGAATGTTTCTCCTGCAGAGCCTATGTGAATTCCTTCGTAATTTATTCGTTGAAACCCTGCAGCTTCTCAAAGTAGATATTTATAGGGCTTTTGGATGGTGTAACAACGCATCAATGGAGTTTGGTTCATGATGGACTACTGCTCCTCCATGGCTATTTCAGAGACTGTTATAGGGCAACGCTTCATCAATAGAGACACTTGGGTAGAGAATATCAGTTGAAGGAACTTTGTCAATGGGTAGGAAATAATTAAGGTTACCCTTTCAATGATAAATAACAACTACCAGGAATGATTTCCAAGTAGTCACATTGATTTTCACAAATGACAACAAAAATAAGGGCGACAATGGGTAATTATTGATTTCGGATACGTGCATTATGTGTCCCCCAGATGGTAATTACCGAATTTGGCTTACCAACAATTCTCCCCCAACTTAATTACAAAATTCGTCCTTGGTAGGTGTAACAGAAAAAATCATATCCAATGCCATAATGAGCAACAAAATACGATGTTACAGAAGAGGCTACACGGGAAGCTAAAATGGATGCTAAAAGTAAAGCCATAACTAAGAGCAAAATAGGATGTTGCATAGGAAGCTATACATGGAGCTACATCAGGAGCTAAAGACGAGGCTAAAATGGGCAATAGATATGATGCTAAAGTCGGCACTAAGTAGCATCGACTTGTGTGTCATTTGTCTATGATCGGCGTAAAAAACGCCAAAATTAGCACCATACTAATAAAAGTAGCTCCAATTTTTAAAAAAAGGTGGAGAAAATACACTGAAACAATCAGAAGAAGCAAAAAAGAAGGCTAAAGAAGAAGCTAATCACGTGGATTTGTTATATTCCTAGCTAACTCTCTCTCACAAGGATAGCAAATAGATTGGGAAAAAGGGGAAGATATTCTAACCCTCATAAAAAAACTCAATGATGAAATAAAAATTCTCCTCTATAGATTGGTACCATAAAGTGACCAACCTTGAAGGCGTACTTATTCTAATCCTAGTGATAGATCAATTAAATTAATAAACTTATACTCCCGTTTAATGAATTAAGTTACTCATAAAACTTAAGAGGTCAACATCTAAAAAAACGAATCTAAATTGTAATAGGATAACCAACAACCCCACTTCCTCTTCTTCACTTCCCAATTATGTAAAAGAATGCATGATTCAACCTAATATTATTGTACTTATCCCTTATTCACATACAAATTTCATTAAACATATATATAAAACTATAATATATATTTTGTAATATTCATTACTTATTGAACTTAATATTTTCGTTGAATAATATTTTCATAAGAATACTGGAATACTTAAAACTTACCGGTGCAACTATTTCAAGTAAAAGAATCAATAGTGTACTACAATTATAGAAGTACATAGAAAAATTTGTTGCACTACATTTACAATAAGGCACCGTTCATGATGCTCTTACTTAAAACTTGCATGTATTGATTAGCCCTATTAGTTTTATATATATTATCAACAACCAATACAATTTAACTATTAGTGCACCATGTTTATGTAAACACATTGTACCTGAAGAATTATAATACTTTTTAATGTATCAATAACTATGATGCACTACAAATGACAAAGAACGCCTCCTATCTCTTAGCATTGTTACTAAGAGTGAACATTGCACATCATTGCACATCTTTTAGGGCACTGTTATTAGTGCCCCCTATTTATTTGTGCACTATATAGTGAAAAAATATTTATGCGCATAATGCTAGAATAGTTTGGTGTATTTAATTTTATGTTCATTAGTGAGGGAAGAACATGGAAAAAATTTAGTTGTTAAATTTAACTTTATTGCATTTGTTATTTGCAGATACAATGTGTGAAAATCTAAAATTAACTTTATTGGAAGCAAAGGCATTGCGTAATGGGGCAATTTGATATCATTACACAATGGTGTGATTGACATTAATATTGTATGAATTGAAATATTGAATGAAAATTAACTAATATAGTTATATAAATTAAATGGAAGGTAAACATTATCAAAAAAATTTATTTCATCATATATTTTACATTATTCAGATTAAAAACAATTATAAAAAATATTTAAAATTTAATTTAATTTTAAATTATTATTATTATTATTAATTAAAAAAGAATTAATATACGAGTTACATACACACATATATTAAAAAATGTAACAAGATTCTTAAGCATGGAGCATGGATATTTTTAACTTATAAATAGACTTTCCTACAATACCATGGCTTATCAATACCACATGTCAAAAATACTATATTAACTCATTTCATATAACACTTGTTCATATGACATTTTTTTCTAATTAATCAATTTAATTAAAATTGTATAAAGGACATAACTAATTTAAGATAAACTCATATTCTATAATTTTCCGAGGTTAAATCTCAACCATCCACTTAATACTTTTTGATAGTTAAAAAAATAAAATAGAAAACTCTATTCTAAAATAGATAGGCTTATCCACATAACAATATTCTTAACCATGGAGGTTCACCCTCACTTTACCATGGAAATTCTTAACTTATAAATGGGCTTTGTTACAATACCAAGGCTTACCAATACCATATGCCAAAAATACCATAACTCATTTCATATCACACTTGTTCATATGATATTTTTTTAGTTAATCAATGCAATTAAAATAGTAGAAATGACATAAATAATTTTGAAATAAAACTCAACCTTTGATTTGTGGCTACTACTGAGAATATTCTAGAATATTCCATGAAGGTTAAATCACTACCACCCATCTTATAATTATTAATAATTAAATTAAAATTCTAGAATCTCTATTCCAAAAAAGACACACCTATGGACATAAAAATGTTTTTTTTACCTTACTATAATGTGCCCTAATACACCAATCCCTATTTACATATATGTTACATTGATTATACATACATATACATATTTTTTCGAAGAAAAAACTGTAATTTTTATTAAGAAATTAAAATTTTCATTTTGTATGTGCATAAAGCACTCCAAGCCAACATAGCTTTTCCAATGTCAAAAAAAAAGATACATAGTTGTCTGGATGAGCCAAAAAAAAAGTCCGGGAAAGTAGAAATTAAAGGATCAATAAACTAATGACATAATAAATACATAACAACACAAAAGCCTTTTGATTTTCTTAAAAAAAACATAGAGTCATAGATGGATGAACTTGCAACAAAAACACAAGATATGTATAACTGTCAATCAGAGATCAAGACTATGGAATGCTAATCTAAAGCCCTTCAATGAAGGGTCTATGATAAAATTATATGGATACCTCATTCAGCTGCTCGATGACTTTCCATACCCCAAATCCTATGTAGAACCAACCTTAGAGAGTGCATCTGCGACCTCGTTCCACTCGCTATAAATGTGGTGACAAGAAACCATATCAAAATATTGTTTAAGCTGTAAAACCTCCTCAAGAATGGGATTGAGTGTGTGAATGTGACAACATTGGAGCTCATTAAACCAATTAATAATGACCATAGAATCACCAAATATTTGCAAAGAATGACAATCTTTTTCAATTGCAAAGAGGAGGAGGAGTTTAAGGCTAATAAGTTTTGCATAATTGTTTGTTCCCCTCCCCTAACCACTCTGTAGTTTATAAAAATCATTTTTGTGGATGTAAAGGACAACACCTCCCCCCCCCAATAATCTAAAGTATCTGAAGATTCTCCATCAAAAAATCCCAAGGTTGAGATCTTTCCTCCTCCCCAACAAAAATATTTTGTGGAGCATGAGAGACTTCATCAGCTAAAATCATGTCATAATCTATGACCACTATTATTGCCACCCAATTTGGAATAGAAAATTTATCTTTTGAACTAACTTTGTTCCTCACATTCCAAATTCTCCAACAAATGAATGGAGGCATGTTTATGAGTTTCTTAGGGGAGGCATGTTCCCACCATTCCTTCTAAGCTTCTTGAAGGGATATCCCTTGCCAAAATGAAACCCTTCTCAAGCGATTTTGAGTGGCATTCCAAAATTATTCTAAGAAATGAAAAGAGCTGAATAGATGGTCAATAGATTCACCATCTTTTTTACATAGGGCACACCAACCACAACCTTTCATACATCATTTTTGAATATTATCCTCAGTTGGTGCCTTATTTTCAAGCAAGAATTAAAGGAAAAGGTGAGTTTTTTTGTGGGGTCGGGGGGGGGGGGGGGGGGGGGGGGGTGTTATTTTCCAAAGCTTCTTCCAACACCATAGAAAATCCTCCAGCTATCTATCATTGCATATAACCACATATAGGTTTAGGAGAGTATTCCCCCCACAGAGAATGAACCCATCTTAGAGTGTCAACTTCGTCTCTAGCTAAGGCACTCATATGCAACATTTAATGCCACTGTGTAATATTCCATAAACCATGAAATTCAGGAGGTAAATTGAACTGATGAGGTCTAAGCCATCTCTACTCCTAGATGGACATGCTAAGGGGTTAGCAACATGATTTAGTGTGTTTCTACCATGGTTATTAATAAATTGTATCATTTCACTAGGGATACAATAATTAACATTGATTCCAACCCATAGATCTTGGCCTATTTTTAACATTTCTCCATTCCCAACTTTCCATGTCAACCCATCTTCCATTATAGGTAACGATGACAATTATTTCTAGATGATAGATATATTTGGCCTTTACTTATTTGGAGGTCATATCCATTCTTCCAAGGAGCTAGGATAGATATATTTTCTATGGGCTACTATAGTCCATAGGCTTTCTGTAGAAAACAACCTCCATCCAATTTTTGTGCCAGAGCCTTTGCAAAAGAAGGAAGGCTTTTCAATCCCCAACATCCCCAACCTTTAAGTAGTGAAATTATATCCCATTTAACCCCTTGGAAGACCCTTTTATCTTTTATTCCCATCCATAAGTACCTACAACACAATTTATAGATAGAGTTCAGGCTCCAAAACATAATCCATGACAGGGACATCCAAAACATTGGGATAGCTTCCAACACCAATATATAAGCACTAATATTCTTACTCGGGACAACCATATGAAGCACCAAGATTTTTTTTATTTTCTCTATGTTAGAAATCAGACACAACCAGTTATTTTTCCTATAATCATTTGGTTTCAGGTGAAACCCCAAATATTTTAGGCTAGCCTTGAAATCTAGTAAATTGGAAGGGAACAAATTATATGCATAAGAAGATTCATCCCTTAACAAACCATTTAGGGATAGATAATGTTTTTGAATGTTCACAAGCATTCCATTGGCCTTATGAAATAGAATCAAACATCCTTGATAGAGTCCAAATCCCTTCTGGACCCATCACAAAAAAGCAGCACATCATCAACAAACAACAATTGGGTAATGTTCAAGTATTTAGATATCCATATACCATGGAGATCTCCTCTTATTTTCAAATCTTTTAAAAACCTTCTCAAATTATTAGAAACCAACAAGAAAATAAGCGGAGATAGAGGGAATCCTTATCGCAGACCTATTGTGCTTGGAAAAAATTGGATGCAAAACCATTTATAAGAACTGCAAAAGAAATGAAGATAGGCAAATCATTACCGGGTTAATAAAAGGAACCTCGAAGCCCATATGTGTAATAAAAATCCTAATATAACACCAAATCACAAGATCATAGGCTTTTAATAAGTCTATCTTGATCACCATCCCCTTTCTCTTCCAAGTTTCCAAGATGTGAAGAACTTCTTGGGTCACTCCAATCTCTTTGTGAATCTGCCTATTCTCTAGGAAAGAAAACTATATTTTTGACACACTGTTGATGAGGCTCATCAATAGATAAATTATATGGGCCTTAATGCCACTCTCCAACTTAATAAAATCAACTTTTCTCGGATTTCTTTACATATTTTCTTATATTTTTCTTAGTGAGAAGGGTAAAGGTGAGATGTTATGTCATGTGGCTTGATGTGCATTAATTGCAGGATTTGGAGCATTTTTTGGCTAATTTAAGTGTAGGAACTCGAAGTAGACAAGTAAGAGGGATTTTAGGAGATTGGGTCTCCCTCCTTAACTCCTCAATCACTGGAATATTCCTCCACTAGATCTCATCAGCTCGGAGTTACAAGAAGCCAAGCCAGTGATAGTTGAAGACAAGTTAATCTCGAGTTTGGGAGCCAAGCCTCCCTACTTTTAAGGAATTTGTTGGTAGATTCAGTTGTATAAATAAGAAGGCCTAGGGCCTCATTAGGATTCTAATTTTTGCTGTAGCCAAGAGGCAATTTCGAGCTTAAGATATTGTGACTGTTATTATCATGTTATTTTTGACATCTTGGTGATAATCAAAAGGGTTTCTTTGATCCAAAACTTTGTTGAATTAGAGGGCTGAATCTCTTGGGTTAGGGCCCAAACCTGGTAGTAGAGGTTCCTCTTCTTTTTTTACATGTATCCTTAGATTAAAATCATAGATTAGCTGCTAAAATTATTTCTGTTTTGTTTAATTTGCAAGTCTTTGAATGATTGGTTAGTTTTTCTTCCATTAATTGGAGAAGTAAATCATTGTTACAATAGTGAAATAAAAGACTTCAGAAGATATTTTTTTATTGGCCTCATCCTCATCTCCCTCATGGGATCATGGTTTGAGGGCCCTATCTCACAGCCCAAAAAATAGAGTTATCTTTTGGTTATTACATATCTTAGGGTTTCTTGTTAAGTAGGTCACTGTTCATGATTTCTTAGAAGCACATGCAATTATCATTTTGGTTTCTTAAGTTGTTGTAGATTAGAAAGCATTCCATTCCATAGATTTGATCCACTAGCCATCAATAAATCAGTTTCTCAAATTCAACTCATCTTTTCCACATTTACATAAAGTTGTGCATAAATGAAGAAATGAGTATGTGTTGTTGCAGGAGTTACTAATCTGTAGGGAGAAATCATTCCATCAACCTCTTCTAAGCCTTCTCCACCTCTTTCCAAACCCTACCAACCACCAATTCATATTTCTGTTTTGTAGCCATCGTGGACAACCACCTTGAGAAAATCTAACCATCCTGAAGAGTTGGGATGATCCTTGGGTAGTGTGCACCCTACCCATACCTTATTCCACCATCATACACCTTCCCATCACTTCCTTTCACCTTCCCTACCTTCCTACATCTTTTAGCTAAGTTTCCTATAGTAAACCACGACATCCTGTAGTAACTACAAGAAATCCTGTAGCAACTACAGGAAACCCTGTAGCATCCTGTTTTAGACTGTTTTGGGTAGAATTAATGATCTTCAACTAAACCTCCATACCCCTCAATGCCATTTTTGACCTATTTTCCCATACCTTCCTTCCCTGCAAAAGACCAACTTGATTAGTTTAACATTTAGATTTCTAAATTAAAAACTAGAAGACTCTTTGCTGCAATATTTAGCTAATGCATGCATACATCAGCCTTAGAAATGTTAGGATCATTTCTATGCCTACTTAGTCTAGATAACTAGATGATAGAATGCAGGGTTAAATTAGGTCCCTTTTGAAAGTAATGTGTGTTAATTCCTAGCTAGGTGATTTCATGTCATTTTCATAGCACTTTCTATTTAGCACTTTGAATTCCTTAACATAGGAAAGCATTTAATTTATGCATTAGAGATAGATTTATACTTGTTGTCAGTAGGAAACCTCGTTCTAGTCAATAGAAGACTAGTTTGAAAAGCCCTAGTGGTCTATCGGCCCAGTTGAGAAGTGACAAGAGTAGACTATTGCATTTGCTGTGCATATAGCATTGTGACCTCCAAGTTTGTACAAACCCCGAGTTGATAAAGTGAAGTTGGTCGCCCTAGGAGTTGTAGCATCCTTGTTGCAATACTGGGGCTCATCACTTTTTGGTACCGTTGCCGGGGAGGTGTCTATGTAGATTTGATTTCTTTTTTCCTTTCTATTTGAAATTCAGTAAATATATGAAATTCTTGCTTTCCTTTTGTTTTTCATTCAATAGATAGTTGCAATTTATGCTTTCTTTCCATTCTGCAAGTAGTTCCATTCAACAAATATTGCAATTTATGCTTTCTTTTGATTCTGAAAGTAGCTCCATTCAACAAATAGTTGCAATTTCTGCTTTCTTTCCATTTAGCATGTAGTTCTGAAAAGAAAAACCCTAAAAAAGAAATTTATTTCATGCCTCATAGGAGTAGAGACAACATAGGAAAAATTTTGCCAAATACCCCCACACCATCAAATAGCCAACCTTCCCTCTCCTTTAGTGATTGTGAGCTAGATGACCCATTAGGTGAACAACCAGAGATATTTGAAGGGCCTATTGGGGAAGAAGAAGAAGAAACCATTCCACCAACCTACACCATGGTTGAAAATAGAAATGGGATTGAAAACAAAAATGGAGTTGAAAACAGAACTGAGGGTGATTTTCCCATCATAGAAACTAATAGAGATGTTAGGATGAAAAAGATAAGCCCCTATACCCTTCCTCACTTCCATGGATTAATCTTAGAGGACCATGATACCATTTTGTTTGAGTTTGTTGTCATCTACAAAACTTATGATTATACTTCTGACGACCAAAAGTTGAAATTGTTCCCATCCACCCTTAAGGATGCAGCGTTGCACTGGTTTACCTGGGGAAAACATCACTACTTGGGCTCAAATGCAACAAGCCTTAAAAAACAAGTAGAGGGATTATTGTAGGTCCAAAGACACCAGAGAGGAGATATTTAGAATGACCTTGGGACATGATGAATATTTGGAAGATTATGAGGAAAGGTTCCAACTCAACTATAAAAAGGCAATATGCACCCTCGATCCTCAATCACTCAAGCTAGTCCTTCTTAGGGGGATCAGGGAAGATCTCCTAGAAGCCCTAAACATGCTGTGGGGAGGGGACATCTACCAATTATCTTATGATGATATCAAGACAGTTTTCAAAAATCATTTTAGGGCAGCCAGAAAGAAGGGTAGGGCTAGACAAGCTTTGGCCAATTCATCCTCCTCCAACACATCCATCAAAAGTGAAATCGAGAACATGTTGGAAGACTTTAAGAGTGAAATGTTGCATGCCCTTGCTATGAAAATGGACACCGTGCATATCAAGAGGAAGTAGGAGGAAGAAAAAAGAGCCTTAACTGTCTTTTTCCCTAGATGCACTAGAAGGCACCCTGGAATTGAATGTCCATTGAATCTTATAGAGATCTTCTCGGTCTATGAGGATAAGCACTCCATAGACAAGTTCCCTTCTCTCTTTGGATTAAAATTCGTGTATTAAGGAACTAAAGGTGTGACTGAACAAATCTACTATATCAACCAAAGGAGGCCTCAAGGACCTCGACCATACCAACAAGGCATGCAAGGGGTGTCCTATTCATATTACAACCCTAACTAGAATGCATCCATTCCCCCTTGGTGTCCTCCTACTCATCCTTCATGGTCCACACCTTCTCCCTAGTATTTTGCACCTCAATACCATTCCCAACTTGCCAATCAATCATTTCAACCATATTCTCCCCCACAACCTCAATGTGATACACCATCACAGGGGTGGAGGCCCCCATACAACCAATCTCCAGTCTTACTGCCTCCATCTCCATATAAACCACATATCCTTCACCCTGCTCCACCTAAGCAACCTCAAATGCCTGCTCAGCCAAATCCAAACCCGAACAACAAACAGGAACATCAGGTCTATAGTGGAGAGACATCCTACCCTGCCTATGTTGTGGAAATTCAATAAATCAACCTCAGGTCTGGAAGAGTGCTTCCAGATAATCAACCTCCATCTCCACCCGAGGAGCTTGAAGAGGAAAAGGAAGAGAGTGTTCCTCAAGCCAATCCACCTTCTTTTCCTGAGAGATTAATCCATCCTAGCCAACACACCCTAGAAGAGACTGAACTTTTGGGTGAATTGAAAAACTTGTGTGTTAAAATCCCACTCCTCCAAGCTATCAAGGATGTCAACATATATAAAAAATTAATCAAGGAGAAATACTTCAAACGTCATGGGAGGAAAAAGAAAGACACCCCTACCATTAATTTCATTGGACAATTGTCTAACATAATGTTGGGGCGAGTGATTTGCCCGAAGTATCTAGACCTTAGAAGTTCTATGGTAGATGTGCACATCGATGGTATCATTGTCCCCCATACCTTGATTGATCTTGGGGCTGCCGTCAATGTGATGACTAAGGAGACTATGCTTAAACGGAATCTCCAAGGATCATTAACGAAGACCACAACAATCTTGCAGCTTGCAGACAGATACACAATAGCTCCTAAGTGAGTTGTTGAGTATGTGATGGTCTCCATTGATTCCTAGGAATACACTATTGACTTCTTAGTTGTCCAACCTAAGACCAAGTTCAATGGTTATCCTCTCATCCTTGGAAGGCCATAGTTAACCACTGTTGATGCTTACATAAGTTGCATGGCTAGGAATATGACCATAAAAAATGGGCATTTTTCCAAACAATTGGTCTTGTACCCTCCTACTCAACCATCTCTATAACATGAATTACCTTTATGGTTGGAAGAGGAGGAGGAATATGAAGTTTACTTTGCAAAATCTTACCTAATCTATACCCTAGATGCTACTATAGGAGGGGGGAAACCTAATGAAGATGACTTGATTGATCAAATCCTCCAGAATCAACCCCCCAACACCATGTCCCTTGATGAGTTAGTAAAGAAAACTGAAGATAACCCTTGGAATGATTTGTGCCTAGCTGACTCAAGTCCTACTCATGTCAAGATGATAGAATTTGGTCTAGATCGAATATTGAAAATCAACCTTTCTCTCTCTGCACATCAGGAAAATGAGTTATGTGACATTCTAAGAGAGCATTTGGATTCCTTTTCTTGGAATTATAAGGAAATGGAGGGAGTGCACTCGTTGGTGTGTACTCAACACATTTACATCAATGAAAGTTACAAGCCAGTGCACCAACCTTAGAGGAGAATGAATCCAAACCTCAAAGACATAGTTAAAGAAGAGTTGCAAAAGTTGTTGGATACAAGGTTCATTTACCCCATCTCAGATAGTTAGTGGGTGTCTCCTCTAGTTCTGGTCCCAAAGAAAAATGGAAAATGGAGGATATTTTTGGAATACAAAGAGCTAAACAAAGCCATAAAAAAAGACCATATCCCTCTACCTTTCATTGATCAAGTCTTGGATGGTCTTGCAGGAAATAAGTTCTTCCCTTTCATGGATTGATTAAGTGGTTACAATAAGATCCAGATCAGCCTAGCGGACCAAGATAAAATCACCTTCACTTCTCCTTGGGGTACCTTTTCTTATTGGGTGCTTCCTATTGGATTATCTAATGCCCTTGCCACTTTTCATAGGGCAGTCCTGAGCATATTTGCAGAGCTAGTCCATGACTTTGTAAAAATTTATATGTATGATTTCACTCCCTATGGGTGTGATTTCCTAGAGGCTCTCTCTAACTTGGGGAAAGTATTAAATAAATGCATTGAAATGAACCTAACCCTTAGTCCTAAGAAGTGTGATTTCTTGATGAATGGAGGGATTTTTCTTGGTCACTCAATATCCCAGGAAGCACTGCAAGTGGACCCAAATAAAATTGCTATCATAAAGAGGGTCCCCACTCCTCGGAAGCAAAGGGATGTTAGAAGTTTCTTGGGCTTAGCTGGATAATATAGGAGATTCATAAAGAACTTCAGAAAAGTAGCCTCACCTTTGTTTGGACTATTGGCTAAGGACTCTAAATTTTTTTGGTCATAAATATGCCAAAAGGTCCTAGAAACCTTAAAGGACAAGTTGACTACTGCACCTATACTTTGAGGCCCAAATTGGGCTCTTCCTTTCCACATTCATGCTGATGCATTTGAAAAGTATATAGGAGCAACTTTGGGCCAGATAGATGACAAGTTTCCTTATGTCATTTATTTCATCAACAAAAATCTATCCAAGGCTGAGTTGAACTATATTGCGACTGAAAAAGAGCTCCTAGCTATTGTCCATTCCTTGAAAAAATTTAGAAATTACATCACAGGTTACTAGACCTTTGTACATACCGACCATGCTACTATTAAATATTTGATGAAAAAGCATGATGTGAATGCTAGAATTATTAGAAGGTTTCTTTTATTACAACAATTTGATCTAACTATCATTGATAAGCCTGGTAGAGAAAATGTAGTTGCATATTTTTTGTCTAGACTTTATTTGCTTGCAGGTGAGGAAGGAATGGTTGATGATCAACTGTCATATGAACATTTATTTGCTATTTCAATTTTCTCTCCATGGTTCGCTGACATAACCAACTACTTAGTGGATGTACAGTTCCCTCCAAATCTATACTCCAAGGAAAAGAACAGAATTATAAGAAATAGTGCCCCATTCATTTAGATTAGGGGAAATCTCTTCAAGCTAGGCCCATATCAAATTTTGAGGAGATGTGTCAGGGAGGAGGAAGCCTTTAACATCCTTCTGGCCTGTCATGATGGGCTTTGTGGAGGTCACTTTGCAGCCAAGAGGACAACATTCAAGGTACTGCAAGTTGTCTACTACTGGCCCACTCTCCACCAAGAGGCAAGAAGATACACTAGTCAATGTGACCAGTGCCAAATAATGGGGAAACCTACTCGCATGGATGAGATGCCTTTGCAACCTCAAGTGACTCTTGAGCCATTTAACAAGTCGTGCATGGATTTCATTGGTCCCATTGATCCACCATCAGGGCAGAAAAAGTACATAATTGTGTGCACTCATTATTTGACAAAATGTGTTGAAACCAAGGCTTTCAAGGTAGTAACATAAGAGAAAGTGGTTGAGTTCTTAAGGGATAATGTATTTTACAAGTTTGGGTACCCTAGAGAGCTCGTCATTGATCAAGGAGCTCAATTTACCTCACACCTAATTAAAAATGTGCTGAGGCAGCATAAGATCAAGCACATGAAGTGAACTACTTATCATCCTCAGGCCAATGGACAAGTAGAGGTTACCAATAGAGAATTGGAAGGAATTCTCACCAAGGTTGTGAGAAACAACATAAAATATTGGGCTAACAGACTAGTGGAGGCCAATTGGGCCTATAATACAACTTGGAAGACAACCACTGGCTTCACCCCTTATGACTTGGTCTATACGAAGAAGGCTCTACTCTCCACTGAGTTTGAGTACAACACTTTGGGGATGGCAGAACAGTTGGATTTGGATGTTACAAAGGCACAACAATAGAGGCTGCTTTGGCTCAATGGTTTAGATGAATTCAGGATGTAGGCCCTCCTACAAAAAGAAGTGACTCAAGGACAAAGAAAGGTTTGGCATGACAAAAACATCAAAGACAAAGTTTTTCAAGAAGGTGATTGGGCCCTGCTATATGATTCCAGGTTCAAGTACTTCAAAGGAAAATTGATGACCAGGTGGCTGGGCCCATATCTGATAGATAAGTGCCATGAAAATGGGGTTGTGCAAATAAGGAAAATTGATGAAGAAGGTATCCCCTTGCTGGTCAATGGATACAGATTGAAAGCCTATAAAAGACTTTGTCAAGGGAAGAGTTCATCAGTACCACTAGTAAGGAAGTGAATGTGCTTGGAAGTGTCTCAACTTCCATCTCACCAAATTCTTGAAGACTGTTTTATTTTTGAAAAAAATGAAAAAAGAAAAACAATAAGGGACCTAGGTGAAAACCTCTATGAGGCACATGAGTCCAACTTTTGGGTTGAAAACCTCCTTGAGGCAGCCCAAGAGTGAAAAAAGGAGAATAAAAAGACTCATGGTTGAAAACCTCCATTGAGGTGCCTAGGGCAGGTAGAAAGGTTGAAAACCTCCTTTGAGGCGACCTGCGTGTCTTTCAAAAAAAAGGAAGAAAATAGAAAAGGAAAAAAAAAAACAAAATGACATGGCAGGGACCTCAAACCTGTACACTAATAAAATTTTGTGATTTTTTTAGGTTTTTAAAGGAAACAGAGGACTTAGAGTTCAGAGGGAAGCAAGTCAAGCATCACCCCATTCTTCCTCTATTCACTTCATATCTCCCATGCATACCATGTATCCATCATCCATCCTCACTTCCAGGAATCAAAAACCAATTTTTATGCAATTTTCTGACTTCTACAAGGTTTCATGTAGTTACTACAGGAGTTTCATGTAGTTACTACAGGAGTTTCCTATAGTACTACAGGATGTCCTGAAACACTACATGAATGAAATTTTGATTGGGAAATGATGATGCATGCATGTTCTAGGTTGAAAGAGGGGACCATACACCTCACTACCTCTCACCCAACACCAGCTCATGACCATACCACCCTCTGTGTCCATAAAAAACCACTAAGAAAAAATAAATAAATAAATAAATAAAAATAAAATAAAATAAATAAAAATAAATAAATAAATAATAATAATAATAAAATAAATAAATAAAATAATAAAATAAAATAAAATAATAAAAAAAAAAAAAAAAAAAAAAAAAAAAAAAAAAAAATAGTAAAATAGAGTCCAGGGGCCATGCCATCATTGGCCTCACTCACCTACCACTCCATCTCCTCAATTTCCATGCTTCCACTCCTACATCACCACCCATTCCTCCTCCAAGTAATTAAAAAACAACAAAAAAATGATGAAAAAGGCAGCTACAGGATTTCCTATAGTAACTACAGGAAACCCTATAGCAGCTTGTGATCTCACAACAACAATTCTCCATGCATTCTCCTTCAGCACCAAGGCAATAAAATAGCTCTAGCACCCTTGGAAACACTATGAATCCCATCCATAGCTTAGCAGTAGTAGCAGCAAGACCAAGCACCTGCACACAACAACAAAGAGGACAACCACATCAACATGAAGAAATATACAGAAAAATGACCAAGGAAAAGCACTTACCTGAACAAAAAGAAGCACAACAGAGTCACCCTCCATAATGCAACAATCAAGTGAAGGAAGGCATAGGTATGGCACCTCATCTGAATTCTTCCCTAAGTACGATATCATAAAAGTGTAGGAATATGAAAAAGTTCGATTTTATAAGCTGGAGGTGGCTAGTTAACTTGGCCACCCTTAGCTCGAAAACAAAAAGTGAACTCCTAGTCAGCCTGACACGTGGAAACATCACATCAAGAAGAATGAGTTGAAAAGGTGGTCAAGTTATGTAAGAGTGGGTGATGATTATGAGGAGAAGCTACATGACAACTAATGGTGTGCCAACGGTCCCAAAGAGGAAATCCCATACACTACCAGTCAATACAACGCTCCAAGTAATCGACCATAAAAGGAGACTATTCCAAACTCTCATGCACCATTTTTTCATTTCAAGATCAGAGAGGACCAAGACCACCTTGGAGAGCCATCAAGGAGGAAAACCTATTTCATCCACCCTACAGGAAACATAACTACAAGAGCAACTACAGGAAACGCGGGGAGCTACAAGAAACAATGGAAATTCACATAGAATGCTAAAAGGGGGTGCATAAGATCCAACTGCTTGAAAATTCTCCTCATCCAAAGCATCACAGTGAAAGGTAGGTGGCCCATATCTCATATGCTTTGAATTGATAGCTAGGAACATAAAAAATTGAGTTTTTAAGTGATTATAGTGGGCTTGGGAGTTTTGAAAGAATTGTGAACAATTTGAAAGTTGTGTGGAGATAGGGGGGAACTGAAGCCATCCACCACCCTCAGTCACCCTAAAAACTAAGGCTATCCTACCAAACTCGCTATAGTCAACCAATCATAAAAGAGACATGACATGAGGGTTTAACAGAAGGGAACCCACAGAGACATCCAGGATACACCTCCATCCTCCTGTGGTAGAAATATTTAGAAGACATAATTGGTTGGGATTCTTTGAGTTGTTCAGAGAGTATGATGATGATGTAGCTCAAGAATTTTCCATGGAACTTAACCCCCAAGCTATAATTAGTGCTACTACTGTGGTAAAAGGTCTATCAATTACAATTACTCCTGAAGTAATTAGCAGGATCACTACAATTACTCAAGGGATGCCATGGAGAAAGAAAGATAAGGTTGCAAGAAATTTTGCAAGGAATCACTTCTTCTTAAGGGAGGAAGAGCCAATTGAGGACAAAAATGGGATAAGAAGGGAAAGCCTTCCATACCCTTGGAATGAGGTGAGCTATCATATTCTCAAATATATCTCTTGTGAAGGGAGGCTCAGTATAGTCTATGGCTATCAATTTAGACTCCTCCATGAGTTGAGATTTGGGGAGGGGATACCCATTGAAAGAAGACTCAGTATACCCTACTTCTTGTTGCAATCAATAATAGACATGAGCCTAAAAGTCCAAGAGGGAAAACATCAACAATTGGCACACCATGGACTTATTAAGCTAATACTAGAGGATGTCGTGAGCTAGCTAAGAATCCCTATTCAATGGTCCACATTCAAAGACACAAACAAATTGGCAATGATTTAAATACAAGCCCTTGAATATGATAGGGACAATACCTCTAGTGCAGAAGAGGAGGCACAAACAGAGAAATAACAGAAGGAAGAAGCAAGCCCCGAGGAACACACCAAGGAAAGGGAGGAATCTCCAAGGTTGTCTCTTGAACCAACTGAGAGGGAGGAAGTTGTTGCCTTGACTTTCCTAATCACACTTGTCAAGTCAAAAGGGAAGAGAGAGAGGCAGAATCCCCTCTATTTCAAAACAAGCAGGAACACTAGGATCAAGCAAGGGAAACCACAAACACCCACCAAGACTCCAATCACTATTGAGGACTCACCAAAAGAGAAAGAAAAGATAGTTTCCCTGGAAATAAAAGGTGAATAGGGAACATCAAAACGAGCTTCCCCAAAGTCTCCCATCACCTATGTTAGAAGGCTTGTCACCAAGTCATAATCAACAAAGCAAGACAAGGCACCTTTGAACCCACTTTAGAAAGGAAAAATCCTTCTACATGATCCTCAGATAGTCCTACAAGAAACTCTGTCAACACTAGAGCAAACACAAAAAAAGCAGCAGGAAGGATAGCAAGGACAGAGGGAAGGCAACGAAGCAGCAACACAAGTGTAGGAGGGGGAAACTTCTCCAAAGAAATCTAAGAGAGAGTCCCAAGAGCAACAAGAACCTAGCCCACAACGCAATCAAGGGGGGCAGAGTAATACCACATAAATTTTCCATCCCTCTCTTCTTTGAGCTTTAGAAGGAGAGAGGAAGGACACATAATTGGATGCAAATTTACAAATCAAAGAAGGTAGAGGATGTGGGCCATATGCAAGAGAAGCTACTAGAGATGGGAAGAGAGTTGAGTAGGATAAGAGACGGGGAACAAATTATTAAATCTCTACTAGAGGCATAAAACACATGGCTAAGGAGGCAGTTACAGGAAAAAGAGAGCTAATTGGCCACCATGGCAAGCCTCTCCATGGAGGCACTCCAGTGCCACTTGTCACCAAAATCATATTCCTTTTACCTCAAATATCAATGGTTGTAATTCCAGATAAAGACACTAGCACAACAAGGGACTATTTCTTTCCAAGACTATAGGAAATTCATTGAGCTATGTGACAAAAGCACCCTAGAGGATAAGGCCAAGATATCTAAATTATACTTGCACAACTTGGCCTTAACATACTTGAATGTGTGGGACCCTAATGCAAAGTTGGGGGACTTACAAATAATGACCCTTGCATCATGGATGAGTCATGAGGAGGCCAGGGCTAAGGAGGTGAAGAGGGTGTTGGAAAGAGAAGAAAAATAGCCCCTTTACATCAGAGAAGAATAGACAAATTCAATGGTTGTCATTAGCACCCATAACATCATCGCCAATGATCCCCAACTTGCACCAAGATACCTAGCTACACAAGAGTAAGAAATCACACATTTTGAGAACACCTTGAGATTTCTTGGGAATGAAAGTCAGCGAACATGACAATGGAGATGGGGCACCCTACCATACAATCTAAGGATAAGGGAGTATCATTCCCCTGAAAGGAGGAGAGATGCACTAGAAAGGACCCACTGTATAAGAATGCACTACAGAGACTCAAAATCAATTGGATTGGTTTAAAACTTAATCCACCCTTACTATTGGGCATGCTAGAAGGTAGAAAGGAGGAAGAGGAAAGAAATAAGTGGGAGGAAATAGAGAAGCATGCAAGTTTTTATCCACAAGAGGAAACTCCATAAATAGAGGCTTGGGATGTCAAAGAGGCCACGAGATCTATGAAATACATGGACATATACTAAGTTGCTCATAGGATGAGCAACACGTTTAGTAGGGGGTGATAATATTAGATCCCTATAATACTAGTGATTCCCCCATTAATATTGTCATTGTAGTCCTTATTGTTGTTGTTGTGCCCCTATTGTCACCATATTGTTATTATTGTGCCCCATAGAAGCCCACTATTGTTATTTTTGTGCCCTTATATTATTATTGTTATGTCGGCTTTGATTATATTGTGACCCCTTAAACTCCTATATATAGAAATGAGGTTTTGCCATTTGTATCATCCAAGAATTGTTCATTTGTAATGTAAAGGAGGTTTCCCCCTCAAAGAGGTTGATTTCTAAGTCGTTGATCTATCTTTTCTATCTTTTTGTGAGATGGTTTCATAACATTTGATATCAGAGCTTTGGATTATAGGTTTTCGCTGCTCCAAAACATGTCATCGTGGAATTTTCGCTATAATTGTTTTTTTCTACGATGTTTTAGACGCTAAAAAAAAAACCGTTTGAACCAAAATCTCGTTTATCCTTGGTTCCAAATTTTAAATCTTGGCCCTCTATAGTTTCGAAGATATGGTCCACGGAAGTTAGGGTTTTTGTAGGCTCACGAATTACATCCATAACAGGTGACCTTGGGAAAATCATCATAACGTTCTCTCTGAGTATCATATTGAAATTTTCGTAAGAATTTATAGAAATGGGATGGACTATAGTTTTCTGCACATCGTTTTTAGGTCCAAAGGTTGAAACAGTGGCACATGGTACTTCGTACAAATTCGCTCTACTGAAAAAGTGTATAATCAGGTCATATAGGGAGATTGGGCATAAGAATTTCTTGGAGAATCAAGTTTCGATCAGACTAGTGGCATTGGAAAGAGGACTCAAAGGGCTACCAAAGTTCGAAATTTCTGACCTTGGATATCCGAAATTTCAGAGATAGATCAGATACAATATCGAGCTCCTACAAAGTGAAAAAAAGGTGTGTAGGTTTTAAAAAAAATTCATAAGTTTGGTTTGAAAAATTAGTTTGAAGGAATTCAAGGGCATAGTGAAACGTAATTATCATTAATTGATGCCCCAAAGAAATAAAATGGAAACACCTAGTAAGCAATCTAAAATCTCAAGCATGAATCATGAAGAACAGGAAGAAATGCAACATGATATATCAAAATTACGAGACCAGTTGCAACAAAATTCACTCTCACAAAAAGTAACGGAAGCTAAGATGGATGGTTTAAAGAAAGATGTAGAAGCTAATATGGATGACGTGGAAGCTAAGATGGATGGTGTGGAAGCTAAGATGGATGGTTTAGAAGAGAAACTTAAAGGCAACATGGAAGAATTGAAGACAAATTTGACAAAGTTTCTACAAGAAATGCTTAATAATGGTGAAAGAGTAGCAAAGGAAAGTCATGATGAGAACAAAATAAATGATAATCATGATTTCATAGACTCTAACGTTGGATCGAAGACCCACCATGTTCCAAATATTGATATGAGGAAGTTTGATAGCAAGGATCCCGTAACATGGATACTACAGATGGAGCAATATTTCGATCTCCATAATGTGCAAAACACACAAAAGGTACACATTAAAACTTTATATTTGGAACCAAATCAGTTTGTATGGTATCGATGGCTTTTCTCTCATAAACAAATTTTTACTTGGGCGATTTTTACAGATGAAATGATAGCACATTATGAGGATACAAAAAGAAACAATTTTTTTTAGCCAATTGATAAATCTCAAACAAAAGGGTTCAATGATGGAGCACATTGAGGACTTCCAAAAATTGAATATAACAGTAAAATATATTCTATAGGAGTATAGGATTGATGTGTTCATAGGGAATTTAAAGGATAACATCCAATATGAGGTTCGCCTTTGGGAACCTGATTCATTGGTGAAGGCATTCAAGTTGGCAAGAAAAATGGAAAGAAAAATTATGGAAACAAGGAAGCCTACCACTCACAATTATAAAGTTGGAAGTGTCATTTCCCCTAACCTTCCACAACCTACAAGGTTGACACCAAAACAATTGGAAGAAAAAAGAGAAAAAGGTCTTTATTATAGTTGTGATAGAAAATACACTAAAGGTCATAAGTGTGCTGAGAAGAAATTATTTTACATAGATTATGAAGAGGAGGAAGAAAAGAAACAAGAAACATCAAAAGAAGAGGATATACACCAGGAAAAAACCCTAGAGAAAGAAGAAATGAATCAACCATATCTTGTAATGCATTGGCCAGAATTACCACTCCTCAAACTATCAAGATAGAAGGACATATCAGGAAGAAAAAGGTAATAATGTTGATTGATTGGGCACTACCCATTATTTTATTCATCGTAAGAAAGCCAAGGAATTGAATTGCTTCCTATATCTAGTACCAAAGTGTCAAGTGATGGTAGCAAGTGGAGGAACCATAAATCGTTGTGGTAAGTTCCATAATATCAAGCTAGCCATGGGAGAATATGTATTGAATAGCCCAATGCTTTCCATTCCAATGGGTGGTGTTGATGTTGTATTGGGAGTCCAATGGATACAATCCTTGGCTACAATAACTTTTAATTTTCAAGAAATTTTCATGAAATTTTATTCAGAGGGAAAGGAAGTTGAATTAAGGGGTATCGCAGGGAAACCAGGAAAGATAATCAGCTCTAAAGGAATGACAAAGCTTCTAAAGAAATAACAATGAGGCATAATTGCACAATTATGTTTGCTAGAGGTTCCAACATCGAAATCATATATTTCTCTAGATCTCCAAAAAGTATTGGACAATCATTCCAAGGTATTTGAGACTCCCAAAGGCCTCCCACCTATTTGTGATCATGATCATGCTATTCATTTGATTCCAGAAAGTGTTCCTCCAAACATCAGGCCTTAAAAATATCCCTATGCCCAAAAGAGTGAAATGGAATGTATGGTTGCATAAATGCTAGAGGTTGGTATAATTCAACCTAGTCAAAGTTGTTTCTCTGCTCTAGTAGTATTGGTTCACAAGAAGGATGGATCATGGCACATTTGTCCAAATTATAGGGAGATCAACAATCTCACTATTAAAGATAAATTTCCCATTCTTGTCATTGATGAATTGTTGGATGAATTTGTTAGGTCCCTATAATACTAGTGATTCCCCCATTACTATTTTCATTGTATCCCTTATTGTTATTTTTGTGCCCCTATTGTCCCCATATTGTTATTATTGTGCCCTTATATTATTATTGTTAGGTCGGCTTTGGTTATATTGTGACCCCTTAGGCTCCTATATATAGAAAGGAGGTTTTGTCATTTGTATCATCCAAGATTTGTTCATTTATGTAATGTAAAGGAGGTTTCTCCCTTGAAGAGGATGAATTCTAAGGTGTTTATCTCTCTTTTCTATATTATTGTGAGCTATTTTCATAACATTTGGTATCAGAGCTTGGATTCTATGGTTTCGCTACTCCAAACAGGTGATCATGGAAGTTTTGCTATAACTTTTTTTCTGCGACGTTTTAGAAGCGAAAACAGAAACCCATTTGAGAATAAATCTCTCTAAACCTCATGTTTGAATTTCATATCTTGTCTAGCTATATTTTCGGAGATACGATCCAAGGAAGTTAGGGGTTTTGCAAGATCCCGAATTATATCTCAAACAGGTGACTTGGAGAAAATAGTCATAAATTTGTTTCTGAGCATCCGATTGAAATTTAGTAAGAAGTTACAAAAAGAGGACAGAATGTAGCTTTCTGTGTATCAGTTTCAGATCCTAAGGTCAAAACAGTGACACGTGGCACGTCCTACAAGCTCACTCTATTGAACCAGTCTATAATCAGGTCATCGTGGGAGATTTGGCATAAATCTTCATTGGAGAATCCAATATTGATTAGATGTGTGGTGTTAGAAAGAGTACTCATAGGGTTACCGCAAGAAGTAATTTCAAACCTTGGAGATCCAAAATTACATAGATACAACAGATTCAATATCGAGCTCCTACAAAGTGAAAAAAGGTGTGTAGTTTTTTTTTTAATTTTTCCATAAGTTTGGTTTAAAAATTAGTTTGAAGGAATTCAAAGGGAATATTGAAGCATTATTATCAGTAATTTATGCCTAAAAGAAAGAAAATCGAAACACCTAGTAAGCAACATGAAAGCTCTAACATGACTCATGAAGAAGAGGAAGAAATGCAACATGATATATCAAAATTACAAGACCAAGTGCAACAAATTTCACTCACACAAAATGTAACATAAGCTAAGATGGATGGTTTAAAGAAAGAAGTAGAAGCTAAGATGTATGGTGTGGAAGCTAAGATGGATGGTTTAAAGAAAGGTGTGGAAGCTAAGATGGATGGTTTAAAGAAAGGCGTAGAAGCTAAGATTAATGACGTGGAAGTTAAAATGCATGGTGTGGAAGCTAAGATGGATGGCATGGAAGCTAAGATGGATGATTTAAAGAAAGGCGTGGAAGCTAATATGGAAGATTTGAAGACAAATTTGACAAATTTTCTACAAGAAATGCTTACTAATGGTGAAAGGATAGTAAAGGAAACTCATGATGAGATCAAAATAAATGTTAATCATGATTTCATACACTCTAAAGTTGAATCGAAGAACCACCATGTTCCAAAGATCGATATGAAGAATTTTGATGGCAAGGATCCCATAACATGGATACTACAGATGGAGCAAATTTTCGATCTCCATAATGTGCAAAACACACAAAAGGTACGCATTGCAACTTTATATTTGGAACCATAGTTTGTATGGTATCGATGGCTTTGCTCTCATAACCAATTGTCACTTAGGCTATTTTTATGGATGAAATGATAACACATTATGAGGATACAAAAAGCAACACTTTTTTTAGCCAATTGGTAAATCTCAAACAAAAGGGTTCAATGATGGAGCACATTGAGGACTTCCAAAACTTGAATATAAGGGTAAAAGATATTCCATAGGAGCATAGGATTGATGTGTTCATAGGGACTTTAAAGGATAACATCAAACATGAGGTTCGCCTTTGGGAACCTGATTCATTGGAGAAGGCATTTAGGTTGGCAAGAAAAATGGAAAGCACAATTATGGCAACAAGGAAGCCTACCACTCACAATCATAAAGATGGAAGTGTTGTTGCCCCTAGCCATCAACAACCTACAAGGTTGACACCACAACAATTGGAAGAAAAAAGAGAAAAAGGGCTTTGTTATAGTTGTGATAGAAAATACACTAAGGTCATAAGTGTGCTAAGAAGAAATTATTTCTCATAGATTGTGAAGAGGAGGAAGAAAAGGAATAAGAAACGTCAAAATAAGAGGATATACACCAGAAAAAAACCCTAGAGAAAGAAGAAATGAATCTGACCATATCTTGTAATGCATTGGCTATAATTACCACTCCTCAAACTATCAAGATAGAAGGGCATATCAAGAAGAACAAGGTAATAATTTTGATTGATTCAGGCAGTACCCATAATTTTATTCATTGTAAGATAGCCAAGGAATTGAATTGCTTCTTATATCCAACATCAGAGTGTCAAGTGATGGTTGCAAGTGGAGGAATCATAAATTGCTCAAGAAAGTGTTGTAATATCAAGCTATCCATGGGACAATATGTATTGAATAGCCCAATACTTTCCATTCCAATGGGGGGTGTTGATGTTGTACTAGGAGTCCAATGGCTACAATCCTTGGGTACAATAGCTTTTAATTTTCAAGAACTTTTCATGAAATTTTCTTCAGAAGGAAAGGAAGTTGAATTAAGGGCTATCGTAGGGAAACCAAGAAATATAACCAGCTCTAACAGAATGAAAAAGCTTCTAAAGAAAGAACAAAGAGACATAATTGCACAATTATGTTCACTAGAGGTTCCCACATTGAAATAATCTATTTCTCCGGATCTCCAAAAATTCTTGGACAATCATTCCAAGGTATTTGAGAATCCCAAAGGCCTCCCACCTATTCATGATCATGATCATGATATTCATTTGATTCCAGGAAGTGTTCCTCCAAACATCAAGCCTTATAGATATCCCTATGCCTAAAAGAGTGAAATTGAACGTATTGTTGCAGAAACGGTAGAGGATGGTATAATTCAACATAGTCAAAGTTCTTTCTCTACTCCAGTAGTATTGGTTCACAAGAAGGATGGATCATGGTGCATGTTTCTAGATTATAGGGAGCTCAACAAGCTCACTATTAAAGATAAATTTCCCATTCCTATCATTGATTAATTATTGGATGAATTGCATGGATGAATTTATTTCACCAAGTTCGATCTTCATTCAAGATATCATCAAATTAGAATGAAGACTGAAGACATTCCAAAAACAACATTTAGAACTCATGAAGGTCATTATAAATTTTTGGTCATGCCTTTTAGCCTTACCAATACACCTTCTACATTTCAAGGTTTGATGAATTCCATTTTCAAACCCTTCCTTAGAAAATTTGTGTTAGTATTTTTTGATGATATACTAATCTACAACAAGTCTTGGAATGATCATGTTCAACATGTTGAAAGGGTGCTCAAACTATTGGAGGAGAAACAATTATATGAAAAAGGCTCCAAATGTTTCTTTGGAGTACAAGAGGTGGAATATCTGGGTCATATTGTATCTCATGAAGGTGTTAAGGTAGACCATAGAAAAATTAAAACCATTAAGGAATGGAAAATCCCCACATCCATAAAGCATCTATGAGGATTTCTCAGGTTGACAGGGTATTATCACAAGTTTGTTAATAACTATGGGAGAATAGTAGCACCTCTAACCACATTATTGAAGAAAGATGTATTTTCATGGACTCCGAAAGCAACGAAGGCCTTTGAACATCTTAAAGAGGCAATGTGTCAAGCAACGGTCTTAGCTACACTAGACTTCACAAAAACCTTTATTGTGGAATGTGATACCTAAGGAAATGGAATTGGTGATCTTTTAATGCAAGAAGAAATACCCATTACTTTTGAAAGTCATCCAATCAAAGGAAAGTATTTACACAAAGCTATTTATGAGAAGGAAATGTTGGCAATACTACATGCACTTAAGAAATGGTGACCCTACCTAATGGGAAGACACTTCAAGGTAAAAATGGATCATGATAGTCTTAAATACTTTTTAGAACAAATATTATCTTCAGAAGAGCAATGAAAATGGGTCACAAAGAGGTTGGGTTATGACTTTGAAATCATCCACAAAAGAGGGAATACCAATGTTGTGGCAGATGCACTCTTAAGAAAGGATGAGGATGTGGAAGAATTTCTTTTCGCCATTTCTATTATCCAACCAGATTGGATAAATGAAGCAAGAGATGAATGGAAAAATGACGAAGAAGTGTGGACACTCATTCAAAAGATACAACAAGATCCCAGTACATTTGATACATTTAGCTAGAAAAATGATTCGTTATGGTAGAAATATCGCTTATACCTATGTAAGAATTCCCAACTAAAACAAAATATTCTTATGGAATTGCACACCTCGCCCTTAGGAGGGCACTCAAGATTTCTAAAAACTTTCCACAGGGTTAAGAAGGAACATTTTTTGGGATGGCCTTAAATCAGATATTCAAAAGTTTGTGGTGGAATGTTTGGTTTTCAAACAAAATAAAGTTGAAACAATTAAGACCCTAGGTCTATTACAATCTTTATCCATTCCAAGCCAACATTGGGAGGAGGTTTCAATGGATTTTATCACAGGTTTACCCAAGTCCGAAGGAAAGAGTGTTATCATGGTGGTAGTTGACAAACTTACCAAGTATGCACACTTTTGTGCATTATCTCATCCATTTAAAGTGAGTACAATTTCTACTGCATTTATGGAAACAATTCAAAAGCTACATGGAAACCCAAATATTATTGTAAGCAACAGAGATCCCATTTTCACTGGAAATTTTTGGACAGAATTATTTTCTTGTCTTGGTACTCAGTTAGCTCATAGCTCATCTTATCATCCTCAATCTGATGGGAAAACTGAGATAGTAAACAAATGTTTGGAAGGATATATTCATTTCTTTGTATCTGATAAACAGACACAATGGGTCAAATGGTTGCCTCTGGCTGAATGGTGGTTTAACACTTCCTTCCGTACTGCAACCAAAATGACCCCATTTATGGCACTTTATGGATATCATCCACCATCCATCACATCATATTTAAGAGAAAATTCTAAGGTTCAAGTAGTGGATGATCACATCGAGCATCAACAACAAGTTCTCCAAATCTTAAAGGATAACCTCACCTTGGCACAGAATAGAATGAAACAGTAGGTAGATCAACATCACAGCGAAAGAAGTTTTGATGTAGGTGATTGGGTATTCCTATGGCTACAACCATATAAACAAATGTCCCTCAAGCAAGCTAAGAAGGATAATAAATTATCACCAAAGTATTATGGTTCGTACAAGGTGTTGCAAAATATAGGTACTATGGCATACAAATTGGAGCTTCCTGCAGCTTCCTGAGTGCACCCAGTTTTCCATGTTTCATGCTTAAATAAGGTTATAGGTGACAAGCTCCCAGTTCAAACAATATTTCCATAACTTGATGAGGAAGGAAAAATAATGTTGGAACCTGAAGCAGTTAAAGAAACAAGAACTTGACAACTCCGAAATCGATCAATTTCAGAGTATCTCATAAAGTGGAAGAACTTACCCGTTGAAGATTCCACATGGGAGGATGAGAATTTTATACAGAAGCATCTAGAACTACTCAAGCATTGAGGACAACACTTTTTTGAAGGAGAGGGGCGTGTTATGTCCCTGTAATACTAGTGATTCCCCCATTACTATTGTCATTGTATCCTTTATTATTATCGTTGTGCCCCTGTTGTCCCCATATTGTTATTATTGTGCCCCATAGAAGCCCACTATTGTTATTTTTGTGCCCTTATATTATTATTGTTAGGTCAGCTTTGGTTATATTGTGACCCCTTAGGCTCCTATATATAGAAAGGAGGTTTTGTCATTTGTATCATCCAAGAATTGTTCATTTATGTAATGTAAAGGAGGTTTCCCCCTCGAAGAGGCTGAATTCTAAGGCATTTATCTGTCTTTTCTATCTTATTGTGAGTTGGTTTCATAACAGCATTGCATGGATCAATTTACCTCATCAAGTTAGATCTTCGTTCAGGATATTATCAAATAAAAAAGAAGACTGAAGACATTCCGAAAACAACATTTAGAACTCATGAGGGTCATTATGAATTTTTGGTCATGCCTTTTGGCCTTACCAATGCACCTTCTACATTTCAAGGTTTGATGAATTCCATTTTCAAACCCTTCCTTAGAAAATTTGTGTTAGTATTTTTTGATGATATACTAATCTACAAAAAGTCTTAGAAGGATCATGTTCAACATGCTGACAGGGTGCTCAAACTATTGGAGGAGAAACAATTATATGAAAAAAGATCCAAATGTTTCTTTGGATTAAAAGAGGTGGAATATCTAGGTCATATTCTATCTCATGAAGGTGTTAAGGTAGACCCTAGAAAAATTAAAACATTAAAGAATGGAAAATCCCCACATCCATAAAGCATCTACAAGGATTTCTCGGGTTGACAGGGTATTATCACAAGTTTGTTAAGAATTATGGGAGAATTGCAGCACCTCTAACAACATTATTGAAGAAAGATGCATTTTCATGGACTCCGGAAGCAACGAAGGCCTTTGAACATCTTAAAGAGGCAATGTGCCAAGCACCGGTCTTAGCTACGCTAGACTTCACAAAAACCTTTATTGTGGAATGTGATGCCTTGGGAAATGGAATTGGTGTTGTTTTAATGCAAGAAGAAAGACCCATTGCATTCAAAAGTCGTCCAATCAAAGGAAAGTATTTACACAAAGCTATTTATGAGAAGGAAATGTTGGCAATACTAAATGAACTTAAAAAATGGCGACCCTACTTAATGGGAAGACACTTCAAGGTAAAAATGGATCATGATAGTCTTAAATACTTTTTAGAACAAATATTATCTTCAGAAGAGAAATGAAAATGGGTCACAAAGATGTTGGGTTATGACTTTGAAATCATCTACAAAAAAGAGAAGAAAAATGTTGTGGCAGATGCACGCTCAAGAAAGGATGAGGATATGGAAGCATTTATTTGTGCCATTTCTATTATCCAACCAGATTGGATAACCGAAGCAATTGATGAATGGAAGAATGACGAAGAAGTGTGGGCACTCATTCAAAAGATACAACAAGATCCCAGTATATCTAATACATTTAGCTAGAAAAATGATTCATTATGGTAAAAAGATCGCTTATACCTATGTAATAATTCCCAACTCAAACAAAAGATTCTTAGGGAATTGCACACCTCTCCCTTAGGAGGGTACTCAGGATTTATAAAAACTTACCATAGGGTTAAGAAGGAATTTTTTTGGGATGGCCTTAAATTAGATATTCAAAAGTTTGTGGCGGAATGTTTTGTTTACCAACAAAATAAAGTTGAAATGATTAAGACCCCAGGTCTATTACAACATTTATCCATTCCAAGCCAATGTTGGGAGGAGGTTTCAATGGATTTTATCACAGGTTTACCCAAGTCCGAAGGAAAGAGTGTTATCATGGTGATAGTTGACAGACTTACCAAGTATGCATACTTTTGTGCATTATCTCATCCATTTAAAGTGAGTACAGTTTCTACTGCATTTATGGAAACAATTCAAAAGCTACATGGAAACCCAAATATTATTGTAGGCGACAGAGATCCCATTTTCATTGGAATTTTTTGGACATAATTATTTTCTTGTCTTGGTACTCAATTAGCTCATAGCTCATCTTATCATCCTCAATCTAATGGGAAAACCGAGATAGTAAACAAATATTTGGAAGGATATCTTCGTTGCTTTGTATCTGATAAATGGACACAATGGGTCGAATGGTTTCCTCTCCTTGAATGGTGGTATAACACTTCCTTCCATACTGTAGCAAAAATGACCCCATTTATGGCACTTTATGGATATCATCCATCGTCCATCACATCATATTTAAGAGAAAATTCTAAGGTTCAAGCAGTGGATGATCACATTGAGCATCAGCAACAAGTTCTCCAACTCTTAAAGGATAACGTCACTTTGGCATAGAATAGAATGAAACAATAGGCAGATCAACTTCACAGTGAAAGGAGTTTTGATGTAGGTGATTAGGTATTCCTACGACTACAACCATATGAAAAAATGTCCCTCAAGCAAGCTAAGAAGGCTAATAAATTATCACCAAATTATTATGGTCTATACAAGGTGTTGAAAGAGATAGGTACTATGGCACACAAATTGGAGCTTCCTGCAGCTTCCCGAGTGCACCTAGTTTTCCATGTTTCATGCTTAAAGAAGGTTATAGGTGACAAGCTCCCAGTGCAAACAATATTGCCAGAACTTGATGAGGAAGGAAAAATAATGTTGGAGCTTGAAGCAGTCACAGAAACAAGAACTCAAAAGCTACAAAATCAATCAATTTCAGAGTATCTCATCAAGTGGAAGAACTTACTTGTTGAAGGTTCCACATGGGAGGATGAAAATTTTATATAGAAGCATCCAGAACTACTCAAGTGTTGTCAATGAAAAGGAGGTTACCCCTTGAAGAGGTTGATTTCTATGTTGTTGATCCATCTTTTCTATCTTTTTGTGAGTTGGTTTCATAACAAAATCAATTAGATTGGTTTGAAACTCAGTCCACCCTTGCTGTTGGGTATGCTGGAAGGTAGAAAGGAGGAGGAGGAAATAAATCAGTGGGAGGAAATAGAGAAGCATGAAAGGTTTTATTCACGAGAGGAAAATCCATCAATAGAGGCCTGGGATGTTAGAGAGTCCACAAGAGCTATGAAAGACATGGACATAGACTAAGTTGCTCAGAGTATGAGTAACACTTTCAGTAGGGGGGTGATGATGAGGCTCATCAATAGGTAAATTATATGGGCCCAAATTCCACTCTCCAACTTATCAAAAGAAACATTTCTCACATTTGTTTACATATTTTATTATATTTTTCATAGTGAGAAGGGTAAAGTTGAGATGTTATGTCATGTCACCTAATGTGCATTAGTTGCGGGATTTGGAGCAGTTTTTTGCTAATTTAAGTGCAGGAACTCAAAGTAGACATGCAAGAGGGATTTTAGGAGATTTTGTATCCCTCTATAACTTCTCAACCACTCGAAGATTCCTCCACCATATCTCATCAGCTCGGAGTTACAAGCAGCCAAGCCCACCGAGTTCATTGTCATCCAAGTGTTAGAAAATTATATATTATGGAGAAATGGAACACAAAATATTGTAGAAATATAAACACAGAAAACACATAAAACAAGAGAGACACAGATATACGTGGTTCACCCAGTTTGGGCTATGTCCACGGAGAAATAGCCAGTCCTTCTTTTATTATATTATCCAGCAAACTAAAGAGATACAACCTACAATAGATCCGCTATAACACCCTCTTCACTCACAATCTCCTCTCTCTTCCTCACTCAGAATACAAATCTATATAGACGCAATACAATTCCCTCATATATAGTGAGGGGGTTTCCTTTTAGGGCAAAAAACCCTAAATTAACCATAACTTCTACCATCAGATCATCCACCTAATGAATGGCCCAGATTGACTAGAAATTACTAGACTTTTACAAGGCAATTTTACATCTATTTTTAGCTTCGGGGGTGCTGCCCCCGAACCCCTGCCGGGGGACCGCTAGCCCCCGGACCCCCCAGCTGGGGGGGATTAGCCCCCCCGAACCCCCCCCGAGGGGGGGGACAAGTCCCCCCCACGTGGAGGGGTGTATATTCTTCCTAGAGTATACATCTGGCTGAAACCTTTGAATACATAAGATAATTAGGCTCCACACCCAACACCAAGCTAGTAATATTTGAAGACAAGTTAATCTCGAGTTTGGGAGCCAAGACTGCCTAATTTTAAGGAAGTTGTTGGTATCTTTAGTTGTATAAATAAAAAGGCCTAGGGCCATATTAGGATTTGAATTTTTATTGTAGCCAAGAGGCAATTTCAAGCTTAAGATATTGTGACTGTTATTCTCATGTTATTTTTGACATTTTTTCGTGATAATCAAAAGGGTTTCTTTGATCCAGCATTGAGTTGACTCAGAGGACTGAAACTCTTGGGTTAGGGCCCAGCCCTAGAAGCATAGGTTCCTCTCATTTTTGTACATGTATCCTTAGATTAGAATCATAGATGCACTGCTGAAATTATTTATGTTTTGTTTAATTTGCAAGTCTTTGAATGATTAGTTAGTTTTGCTTCCATTAGTTGGAGAAGTAGATCAATGTTACAGTAGTGAAAGAAAATAATTTAGAAAATCTTGTGATAGTGGCCTCATCCTCATCTCCCTCATGGGATCATGGTTTGAGGGCCCCACTCTCACAGCCCCAAAAATAGAGTTATCTTTTGGTTATTACATATCTTAGGGTTTCTTGTTGAGTAGGTCATTGTTCATGATTTACTATAATCACCTGCAAATGTCACTTTGGTTTCTTAAGTTGTTGTATATTAGAAATCATTCCATTCCATATATTTGATCCACTAGCCATAAAAAATTAGTCTCTCAAATTCAACTCATCTGTTCCACATTTACATAAAGTTGTTCATAAATGAAGAAATGAATATGTGTTGTTGTAAGAGTTGCTAATATTAAGGGAAAAATCATTCCACCAGCCTCATCTAAGTCTTCTCCACCTCTCACCAAACCCTACCAACCACCAATTCAGATTTCTATTTTGTAGCCATTGTGGACAGCCACCTTGAGAAAATCCAACCATCCTGAAGAGTTGGGATGATCCTTGGGTAGTGTGCACCTTCCCCATACCTCATTCCACCATCATACACCTTCCAAACACTTCCTTTCACCTTCCCTACCTTCCTACAACTTTCAGTTAAGTTTCCTATAGTAAAACAGGACATCCTGTAATAACTACATGAAATCCTATATCAACTACAAGAAACCCTGTAGCATCCAGTTTTAGATTGTTTTGGGTAGAAATAATGATCAGAGCCTATGGTAGGCCTTCAAATAGACCTCCATACCCCTCAATGCCATTTTTGACCAGTTTTCCCATACCTTCCTCCCCCGCAAAATATCAGCTTGATTAGTTTAACATTTACATTTCTAAATTGAAAACCAAAACTCTTTTCTACAATATTTAGCTAGTGCATGGATACATCAGTCTTAGCAATTTTAGGATCATTTCCATGCCTCACTAGTTTAGATAACTAGATGATAAAATGCAAGGTTAAATTAGGTCTCTTTTACAAGTAATGTGTGTTAATTCCTAGTTAAATGATTTGATGTCATTTTCATAACACTTTCTATTCGGCACTTTCATTTCCTTAACATAGGCAAGCATTTACTTTCTACATTAAAGATAGCTTTACATTCACTATTAGTAGTCAACCTCCTTCTAGTCAATAAAATATTGGTTTGAAAAACCCTATTGGTCTATCGCCCTAGTTGAGAAGTGACATGAATAGTCTATTGCATCTGCTATGCATATAACACTATCACCTCCAAGTTTGTACGAACCCTGGGTTGATAAAGTAAAGTTGTTCACCCTAGGAGTTGCAACATCCTTACTACAATACTGGGGCTCATCAATTGTTGGACAAAATTGGCTTCAATCTTTTTGGTTATAATCTTTGCAATGATCTTATAGATACAATTGCATCAAGAGATAGGCTTGAAATTGTTGGTTTGAGGGTGCTTGACCCAGGTTTAGAGGGTGTTGTGCACCAACAAAACCCTCAACTACTGGCCCTTTTGGCAATGACTTGCAAGCATATCAGAGTCTCACCTGAAGTAGTTATGCGAGGCTACAAAACCAAGCTTCTGCAACTGAAGGGATATCTGCGCAGTGGCACAGTGTATTTACTTCTACTTTATATTGATCTTATTACTTCGCATACATAAGAACTTCGCGTGGATAATTAATTTAACAAATTCACATTAAATCCATAAACTCTAACAAATACTAGTATATCTTACCGTTCTTCTCATAATTCAGTGAAAAACATGCATAACCAGATACATAACAATATACAATAAATACATAAAGAGACGCAACACTTTCGCCAAAACTTTCTTCTTTATTAAAAGGATCTTAAATTACATGCACTTCTCTTACCTTCGCACCTAGCTGCAGGTGATCTGCGCACTCAGTTGTAGACTCTTCCAGGCCTTTGTGCACTCAGTTGCGGAGCCTTCCACAAAACTACAAACTACAAATTAGAATACATAGATTCAATTCACTTATGATGACATGACATATTTGATTACAAAGTATTGCATCTCCTTATATACATTTAATATTTACAAAAACCATGGTCCAAGTACCATGGATCCACAAAACACGGAATAATACCCAATACCCGTTACAAAATAAGGGCTTTGTCCCATCCCCAAATCCCTAAAAGACCGTGTGATGAATATATCTTCGCCAGCTCCGCGTGGTCCACTCCTTCTTCTGTGGGTTATTTTACCCAAAACTTGGACCAAGTTGGTTTATGCCCAGTAAGACCCCAACACTCACCCATGAATCATCCCAAGTCACTCAGCTTTGGCACCCTTGATTTTTGTTGTGATCTCGTTGTACACTATATTGTACTGCTGGACCGTTTCTACCATCAAATTTTATTTTCCTGATGTGCCTCCTTTAGCAAAGCCTCTACAGTAGGGCCAAAAGTATTTTGTAGTATTTCTGCTTCCCTTCTCTTCAATTCCTTCAACCTCTTGTCCACTGCCTACGAAAGTTGCAGGGCTTCCTCCCACCATGGTTGAGTCCTCTCCTGCAAGATCTGTTCTTTCCTCCGAAGATCATCTATTTGCACCTGGAGGTTCTTCCCTTCAGTAATGTTGGCAAGCCTCTACAAGACTGGTAAGGTCTTCATAACTGCCAGCATCTCATCGCGCCGCTTCTGCTTGGCCTACAGTTCCTCCTCAATCTTCATGGTGTTTGCATCCTCTTGCATTGAGGTCCAAATATCCACTGTATCGTCACACAGTTTTCCACAATCTGCCACCGTATTAGATATGCCTTTCAATGTTGCACTAAGGTCCCTTTGTCTTTGCTCCTGAAACTCTGATGGCATAATTGGCTGCAACCTTATTTGTAGCTCTGATATCTACACTTCATATTCAAATTTCAACTTAGCCATAGTATCCTTTTAGTCCTTGATTTTGAGGGCGAGCTTCGCGACCTTTTCTATTGGTGCTTCATCCTCATGGACCTGCACATCCAAAACTATGCTACAAGTCTCAACAATGGCCTTCTCCATCTATTCTCATTGCTTCCTTGCTTCCTCTCTATCCTTGGCCAATTTCTCCAGTTCCTTCTTCATTGATGCTTTTTTTGACTCTTCCTTTGATTTTAACAACAACATACGTTGCTCTCGTTCCTACAATTCTGTGGTGATACCTTGGTGAAATTCATGCAGTACCTGGAGGGATAGCACAATGAAATTCATTTGGACACTGCGACATGATTTGGCTCACTCTTTGTTTGCTGCTTCAAACTTCTGTGCCCCAACTGGAACTTGTAACATCCTAACTCCGAAAGTTGTTTCCAGTCTTTTTTATAGCTACAATGGTTGGGTTACCCTCTCTAGTTACCTCACTGTCTGTGGAAATGCGTTCAGCTTACGATGCCCTGCTGCACCTCAGCTAAGATCGCTTTGCAACGATCATCAATCTTGTCCTAGGTTTCCATGTTGATCTCCTGGATCTTTTCTGTTATCTTTCCTATGTCCCCATCAGTGAGGACGAGCGACACTGCTCCCTTACCCTTA
The DNA here is from genome assembly GCA_031772625.1 of Pinus tabuliformis. Taxonomy (NCBI): domain Eukaryota; kingdom Viridiplantae; phylum Streptophyta; class Pinopsida; order Pinales; family Pinaceae; genus Pinus; species Pinus tabuliformis. The sequence continues at coordinate 539,273,209 of CM062805.1, read as the reverse complement.
TCCGCCTTTTGCTTCTTTCATGGCCGCATTTTCACCACAAAGGGCGAATCTTTTGATACCCTTGAATCGCTAAGGTGTTCTTTGTGTTCCTTTCCTCACCCCATTTGTTCTATTTCTACATCAACATCCTTCTTACTTGTACTTGGACCCTGCGAGGTACCCTTCTCTATTCCAGCTGATCCAACCACTCCACTAGGTGGAGTCATCCATTCCTCTAGCCTGCATTATAGCGAGGAGATCATCTTCTGTTACCATGTATGGCAATGGATGCCATGTCTTCGTTGGGTCCTTCATTGCTTTCACATACGCCTTGTGAAAGTTTTCCTTGAACTACACGATATGACAATATTGTTTATACAAGCTCAGTGATAGTATGTGATACTGATTCAAGACCATATGCAGATCCATCACCATCACTACAAAGGAGATCTTGTTTTCTGCTACGTCCATCAACTCCTTTTTAAACTAGAGGGAGGCATACCTTGCTATCCCACAAACATCTACCTCAATAGATGGAAATTGTGAGTCTTCTGGTTCTTTCCATGCAATCAACGTGATGAGAATTAACATCCAAGCATAGTGGAATGGCTTCCTTTCTTCCTACAATTCCTTGCAGTCTATAAAAAAATCTTCACATAGATAGGAAGCCCAGTTAAACTGGACTCCTGAGCTGCACTGCGCAGCTAGAGATACTACAGTTGCAGGCACCTCATTGGCCCTGCACTTCCTCATTATCTTTCCTTCCAAGATGTGCGCGACGAAACAAACTCCTTGGTCATCAATAAAGTTGATGTCATATCCTCGCGACTTATTCACTAAGCTGAATTTGTCTTTCATCATTAGAATCTCATCAACTGGGATCCTCATCCCTAGCCAAATGCAACCATCATGTACTAGTGCGAGGAGTTGCCACACACAGATTGTACTAAATGGGCTTCGACTGAAGTGTGGCACATTCAACATGTTCAAAATCCTTGCTTTCTACACTCTCGCAACCCATTGTTGTGGTTCCAACCTTATTACTCTGCTTTCTGGGTACTCAACCTACTTCATATATCTAATCAGTTCAAACTGAGGGTACTTACTCCGATCATTAAAAACAAAATATTCCTTCTTCAGATGGGGGATCTTCCCCAACACTTCTCCTTCAAAAGGCACCTCTTCTAGCAATAATGGAGTATAGGTGGCCATATTACCATCCTTCGGTTCTTTCACTAGATTCACATTTGGTTTTCTTGCCAGCATGTAAGTTGGGAGCACAGCAGGATTTCCTTCCTCCTCTGTCTCCATGCGGTGAAATTCAGCCTCCTCTTCACTATAATTAATCTGATGAGGCTCCATCTGCATCAACTTATTTCCTTTATGAATGGGCTTTTTGCCTTTATCCTCTACATTCTTCGTCTGTACTTCCTTTTTCATCTTCTTTCATGGTGATGTTCTCAATTTTGTTGCAGAGACCTCAACTGGTCTCTTCTCCTTCATCTTTTGCAGATGTGATTATGGTTGTGCCTGTGCTTGTGGTTGTGCTTACGGCTTTATAGGCACCTTTCTTGGTGACCTTAAGCATGTCAGGGACATGGGTACATTCACCCCTGCGGTCTTTCCTTCTTGTGACTCCATGATACTAGAAAGCCCTTTCTTTATAAAAATATTAACCAATTTTTCCCATCACCTCTTGGACATGCAATATCTCTTCTACACTTAGGTGCAATTTCTTATCTCTATAGGCCACAAATTTTAAAATGTGGCACAGGATCCAATTTTTATAATAAATTTGAATTCCCAGGCTCATGATTGGCTTAGGTTTGGCTCATTAATGCAGGTATGGGCTAGATACAAGCAACTGTGCTTCATAAATGTTTTTCTCCCACACCTCTCAATGGTAATTTCTTTTTAACGAAGCCCTTTTTCCTTCCAACGATCATATTTCTGGCTAACTTCATTAGATTTCAACTTTGGTGCAGTCACCTTTTCTTCATCGCAGCTCCCTCAAAATTTTTCCTACTCCTAAGGATCATGCAGTAATGTTCCTTCAATGAATTCCCCTTCCTACAGAGTAGTTTATGGTCCCATGCCCACTTTCAACTACAAGTGGCACTAAGACTTCCTCCCATTCATTTTTCAGTGTGAAGCTCTAGGGACATAGTCATCCCTGTATATCTTCAATCTACTACCATTCACTCATCTGGGAATCATTTGACCATTCATCCGGGAATCATCTGACCATCTGCAATGTTCTTGACGATATATGGCCCCAACCGATGTGTTTTGAATTTCCTCAAAACTTCATGAACATACTATCATATAATAATACAAAATCCCCTTCCTGAAATATCTTCTTCTTGATATCCATGTCATGCTAGGATTTCTCCCTTGCTTTCTGCACTTGTTGATGGAACCTTGCTACGAACCTGTCTTCTTCTAGAGCTAATATCTGCAACATTATTTCATTCATAACATCGGGATCCACCATCTTTGTGGTAGTTGCAATTCTCAAACTTGGTACTATGTATTCCATGGGCATAACTTCCTTTTGTCCATATACCAACCTAAAGGGTGTCTACCCAGTTAGTTTCTTGCATGTTGTCATGTATGCCCACAACACTACTGGAATCATCACTTCCCAATCATCTATATTCACATTTCATACCTTATTCAATGCATTCTTGAGAATATTATTGAAAGCTTCCACTATCCCATTTACCTGAGGATGATAGGGAATGCTCTTCTAATGGTAAACAAGAAATTCCTCAGTTAGTGCTTCAATCGTCTTATTCAAAAAATGTGTCCCCTAGTCACTCATCAAGATCTCCAGAAAACCAAATCTAGACAATATATATTCAAAAATTCACTTCGCAGTGGTTTTTGCGCTGCAATCCTTCACTGATTTTTCCTCAACCCACCTTGTCAAATAATCATTTGCAGTAATGATATATCTTGCTTTAGTCCTTTTTTCGGGTGGACTGATAGATCCAACAAAGTCAATTTCCCATTTATCAAAAGCCTGCAAAGTCACCTTTAGTACTAGTCATATTTCATCTCTTCTAGATGGATTTCCTGTCCTTTGACATACATCACATGCTTGACAATAGTCTTTTGCATCCTTATGCACTGTAGGCCATCATAACTCAACTCTCAAAATCTTTTGCACAATGGATTTTCCTACATAATACCCACCTACAACTTCTCCATGAGATTATGTCATAATGCTTTGTCTTTCATGTTTAGGGACGTATCTGCGTAGTACTTCATCTGGTCCCATTTTATACAAGTGTCTCACAATCAACGAGAAATCAACTGCTCGAACCACCAATTCCTTTGTAGTGTACTCCGCGGGTGCCATTCCTATGGACAAAAACTAAATAATATCTCTGAAATGATCATCTACGACTTTAATTGCAAACACTTGTGCATCAGGCAGGTTATCTTCAATACTTGTAGGTTCTTCTCCTTTCTCTATCCTGGATAGTTGATCAGGCCTCATATTCAATCTTCCTGGCTTCACTATAACTTCGAAGTCATATTCTTGGAATAATAACAACCATTGACAAATATTCCCCCCTAAAATAGGCTTATTCACCAAGTACTTCAACGCGGAATGAGCTATGAACATCTTAAAGTGTGCTCCCAACAAGTAATGTCTAAACTTCTGCAGTGCATACACCATAGATAACTCCTCTCTTTCTATTGTGCTATAATTCTTTTCTACCTTAGACAACTTCCTACCTGCAAATGCTATGGGATGATCAATATCCCCTGCTCTTGGCTGCGTTATTACTACTCCCAAAGCTATGTAAGATGCATCAACATGCACATGAAACTCTTTCTTCCAATCCAAGAAAACTAGAATCGATGCAACTACCATCTTTTCTTTCACCACGTCCAAGGTCTTATGGCATTCTTCATCCCACTGTAAGGTCACATCGTTCTTCAGAAACTTCTCCATCAACGCTATTATCTGTGCATATCCTTTTATAAAATTCTTGTAGTAACTAATATGTCCTAGCGTAGTACACAATTGTCTTACTGTTTTCGGTGCTGGTAGGTTCACAATGACTTGCTATCTTTGCCAGATCCACCATCAATCCCTGTTTACAAATCACATGTCCTAACAATATTCCAAATGGTGCACAAAAGATGCACTTATTTAGGTTCAACGATATATGATATTGCCTACATGTATCCAACATCAATCTTAAGCTCACCACATGCTTCTTTAGTAGCCCAAATACTGTCCAATCGTCGAAGTAAACTTCCAGAAATTTTTGTATGTACTCCTTGAAAGCTACAATTAAAACTCTAGAAAAAATAGAAGGTGCATTCTTCAACCCAAAAGGCATCACTTTATACTGATAGGAGCCCCATTGGGTGGACAACGTTGTCTTATGCTTGTCTTCTGGTGCAATTTTGATTTGATGATACCCTGAGAAGCCATATGTAAAAGAGTAAGCCTCTTTTCCTCCTACATTATCCAGCACTTCATCTGTAAATGGTGTAGGAAAAGGGTCATGCAAGCATGCATCATTCAACTTCCTCAAGTCCACACAAATTCTAATTTCCCATTTCATCTTCTTCTTCTGAAATACCATAGGACTTATCCATTCAAACTCTTCGATAGGTTCAATTATCCTCGCTACTAACATCTTTCCCAATTCTTCTTTTACCTTTTCCTTATACTCTAGATTCAGTCTATAAGGCCTCTGATTAACAGGATTCACATTAGGCTTCAAAGAAATCCTCATAAATCCCAAATCCCCTATGGTTCCTTTCATGTCTGAAAATTTAGTGGGAAACAACTCCTGGTATAAATGTAAGAGATCTGTTATCTTGCTGACAATGTCTTCGTCCCAGTAATCTCCTATGGTCGTATATTTCAGTTCAAATTTTGTCCCTATATTTACCTTCTTCATTTTTAGTGGTTGTGCTATATATAACATCTCTATCTCAGGTCCATTCACTTCACGATGTCCTTCTAACTCTTTTATATCAATGTTGCGAGGATCTTCGTCCTCTTCTACAGTGAGATTATATCATTCTATTACATTGCGTACCTGCACAACCTAATCAGGTTGCCAGATAACTGGAACTTTATTTTCAAAAATATTCTTCTTAACTATATTTAGGGCTGCATCTGTATGTGGACAATCATATTAAAATATGAATTTCATTATGAATCCATCAATCATCTTTGCCTAGCTAGCAGTGCCATGTCTAAAGTTAAATTTCCAAATACCAATTATGAGGAATTGTCTCTAGGTTATGTATAAAGCCATGCACCCACTCTTCTCATGGAATTTCTCCCCAAGCTTCCATACATAGTTGTATATGGTCTCTAGGATCATTCTGGCCATCATACTTGTTTGCGAGCTCTGTTTCTACTTTTCCAAATCTTACCCACATCAACCTTCTACATTTTTTCCAATCTCCTATATTCTTCTTATGAGTACCCCACCATCTAGCAGGAGTAGCTCTCAATGCTTGATCCAGAGATAACAATCTCTGAAATTCTGGTACCTATCTCTCATAACCTCTAAAGAAAGTATTTACATCACCCAAACCATCATATAAAGGCAAGTTGCGTACCTCAGCTGTCATACATCGCACTGCCTTGGTGATCTTTACACATCGCCTTGATGACACTTCATGCAATCTATTCTACCAATTATCTAATTGCTCTTCTAAATCTGAAGTGTAGGAACTAACTTGCTCCCAAGTCAGCCTTCCATCTGTAGTGGGATTGATCCACTCTTCTTCCTTCGCTGTGATCTAATAGTTATTATCAATGCCATCTGCACTATATTCTTCCTTGATATGCTCTATATACCTCACCCCTTCTGATGGATCCAATGGATCAATAACCCTCATATTATTACTTTCAAATATTATTTTTCTTTTCTTCAGATTAATTATAGCCTTGTTAGAAAACTCCCAATCCAATCCAAGCAACACGGGGTAAGTATTACTATCATCCACTATCTCAATCACTTCAAAGTCAATTGTAGTGCACACTCCATCGATGTCCACTGTGACATTAGACAATATTCCTAAAGGTAATATATTCTGTTGATTTTCCATATTCAGCTGAATAGTAGACCATTGCAACTTTAGTTTTCCCATAAATTCCAAGTCTTCCTTGGCAAGACATTAGCATCAGATCCTAAATCTAGGATTACCTGATCCATGTCATATTCTCCAATCTATGCTGTAAGCCTCATTTCTTTATCTTTCTCTTCTTGTGTCTATGTAGATTATTCACTGCTCACATCTCGCTCTGTGGTACCTCCTTAGAGGCACAAGAGTCTATTAGTTCTTTTAATACCTCTACAATCTTCTGATTTCTTAATAAATTCATGCAAGTATGTAGAAAAGACATCAAGATATTCGGATCCACCTCTTGTGTCGCAATCAGTACTATCTAGCAATTATCCTTCTGAGTCAGCTGCGCAGTAGAGGTTGAGGCCCCATCATCCATTAAAATTTTCTTCGCCTCCATGAATGCTTGCTTTTCCTTAAGGATATCAAATGCAGGAGATTTTTCATTATTTTTCCTTACCCATGTAGCTTCAGCTTCCTTTTTCCCATTGACCTTATCATTCCCAGTCATGGTTTTGCTTCTTGTTACAATGTCGATGTGTAGTTGATCTTCTTTGGGTTCAGTGGTCATCATTTTGGAATTTGCTACAGGTTGCTGGTTTCTTTTCTCCTGCATATTCGCAATAAGAAAGGGACATTATTCTATCACATGATCAAAAGACTTACAGTAATTGTAGGTTGTCATGGGGTTCTGGAAATCTCTCACGAATTGTTTGGCCTGTCCATAGTTGTAACAGATAATCTGGCCAAGTCCTCGACCAACTCCTTGTCCTCATCCTTGAAATCCTCCTTGACGAGCGTGTTTTCCTTGATACTCATGTGTATGTCCTTCAACTTTCAGTCTATAACTATCAACAGTGAGCTCCATCATTACGTCATAACTTTAGAAATTCTTCTCATCATGGCCTACTAATTTGCAAAAGTTACAAAACAACTACTATGGGGTCTATATATATTTTTGTAATAAGTAGCAGTCTTCAAAGCGATGTTGACCTCGTGTTCTACAGATATCGCACCATAGACCTGGGTTTACTAGATTAGGTGCTCCACTTCTCAGATAATCTCTGAATACAGGGCATTGATCCTTATAATGACCCTCTGCCTTGGATTTTGTACACCATACTTCTGTTCTGGTCTCCTTACCTTTCTTGAGGTCCTGCAATTCCAAGGTAAGATTGGCTAGTTGACTCTATATCTGTTGTACTCCTGCATGAGTATCCCCAATCAATGAAGCTTCCAGCTTCATCACAATCTGCAATGCTTCAACTTGAGTCGTGATCTTCTACTTTGTCAAAGGTAATCTAATATGTGGTAGTAGCATGGTTATGAACCATAATTTGTGTTGTTGTGGGGGTATTTCAAAGCTCACTTGACCCATCAACACCTTGAACCATTGGTCCAACTCCCACACAGATTTAGTTGTTTCCTGTTTGATTTCTTTAAGCTTTGTGATCCACTATGATTATGATTTTGGCTTCTTGAACTTTGCTACTAATGCTTGCTATACTAAGCATAGCATTAGGCTTACTCACAGAGTATTTCATATACCATATCAGTGCTTTCTCCTACATCGAAGTGATGAGCTACACCTTCTTTACATCATCATTATTAATCTGTCTCATTTTCCATGTTGTATCAGCTACAAACCAAAACTGGTCAGGGTCCTCTTATCCCAGCCCTTTAAAGACATGTATCGTAATTTCATCAACCATTCTTCTTCTTCTTGACAGGCTAGGTGGAGGTGGAGGTGTAGGGGAAGTATGGGGTGGGGGATGGGGTGTGCAGGGGGTAGATAGATGGGGGATCCCAAAGACGCCCTTATTCTTCTCAACTCCTGACTTCGATGTGCCTTTAGGATGGGTAGGGGAATGCCACAGGGTTGTACGGTTACTTCTTTCTTCTTCACTCTCAGATCTTAATAGATGGCTATAGTTAGTCTCAATATAGTTCTTTGGCTCCATTCTATATCGCTTCCCACTTTGCGTAGCTCTTGGCTCTAGCTTATTTCTTCTTTACCCAAACATTAATTTGATTGCATCCACAGAATCCCCTTTTCACACAATAACATCTTAATCCAAAGATTCAAAGAATTTAATAAATTACTTCATGGCCCATTGAAGAATCTTCATTCAGATTCACTATAGGACACAGACTCATCGATTACAAACTTTGTGATAAATCCTCCCAAAATGATATTGGTCCAAAAATCAGTAAACCTTGAGATACTGTTATCAATTCTCTTGAGCCGTTGTATCAAATCAGGATTCCACTCCTTAGGTTTGTCACCCTTGAAATATTTATTATGCTTAGCTAACTTAGATATCCAATCAAGCAATTCAATGTGTAACGAACCAAAGAAATATTGTATTGTTCTTTGTAGATATATTTCTGCAACTAGTCTTTAGTTGATAATCTAGGGTTTCTGTTTTTTTTCTGCAAATTCTCTTTCTTTCTGTTCAACCCACTCCTAAAGTTTTTTCTTTGACACTCACCAAATCATATCCCTTTAAGAATATCTCAGTCTCGACAAAAGAACCATTTATTGGTTTGAGGGGGCTTGACTGAGGTTCAGAGTGTGTTGTGCACCAACAAAACCCTCAACTACAGCCCCTTTTGGAAACGACCTGCAAGCATATCGTAGTCTCACCTGAAGCAGTTATGGGAGGCTATAGAACCAAGCTTTTGCAATCAAAGGGATATCCATGTAGTGGCTTCGTGTATTTACTTCTAATTTATATTGATCTTATAACTTCACATGCATAAGAACTTCGCGCGGATGATTAATTTAATAGATTCACATTAAACCCATAAAATTTAACAAATAACAATATATATTACAGTTCTTCACATAAGTCCGCATGGCAATAGGAAATAAACACATAATGAGATGCAACACATTCACCAAAATTTTCTTCCTTATTAAAAGGATCTTCAATTACATGCACTTCTCTGACTTGCGCACCCAGTTGCAGGCGCTATGCACACTCAGCTGCAGACTCTTTCAAGCCTCCATGCACTCTATTGTGGAACCTTCCCCAAAACTAAAAACTACATATGCGAATACAAAAATTCAATTCACTTACGATTACATGACATATCTGATTACAAAGTATTACATCTCCTTATATACATTTCATCTTTAATAAAAACCATGGTCCACATACCATGGATCGTCAAAACAAGGACTAATCCTGATACCTGTTACAAAATAAGGGCTCTATACCATCCCCAAAGCCCTAAAATATTGCACGATGAATATATATTCACTAGCTCCACATGGTCCGCTCCTTCTTCTGTGGGGTATTTTACCCAAAACTTGGACCAAGTTGGGCCATGCCCAAGAGAAATCATTGAAATAATGGGGGTCATCAGCTTTAGGGATTTAGGAAATGAAAGTAGAATTAAAAGAGGGAAGGATTTTCCCTGATAGGCGAGGGCCTTCAATAACACGCAGGAGGTATCCACCCAAGTGATCAAAGAAACACATGTAAAATTCTATAGGCCAACCATCAGGACCTAGGATTTTTCCTTTTGGAAACTATGAATCACTTTTTGTAGCTCAACTAAAAAAATAGGCTCTATAAGGTCTCTATTTTTGTCCATAACAATGAAATGAGGGAACACTTGGGATGTACAAATTATTTCTTCTATGGTCACTTCCTGAGAGGCCTTGAAAAGGATGCTCAAAATGGCTCTCTATGATCCTGGAAAGATCCTGAAGAGATGAGACCCTACCTCCTTCCGGGGAATCCAATTCCCATATTGTATTAAGAAATTTGTTACCCTTTGCATAATTCTGGAAAATTTTTGTATTGTTGTCACCACTTTGAAGCTAAATAGTGAGACTCTTTCGTCTCCACATCTCTTATCTTTCACCCAAAATCCTCCTCTTTTCTTTTTACTTCAAGGTAAAAAACCCTTTGCTTAGCTTCTTTTTATATATAAACCCCTCCTTCTGAGTCTTCCAAACTGTCTATATCCTCCTCCACAGCTTCAATAGTTACTTCATCCCTTTTCTTCTTTTGGGAGGACCACTGAACAGTGGACTTTTTTATCCTTTTCATTTTTCCTATGAATTGGATCACCCCCCTCCCTCCCCTGATTTGGATTATATGGGATCCAATTCTCAACTACCATCTCCCTAAAATATTCATCTTTTATCCATGAGGGATTAAATTTGAAAGGGTTCCTAATTTATTGTGATCCGCTCCTAATTCTAATTAAATATGGTGATGATCAGATTCACCTCCAATACATATCCATTAGCATAACAGAGGAGTCCTTTCCATAAAAGATTTGACCATGAGAAAATGATAAATCCTTCTTGCCACTTTTACTTCTTCCTAGGGTCAATTTCTCTAGGATGGCTGATTTTTTATGAATTCCACATCACACAACTTGTTTTCCATCAAGAGATGCCTGAAATACCTAACCTAGGTGTCCACATGGGTATGAGGTCCCTAGAATTCTGAGGCTCCAAAGAGAAATCTAGCGCCCCCCCCCACCGCCCGCCCCCCCCCCCCCGCGCCCGATTAGAAGGTTGTCGACTCTCATATAAGATATGTTCATCAAACCATCCCAAAACAACGGTCTATCATGGAAAGGACCATATACATTTAACACCTTCAAATCCTTTCTTAGTTCAAAGGAGAAAATGTCAGCTCCAAGAATCATACCGGCCCTAGGAACCCATAAATTTAATATATTTTTTATTAAATCCAATGGCTAAACTCCCTGATATATCATTGGGATTTGATGCAACAAACCACCAGTTAGGGAAAATATATTCCAACACCCCCTTAATCGAATCCCCATCTCCCAATGTTTCTTGAAGATAGATCAAATATAATATAGAAGAAAACAACAACCTTTTCAAAGCCATTTATTTTTCCGGACTGGCTAGGCCCCTACAATTAAAAGAAAGAAAGATCATGATGTCACCTTCTTATGGGATTTCCAATTTCTAAGTGCCCCAACAATCGACTTTTTATTTTGAGCTGTCACATCCTAGCTAGCTTTATGTTTCACCCTAATCATGTAAATTTTCCTCTGTGTGATCTACTTCCAGTCTTGGCTGGAGAAAGTTTTCCCAAACCCCTAACACACCCTAGTGTGCCACCTTTTTCATTTTAGGATGAATATTATATGATGAATAATGGACCAAAGGATCTATTAAATCAACCGAGGTAACAACCTTAGGGGAGGGGAAACTAACAGTGGATGGGGGAAGAAGAAATAAACCATAGCTATAGATGGGAGGGGTGAGGGAACCCTAGATGTATTTACATCATGAAAAAATAACAAGGATTCCATATCAAAATATCTGAAATATTAAATCAAATTATTTACCAAAAGTGAGGGAGAGAAATTACCAAGAAGAGAGGTTCCCGAAGAGGGAAAAACTCTGTCCTGGTCCTTTTAGGGTTACTCAAATTCCATGTTACTAGGAGTCACACAACCATCTCCTATCCTCTTCTCCTTCTCGTTAGGAACAATTGAGATCTAATATGAAGAATTTATGTCCATATGACACGCCTTTTCAATTCAAAAAACTCTAGGGATGACCCCCTTATTCATCCCTCAACGACCGAATTTTCTTGTAGGAAGCGGGAGGTCCCTTAAAATATACCCCGTCTTGTGGTAGCGATGGCATCAAAAGGGAAAGGCTTCATAATATTATAGTTGATAATAAGAGAAACCTCTATAAGTAATGTTCAACTCATCTGAAATACCCTCCCTTGGATTCAAATTCACAAGAATCTGAGCCATCATCTTTCTACCATTTTCCAAAAGGATATATTAGCTTCAAGAAATGTATCCAATATTTAACCTAACCTTTTTAAAATTTCCAATGCCTAAAGTTGAGGAAGGAGCCTCAACATCCTCACCCATACAGGTACCAATTCAACCATTTCTTTCTTGGAATCGAGCATAGGGTGCAGCTGTTTTAGAATTGTTGGGGTGGAATCGTTACTCCTATTAATTGAGTACCCAACTCACTTCATCACCTAACAAAAAATCGAACATGAACCATCAATGTGTGAGGATAATCAACTTTGGGACTCTGCCCACGACTCCACCCCACTCTTTTCTACCCATTTTCACAGGAGATCCTGAGAGAAAATACCGCCTTTGACACTCTCTACCATCACCCCCTCAATTTTGGCCATGTTCTCGTTTAGCAAAACATCCTCTCATGAAACAAAGTTCTTATCCGCCTCTTTTATTTTAGATTCCTTTCCCTTTTTTATTTTATTGCTTGGACTAAGAAAATCCTTTGCAAAAGCTAGCTCCCTTAGGGTTTTTTAGCTTCGCCTAAAGGATCCAAATCGTCCACTCCATGCTCAAGCACTTCTTATTGACTAGGGTTAATGCCCTATTCATCCCTTCCATAAGTGAGGGAAGAGACAAATCCAAAATATCTGGCACTTGAACTCTGGATAAAAACCTAGAATCTTCTCCTTTGCCTTGATCATCAGAAAACAACTCCAAAACAAAAAGGGAAACATTTTCTACATATACTTCAGGGGTGTATGAAAAGGGGTTCAACAAGCTTTGAGATAGAAGGTCCAAAAACTATGTAGCTAAAAAGTGTCTGAAATTTTCGAGGCCCTCATTTACCAAACCCCGATTCCATTGCAGGTTTTCTAAATGGATTCCACTTATTGAATTGTCTAAACCTTCCCTTTCTCAAACCCTAGGGGAAACTCATTCCCTGCCTCCTGTCGAACCTCTTTCTAAGGCTGTTGCATTCTCGGGTCGCCTTCAACCACCATGTTATATGTATGCTACAAAGTCTCTTCACTTTTCTGAGGTGCCCAAATCAAGAAGATTGGAACCAGATGATGGGTCCCATTAATAGGTATATTTTGAAGTTCATTATGCTATCCTCCAGCCCTTAAAACTATCCCTTTCTCAAATTAATTCACATTTTTAGTCATAATATAATTAGGTAGAAGATTAAAAGGTGTTTTTCATATTGTGAGGCCTAATGTTATTAAATTGTAGGAAAAATAGGCATTTTGAAGCATTCATTATGCAGGGGCTTGATGGAGACAACCAAGAGAGAATCTAGGGGGGCTTGTCCACCTCCTTAATTCTGTAAATCGACTTAGGATCACAGGATCCTGACAAATGGATCAAATTCACTAGCAGCCGAGGGACTCCAAGTCTATTTGAAGATCAAGGAGAACTAGATCCAAAATTCTCGAGATCTTGGAGGGAATCACTCCTATTTTAAAGGGAGCTACCATCAACTACCTTTTATATAAATAAATTATCTGAAAGGCTCATTAAGATTTGATTTTTTGATTCAGCTAAGAGTATCTACTGAACCTAGTGCTTGACCATTTTATTCTTAACTTTCATGTGATGTATGAGACTACTATTTTCTGATAATGAGAAGTTTTCCATTGATCTACATCTGAGCTAGTTTTTAGAGGGATGAAACCCTTGGGTTTGGGCCCAACCAAAGGCTTTAGTCCCTCTTCTATATTTCTTTCTTGTTGTTATTGGAGGCTTCCCTATCATGAGAAAGACATGAAATTATTTTAAATAAGAACAAGAAAGAAATATAAAAGAGGGACTAAAGCCTCATTCACTTCATCCTACCTTCATCCATATTATCCTTCCCTCAAGACACCATTTATACACTCAAAAGTCTCTCAGAACCCCTCTTGTAGCAAAACTGGGCCTCCTGTAACAATACAAGACCTCCTGTAGTAGGCCTGTAGCAGTGTTCTTTTCAACCAGTTGTATTCCCAACTTTGATACTAGCCTAGTTAAGTTGAATAATGGCCCTAGATTATTATTTGATGATTAAGGAAGTCTCTTATACCACTCCAATCTCCTCCTTTCCTCACTACAAAACAAATTTAGAATTAGTATTTTTTTCATAAGCATGTTAAAAGTTAGATTCCTTATTTTCAATAAAATGTAAAGTATATCAATGTTAAATGCAAGTAGGTTACTGATTTGATTAAATGTGCAAAGAATAATAGCTTTACTTCTGCAAGTACACTAGCCCTTTCTATTTCATGCAATGTCAATTAGCATCTACATTTGAATGAATGGCATTTTCACTTTCATAGTTAGAATCAGGTTTAATATGATTTCATAAAAAGTTTTCACTATAGTTAGTTGGAGTAATGGTCTCTAAACACCTTGACCTAACTTCGTGAATGAGGGTGACATGAGTAGAACCTAACCTACTATGCATATAGCACTGCCACCTCTAAGTTTTTATGAACCCCAGGTTGATATTTTGAGTTGAGGAGCCCTTGGAAGTTTCAACACTCTTGGTGCAATACCAAGGCTCACCACTTTTTGGCATCGTTGTCGGGGAGGTGTCTAATTATGTTTCATTTCTATTGAAGCATTTGATTATTATTTTGCATCAGTCTTATTATTTTCAAGAAGTGAAAAATTCAAAGAATCAACTTGTTCTTTCATGCTTCGTAGGAGTAGGGATAACTAAGGGAAATTCTTACCTAAAACCCCCACCACCTAAAGTATCCAACCTTCATTCTTCTTTGGTGACAATGAAATTCCCTCTCTAACTACAAGGGAGTTGGAATACCCTCTAGGTGAGGAACCTGACATTTTTGAAGAACCTATTGGGAAAAAAGAAGAACCCACCTCACCTACCCAAACCATGGCTAAAAACAGGAACAATGAAATTTTCCCCATCATATAAACCAATGGAGAAGCTATAATGAAGAATATAATCTCTGCTTCCCTTCCACATTTCCATGGCTTGACCTCTGAGGATCCTGACACCTTCATGTTTGAGTTTGTTGTTATATGTAGGACCTATGACTATGACTCTCATGAGCAGAAGCTGAAGTTGTTTCCTTCTACCCTTAAAGATGCATCCTTATGCTAATTTATGAGTCTACTTGGAGGTGACATCACTACCTGGGCCCAAATGCAACAAACCTTCAATGACAAATACCGGGATTACTATAGGTCCACAGAAACAAAGGAGGAAATATTTAGGCTAACCCTTGGACCTAATGAATCTTTGGAGGACTATGAGGAAAGGTTTCAACTCAATTATAGGAGGGCCAATTGTACCCTTAGTCTTCAATCACTCAAGCTATTTCTTCTTCGAGGGATCAGGGAAGATGTAATGGAAACCATCAACATGCTATCTAGAGGAGATATCTACCAATTACCTTATGATGACATCAAAACTATATTCAAGAATCACTCCAAGGTTGTTAGGAAAAATGGTAGGTCTAGCCAAAGCTTGGTCAATTCCTCCCCCTACACAACATCCATCAAGCATGAGATAGGGAATATGTTGGAATATTTCAAGAGTGAAATGTTGCATACCTTTTCCATACAAATGGATATTATTCAAATCAAAAGAAAACAAGAGGAAGTAGAAAGGGAACTAGCTATTTTCTTCCCTAGATGTACTAAAAGACATCCTAGGAATGAATGCCCATTGAATGTCATATAAGTGTTCCTAGTCTGTGAAGAGAATCATGCAACATACAAATGTCCCTCTTGGCCAAGACTAAAATTTGTATACCAAGGAGGAGTAGAGAGTGGGTCTGAACATCTGTGCTTCATTAACTAAAGGAGAACCCAAGGACCTCGACCATATCAAAAAGGCATGCAATGTGCACATTATCCTCACTGTCCAAATTAGAATGCACCTTTCCAGCCTTGGTACCCTTCCACTCATCCAAGGGGCTTTGAGAAAGACCATCACAATGTTGCAGCTTGTAGACAGATCCATAGTAGCTCCTGAGGGAATTATTGAGGATGTCATGGTCTCCATTGAATCCTGGGAGTACCCTACTGATTTCCTAGTTCTCCAACCCAAAACCTATATTAGTTGTAGGGATGGGAACATGACTATCAAGAATGGAAATTTATCAAAACAACTTGTGTTGTATCCTCCTACTCAACCTTCTTTTGAACATGATTTACCCATATGGTTAGAGGATGAGTAAGAGGATGAATTGTATCACACAACCCCCTACCCAGTCTACACTCTAGATACGATTATAGGAGGTGGAAAACTTGATGAAGATGATGTTATTGACCATATTTTACAGAACCATCCTCCCACAACCATACTATTTGAAGAACTGATGAAAGAATCTGAGAGTAGTCCTTGGACTTAATTTTGCTCTGTTGACTCTAACCTGGAACTTACCAAGATTGTGGATATTGGTCCATCCAGTGTTGGAAATAATACTGAGAGGGGAGTCAATCAGTATTATCAGATCAATAATTTTATTTCCCAAACAGATTTATATACGCTACTTCACTGAAGTGAACTAGTATGTACATGCAACTGTGATTAAAGAAAGCAGCGTATATCTAGAGAACTTGTGATTTAGACAATTTATCATGTGTTGATCTTAAACCAGTACATCAATAACTTATTAGATAGTGCAATAAAATTAGAATAAAGCATCACACATAAGAAACACACATGAACACCAAGATTTAAGGTGGAAACCCAATGTGGGTGAAAACCACCTGCTGTTGTTGTCTCTGTCTTCTTAATAATAAGAAAATATGTTTACAATCTTGTACTGGTGTAGACTCATACCAGTATGCAGGCACCCACCTACAAAAGGTTACAACCTTCTCTCACTTTCCAGCTTCTACTGGAAGGGAGCTGCAACCCCCTAGCTATTTTACTAGCCAATATGTTTACTAGTATGTAGGTGCTGAACTACAGAAGGCTACGACCTTCTTTCTTCTTCCAAGGACCACATTTCATGAATTTTCAGACTGGATACTCCTGGATCACAACACCAAAATCTGAAGGCCACATTTCATCCAATTTTCATACTGGACCCATAAAAAACTTTTTAAACTTAAACTGCATCAACCAACATTTAGTTAATTTGAACAATCAGATCACTGACACCAGATCACCATGTTGAACCCAGAACCCTGCATTATCATTCAGAACCAACTGTAACCTCAAAAATCATGCATTAGAGTGTATACGCTACTTGGATGAACCCAAACTACATGTATACATTACTTCCATTAATCAAACCTGCATATACCTTCAAAACTACTGCAAACATAAACTTTTGAATCAAGTCTGTACCAACCAGCAATATACTGAATATAAAAATGTCAACTTACAGAGCTTTACATAAGCAGGGACAAAGATCTCTTCTTCTCACTTATACAATCAATCAATAAAATGCCAGCCTCCTTATGCATTCAATTTTACATTCAGATCTAAGAAGACTTCATTGACAGACAAAAGTAAAACAACAGAGTTTGATCAGATAGATCAGTCAAACCTAAAAAAGAAGCTTTTCTTTTGTATACACTACTTGAAAGAACAGACCTTGCATGTATACGCTCTTTGGCTGAGATGAACCTATGCACAGATCTGCAAATATTGACTCAGAACTTTGCTACAATTCCAGACTTCAGACAAACTCAAATCATGATAGATAACAAATAAAACAGGAGCAAAACATCAGCTCTAGTCTCAACCAATATCAGATCATTCAATAATAATTCATTTTAGGTCTCATGATCCTGATCCAATATAGAACTCAAGGTGCACATGAATATTTTAGATCTAGTCCCAGACATAACCCTGCAACAGATAGAAGTATTCCTTAGAATCTTATTACTTGCACACCTGGCCTTATGATCTTCTCCTCTTTATATAGCTTTAGGCCCTTTTTCAATACCTTGGACCAAAACCACTTAGGACCAATACCTTGGACCAAATACCTAGGGTCAATACCACGGACCAAATACCTTGGACCAATACCTTGATTTTCCATCCCATTCACACTTTTCTTTCTGTGAAAGTGTGTGTATACATATACACTCTTTTTTATCTGTGTTCCCGTGTGTATATGCTACTTTGACAAAGTGAAACAGTGCATACCTCTCTTTCTTCAATCTTTGGAGTCTGATCTGTAATCCTTTGTTGTTAACCTGTTGCACTTTGAACTGTCATCTGTGTGAGTTGCCATAAAGTACAACACCTGTATCATAATGCCAAAAATCTCCCCCTTTGGACTTGATGGCAACAACAACACCAAGACACAATAACAACACCAAGAAACTCTCCCCCTTTGACATCCAAGGCAAAGGGTGGACCAAGATATTCTCCCCTTTTGATATACATTATGTTGTCCATGTTCCCCCTAAATACATGCTGAATTCTCTGATTAAGCTCCCCTTTGTAGATGCTGAGATGTGTTAAACCGTCCATGCTAGGTCTATGCTCCCCCTAAGCATATGCAGAGTCTGCAAAAGAAAATATTTTTCAAAAGAAGAACATGACTCTATAACTCAACTAAGTGAGTAAGACCTTCCTATCACCAATGACTCATACATACATCAATCTCCCAACCAAGTGGGGATACACCAAATTTGACTCATCCACCCAACCAAGTGGGGATATAAAAATTGTTTATACATGAAATAAATACAATAAATATTACATCATCCATCCCATGCAAAGTGGGGATACAAATTACATCATTTGTCCAATAGGACACATTCAAATGTATGAGAAGTCATATCACACCCTAGACTTTTACATGACTTAAGCAACAAATGGTATAAATATCTGAAGCCACAGCTGGACTCAGCAACCATAATGCCAACAATGCAGAATGCGAGTGAAGGCCACTGCTCCCCCTGAACCTGTGCTACCTGTGCATTGTTAACAAGTCATTTAATCAAGGCATATTTGTTAGTTAGATAAAAATTAATGAAAAAAACATATCGTTAGACTGTAATCATCAACATCAGACAGAGCACCCATATTAGAGTCTGACCCACTAATTTTCCTGTTAGAAAAAACATATACGCTTCTTCAGCCACCGAAACCTGTGTGTATACGCGACTATACTTCATGAAACACATGTATAATAACCTTCTTCTGAAAAACTGGATTTTAATAGTAGGATGATGCAGAAACTACTCCCAGCTTTTGTCTGAGATATTCAAATGTTTCTCTGGGTAGAGGTTTAGTGAATATATCAGCAACCTGTTCTTTGGAGGGAACATACTCCAATTTGACCTTTTGTTCAAGCACTTGTTCTCGTAGAAAATGGTACTTGATGGGTATGTGCTTGGTCTTGGAGTGCATGACTAGATTCTTTGAAATACTGATGGCACTTGTATTATCACATAGAATGGAGATGGGTGGAGTACATGTGATCTGAATGTCTTGCAAAGTTTGCATCATCCAAAGTAGTTGTGTGTAGCAAGATGTAGCAGCCACATATTTTGCTTCAGTTGTAGATAAAGCAATTGAACTTTGTTTCTTGTTGAACCAAGACACTAACCTGGAACCCATATAGAATGCACCACCATTAGTTATTTCTCTATCATCAACACTTCTTGCAATCTGCATCTATATATGCATGAAGAGTAAGATCTGCATCTCTAGGATACCATAGTCCAAAGTCCTGAGTTCCTTGAAGATATTTGAAAATTATTTTGACTGCCTGAAGGTGTGATTCCTTTGGATTTGCTTGGAATCTTCCAACTATTCCTACTGCATGCATGATGTCAGGTCGGGTACCTGTTAGATAAAGCAAACTGCCAATCATGGATCTGTAAGTTGGTTGATGTACTGTTGCTAATTCATCATTTGAGCTGAGACTGCATCCTGTTACCATTGGGGTACATACAGGTTTAGAATCTTCCATTATGTACCTTTTCAAGATCTATTTGAGATATTTGGTTTGTGAAAGAAAAATACCATCTTTAGTTTGTTGAACTTGTAGACCAAGAAAATAGGTAAGTTCACCAAGCAAGGAAATTTCAAATTCTTGCTGCATTACTGAAGCAAAATTCTGACTCATGGATTCTTCATTGCTACCAAAAATGATATCATCAACATAAACAATAATAATTAGCAATTTATCAGTTTCAATCTTTGTATATAGATTGCTATCTACAGAACCTTTTGTAAAACCTTGTTGGTGTAGATATTTGTCAAGGCGGTAATACCAGGCCCTTGGAGCCTGTTTTAGACCATAAAGAGCCTTTTTGAGTTTGCATACAAGTTTTGCATCATTTCCAAGAATGAATCCTTCTGGCTATTCAATATAAACTTCTTCTTCTAAATCTCCATTAAGGAAGGCTGATTTTACATCCATTTGGTATACTTTGAATTTCTGAAAGCTAGAAAGAGCAAGAAACATCCTTATGGCTTCAAGTCTAGCAACAGGTGCAAAAGTTTCTTCAAAATCTATACCTTCTTCTTGAGCATACCCTTTACAAACAATTCTGGCCTTGTTGCTAATGACTTCTCCATTTTCATTCAGCTTGTTCTTGAATATCCATTTAGTTCCTATAATATTTTTATCATGAGGTCTAGGAACTAATTCCCAAGTATCATTCTTTTCAATTTGCTCAAGTTCTTCATCCATGGCCTTGACCCAACATTCATCTTTGCATGATTCATTTACATTTTGAGGTTCAGTGGAGGATAGTAGAGCTAGGTAGCTTGAGGTCCCTGTAATAGTTCTTGTTTTCTGTACACCTACCCCTTTTCCCCTAAAATTTGAGTTTGTAGATGATTTTTCTGAACATACCTGGACGGAGTCTTTTCTTCTACCATTATATCTTCTTCTGGTGCTTCATTGGTTTCTTCTTCAATATAATTTTGATTTGATGTGGGAAAGTAATCCCCATCTTCCTCATTGTCATAATCTTCTGTTGATTTTATCTGTTTTGGATTTCTGCATGCTTCATCCACTACAACATCAATGCTTTCAACAATTTTCCCAAGTCTTTTATTATAACATTTATATCCTTTACTTCTGGAAGAATAACCAAGAAGAATACCTTCATTTGCTCTGGGTTCAAACTTACCAAGTTTTTCATCAGTCCTTTTGATAAAACATTTGCTTCCAAAAACTTTAAAGTATTTTACAGTAGGAGTCTTACCATACCAAAGTTCATGTGGAGTTTGAGTGCTATTTACCTGAACATTTGCTTTGTTGAGAATAGTCACGATAGTGAATGCAGCTTCACCCCAGAAGGTTGCAAGATTTCTAGATTCATTTAGCATAGCTCGAGCCATTTGTTGAACTGTTCTGTTCATCCTTTCTACCACACCATTTTGTTGAGGAGTTCTTATGGTGGAGAATTGCCTTTTTATTCCATGTTGTTCACAAAAGTCAAAGAATTCATCTGATATAAATTCCCTTCCTCGATCAGATCTGAGGCATTTGATTTTTCGATCTGATTCATTTTCAACCAAAGATTTTAAGGCTTGGAACTTTTCAAATGCTTCATCTTTATGCTTTAGAAGACCTATCCAACACATTCTGGAAAAATCATCAATGAACAAAATAAAGTATTCTGCTCCATGAGATGACTTTTTCCTTGTTGGTCCACATAAATCAGTATGGACAAGTTCAAGAGGACTACTAGCTAACCCTTCTTTTTCCATGAAGTGAACTCTGGTTTGCTTGTTGATTTGACATGGTTTGCATATTGTATTTTCTGGGATGTTGATATTTGGAAGATCACAAACACCCTTGAGTCTGCATGCTTTTCTTATTTGAGAAAAGCTTAGATGTCCCAATCTTCTATGCCATAGCCAATTTTCATCATTTTTTCTTAGACAGTACTATTTTTATCCTCCTTTGAGTATGTATAAGTTGTTTGGAGTTCTTGTACCTTTGATCACATTATCTCTTGTATCAATCTCATGAACAACACATCTGTTTGATCAAAACACCACTTCATTTCCTTGATCACACATTTGATTGACACTCAACAGGTTATGCTTTAAACCATCTACATACATAACATTTCCAGATTTAACCTTTTCTTTCAAGAAAATATAACCTTTACCTTTTATGACAGCTGGAGTGCCATTTCCAAATGAGACATTCTTTTCATTTTCTAAGGCATTATATGAGTGAAGTTTCTCTTTGTCACCTGTCATGTGTTTGGAGCATCCACTGTTGATGTACCTCTAATTTTCTTGTCCTTCTACATACAAGTCTATACCACATCTTTCTGTTTGAGATTCTTTCCTTCTCCATATCTTGGGATTTAACGGTGTTTTCTCCTTTTGAGGTGTTTGCCAAAATTTGCTCCTGCATTCAGATTCTTCATGACCAAAGTTGTTACAGATTGAGCATTCTATTTCATTTTCAAGAGGAGAAAAGTTATTATAGGAACCTCTCTTGATCCCTGTTATATTCCTTTGTTTTCGTGCTTCTCTAGTCATGATGGTTTTGTAAGCAATGCATTGAGCAGATTTGCACCCAAAATTATGATATGAAAAACATTTCCCATTAAAGAAGTTTCTACGACTATCAAATCTATTTACCTGTTGATTGTAGTTTCTATTGATATTCATCTTTGGAGCAAACTGAGTATGATTTTCCTGAGGTTGGTTGTGGCTTCTATTGATATTCATCCTTGGAGAAAATTGAGTATGATTTACCTGGTGATCATCTTTATGCCTTTGCTGACGATTGTCATATTGTTCACTGGTCTTTGCTGCATCAAGATAGCTTTTGGTGGAGGTTGACAGCTTCTGTGATTGAGATGATTCTTTAGTATATCCAAGACCTGTCTTTATCGGAGGAGAATGCTGAACTTTGATAATTTCATTTAAAGTTTCTGATCCTTTAGCAAATCTAAGATTGAGAGATTTTGTTTTATCAACATCTTTTCTTAGACCCACAATTTCACATTCTAGTTTTTCATTGTATTTTTCTTTTTCAGCAAGTTGGTATGTCAAGGTATCTATGATCATATTCTTTTATTCTAAACAGATTTTGAGTTTATAGATTTCTTCATTAAAGTTTTCCTCTTCTAAAGCATCCCAAAAATCATCATCGTAATAAGCCATGAGAAGTCTATAATCATCACTATTAGATAAACCATCACTATCCTCTTCTAAACTATCCCAAAAATCATTGTTATCATAAGCCATGAGAAGTCTATAATCTTGTCCAGTTTCATCTTCATCACTATTAGATAAACCATCGCTATCTTCATGAGTATAGTAACTCCTTCTATTCACAACTTGTTTCCTATTCCCTTTTGCATATCCCTTTCCTTTTTCATATTTATCTTTATGAGGACATTTGGCAGCATAATGATCGACTCTGCCACAAGCAAAGCATTTGAAAGGTAGCTTACCTCTGAACCTTCCAGAACGCTATTGAAGCTTCTTAACAAAATTTACCTCATCCTCTTATTCTGAAACGTGTCATGATTCATTGTGTTCTTCCTTTTCTTTTCCTTTTGTTAAAGCTTTAAATGTGGCTTCTCTCATATCTGATGGACCTCCTTTTCTCATCTCAAAAGTGGTTAGGATTCCGTGAAGCTGTGTCATAGTGGTATTCTGTAGATCCTGTTTTCTTCTATGGCAAACACTTTTGATTCAAATTTAGCAAACAAGGATCTCAAAATTTTCTCAACTAAGGTAACTTCCTTTATTTCTTCACCCAGATTCTTCATACAATTAACAACCTCATCTATACGTAAGAAGTAACTAGCTATACTCTCATCACTATGCATCTTAAGAGTTTCATATTGAATTCTGAGAGTTTGAAGCTTGGCACAATTTACCTGAGTGTCTCCTTCGTAGCTCATAATGATTTTGTCCCATATCTCTTTGGCTAATTTGAGCTGCAATAATTTGGCAAACTCTGATTGTGACAAACTTCCCACTAAAGTATTGACAACTTTGGCATTGGTTTCATATTTCTTTTTACCTACCATGTTTGTAGGAATTGCTGTTGGAAATGTATATCCTCCTTCCAGAATTTCCCATACATCTGTTCCAAGAGATTGTAGATAGTTTGTGATTCTTATTTTCCAATAAACAAAGTTGCTCCCATCAAATATTGGCGGTTTGATGGATCCCATGCTTTCGTGATTATTCATATTGATGGATCTCCCTTCAAGTGATCAAGCTTCTTCTGAAGGACCTGCTCTTATACCAATTGTTGGAAATAATACTGAGAGGGGGGTGAATCAGTGTTATCAGATCAATAATTTTATTTCCCAAATAGATTTATATACACTACTTCAGTGAAGTGAACTAGCGTGTACACACAACTGTGATTAAAGAAACCATCATATATCAAGAGAACTTGTGATTTAGACAATTTATCATGTGTTGATCTTAAACTAGTACATCAGTAACTTATTAGATAGTGCAACAAAAGCAAAATAAAACATCACACATAAGCAACACACATGAACACCAATATTTAAGGTGGAAACCCAATGTGGGTGAAAACCACCCGTTGTTGTCATTTCTATCTTTTTAATAATAAGAAAATATTTTTACAATCTTGTACTAGTGTAGACTCATATGAGTACGCAAGCACCCACCTGCAGAAGGTTACAACCTTCTCTCATTTTCGAGCTTCTACTAGAAGGGAGCTACAACCCCCTAGCTCTTGTACTAGCCAATATGTTTACTAGTACATAGGCACTGACCTACAGAAGGCTACAACCTTCTTTCTTCTTCCAGGGACCATGTTTCATGAATTTTCAGACTGGATACTCCTGGATCACAACACCAAAATATGAAGGCCACATTTCATCCAATTTTAAATTGGACCCATCAAAAAAAAATTAAGCTTAAATTGCATCAACCAACATTCATTTAATCTAAACAATCAAATCACTGACACTAGATCACTGTGCTGAACCCAGAACCCTGCATCATCATTCAGAACCAGTCGTAACCTCAAAAATCATGCATTAGAGTGTATACGCTACTTGGTTGAAACCAAACTGTGTGTATACGCTACTTCCGTTAATCAAACCTGTGTATACCTTCAAAACTACTGCAAACATAAACTTTTCAATCAAGTCTATACCAACCAACAATATACTAAATATCTACTATCAACTTATAGAGCTTTACACAGGTAGGGACACAGATCACTTCTTCTCACTTATACAATCAATCAATCAAATGCCAACCTCCTTATGCATTCAATTTTACATTCAGATCTAAGAAGACTTCATTGATAGACAACATTAAAACAATAGAATTTGATCAGATAGATCAGTCATATTTGGAAAAGAAGCTTTTCTTTTGTATACGCTACTTGAAAGAACATAACTTGCATGTATATGCTCTTTGGCTGAGATGAACCTGCATACAAATCTGCAAATATTGACTCAGAACTTTGCTGCAACTCCAGACTTCAGACAAACCCAATTCATGATAGATAACAAATAAAACAGGTGCAAAACATCAAATCTAGTCTCAACCAATATCATATCATTCAAGAATAAGTCATTTCAGGTCTCATAATCCTGATCCAATATTGAACTCAAGGCGCACATGAATATTTCAGATCTAGTCCCAAACATAACCCTGCAACAGATAGAAGTATTCCTTAGAATCTTATTACTTGCACACCTGGCCTTATGATCTTCTCCTCTTTATATAGCTTTAGGCCCTTTGTCAATACCTTGGACCAAAACCACTTAGGACCAATACCTTGGACCAAATACCTAGGTTCAATACCATGGACCAAAACCTTAATTTTCCATCCCATACGTGCTTTTCTTTCTGTGAAAGTGCGTGTATACATATACACTCTTTTTGATCTGTGTTCCTACGTGTATATGCTACTTTGACAAAGTGAAACAGTGTATACCTCTCTTTCTTCAATCTCTGGAGTTTGATCTGTAATCCTTTGTTGTTAACCTATTGCACTGTGAACTGTCATCTGTGTGAGTTGCCATCAAGGACAACACCTGTATCATAATGCCAACATCCAGAACTCTAAATATCAACCCTTATCTTTCTGCCGAGCAGGAAGAACAGGTATCCAGTGTGCTGAGAAAAAATTTGGATTCTTTTTCTTGGGATTATAAGGAAATGAAAGGTGTCCATCCCTCAGTTTTTACTCATCATAGTTACATCAAGGAGGGATGTGAGCCTGTGCACCAACCCTAGAGAAGGATGAACCCAACTCTTAAAGACATTGTGAAAGAAGAATTACAAAAGCTACTAGATGTAGGATTAATACTCCCCATTTCAGATAGTGAGTGGGTGTCACCTATTGTTTTAGTTCACAAGAAGAATGGGAAGTGGAGAATCTATGTTGATTACCAGGAACTTAACAAGGCTACAAAGAAGGACCATTTTCCTTTACCCTTCATTGACCAAGTCCTAGATGGCCTTGCAGGAAAGAAATCCTTCTCCTTCCTAGATGGATTTAGTGGATATAATCAAATCCATATCATCCCTGAAGACCAAGATAAGACCACATTTACATGTCCTTGGGGTACCTTTTCTTATAGGGTCCTTCCATTCAGTCTGTGCAATGCCCCTGCTACTTTTCAGAGGGTAGTTTTAAGTATATTTGCTGAACTTGTTCATGAAAATGTTGATATTTACATGGATGACTTCACTCCTTATGGATATGACTTGCAGGAAGCTCTGTCTATAATGTGCAAAATATTAGAAAAATGCATTGAAATGAATCTATCATTGAGTTCCGAGAAATGTGATTTTTTTTATGAATGCAAGGACTGTCCTTGGCCATGATATATCCAAGGAGGGGATACATGTTGACCCAAACAAAATTTCCATCATTAAAAGGGTCCCCATCCCTAAAAAACAAAGAGATGTTAGGAGTTTCCTTGGATTAGCCGATATTATAGGAGGTTCATTAAATAATTTAGTAAGATGGATTCACCTTTGTTTGGATTGATGGCAAAGGATTCTGATTTTTGTTGGACAAACAACTGTTAAGATGTCTTTGAAATACTAAAAGAAAATTTGACCACTTCACCCATCCTTAGGGGTCCCAACTGGGCATTACCTTTCCATATACACAAAGAGGCCTCACACAAAGTTGTAGGGGATGCCTTAGGACAAGCAGAAGACAAATTTCCTTATGCTATCTATTTCATTATTAAGAACATTTATAAAGCTGAGTTGAATTATACAGTCACTGAAAAGGAACTCTTGGTTGTGGTACATTCTTTAAACAAGTTTAGGAACTAAATCACTGGTTATCAAACTTTTGTTCACATTGATCATGCAACCATTAATTATTTAATGAATAAACCTGATGTCAATGTTAGGCTAATTAGATGGTTGTTATTATTCAAGCAATTTGATTTGACTATTGTTGATAAACAAGGGAAATAGAATGTGGTTGCAGATTTCTTTTCAAGACTAACCTTACCTGTAAGAAAGGAAGAAATGATAGATGATCGACTTCTAGATGAACATATCTTTGCCATATCAATGATTTCTCCTTGGTTTGTTGATATAGCCAACTATTTTGTTGCTGGGATATTTCCTCCTAACCTATCCTCCAAGGAGAAAAGCAAGATTGTTAGGAAGAGTGCCCCGTTCACCTCGATTAGGGGAAATATTTTTAGATTGGGGCCATATCAAATCCTGAGAAGATGTGTGAGGGAAGAAGAGGTCTTTGACATCCTCTCAGCATGCCATGACGGACCCTGTGGGGTCTCATTTTTCTACTAAGAGGAAAACTTTCAAAGTTCTATAATCAGGTTACTATTAGCCCACTTTACATCAGGATGCAAGGAGGTACACCACCAGGTGTGATCAGTTCCAAAGGATGGGTAAGCCAACACCCAAGGATGAAATTCCCTTAAAAACTCAAGCGACTCTACAGTCATTTGAAAAGTGCGGCATGGATGTCATTGGACCTATTGATCCCCCATCAGGATAGAAAAGGTATATCATTGTATGCACTGATTACTTGACCAAATGGGCTGAAACAAAAACAATAAAGGCAACAATTGAGTAGAAGGTGGTTGAATTTCTGAGGGAGAACATCTTCTACAAATTTGGTTTTCCAAGGGAATTAGTCACTAATCAAGGAGCACAATTTACATCAAGTTTGATTGAAGATCTTATGAAGCAACACCACATCAAGCATAGGACATCTATTTCCTATCACCCTCAAGAAAATGGGCAGGTGGAAGTCACAAACAGAGGATTAGAGAGCATTATTACCAAGGTTTTTACTAACACCAGAAAGGATTGGGTAGATATACTTGTGGAAGCCACTTGGGCCTACAACACCACTTGGAAGACCACCACTAGATTCACTCCATTTGAGTTGGTCTATGGGAAGAAGGCCATGTTGTTTATTGAATTTGAGTACAACACCTTGAGGATGGAAGCTCAATTATACTTGGATCTCACTACAACACAATAGGAAAGGTTTCTCCAACTCAATGGTCTAGATGAATTTAGAATGCAAGCTCTCCTACACATTGAGGTAATCTAGCTACAAAGGAATATTTGGCATGATAAACACATCAGAGAAAGGAATTTTCAAGAAGGAGATTGGGCCCTGTTGTATGATTCCAGATTCAAGGATTTCAAGGGGAAGTTAATGACAAGATGGTTGGGTCCCTATCTAGTAGAGAAGTGTCATGAGAATGGGTTTGTCCAAATTAGAGTAGTTGGAGAGGAAGGGATTCCCTTACATGCAATGGTCATATGTTAAAGTTGTACAAGAAACTTCTGTCTAAGGAAGAGTTTGTCAGTTCAGTCAGAAGGGAGTTAAATGTGATTGGGAGGCTCATAGCCTCAGTCCACCAAATTTATAAAAAATAATAATAATAAGAGGGCCTACATGAAAACCTCCATGAGGCATCTAAGGCCAAATCCTGAGATGAAAACCTCTTTGAGGAAACCTATGAGAAAAAAAGAGAAGAAAAGAAAAAATAAAAGATGAAAATTTTCCCAAGTGAAAACCTCCTCTAAGGCACCTAGGGCAGGCATGCAGGTTGAAAACCTCTGCAGAGGAAACTTGCTTGTCTCAAAAAAGGAAGAAGGAAAAAAAGAGAAAAACGTAGGGAAGGATTTCTTACACCACTTTTGCTAACATCTTTTCTTTGTAGGACTCCAAACCATTGATAGAATCATGGCTACAAGGTAGCATCTACAAGTGTATTCCTCCATTGTTTTGACCACACATTTCATTTCCACACTCCCCACTCACATACCTACCTCTCTCCATCATCCAACCAACAAAAGAATCAAATTATGCCTCCTCATTGTAATGCTACAAGAGGAGCCCATAATACTAAAAGAGGGAGATCTGATGGGAAAAATAGACTAGAGGGTCATGCTTTGTTTATTTAATGTTGAGAGAGGTCCACCAATGTCAATTTCATCACCCATCCACTGTATCTAGTCAAAGTTAGCTCAAATTTCCTCTATGTCATGCATCTAAAAAACCACAAAAAACCTGTGTTTTCCATTCTTCCACCACCTACACCACTTCCTCATGATCTTAATCTTGTCCTCATACCTTTCATCACTTGCCCTCAATCTGACATGCAAAACAAAGTCTTCAAAAAGGGGATTAAATTTATGTTACAAGAAGGAGACTTCTCCTATAGCAGCCTGTACATTCACAACAGAACACCTTAAAATTCCTTTTTTCCACCCACATAGAGCATCATGGAGCCATTATGAAGTAGATAAGAGGCACATCATCCTTAGGAAGCAATCCATCCACTCCACCACTAGCAGATTGTACATAGTGAAGGGACCTACACACATAGCAAAGTTATCAGTGAAAAGACCATCAACTTAAGAAGACCTAAACAGAAATAAGCAAATAAATCGACACCCTTTAGGTCAAGATGTTATGAGATCCAAATCCATCATGTAAGCATCTCCAACAACTTGATCCAAAGGTAGGCTCAAGTATGACAACCCTCACCTCTTCCCTATGCATATAATCCTAAAATGTGTTAATAGTCGAGAAAGGAATTTTAATGGGTTGGAGGTGGCCAATGAACTTGTCCACCCTTGACAAGTGAACTCAAGTTCATTCAGTCACACATGAAACGTGGAAATGTCAACTCAAGTGAGGTGGTGATTACGAGGAGTGATGTGATGATAGTGAGGAGAAGGGTAATGATTGCAAGGAGTGGGGACAACAATTCAAAAAGTGAAGTTCGTCTATGAGACATGTCACCAAAGCGCTCTGAGCCTTTACCATAAAAGGGAACTAGGATCAACTCCATTTATACCATCACTCATTTCTAGAAAAAACAGTTAGAGGAAGGATGAGCTAGTGATATCAAACTTCCTAGGGTGTCACCGAGTTGTTGTTGCAGGTGCTACAAGAGAAGCTATAGGAGGAGCTAAAGGATGGTCTGAACTGCTACAAGAGGGCCAAGAAGAGGTTACAAGAGGGAATTGAAAGGTGAAAGAGGGTCAAAGTGACCCAAAGTTGTCCTCAAACCCTGATGTACATGACATAGCTATTTTGAAAAGGATTAAATGGCCTTCTCCCTCTTTTGCCTCGTAATAGACAATTGAGTAGTAGTTCCTTTTGAAAATTATTGTGTGTAAAGGAAATATAGGGAACCAAAAATAATTTTCTTCAATATAAATTCCAGCATCCTTCTCCATCACTGATAAAAAGGAAGTTTAATACTATTTCTACCATTGAGACTACTTTGAGTAAACATTGAAATTCACACCTAAGTAACACCAAGAAGGAGCAGTGGAACAAATGGGGGGAGGATTCAATATAAGAGAACCCATAGACACACAAAGAATTCATCAAAATACTCCTGTGGTAAATAGTTTTCAAAGACATAAGTGGTTGGATTTCTTTAAACAACTGAAAGGGTATGTTGATGACATCACTCAAGAATTTTCCATGGCACTACATTCTCAAGGAGAAGACAGTGCCACTACTATTGTCAAAGGATTGGCCATCTCTTTAAGTCCCATAAGTAGAGTGACCACCTTACCCTTAGGAATTCAATGGAGAAAAGAGGAAAAGGAAGTGTTACAACTAGGAATAACTTTTTTTATTCATAAAGAAAAACCTATGAAAGATAAGAATGGAGTAAGAAGAGAAATCCTACCTTACCCTTGGGATGAAGTGGCCTACCACATTCTCAAATACATATCCTATGAGGGGAGGCTGAGCATTGTATATGCCTATCATTTCAGGCTACTCCATGAGTTGAGATTCAAAGCAGATTTACCAATCCCACAGAGACTAAGTGTTCCCCATTTCCTCCTACAATCAATCATTGAAATGAGCCAAAAGGTGAGGGAAGGGAAGCATCAACACATTTCCCACCATGGCCTCATTAAGTTAATTGTGATGGATGATTTAAGTCACTTAAGGAACCCTATGTTATGGACTGATTTTGTAGACATGGACATGGAGGTCTTCATTGAAACCCAAGTCATCACACCTAGAGAAACACCAACCTCTAGCACTGGAGGTAGGGCAGGAAAAATAGAGGAAGAAGAGGCAAGAAAAATAGAGGAAGAAGACGCAGGAAAAATAGAGGAAGAAGAGGCAGGAAAAACAGAGGAAGAAGAGGCAACAAAAATAGAGGAAGAAGAGGCAAGAAAATAGAGGAAGAGGAAGTAGAGATTAAGGAAGAAGAAGGAGAGAAACAAGTAGAAGAAAAAGAGATCTTTGAGGAGACTTCTAAGCCCCAAGAGACAGAGAAGTGAGGACATCAAAAAAGTCTCTCTCCAGGGAGTACTGAGAAAGAAGTGGCTACAACATTGGCTACATTGGGCACACTTGTCAAGCCTAAAAGGAGGCAACCAAGGCAAGGTCCCCTATACTTCAAAACAAGAAAGAGCACCAAGATTAGGCAAGGGAAACCACAACCTCCTTCAAAAATCCCTATCACTATTGATGAGTCACCAAGAAAAAAGGAAGAAGTAGGACCTAGTGAAGGGAAGATTGAGGAGGTTACCTCTCCTAAGGCAAAAACCAATCCACCTGTGATACATGTGGGAAGGCCCACCACTGGAGAAGTCACCTTCAAGAGACTCAAGACACATAATACCATTGGAAAAGCATAAAAATGGTAGCTACAAGAGGAAACAAAGCAACTACAAGAGAAACAAGGGTTGCTACAGGAGAAACAAGGGATGCTAGAGGAGCTACAAGACGGAGAAACCACCTCAAGAAATGATGAAAAAGGCCTCCAAGAGCTACAATAGCTTGAGCCATATCCCAATCTAGAATCCTACTACAAATTTGTTGAGGGAGGTAGGATTATACCCAAGAAGTTCGCCATCCCACTCTTCTTTGAATTAGAAAAGGAAATAGGAAGGACACATAAATGGATGCAGATTGGCAAATCCAAAAATGTAGAAGATGTGGGCCTAATGTAGGAAAAGGTCAATGAAATGGGCAAGGAATTAAGTGACCTAAAACTAAGGGAGTCAGTCATGAGGGAGAAACTACAGGCAAAGAACATAAGACTAAAAGAACATCAACAAGAAAAGGAAACACAACTTTCTACTATGGCAATTCTCTCTATGGAAGCCATACAATGCAGACAACCATCCAAATCTTATGCTCTTTTCCTCAAGGAGCAGTTGTTGTAATTGCAAATAAAGACACTAGAACATTATGGGCCTTTGTCTTTCGAAGACTACAAGAAATTTATTGAGTTTTGAAAGAAGATAAGTATGGAGGAGAGGGAAAAACTAGCTGAGCTTTATATGCATAATTTGATCCTAACAGATCTGAATATTTGGGACCCTAATTCAAGATTGGGAGACATGCAAATCATGGCATTAACATCTTGGTTGAAACATAGGGAGACAAGGGCTGAATAGGTAAAGAATGTGATGGCAAAGGAAGATACATATCCCTTATACATTAGAGAAGAATTGGTAGGCCCTACAGCTGTCATCAACAATCACAACCTCATCTCCTTTGATTCTGATTTAGCACCTAAGTACATAACAACCCAAGAGAAATCCATTCTACATTTTGAGGACACTTTTAGGATGTTAGGAACATAGATTATACAAGCTTATGATATAAGGTGGCATGCCTTACCCCACAGTCTACAAATCAAAGAGTATCACTCCCCTAAAATGCTACAGAATGCCTTGGAAAGATCCCCATTGTACAAAAGAATAATACAAATACTGAATATCAAATGGATAGGACTCAAACTCAATCCACCCTTGTTTTTGCGCTTACAAGAAGGAAGAAACCAGGAAGAATAACAAAATGTATGGAAAGAGATAGAGACAAATGTCAGTTTTTATCTGCAAGAAGGCACACCATCTAAGGCACCTTGGGATGTGAGAGAGGCCACCAGGGCCATGAATGAGCTTCATATGGATGATTAAGTTGCTGAAAGATGAGAAACACCTTCAAGAGGGGGGTGATGATGGGTCCCATTAATAGGTATATTTTGAAGTTCAATATGCTATCCTCCATCCCTTAAAACTACCTTTTATCACATTAATTCACATTTTTAGTCATAATATGCTTAGTAAGGAGATTAAAATGTATTTGTCATAATGTGAAGCCTAATGTGATTAAATTGCAGGAAAAAAGGCATTTTTGAGGCATTTACTATGCAGGGGCTTGATGGAGACAACCAAGAGAGAATCTAGGGGGGCTTGTCAACCTCCTTAACTCTCTAACTCGACTTAGGACCATAGGATCTTCATTAATGGCTCAAATTCACTAGTAGTCAAGGGACTCCAATTCCATGTGAAGATAAAGGAGAACTATATCTACAATTCTCGAGATCTTGGAGGAAATCCCTCCTATTTTCAAGGGAGCTGTCATCAGCTACCTTTTTGTATAAATAAACCAGTTGAAAATCTCATTAGGATTTGAGTTTTTGATTCATCTAAGAGTAGCTACTGAGCCTAGTGCTTGACATTGTTATTCTTAACTTTCATGTGATGTATGAGACTACTATTTTCTACTAATGAGAATTTTTCCATTGATTTGCATCTGAGCTAGTTTTAGAGGGCTGAAACCCTTGGGTTTGGGCCCAACCCAAAGGCTTTAGTCCCTCTTCTGTATTTCTTTCTTGTTATTATTTCAAAGCATTTCATGTCTTTCTCTTGTTTTAGTAGATGTTAAGCTATAAAAACTTGTGATTGCAAGCTTCCCTATCACCTCTCTTATGGGAAGAGTGATTGGAAAGATTTACAATCTCAGTCCAAAAACATTTGTTTATGATTTCTTGGAAATAGATAGATGTTAGTTGTAATCCTTTTGCATGTTTATTTTGTGCAACTTAGGAGTTAGTTCAGTGATCAGAGTAGCATTGGGGAATATAATAGATTTTAGTCAAATTCAACTCATATTTTTCATGATAGTTTATCTCACAGTGTTATTGGTCATTTGATGCATCTATTTGACTAGCTGCAAGGTTGTGTTGATATGCAGGGGTGGGCACATTTTTCCATCTCTGCTTGAACCGTTCCATCTTCTTCGTCTGCACCTCACACTGCTCCCAAACTTTGTTTCCACAGTCATTTTGTTAAGGCAAATATAGGACACCGTGGGCATCAACCTTGGTGCAAGATAGACCTCTGAGAGGTCCTAGGCTTGGCTAGGGGGCTCCCCCAACCTTCATTCACTTCCTCCTACCTTCATACATCTTCTCCTGCCCTCAAGACACCATTTCTACCCTCAAAAGGCTCTCAGAACCCCTCTTGTAGCAAAACAAGGCCTCTTGTAGCAATACATGACCTCTTGTAACATTGTTCTTTTCAACCAGTTTTTCTCCCCACTCCAATCCTAACCCAGTTAAGTTGAATAATGGCCCCAACTTATGATTTGACGATTAGGGAAGGCTCTTAGGCCGCTCCAACCTCCTCCTTTCCACACTACAAAACAAAGTTCTAATTAATATTTTTTCATAAGCATGTTAGAAGTTAGATTCCTTATTTTCAAGCAAATGTAAAGTAGATAAATGATACATGCAAGTAGGTTACTGATTTGATTAAATGTGCAACATAGAGTAGCTTTACTTCTGCAAGTAGACTAGCCCTTTCTCTTTCATACAATGTCAATTAGCATCTACATTTGAATGAATGACATTTTCACTTTCATAGTTAGAATCAGGTTCAATTATTCTTTCATAAGAAGTTTTCACTATAATTAGTTGGAGGAATGGTCTTTGAACACCTTGATTTGATTTCATGACTAAGGGTGACATGAGTAGAACCTAACCTACTGTGCATATAACATTGTCACCTCTAAGTTTGTATGAACCCTGGGTTGATAATTTGAGTTGAGGAGCCCTTGGGAGTTGCAACACTCTTGGTGCAATACCAGGGCTCACCACCAGGTCACAGGGTCTTCTGAGTAATCAACCACGCCATCCATCTAGTCATTACCCTCATTTGACTCAACCCCATAGCCGCTTGGAAGCCTGCTTACCATAACCCTCACTTCAGACTGCAATCTGTAGGGATCGCCGAAAACCATGGTGCCCTCTGAAAAATTGCAGAGCCATACTCTTTCATTTAGTCAAGTATGAATTATTATCACAATACACATTAAAATCATATTAGCATTATTACATACATATACATATATATACACACATGCACACATACACATACATATACATATACATATACACTTTAATTTTTTTAAGCCTACATCAATGCTTTTGCTAATATTATGTACTAGTGTGAGATAATATATCAAACATATCAAAAATATTATTATTATTTTTTAATTATTGCAAAATATTTTGGCATGCACAAGGTATTTTTTTATAAATAAAAACAACACAATGCATGTGGTTGGGTGCACTGACTAGTATTTCTTGGAAAATTGGTTGATATATTTTTGTAAAATATGTTAACATAGTTTAGTGCTTGTGATGGGATTAGACACTAGCTCAATCATATACATTAAATAGCCGGTAAATCATGAAAAGTAACTAAATTATAACTTTATTATTATTATTATTATTATTATTATTATTATATAGGTTAAACATATATACATTTAAAAAAACATGGAACACCATTCTTACCCATGGAGATTTACCCCTAATTCACCATGAAGATTCTTAATCTATTAATAGGATCTGTTGCAATACCATAGTCATACCACATGTCCAAAAAACCATAACTCACTTCATACGACACTTGTTCATATAATTTTTTTAATTAATCAATTTAATTAAAAGGGAAAAAAAGCATATCTACTTTGGAGATAAACTTCAACCTTTGATTTCTGTATACTACTATGAATATTCTAGAATATTCCATGGAGGTTAAATCCCTACCACCCACCTAATAAATAGCACAATCCTATAAATTAAATAATAGGTAAATATAGGCATCAATCCATAATAAGTATCAAAACACTTACTTGAACATACATGTCAAGTTGCTAAAATTAAAAAAAATATAAGAATCAACTAAATTCTTAAACATGATGAGATTCAACCCCACTTTATTATGGAGATTCTTAGTTTTTAAATGAGATTTGTTACAATACCATGGCTTATAAATACCACATGCCCAAAAAGCCATAATTCATTTCATATTTCATATGACATGTTTTTAATTAATGAATTTAATTAAAAGAGAAAAAATGAATAACTATTTTGGAAATAATTTGATTTGTGTATAGTACTAAGAATATTCTATGGAAATATCCATAACATCCACCTAATAATCATTGATAATTAAATTAAAACTCGAGAAGCCTTATTCTGAAATAAACACTCCTATTGACATAATTGTTAATAATTAAATTAAAAATATTAAAGCCATATTCCAAATAAACACAACTATTATTAAAATATAATCAACTGGTACAACAATATAATTGAAAAATATTGAAAAAAATATCTACGAAATCCTCACCTATAACTTTTATTTGAAACTTTGTTAAAAGTAAAAATAATCTACTTATTAGTGTTTTCCTATTATGCTTGAATTTTATATTTTTGTTAACTCTCGTAATGTATGCTATAATATCAACTAAATTGCTATGCACGTTAAAATTTTCTATCAACATTGTTATACGTATTCCTCACAGATCACATTACAAAATAAATTGAAAAATATGCAACAATATCTTCTCATTCACATAAGATTCCTTCACAAATCCGTATGCTCACTGTTTTGTATACTGTAATTTTTTCCAAAATAATAACATGATAATATTTTTGCATATTGAGTTCAGAGTATCAAGACACATCTATGTTAAATTTTGATAATACATTATACATATTTAGATATTATGTTATTCAATATAAGCACATGTACAAATCATGGATTCCTTGTAATGATCCTTTGGGCATAGTGCTTGATCATAGGTTATCTTATGTAAATTCAACTATATTATTCTTTTCCTTTGGTATGCCTTCATGGTCTATCAAACATGGCCTTTATTGGTTTCAATCAACATGCCCAGAATTTTTGTTGGTTAGAGTCATTTTGATCCAACCTATTAAAAGATTATTTAAGTGGTTTCCACAACTTAGCAATCAATTAAATGGTAAAATGATAGGCATTGTTTTCCTTGGATGATAAGTTTCCAAGTATACCCCTTTCCATTTCAAGATAATAGGTCCTTTGCCAATATAGAAGGTTGAATTATTGTTGTCCCTTATGATGAGCTATAAAATGATGGTCATTGACCTCCAATGCTTAGCTTAAATCCATCGTTTGCTTATTATTTAATGTAATTACTACATATGTGATTTCACCCATTGCGACAGTTTAATAATTCTAACATTGTATTTAATTTTCCTCCTACTACCTTAATTTGGCATAGTTTCATCTAATAGTAATTCATCGGTATTGGAAAAAATACAACATAAACATGTTGATGGTGGGGATCTCAATTTACATGTCGTATATATTGGATCATAAACTAATCCCCATTTATGGATGGATTAGAACATAAATGACATCAAGTTTTGTAAGGACTTGGGAGTTTGGTCGTGCAACAATGTAGAATTTGAATTACTTATGGAAATTAGATCTATTTCAAAACCCTTATGCGGAAAACCATTGCCTAAGAGGTGGAGAGATTGAACACTATTTATATCATGAAGACTAAGATCTTAGACATGGTAGGAATCCCTCTTAAAAGAAAAAAATGTTGGACTTTGATGGTAAACCATTAAAAGATAATTGCTATGGTTAGTCATAATATTTAAGAGGATTTAAGTTACACTCAATGTTTTCCCTTTATGGTGGTGGTGGTGTTTAGAGTAGAAAGACAACCTTTCATCTAAGGAGTTGAAAGTATCTCTGTTTGGATGGGATTCCAAGTGTAAAACATTTAATCTTTAAAATATGCACTCTATAAAGGATATTCTTCATTATTAGAAATAATTATTTTGAAGTTAGGAGCTTCCATTAAGGAGAATGTTACATGAATTTAGCTAATGCAAATCATTGAAAACTACAAGAAAAATGTTATGATATGTAGATTCAATATTGTTTTCCATAATATACATTTTTCATATAATTCATTGACTCTAAATGGACTCCAACATATGTTGTAAACCTTTACTCCAAATATTTCTTGATCACTTGTTTAAATATCAAGTGAAAATATCCTAGAAAGCTCATGGAGGAAGGACCATGGTTTTGGGATAGATTTGGCACCTTATTTCAACCATGATTTTCAAATTTCAACCTGGATTTTGTCCATCTCCTCAATCACAATTTGGGTGAGACTTC
The DNA here is from genome assembly GCA_031772625.1 of Pinus tabuliformis. Taxonomy (NCBI): domain Eukaryota; kingdom Viridiplantae; phylum Streptophyta; class Pinopsida; order Pinales; family Pinaceae; genus Pinus; species Pinus tabuliformis. The sequence goes on along the minus strand of CM062805.1, from coordinate 539,234,658 downwards.
TTAAACAACATCCCCTTTACTTGTAGGATAGGGAATTAGGGAAATTTCAGTAGAAAATGACAACTCTCTAGGCAAATTTCTTAGAATTTCTTAAGATTGACCCAAACGAGGAAAATAAGTGATTTTTTTGTTTTTGTTTTTATTATTTTATGAGTAGTTATGTAATATTATAAAAAGAATTCAATAGATATATCCAAAAATAAAGCATAGTTCTATAGATAACATAAAAACATGTGAAGATAGAAATTCTTAGAATATAGTTAAAGCCAGTGAAAATGACCAAATTGAGAAAAAGATGCATTGCATAGTTGGAGCATTGACTTCAACATTCACCTTTATTATTCGATAAATGTGGGCATTTGTATAATTTGGATCATTGAATTAAATTGAAGATAATTATTTCATAAGTGTTTGTCTTGGACTCTTTCTTGGTAATTGTCTAAACTTGTCTTTGGGTTTAGGTAATTTCCTTGTAACCCTTATAATTTGGTATCAAAGAATTATCCTTGATCAAGATTCCAAGTTTGTTATACTTTTTGGAGATTTATTTATCATGTCTCTGGAACTACACTCTAATTCTCTACTAAATTTCATTCTCAAATAGGCGGTCAAATTGAAATGGTTGATAAGACATAAATTTAAGCTATTTTCTCTTAAAGCATCACTCACCATCTAACATTAGGGGAATTTTGAGGTATAAAATGGCCCTCCTAAGGAAATTATAAGATAATAATGGAAATAATAAAATAATGTTAGATTACATCATCAAATTTTAGAGGGGAAAAAACAAAAAACTGTTTTTTCAACTCGTATTTTCAACTTATCTCCTTATGGGTTTACTCAAATTTCGAGTGGAAAATCTCGTTGGATGTAGAATTTGATTCCTCATCCAAGGAGTACCCATGTCTTATATTTTCAATGGACCCTGCTACACAAAAAATGAGGAATACATAAAAAAAACATGATTACAATAACGTTTTTCATATATTTCTCATTTTTCGTGTAGTAGGGTCCATCGAAAGTATGCAACATGGGCACTCCTTGGACGAGGAATCAAATTTTTCATCCAACAAGTATTCCTACTTGAAATTTGAGTGAAAACTTAGGGAGATAAGTTTAAAATACAAGTTGAAAAAATAGTTTTATTATTTTATTATTTTTTAATATTTTTACTTTTTTACTCCAGAAATGATGAATCATCCCCAATGGTTGACATCATCATCTTGAATCCTATTGGTTCTAATAAATTTAATTTGGTTGTACATTTTTTTTCGGAGGCTCATTTTAGACCTCAAAATTCCCCTAATGATATGATCTTTCCTAGCCATATATTGGTAATGGATATAACTAAGTAGTATGCATATATATTATCATTCTCCATTTGAGTATGCATAGGTTTTCAATTTTTAGCTCCTTATGAGCTTCCTTTGGCATTGCCTCGTCTAACTAAAAGAGTACTAATAAATATTATGTAAATGAATGATTGAAAGTTAAGTCATTTATTTCTTATATACAATAGCTTCATCAACATGTCTTGGATATCCTTTTAAACCCTCAAGCAAAGTAGAAAGGAGAAGTTGATAATAAAAGAGGTCTTCATCATTTTCAAGTTGGTGACAAAGTCTTGTTGTATTAAGTTAAATAAATATTCAAGAAAATTATTTATAACAAGTTGAAGCCTTTGCAATCTATATAAATTCATTGAATAGATTGGTAATAATACATTTAAATTGATTTTTCTATGGCAATAGGCATACATGATGTTCATGTTAATGAAAATTCACTAAAGATGTATGAAGATTCCACATTTAAAGCTAATATTTGAATCCAAAGAATATTCTTCTAAAATTTAAAAGAAAAATTGCAAGAAAATGCAATCTTGGATAATTAAGTTTGTAACATTGAGGATCCTTCATTGCCCCATATTATGAATGTAATCAAGTAGTTCACACATACACTAGTCACTATGCATTTAAACAATGTTTACGTTTTTAATCGTTAAATCCTTTGAAAGTACTTTAGAATTACCTCATCCAATAACTAAACATCATGTAAATGAACAACTCTTGGATGAATTTCTTATATCTCATATAAAGAAGCTTGTAAATGAACAACTCTTGGATGAATTTCTTATATCTCATATAAAGAAGCTTCATCATTGACTCATGAATTTGTTTTTCACACAGAAAAGATATCTTCAAAGTTAAATGAAGATTTAACCAAGCAACTAATCACAAATCCTAATCTTTGTATTATAATCCACATAATATCATTCAACAAATTAAATATACTAATGTCCTTAGATTAGATCTTCCATCTTAGTTGTGCTTTCATAATGTTGGTTGATAATGTAAACTCGCTTAAAATGTATAAGGATTTCATGTTAGATAACAACTTTCGTATCCATAAGATATTATTAAAATTGCAATAACCTTTATAATAAGAAGAAATCTTTGATTCTAAAGTTTGTAACATCGAGGATTCTTCTTTAACTTTATATTTAATATGTAGGAAAATTTTCCACATCAAACCAAATGGATTTAGTAAATCCAACCCTAACAAAGTTTCTAGTTTTATGTAATGCATTGGAGTGTAATGATATATTCCCGGATATATATATATATATATATATATATATATATATATATATAATTTTAAAAATAGAATAAAAATGATGTAAAAATATAATTTGTTAGAGCATCACTAAAATAGACATAATATAATGGAAAATTTTAAAAAATGCATTGGATAGTTAGAATATAATTTCAAATTTAATAAATATAAATTTTTTTGTATACTTTGATCATATAATTAAATTGAATTTAGTGTAAATATATATATATATATATTTTTTTTTTTTTTTTTAAATTTCTAAATTTATTTCTTTTCCTTGGAACCCTTATTAATTGTTTTTACATCAAAATCTATTTAAAACTTGAGATTGTGAAAAAATATATTTTTTCTATAAATTTCCAGAAGAAACATCTAAATAAAGCATTGCTTTCTCTAATGGGTTTAATAAACCCATTAGTTGGAAGGAAAGATGAAGAAATAAACAGGAAAATATGTACTATGGTCATCAAAATATGTGGCATAGGAATGTCATTGTGGTATACATGAAAACACAATTTAACTTAAATATGATAAGAATATGATAATTTATATTTAAAAAAAAACCTATTTTTTTAAATTTTAATTAAAAAAATCATAATTTTAAATAAAAAATGTTTCACTGAAATTTACTGAGATTTTATTTTTATTTATTTTTATTTGTTTTTTGTTTTAATGATGGAAATAAATTAAATACGATTAAAAATTTTAAAGCATTAAAAACCTCACACTTAAGTTTTAAAAATTCCAACTAAATTTTATTAAAATCTTACCAGAATTTCTATTATTTTTAAAACATTTTAAATTATTAAAATTAAATATATATATGAATGAATAATATATTTTAAATTTTTCCTTTTGCTTAACTGAGTTATATTAAAATCTATCAAATTTAAATCAATAATATTATTTTAAAATCTTAAAAATATTAAACCTTCTGTTAGAGATTTTGGATAGCTATAGTAAGTCATGCAACGCAAAATTTGTTGTTGGACAAATCATATGCAAAAAGATCTCAAACAAAAGTTCATGAGTTTGAGTATTTGCCATTGTGCGGAAGCTATGTAAAGGTTAGCTGTTATATTTAACCTTGAAAATAAAGAATTGAAACAAGGTAGGCTGCGCATTTGCTTAATCCGAATACTTAGTATTCTACTTATAAAAACATGGTCACAGGCAAGTGATAGGGTTTAGGTCGGTGTGCAAAGATGATAGGGTTTATGTGAGTGTGTTGTTTTTTAAGTTTTGTATTGGTAAGGTTATATTATAGTATTGGTGAGGTTATATTATGGTTATGTTTAAGAATAATATCTAAATAAGATTGAGAACTGAGTTTATGGATTAATAGTATTTAGGAATGTCTTTATAACATTTATAACATCTAAAAGTGTCTTAACAACATTTAAAAATATCTTAACAATGCATCTGATCATCTTATATCTAAAACTCGTAAACATATATGAGTATACTCTTATATCTAAAACTCTTAAACATATATGGGTATACCACTTGCTAGGATTAAGTTTTACTAAATTTGGTAAGATTTCACCAGGTTTAGATAAAATTATCCCCAGTGAGAGAAAGCCAGTCACAAGTCTTTGCATTATTAAACAAAAATAGCAAAACTGCTACAACTTTAGCCAGAATCGACCTAAATCGTAAAAAAGAACGATCAATGTACAAACTAACCAATATCGTCCATTGGATTCTGATCAGTATGATCTGTTAAAATAAGTCTGAGGTTAGAACTTAACTACAATATATAATAATTCCTCCATACAATATTCACGGTTGATGGTTGTTATAAGCCATGGATTCAGTGCAACTGGGAGGAAATAACTGCAGAGTTTGCAGGGAGGATTCGACTTCGACACCAACCTCAGCAGCAGCGGAGTCGGAGTTGAGAAGAAAATCATAGACTTCAACGCAGTTGGAGAACTTGGATTCATCCTGCTCATATTCTCACATCAGAAACCGCATAAAACGAGATTTTGTAACGTGGGAAAAATTCAGGCAGATCAGAAATATTTGCTCACCTCTTCGCTATTGGAGTTGAGAAGATAATTTGTCTCACCAACGGTCATCTCGGACGAGAAGTGATCTGATAATAGAAAGAACTTTCAAAACAGTTAAAACCTGAAAGTCTGAAAATGATGTTGCCGTACGGTATGCACATTGTGGCATGATATTTAAATCTAAATAAGAACATTTAATCATTGAAATAGAAGTTCAATATGATGTTATGGTAATATATCAGTATAGATTTATTTTAAGATCTAAATAGAGTAATAAATTGGAAAAAAAGAAGAAGTGTTAGTATATATTTTTGAAGTTTGCGTAGATTTTTCTAATGTTAGAAATTTTGAGTAGACACTTCGTTATTATTAAAAACATAATGTAAATTTTTAAAACTAAATTAATGTGAGGTGTTTTTTCAATTTTAAAAGAATTTAATAAGGATTTTGATAAAGTTTTTGGGATTAATCACATTATAAGTTGTTGGCAGAGGTTATAAAGTTCAAATCATCTAATGTGGTTCATTCTGGGGTTCATACTCTGTACAGAAGTGAAAAATTTTAAAACATCATTCTGGGGTTCATACTCTGCACAGAAGTGAAAAATTTTAAAACATCAAAAGTGATTGGTAAAAAAATTGAAATTGTAAATTTGACTTGTAAATATTTAAATTGACTGTCATAAATTCTAATAAGTGATTTAAATTCCAATGAGTCATTTAGAGAAAAGCAAGTGATTTAAATTCCAATAACTCATTTAGAGAAAAACTGACTTAGACAATCTGTTTAGTGCAGGGCCATTTTTAGATTATAGAGGCTAAAAGGAATATAAAGAAAGATTAGATTAGAGTAGTGGCATTCTCTAGTTGAACACCAATTCCAGTGAGTCATTTAGAGAAAAACTGAGTTAGACAATCTCTTTAGTGCAACACCATTTTTAGATTCTTATAGACACTTAAACAAATACAGTTGAACGGCACTGGTATACATTTCATAAACCATTTTTGATGTTATAGCCCTAGATTAGTGAGTTATTATGCTTAAAAGATTTTCTTCTAACAACAACCAATAACTAACTATAGTTAAAAATAAAAAACAAATAACCATCATCAAATTTCTTCTTAATTAGTAATATAAATTTGAAATTCCAAACAACTAACTATATACAACCAATAACTAACTATAGTTAAAAATAAAAAACAAATAACCATCATCAAATTTCTTCTTAATTAGTAATATAAAATTGAAATTCCAAACTTGGTTTCTAGTATTCATCATCAAAAACATAATGCAAATCTTTAAACGAGAATTCATTACAATACTAGATTAGATTAGTGAGTTATTATACTTAAAATATTTTCTTCTAACAACAACCAATAACTAACTATATGTAAAAATCAAAAACAAATAAGCATCATCAAATTTCTTCTTACAGTAATATAAATTTGAAGTTGCAAGCCTGGTTTCTATTATTCATCATCAAAAACTATTATTCATCATCAAAAACATAATGCAAATCTTTCAACTAAAATTAATCACAATGTCTTCCTACTCAGCTGTAAAATTCACTATCTAAAATTTAAATTCTGAGACTACCATGATGCTGCTGAGCTCTCTCTTAATATGCATACCATTCGGTTGGAAAGAAGAAAACCCAGAGGAATTTGCAGCAGCATGAGCTTCCTGAATGCTGCGACTCTTCCTTCTCTCTCGAGCTTTACGATTTTTGAACCAGTAGAACACGTTGATTCCCGCCACGGTCCCATGCCGACGGAGCTCCGCGGCAATAACCTGAATCTGCTCGGGCTTAGGAGTCTGGTTTCCGCCATTGTAGATAGCTTCCAGGATTCTCAGCTGCTCTCGTGTGGGGCTCCATCTTCGCGTCTCGCGGCCGCCGGGAATCGAACTCATGATCGATCGATCGCCTAATTTCTCTTCACCTATACCATGGACTCACGGGGGGCGGCTATAAAAATAACGAGAAAACCAGTATGTTGGGAAGTATTATTATGAATTTGAGCTATAGAAAAAAAAAAGGCCGGGATTTAACCATTGGTTTGGCTGATGCAAGTCAAAGTTGAGGCCCCTGTAAGCGCTGCGAGGTCCAACCTGGTCTACGAATGGTTTCAGAAAAATATGGTGGCCGTATGGTGGCAGAGGCGAATCCCAATCCCAATCCCTGCCTTACCTACCTGCAGACCTGAAAGGAAACGACTCCTTCTTTGAACACAAATATATTAAATGTCCGCTTAAAGCAGGCAAAACGCGTTTAACGGAATCACACGGTGCTCAAGGATTACTTAATCCAGACCCAGCGTACTGCCTGCGCCATGCTCTGTTTCTTCATTGCTGTCCTCTGCTTTCTAAGTACATTCGCGAGTCACGAGTCGCGCTGAAATTGACTGTGGGTACGTTCAACGACGATCTGCGAGTGAAGTGACATGAATGCAATATAAAATTCCACACCTTGCGCTGCAGCAAATTAAGAATTCTTTCCGTATGCACACCCTCCCTGGTATTGTAATGTCAAGCCCTGATTGCTAAGATCAAATGTGGGGGCGAACAGAACAGAACAGAATTTGGGCGAATTTGTATACAGTGAATAATCTCCCGAGTAATCCACATTCCTTGCCGCCTCATACGCTTGATTTGATGTGCAACAACCTAGCTGACCATCTTTCGCCGACCCAATATTCTTGTTTCACTGGGTGTGTCATATGTGTACTCTCATAAATAAATAAAAAGTGCAGAAACTATCATCTTATTTTATCTACAGCAGAGAAGACATTTGTCACTGGCTGTGTCACGTGTGTACCTTAAGTATATTAAAATGGAAAGAAACAAAAAAAAGACTTACAGTGGAGTCATAAGTTCATTTTGATTTTGAATCGTTGAAGTCTTTAGTCTTTGAGTTTGTTTTGATAAAGGAGGAAGTCTAAAAGAATGAATCAAGAAAACTTACAGTGGAGTCTTAAGTTCATTTTAATCTTGAATCATAATTGAAGTCTTTAGTTTTGGAGTTTGTGTTGATAGTGCAGGGATGGAATTTGATGGGGGTGATTTGCTCATGTAATATAGTTTAAAAAATGGTTATACTTTTAAAAAAAAAATTAGTTTCTTTCAAATTGTGAAAACATGTTAGGCAGGCAGGTGTGAAGTGTGAAAACTGTGAAATTTGACGAGTTAGTATGAAAATGTCACAGATAAGCATGTTTTGAAATTCCAACCTTAAATCTCAGTAAATAACACCGATATATTAAAATAGTGGAGTTATATAGTATAAATTCATTTTACTGTTAATCAGTCAAGTTTTTAGTGTTTGAGTTTGTTTTGATAGTGGAAGCAATTTTAATCATAATCAGTAAAGTCTTTAGTGTTTGAGTTTGTTTAGATAATGGAAGAAGTATTTTTTTTAATTCATTTTAATCTTGGGATAGTGAAGTTTAGTTTTTTTAGTTTGTTTTTATCATGGAGGAGTTATGAGTAAACAACGCTGGGGAGTATGAGAAGTATTTTATGAAATATTAATAAAAGATATAATTTTGTTTGAGTTTGTTTTGATAATGAAGTTTGGTTTTTCTTAATGATATATTAATATGATAGTGTTATATAATATAAATTCATTTTAATTTTAAAATAAAGAATTCTTTAATCTTTTAGTTTGTTTTGATTATGATTGAGTTATGAATAAACAATGCTCTAGAGTACAAGGAAGTGTTTTTTTAAATTCATTTTAATCTTGGGACAGTGAAATTTAGTTCTTTTAGTTTGTTTTTATCATTCCAGAATTATGAGTAAACAATGCTCCTGAGTATGAGAAGTACTTTATGAAATATCAATAAGAGATATAATCTTGTTTGAGTTTGTTTTGATAATGAAGGAAGTTTGGGTTTTTTTAATAAAATATTAATACGATAGTGTTATATACTACAAATTCATTTTTAAAATGTTATATAATATAAATTCATTTTAATCTTAAAACAGTGAAGTCATTAATCTTTTAGTTTGTTTTGATCATGATGGAGTTATGAATAAACAATGTTGTAGAGTATAAGAAGTATTTTATGAGATATTAATACGATATGATTTTGAATCATTAAAATTTATGCTCTTTGAGTTGGTTTTGATACATGGAGGAAGTCTAAATAAATAAATAATGCTATATATATATATATATATATATATATATAGTATTTGTGTGTCTAAATATAATTTTAAAATAGTATGTGGTCAAAGTGACACTATAGTGTAATGTTAGTAAATTTTCTTTATTGGGATAATGATATGTTAGTGGGAGGTACTTGTCTTACATTTAAATAGGAATTATGGTATATTGGGACTTGTGCGTTTTCAAGGATCAATTATTTCACCCAATGCAGGATAGTGTGTTCTTTTAGATAGAGAAGTATGGTTATATTGGCACAAACATCAATGTATATTTGGAATTACAAGCATCATGAACCTTGCCACTTGGATCAATCATAAGGGAGTGATATCTTCTATAGTAACACAATATTTTGATTGGTTGTGGTGTGAGCTTGCTTGATTCTTAGTCTCCCTCCCTCGTATCAAAAAAATTGAAAAAATAAATAAAAATCTCAGTGCATTATTACATAGTACCTCTTTTACATACCTTCCTAAAATATGCCAATACTCTAGAAGTTGAATACACCTAGCATTGTGTGTCTTGGATTTTTCTTTGACACAAGTATTTCTCTATGTCTTACCCGCTATAAGATAGTGATTGTTTTAGATAAAGACATTTATATAATAGAAGTAATGCCAAGAAACATTGGCATAAGGATCATGGTGTATTGGGCCTTGTATGTTTTCATGAGCTAATTTTCTTATAGAGAGAAGGTATGCTCACATTGGTATGAGCATCATGGTATATTAGGACTTATATGTTTCTATGAACCAATCTCTCAACAATAGTAAGTGTTTTAGATAGAGATGTATTTATGCAGTAAAAACAATTCCAAGGTACATTGGAATAAGGATTATAGTATATTAGACCTTATACGTTCTTGAGGACTAATTTCTTCATCCAATGTAGGATAATAAGTTCTTTAGATAGAAAGTTACGTCACATTTATATAAATATCATGGTATATTGGGACTTATATGTTTTTAGAGACCATTTGACTCGCCCAAAGTATGATAGAAATGTTTTTGAGGTAGAGAGATATTTATGTCGCAAAAACAATTTCAATACATGTTAGCATAAGGATCCAGGTATATTGGAGATTACACGTTTTAGTAGTGGACCAATTCTCTATCCAATATAAGATAGTAAGGATTTTAGATAAAGGGGTATTTATGATGTAGAAACAATTCCAAGAAACATTGGCATAAGGATCATGGTATATTAAGGCTTACATGTTTTCGTGAATCAATTCCTCACTTAGTGTAGGATAGAAAATGTTTTAGATAAAGAGGTATTTATGTTAGAATGAATTCCAATATAAACCAACATAAATATCATGGTTTATTGGTCCTTGTATGTTTTCATGGATCTATCTCTCACCCACTCAATATATCATAGGTATGGTCATATTGGCATAAGCATTGTAAAATATAGCATAGGATAGACATAAATATAATTGGTATATTGGGCTTAAACTTCATGGTCTATTGGGAATTACTTATTGTCATGGATCAATTCTCTCTCATCCACTCACTGTGGCATGAGTGTCATCATATTTTGAGAGCTACATGTTTTTGTAGACCAATTATCTCACCCAATGCATGATAGTAAGTAATTTAAATAGAGATTGGTAGCTTGAGAGGTTGGTAGCATGGTTTGTACTCCCATCCAACAAGGTTCAATTCCAATGGACATGATTTGCTTGTCATGATAAGGCTTGAAGAGTAGGATGCCCCCACCCGCATGACGTTATGGCTCTCACAAAGTCATAAATTATTGATATATTGGGCTTGTGGGATATTGGATGTATTATTGGTGTTATAGTGGAAGTCAAAATATTTGATCTTAGGCCTCATGTAGATTACTCTAGCATGTTACCAATTCACCATGACTAAAAGAAAAGTATTTTAAATAGAGACAATTTTATATATTGGAAACAATTCCAAAACAAATTGGCATAATAATCATAGTATATTGGGGTTTATATCTTTCCAAGAACCAATTCTTTCACCAAGGAAATATTTCTTAAAAAATACTAAAATTTACTATCATACATATATTAGGGGTTGTATTTTTATAGACATGTTTTTATGTTGTAGAAACAATTCCAAGGCAAAATAGATAATCAATAAATTATAACGTTAGTATGAGGCATCATTTCATGTTTGCTTCCCCCATTAGCATAAGGATCGTGGTATATTGAGGATTTTATATTTTTGCTAATCACTTTTCTCACCCATTGTGTACTGTGAAGTTTTTTTAAGCTTTCCTTTTTTTTTCTTTCTTTCTTTTTTATAAAGAGATATTTTCTCACAAAAAATAATTAGTTTTTGTTAATCTCAAATTAATATGAAACTATGGTAATTAAACATATTTATTGTACCAATTTATTTGTATTTTTAGTAAAAAATATTTATTAGATGAATCCAAGAATATGTGTCACACTTTTTAGTGAAATGTGGCAATGAAAATTGATATTTGACGTACTTTTTAAATTGAATCCCTTGGAAATCATAAACATTTTATGCATTTCGATATGTAGTAAAAAAAATATTTTATATAGAATTGTGTTATCTTTATAAAAATATCAATGTCATTTAATTAGTCAAATTTGTATTTTTTTTTTGTCGATCAAAAACACTTAAATTTATATTACTATGAAGAAAACAAGTACATTCAAATTTTCATCAACTCGTCCTACCTCATTCTAACTGGATTTGTTGGCGAGGAGAGTTGGAATATGAAGCAAAAGATTTAGCAATTGACACCTTATTTCCGGAGGGCTACGAAGCCATATAAGCCAAAAAATTGACAAAATAAGAACACAACCTGTCACATGCATATCAGGGTGGCGGATGTGGTTGGTGCATCTTTGCATGGGATAGTTGTCCCCATTGTTCATGATGATGATATTCAATGTGCTCCAGTCGGGCATCTAACTCCTGCAATCGTTGATTTGTTCCCTATTGGCTTCGGCGAACGTTTACCAATTGTTCTAGAATTTCCTCTTGAGAGAATTGGATATCATTCCAGTAAGCCACATTTCATTTCGATCCTCGTGCCTATGGTCATGGAGAATATCCAGGTTGGCTTGGATCCCTCACAGTTGTGCAACAATCAATTCCAAGGAGGCAACCAGGACAACATGACCAGGAGATGATGCGAGGTTCATCTCTAGCTCCTCTTATTTATCCAAACTGGTTAAATGTTCCTCACTGAAGGATGAGGCACTGCCCCCTCGAACATCTAGATGGACACGGTGACCACCCCCTCTACAGGGTCTTCCTCGTTGTCGTGGCACACCTACTAGCAGAGGAAGAAACCCAGGCAGACCAAGACCCCAGTCTAGCAATCGCTCCAAATTACCACAACAAAGCAACATCCAAATGACCCACCACAAGACAACGCAATGGCAAGGGTTCATGTCTTCACCATCTCCACACCAGGACTAGACTCCCACGAGCCCCCTGACATGACAAAGATAATTCAACCTAGAAAGTGAAAACAACCCCCAAGACTTTAACATTGTAATTCCCACATACCAACACCGAGGAATTCCCAAGCCACTAAAGACCTCCTAGCTTGAGTATCCAACCCCCATGACACACAAAGAGAGATTTCCTCTTCCACCCAAGCCCCCATCCTACATCTGACCCAAGACGAATTGGGCCCTTAAACAAAAAAGAAGCACACAATCGACCACAGTCCCAAAACTGAAAGTTCAAATTTCTCTTCCCAGGGACTCGAGGCACCAATAGGTATCAATAGTTAATTCCTACCCCTAACACCCCACAAGACCACAAGCACAAGTCATAGTTCTGAATTCTCTGATAATGACAAACTTAAGCTAGAAAATCCACCCTTTCTCATGAGAGATAGCCCTAAAAAAATCAACAGAAGGATAATTAAAGGCAACCAACAAACATTAGTCAGAGAGACAGAGCATTACCCAAACTTGCCTACCTAGAGATTTCCACCAACACAAAAGGAAGGAAGTCAACAGATGAAGGAACAACAACCCGGAGAGGAAGCAGACACCCACCAAAGAAAATTCCCCTAACACTGACACACTCAGATCCCAGAAGAAGTCTTGAGCACAGAACCACACACAAGGGTCGACTTCAGTAATTAACTTCTCACCACCCCTACCTTTCAGCTTTTTCTACAGGCCTGAATAGTAAGTGAAACTGTCACCACCTTGCACAACATTCCTTCTCATCATCCACCACATCCAAACACTAACCATCCATCTCCAAGTCTTACTATATACACATTCCTTCTCCAGAAACCTCCTTCATCAGGTGGAGTGCCCCACACAAACTCACATTACCCATTGCATGTAATACAACTGGCTGCGGCTGGGGATCCCAAGGCCACCTCGATTATGGGTCAGTCACCCCCATCGGGGGTGTCAAATTTGTATTTGATTAAATACTTCTCCTTCTAAATTTCAAGAACTCGAGGATCACACCTAGTTTTGGCCTCAACAACCCTTAATGTGGTTGGATTTTTTTGGTGTCTCCTCCTACGTAGTGCAAGTTTGAACCTTGGCCACCTTACAGAATGAAACCCTATAAATCAAATTGCACTAGCAAGATTAGACAAAAATTGTGCTCTTTAATATTTTTCAAACCTAACAAATTAATATTTGAATTTCCTTTAACATGAAAATTAATAGAATGTGCACGTGATTTTCATAATTTTTTTGATTGTGTATATATTTTATGCCATTTATTTATCTTTGATTTCCTTTGAAATTATGGGAAAATTTTCAAGTATAACTTTTAGAAAAAATTAAATTAAAAGTATATTATGAATCAAAATTGTGAAAATAACACGACATTATATAGAGGATCAAATAAATAATCCATTGATATAAACTTAGCCACATGACTTGATAGAGATGAAAGGATTTAATTATCAACAAGTTGCATTTGCAAAAAATATGGGCTATAATTTTAGGTTTAAAACCCTTGGTTGAGCTATATAGCTTGATTGAGAGTTATTTTATAGCTTGATCAAGCACTTAATTTAATTTTGCAAAATCTTAAATCGTCAATTGAGGTATTCTTAGTTAAATTTAAATGCTTAGTTGAGGGAATATCTAATTCAAGGTTTTGTAACAAAAATGTAAAAAATACCTCTATCGAGGTATTGTTATAACTTTTAAAAGTAAAAAGTTAATAGATTTTCACAGGTTTTTTTTTTTGTGTGCATAAGACCACTATAACTAGGTTAGTTTTTAGTTGTGGAAAAAACAAAATAAGAAAAGAAAATTATGTAAATCTAATACTAAACTAGATTTTAATTAGCAATCACAATGGAGAATCCAACAAACTACAAAAGGATATATGATCCCAAACAGATTGATGAAGATGAATTATGAGAGAAGGGAGAGGATGAGACAAAGACAAGTAGAATTAAGAGAAAATTGGAAAGAAAATGTAGGTTAGTACATTTCCGATCTTTCATGCATTTAACTTGAGACTCTTCATGACATCCACTTGAGGGAAATATCGCCAATTTTTAACCAAATTACCTTGATACATATTATACTCACAATTTTGATCTATACTTATGATTATTATTTATATATTATATTTTATATGAACACAAGTGCACACAAAATTGATTGGACTATATAGGGACAAAATCTAATTAGCCACTATAGAACCCTTCAACCTCTTTGGTTTCAAGAATTAGTAGGTAATGTTTACCAACTTGGCAAGAACCCTCTAGAGCTCTCGTATTTTTTGATGTCACATTTAATAACAATTTTTGTCTATGTTTGAAAAGTGATGCTATTGTTATCACATAATTTTTAAGAATTAAAATGAACACATTTTTCAAATATGGCCCAAACAACATCATAATATTATTGAAAAAAACAAAATCAACCCATAAATCCATAAGTGGTGCTAATTGTGATGTCATTTTTAATTTTTAAGGTTAAAAATACAACTTCTTTGAAACCTTCAAATTTGACAATTAGTATCATTGCAACCAAAAGCTTAAAATTGATCATTAGATAGAAAAGTGGTGCTTCTAATATTGAAATTGTAACTAGGTTCGATCTTCATAATGTATGTTATCATTATAAAGAGTAAAAAAGAATTTATTAAGTCAAAAGAAATTTTATTTTTGTTATGTCCCATTTGGACATTGAAAAGAAAAGAAAAAATGATTTTTCAAAGTATATTTGTGTCCCCAATTTGACCAAGTTGGCCCTCAAGAGGAAACAAGTTGGCCTGCCCAAGGGACGTGTCCCTTCGCATGGATGAAAAACTATAAATAGGGCCTATTCACCCTCCTCCATAAGCAGATTCAGATCAACCATATCTCTAAAGCTTAAGTGAAGGGTCTGAGGTAGAAGTTCAAGTTTGAGGCACAATATGAGTTTGAGACACACCTATCTCTGTGGTTATATGAGTTTCCCAAGTCACATTATTATGTGGTTAAGCGAATTTCCAGGAAAATATTCTTTTGTGGTTAAGTGAAGTTCCTAAGGTTGTTTATGTGATATACAAAATCTATAACAAAGGATAATTCAGACCCTTATCAAGGACTAACATATGGAATCTTGTGAATAGTTTTGTGGACAATTATGTAGTAGCCTTATGGACAAAATTGTGACATACTTCCTAAAGATAATTGTTGCTTGATGGAGGGCTAACTTGGCACTTAAATAATTGGTTTACCACTCAAGTTCAATGTGACTTGGATATATCTTGTTGACAAAGATTCTATAAGGAAAGGATTGTTGGGTTTTCCCCTTGGTTCTTTTTCCCTGGCCATTGGCCTAATTTAAGGTATCTCTTATCTCTTGTGCACTTTGATCTCTATTTATTTTGTACTTGACTGATTAAACTATATAATTTCTTGATGAAGAATAAAGAAAGAATAAAATGAACAATAACACCTTCACAAGTAATTATCACAATCATAAATTCTAGCTCTCAAACGAATTTCAACATGGTTTCAAAGCTAGTTGAAGAAAAATTTCTATCTAGGTTGAGTTTGAAGAGTTATTGACCTAGTTCCTAAGAGAATTTATGGGCTAGTTATTGTGGTGAATACTATGATTAGGCTGAGGTAATCACAAGCCTTTCAGAGAGGGTCAAGGCCCTTATGAATACTGACGTGTAGGATGAGTCTAAGATGATAATTCTTGAAAGGCAACAAGATCCTTACATAGGCAAAGAAACAAGTATGTATACTAGATTGAACTTTGAACCTTACTCTATGAAGTGTGACCAAACATTTGAGCATATTCATGATATGCAACTCACCTAGGTTCTATAACACAAAGTACTGTAGTTTATCATCTCAGTGATTTTTTGAACATTTCTTGGTGATTTGAAAATTCCAAGGTTGTTGAAGAGGCCCTATTGGATATCTATAGAAGCCTGACATGAGCATTGACATGACACTTTCATATTGCTAGTTAGTTTCCTATAGCATCAATTAGGGAGGATAAGCAATCCGAAATGATATCTAAGATTTTGTGGACATTAATCAAGTTTTAACCTATTAAATAGACTGAATTAAATATTTGTGGCATTCCTCAAGTATGATCAGGATTATTGGTGCATTGATTATTGTAGTTTCACAAATGATCTCCCTTGAAAAAGATAAAATAGTGATGATATCTCAATTAAGAAACATTAAAATTTTTCAAATAAAAGGTTTAGTACATTTCTTTGGAATCTCAACAAAAGGTTCGCTATATTTGAAGACATCACTTTTCTCTCCTCGAGATTTGAAGTTTAATTTCTTCCTTATTGAGGTCTTATATATAAGTGTTAGTATGCTGACGTTGTGATAAGAGGGTTTATTGGATCATTGCAAACATTAGATTATTGTTAAAATATAAAGTTCAATATTGAAACTCTAGCTAATCAATTGTAACAAGAAAAAATGGGTTGAAAAATAAATCCTAGTAAACCCTAGATCGATCTATAGAGAAGTTTGTTGTGATGATCTGGATTACGATCTCTATGTGAGAAAGTTCGAGTCCTTGTGGTAGACCAAAGATCTGTAATTGACATCTGAGTTCCCTATTGTTGTATCTCTGTGGTCCGAGTTTGTATCTTTGAAGTTATGAAAGGAAAACAAATTTTGTGATAACAAACAAATCTTAAGCAGTTTGAAGTAGTATCCCAAGGTGATCAAAGGTTGTGATCAGATGAAGAAAGATGAAATTGCAAAAAGATGATCTAATATTTCTTTGTCGCAGCCTGAAGAAATTTTAAATTTGAGGTCTATTGTTGAAAGAATGATATATCATTAACATCTAATGTATTATGGAAAGGTCTGTAAAGATACAATGTATAAGAGGTTGTGACTTCTCTAGTGAGGACAAAAACATATTCGATATGATAGAAGCTCAATCCCTTTTGCAAAGGAAGACTAAGTTTTGTGTTACAATCAAAGTTAAACAATTTGTGAATGAAACATCGACGATCTCCATATCATGTATAGAGGGCATGTCTACGGAAATTCTAGGGCTTGCAGCAAGAATATATATAAATATTTGTAGAACTTGAAAATCCAGAAGATGGAAGATCTTGAGGATTTTTGAATAATGAAGATTCTAGGATTTGTAAATCCTAGTGAAGGTTTGAACAAGAAAACCCTAGGAACAAAACCATAGGACTGATTGTTTCCACTGAAAGAAGAAGCTCCATCTCTTGGGAATAATAAACATGAAATCATGTTAATGTGAGGACAAGGATGGTGAAAATTACAAAAGGTCCAAGACTAAGAGGGAGCTGATTTTTCTCGAAAAGATAAGTATTCTATATCCTCTCTC
This sequence comes from Pinus tabuliformis, assembly GCA_031772625.1. Taxonomy (NCBI): domain Eukaryota; kingdom Viridiplantae; phylum Streptophyta; class Pinopsida; order Pinales; family Pinaceae; genus Pinus; species Pinus tabuliformis. The sequence goes on along the minus strand of CM062805.1, from coordinate 539,217,074 downwards.
TTTGATTACTATTGTTATTATTTTCTTTTAATTTATTTACTTTTCTTAATTATATTTTTTCTTCCATGAACTCCTAGTAAGGATTGCAAGTTCATGACTTGTTTAGGCCTTGGCAGAAGATGAAAGAAATGGAAGAACATAGCAAAAAGGAATTTCCAAAATTAAAGAAGCCCTCATACTTTAGAATGATTTGTTTCTAATGAAAGAAGGATTCATGAGATAGAGAAAAGGATATTGCCTTCAGAAGGAGCTGATAGCAGAATTTGACTTGAAGGATCTTGCAATGATATAGTACTACATGGGACCTAAGGTTTAGCAGAAAACTAATGAAATATTCCCTAGTCAAAGGAAGTATGTGATCAAGATCCTCCATAAGTTTGGAATGATGAATTTTTACATAGATTGTGATGGAAATTTTGATGATGAGAAAAGATACTACTGGTGGTTGTTTCTGCTAGGGATTTGGTCTAGTTTCTTAGAAGAGCATGAAGCAGGATTCTCTTGCACTAAGCACTGCAAATCATAAGATATGGGAGTTTGTGTAGTTAGTTGTGAAGCAGGTTGGCTCTACAAAATGTTTGTTTGATGGCATGTTGGATTTGACTGTGATACTTTGTCATGATCAAAGTAATATGAAGATTGTCAGAGAACCCGGTTTTACATGAAAGGTCAAAGCACATTATGATTTGATATATGGTGCAGATGGGAGGCGCGAAGCTCAAATAGATCACCATGGATGAACAAGTAGTTGATGCAAGGGAAGCTTGAGTACTTCTAAGAAAACATTGGGCTTGTGGATAACTCCTCCTAGATTGAGAGGGAGTGAGGATGGACACCCCCGTGTCATGTACTATGACTAGGAATAACACCCTAAGTGAAGTACATGGACCCTGATAGGGAGAATGGTGGATTGGATAAGCATCTTGGACTGACATTCTTTTGTCATATATTATGACCGATTAGGAATAACACCTTAAGTCAAGTACATTGACCTAATTTAAGAATGGTCTGATGGACTGGCATTTCCTTGTGATAAGTAGGAAATGGTCCTACGAAGGAGATACTATGGTGAACCTAGGTAGAGTATGTGCCTTGGAGAGGTAGTGGTGTGGTGTCCTATTGAATGCCTCCTAGCATTGTGCTCTGATCTAGTGGAGAGATAGAGCTTTCTGTCAAGGCCTTGTTAATCTGACAATGTTACTTCTGATGATGTTATCGTTGATGATGCTTATCAATTTTGATCCTTTCTTATAAGAATATTTCAACTTGAGAATATCCTGATGAGTCATTATGAATACCTCCCTAGTTAAGAGGAAGTGTTGAAATTACAACTAGTTTCGACCTTCATAATGTTTATTATCATTTTAGAGAGTCAAAACGAATTTATTTAAGTCAAAATAAAAATAATTTTTGTCATGTCCCATTTGGACATTGAAAAGAAAAGAAAATTTGATTTTTAAAAGTATATTTGTGTCCTTAAGTTGACCAAGTTGGCCCTCCAAAGGAAACAAGTTGGCTTGCCCAAGAGATGTGCCCCTTAGCATGGACAAACAACTATAAATAAGGCCTATTCACTCTCCTCCACAAGAAAATTTGGATCAACCATATCTCTAAAGCTTAAGCAAAGGGTCTGAGGAAAATTTTTGGGTCTGAAGCACAATATGCATTTGAGGCACACTTATCTTTGTGGTTATATGAGTTTCTTGAGGTACATTATTTTGTGGTCAAGCAAGTTTCAGAAACAAATTATTTTGTGGCTAAGAAAGGTTCCAAAGTATGTTTATGTGATATTATAAAGGATAGAACAAAGGATATTTCAAACCCTATCAAGGACTAGAAATTGGCATCTTGTGAATAATTTTGTGGACAATTATGTGGCAATCTCATGCACAAACTTGTGGCGGACTTCTTGAAGATAGTTGTTGTTTGATGGAGGGTTGACTTGGCACTTGGATAATTGGTCTAATTTTCAGGTTCGATGTGACTTGTATTTCTCTTGTTAAAAAATATTATATAATGAAAGGATTGTTGGGATTTCACCTTGTGGGTTTTTCCCTGGCCACTAGCCTAATTTCTAGTGTCTCTTGTCTCTTGTGCCCTGTGATCTCTATTTATTTTGTACTTGAATGATTAAATTGTATAATTGCTTAATCAAGAATAAATAAGGACTAAAATCAACAATAATACCTTAACAAGTAATTATCATGATTAGAAATTCTACCTTGCAAATCAATTTCAACATCTAATAACTACCCTTGTAGAAATTAATATAAATTTTCTAATGCTAATGAAACCAAACTGAAATCAAGAGATGGGAATTTCTTATACTATTCCGTGGAAAGGAAAACACACTATAGAAACACATGCAATAACATGAAACCATAAAAACCACAAGAACACAATGATTTACCGGGGAACCCAACTGGGAAAAAACCCCTCTACTGATTTTCATTAACCATATGAGAATGAGAAACTATTACAATGTCTTGCTTCAACTATGAAGCACACCCTGCACTGTAAACTTGTTCTCCTACTGACTTTCCTTCTCTGGCCAACACTTAACCAATTCCAAGCTCCAGCTTCCTTCTCTTTCCTTGCGCAATTCTGGATAAATTGAGCTCCTAAATAATAGGGAAAATCACTATTTCCTTATGCAATTCCCAAGGAATAAATCACCTGCTTAGTGTGAAAAGCATTGTCCACTCAAAAATATGCAATTATAAATTTAAATGTTCCTTTTCAATCCACTCAACTAGGAAATTCAAATTCCATGCATGATTGGGCCTATTTTTAACCGATTCACTAGTTAAATGAGAGATCAGTGAGTTAACAACAATCATTACTACTCAACTAACCCTCAACTGACTCAACTAATGACTAGAGCTCAGTTAACTAAGTTCAACTAACAATAACTCAGGTAGGTTTCTAGATCTTAGTAATCAACTCATGTACAACTCTAAAAACTCTAATTTACTGACTTAACTAGTAGACAAGGCCATGTCACTCTAGTTAATTGCAATCCAAGTTATCCTGTGGATGTGGAAAATTTAATTTTCTACATTTGACTAAGGCATAAGTCAAGTGGAGCCTTTTCTTGTTACAATTTCAACACTCCCTCTTAGTAAGAAAAGGGTTCTACACAACCCCAATCCCACTCCTATGGAGGAATGTACTATAACAAAACTACGCCTCTCTGTTGTTGTTTCTATTGCAGCAGTTGCAAATGAGAAGCATCCAAAATACTGAATCAAATGTGTCTCTATGCTACAACTATCTCTTGAGTCTCTGACTGTTACTAGCCTCTGCATTGTTCATTGGGAAGTATGTGTTGTTGTTTATTATGCATTGTGCCTCCTGCACTATTATCAACATTGCTCTATACTCTTCAACATCTAACTGCAACGAATATGCAATTATCACTCTAGAATTGACTGCCTCAACTGACATTGGTCCACCTTCCACTGAATACTATAGGCCCCTATAGCATAGATAATGATACAAGAGAAGAGTATACTGCAACTTCTGCTGCTCTCCTATGGACCCTACCCAAATCTTTGCAACTTTGGGACTAAGGCTCTACATCACCCCACCTCACTCTTGGAGGTATAGCTGCTGCATGGTGAAATATACCTCTAGCATGTAGATCTTTCTAACTCGAACAACAATTTGTTTTACTAGTCTAGTAGCAACATGCTTCATAAAAGTTTTCCCCTTGCTGAATATCACATCATATCCATGGTCTTCAACTACAACTACAGAAACTATTTTTTTTTCAAACGAGGCACATACATTACATCTTTCATGTGAAGAAGGGAGTATAAATCCCTCTTAAAGGTGATAGTGCCAATTCCTTTGGTACTATACCTTCCATCATCTCCAAGATCTATGTGTAATTGTAAGTCCTTCTCCTCTAGGTTGTTGAAAAACTCCTTACTTCCTGTCATATAATATGAGGCACCAGAATCTAGGTACTGCTCACCCCCTCTTATCGTGATTGTCATGCAAGCAATGAGGGTGAAATCCAACTCGAATTGTGACGCAATAGAATCTCCTTATGTTGCTGCTGCAGGCTCCTTACTAGATTTCCTATGCAGAAACTTGGTTGCATAGTGTCCATACTCATCACAGTGAAAACATTTAATTTTACTGAGGTCTTTCTTCTTGCATGGTTCTCGCTAGATTCTCCCTCACCTTGGGCCTTCATGTTTTTGGCCTTCTTTCCTTTACTAGCTAGAGCATAGTCTTCTTCGTCATTTGCAAGGGATGTGACACCATCTCTAGTGTTTCTTCTTATCTCCTCCTGCACCAAATCAGACCAAATTCTCTCCTAATCTAGTATCTTGTCTCTTCCATTAACTAAATCTTGATAATTGTGCTAGGATTTTGGAAGGCCAAGGAGTGCTAATCTCACAAGTTCAAATGATGCCACATTTTCTCCTACTCCTCCAAGTTCATCTTGAACCTGAATGAATCTGGATAGGTATTGTGGAATGGTTTCATTTTTTTGCATGTGAATGCTCTTGAGTTTATCACTCAGTGCCAATTTCCTGGCATCACTGCTGCTCTAGAATAGATCCGTGAAATTTTTCCACATTACAAAAGGATTCTCCTTTCCATGCAAGTTCGAAACCACATGATCTTTGACACCCTCCATAATAAACCTCCTGAATTTTTCTATGTCTTTCTTCCACTAAGAAATCACTTGTGCATCTAATGTTGTTGGTTTTGGAATATTAGTTTGTGTATATTCCCATACTCCATCACCAGCTATGACAACTTCCATCCTGTCTTTCCAAGCAAAAAAATTTGAGGTGCCCTCTAATGCATACTCCAACCTTAATCCATTGAAAGAAATTTTTCCTACACTAAAGAGAATCTACACCAAAAACTCTGCAAATTGAAATTTCTCTAAGAGAAGATCTAGAACAAGGTTTCTATGTAGTCTTCTAAGGCTCCGATACCATGTAGAATTTAATAGAAATTTTCTATTACTAATGTAATCAAACTAAAATCAAGAGACACAAAATTTTATTCTACTATTTTTCAAGGAAAACATGCGATAGAAACACATGCAATAACATGCAACCATCAAAACCATAAGAACACAATGATTTATAGGGGAAATCAACTGGGAAAAATCTTGTCACTTCTTTTCATTAATAAGATGCAATTGAGAAACTATTACATTGTATTGCTTCAACTCTAAATCACACCCTACACTGTAACATGTTCTCTTGCTGACTGTCATACTCTGGCCAACACTTAGCCATTTCAAGCCTCCAACTTCCTCCTATTTCCTTGTGCAATTCTAGAGAAATTGAGCTCTTAAACAATAGGGAAAATCCCCATTTCCTTGTCTAATTCCCAAAGAATAGATCACCTGATTAATGGAAAAAACATTGTACACTCAATATTATACAACTAAAAATACAAATGTGCCTTTTCCATCCACTCAACTAGGCAATTTGAGTTCCATGCATGTTTGGGTCTATTTTTAGTTGATTGACTAGTTAACTGAGAGATCAATGAGCTAAAAATAGTCATAACTACTCAACTGACCTTCATCTGACTCAACTAATGACCAGAGCTCAATTACCTGAGTTCAACTAACAATAACTCAACTAGATTTCTAGAGCTTCACAATAAACGCATGCACAACTCTACAAACTTGAATTTACTGACTTAACTATTAGATAAGGCCCTATCACTCTAGCTAACTGCAATCCAAGTCATCCCGCTGATGTGGAAAATCGAATTTTCTCCATTTGACTAAGGCACAAGTCAATTGGAACATTTTCTTGCTACATTTCCAACAACCCTTTTTTTCTACGGATAAGTTTGCAAGATTTTTTAAATCGTGGGTTTGACAAATGGTACCCTTGAAACTAAAAATTTAAAACCAATGGCAAAAATGACAAGTTGTGTTATCATCTATATATATATATATATATTTTTTTTTTTTTTTTTCAAACTCAAAATTACAAAATTTTAGAAACCATGGTTCAAAATCCCAACACCATTTTTATTTTCTCTTGTTATTTTTATTTTTTTTCATTATATAGACTTCCAAGGTTTTGAACGATGACCTTCATACAATCAGTAACTAAATACACTTTATTGTTGACTATTCTGTGATATCCCGTAGCTTAATTATGTGATTGTAAATAATTGTGTATAAGTTTATTTCTTATTTTATTTGGTTAAGTATGCTACATGAAAAATAGATTAACATTTAAATTATCAGTAATTCATCATTGCTAATAGCTATTTGTAAAAGTTGCAATTATGATTTTATTTTGTGAATAAAGACAAAATTGGGAATTTAATAGCTGAGTATAGATGGCTGAAAGAGGAAAAGGCTACAATTTAATTATGAAAAAATATTATTTTATCCATCAACAAGTCCTAGGCATCTAATATGGTCGATTAGATTTAATTTAGAAATTATGATACTGGCCAATTAAATGTTTCCTAGAAGAGAAGGAGTTGTCCTCAAGAGTGGGAAACAGGAGCGCATTAATGAGAAGACAATTACCTGCCACCTATTAGTGAGGTGGAGGCAGTTATTAACCACCCAAAGAGTGGTATATGGATCATATCTTGTAATTCTCTTGCTTTTGTCTCAATTATTATAAGAGTAGAATTGGAGAGACTAAAGAGAAGCAAGGATTAATAGATAAAATAAAAATTGTAGGCCTAATTGGTTCGGGGATAAGTAGTTTGTTGTGTCAAGGTTGGGAGGAGCCAAGTACTTGTTCATTAATTTTCTAGGAAGAAAAATCGTGTATCAGATCAGTATTTCTAACTGTCTACTTATTTATTTAGCCATAGGAAGGATTTGGAATTGTATAATTATTGCTATGTTTCATTTACATTTGTATGAAATGGAAAAAAATCCTAAATATTCTGTAGATTGGTATAGTACATAGAAATTTAAAGAAAATATGTTTATTCCGTAGTTCAATACAATAACTTATGCATTGTTCAAAATAAAATTCGATATATGTGAGTGTTATTCATTAAGTGTTGATTTCGCGTTAGATTTCAATAGAAGACAAAAAAATGAAAAGATACATTATGAATGCATGTAGTTGTATATCAATTTTTTCAATGAGGTTAAACAAAAACAAGTGTATTACATATATATATATATGAATTCATGCAAATAAAAAATAAGAGCCTTTTTTCATAAATAGATTATGGTGTAATTAGTAAAGACTGTATCGATTCAACTTCGAAAAATGAATAGGTACAACCAGAGACATTGTAGCTAAGCGATGAATTATACATGAATCATCAAACAACATAAAAGAAATAGGTAAATTTTCTAAGCAAATATATCACATAGAAAAATTGATTATTATTTTGTAAAAAAAAAATGTGTCATTAGAATAAACATCCAAGAAATATATAAAAAGTACGGTGAATTCTTCATTCTCCAAGTATATAGAAAACTTAGTTTAAAGAGGCTCAAGCATGTGCAGTCAAGATTAAGAGTCCAAAAACAAAAACCTTGTTAAGGAATAATATATGTCATGAGTGGCATTAACAAAGCATCCAAGCTTCTTGTCCAAAACACAAATCATGAAAACACTTTTGGTTTGCAGAGTAGTAGCAAGTCCAAACATGGTAAAGGACCAATAGGTTGGAATCCCGATTTGTAATGAAAGTGGAATAAGTTGAAAATTTGAAAATTGAATCCTATTATAAACCCCCAAATGATTTTACAACCATAAAACATTATGGGTACATGCAGGGAAAAAAATTCCAAAAGAATTATAGTTAGGATTCTATTACTAATAAGTATGAGGAAAAGAAATATATATATATATATAGAAAAGGAAGGAGTCTTCTAGACTATAACCAGATGGGTATGTACGGTAAATAAAAATATTAGATACTGTACCAATTTTAAAGAGAAGAAAGGATAAATCTCTCTTTAATAATTATTACATTGTTCAACTAAACTAGAATTATAATAACTAAAGAAAAATTAAAAAATAGTCGTGACTGTGTTTTTATTACAGAAACCCAAAATATGTAGCACAATGATGAACTAGAGCACAAGATCTCTTGTTAAATTATCATGCACAAAAATAAGAACCCTTTTGGAAAAGGAAAAACCCTTGAAGTAAATAAAAAAAATAATACGCTTGCAACCAAAATAGACAAGATAATAACCTCAACACTGAGAAATAATGTGAGTAATACAACATTTCACAGACTCCTATTAGGTTTAATGGGAACATCCCAAATTAAGATTTTAAATAATTCGACCATAAATTATATGGAAACTCTTTTCTCATTTCGAAAATAGAGGAAAAACTCGGAACTAACAAACCCTCACATCAATTTTAGAACTAGAGAAAAGAACATAATCCAGACATTGAGAGTGACATTTTCTCATAAATCATCTTAATCAAAAAAGAAAGAACTATGGAATTGAGTTCTGAGCTCATAAGCAGAAATAAAAATAAGATAAACTAATCTGGAATATGGTTGGTAACCATAATAACTAATCATAATGGCTAAAACCCATTATGTAACTATAACATACAAGAAATTGTCTAACATTAGTAAAAATTCAATATGAATATACAGGAGGCCAAGTAAAAAGAATAATTTCCTCACCTAAAGTTGTGCGTTAGCAGAGAAGTCGAACCCTCATTTCCATTCACTAATGAGATTGCTTGCGGTAAGGAAACCCTAGCAAATTTCTAGGGATATTTCCTTACGGAAGAAATTTTCTCAACCTGTAAATACTAATAGCGAACAGGTAAGCCAAGAGTATAAAAGAGAAACATTAATAACTATAAGCCTAAAGGATTGAATGGACATCGAGTAGAAAAATTACTAATACCTTGTATGGAACTAGAAATAGAAGCATACAGTTCCTCAACATTTGAGAACTAACCAGAGGAGATGGAAATCCTTAACCCTTTAGTTGCAAAACAGAGGGTATACATTTTTTTTTTCAGAGTGAAAATCCATATATGGCCGCAGCCTTCATGATTACATTATGGCCGAAGCCAGTCAGATATGGCCGAAGCCAGAATACATTACGGCCGAAGGCAGTCAGATATGGCCGAAGGCAGAATACATTACGGCCGAAGCCGGCAGAATACAACAGAACCGTCACAATACGACAAAGGGGGAACCTCCGCAGGTTCGAATTCGGCTGGGGGGAGCGAAAGCCATCCGCCCCAGCCGTCTCATCATGCACGCTGGGTGCAGAGGGTATACATATATACAAGATAGATACATTAAAGAAAATATCAATGCAAAACAAGTGTGATAGGAAATTGAACAGATGTTAGGGAAATTGAGTATAAATGAATCACCTGCGTTGACAAGAACGAATACGTGGAGAACATTCTCCATTCTATTAACAAATGGAAGGACACCAATAGATACAATATTTATATTAAACATCGAATGAAGATTTCCACTATGAAATCCTTGTTGTAGAGCGACTTTACTGGTGAGAAACCCTAAATACAATGACCATGTAAACAAGAGAAAAATAGTAGTCATTAGGGTACGTTATAACCTAGATAGATCACACATCGTTGATAAAAAAATTAAACAATACCAACCTTTGTTTAATTAGGTCAATGTACACAAATGTGGCACCTTTGAGTAAGGCCACGCATTAGATAGAACACTCCAGAAACATCCCGAAGAAGGCCCAACCTTACCTTTGATATATCTAATGATAAATACCCTTACCAAATTAATATACCACATGTAGCATAATGAAAAGGAAATGATTGTATGAAAGGGTTGGGAGAAATCACTTGTGGTATCAAATGTGTTAAATGAATTCAACTTGGACCAGAGATGGTCTATGCATATCAAATACTTTATATACATAATTTTGTTGAAAGTAGCAACAAGAAATGCTAAAAATAGAGATGCTAAAAATAGCATTGTTATAGATAGCATTTCGGGATACATTCCAATTTTAATTAGTCCCTAAATTAAAATTGAGAATTAAAAATTCAAAATTGATCTCAGCGGCTGTTTGTAAAATAATTAATTCTTGAGTTAATTAGTTGGAGAAAATGAAACATGAAGTCTATGTGAAGACATGCAACAATTATCCCTTTGATTGAGGAAGTTATCCCTTAATTAAGGAGATCAGGATGAGTAGTACTTTGAGTTGTAATTAGTTAGCTTAGTTAACTGAGTTAAGTCCAGTTAGATTAGTTCCAATAGTTTGTGGAACTGATTGTGAGTTTAGTTAGTCAATGCATGCATGCATGCAACTAGTGTACTTTAGATAACTGAATATTCTCTCATAAATAACTTATGCATGTCAGTTCAGACATAGACCCAGATGAGATCAAAGGATGAGACAGTGTACTATCAGTTGCAGGAATATTCCCATGAGGATATCTCTTGCATGCAGAAGGAATTCATTCCTTGAGGATTGTGCAGTTATTTCAGAGGTTAGAGCAGTGTGTGAGGAATTATTACAGACAGGTGGTAGCTTGAGGACCCAAGAGAAACTGCACAAGGAAATAGGAGGCTTGGAGGACTGAAGGAAGGCATATGTGTTGTCTATTTTGTCTATGAGAAGCAGTGAGGGATTGTACTGAGAGCTGGATAGCTTGAGAGCTAAAGCTTTGTGTAATCCTGATATATTTCCAATTGTATGATAATACAGATAGCGGGGTTTTTAGCTGAGGCTTTCCCCAGAGTATTCTTCTACGTTTCATGTGTGATTAAATCTTCTTCTTTGTTATATGTGTTCTGTTTGATCTTGCTCAAATCGATTAAGCTTCTGCAAGTTTGATTGTAGAAGTAAATTAAGTATATTTCTTTAGTTACATTGCATTATCAGTTTAATCTACAGGAGAATTTCTACATGGTATCAAAGCTAGCTGATCTATAGAGAAATTTCTACATGGTATCAGAGCAAAGGTGATCAAAGCGGAGAATAGTATACAAAGAAGGGAGAAGTTCGAAGTTTTGAAGTTCTTGATTGTAGGTACAAAATCGATTTCTTATCACATATCAAAGTTCATCAATGGCATTCAATGGCTTGAGACTCGAGTATGCCTTGGATGACAGGTCAAATTACATAGCTTGGAAGGATCACATGGAAGGGGTATTAGAGGACAATGGTTTGAAGGACTTCATTTATCAAGAAGTCCCCAAACCAGCACAGCTAATGCCCAAGAATTGGCGGAATGGAAGAAATGTGTGGCGAGAGCGAGGAGGATTCTTCTGGAAGGAGTTCGAGACCATATTTTCTCGAGTCTCCATGGGAAGGAGACACCGTTTTCAATGTGGAAGGCATTTAAGGATCTCTATCAGAACAACAATGATCAGAGGAAGTTGGCACTAAAAGACAAGCTTCAGAAAATCAAGTGCGAAAAGGGCAACACGATCTCTACATATCTGAACAAGCTCACCACTTGCAGAGATGAGCTTGGAAGTGTAGGAATCACGACAGCCGATGATGACATGGTGAGTCTTGCTCTCCTCGGTCTTCTTAAGAGCTGGCATAGCTACCAAGACTCAATGAATGGAAGAGAGAAACTGCCAGATTGGGAATGACTGTGGTTGGATCTGATGCAAGAGGAGATCAAGAGAAGCACCAGAGATGGTTCTTCATCAAAGCATGATGATGAAGAAAATCTAGCCTTAGCAAGTAAGGCGAGGAAAGGGAAAGGAAAGGCTTCCCATTCCAAATCGAGTTCTTCCCATGGTGGGAAAAAGATTGACAAATCTAAAGTGCGATGCTTTAATTGTCATGAGGTGGGCCATTATGCAACAAATTTTCCACAGAAGAAATCCAAGAAGGGATCCTCGAAAGGATTAGATGGTGAGGCACTGGCCTCACAGTTCGAATTGGATTTTACCCTCATCACATGCATGGTTTCATCAATGGTTGGTTGTGTTTGGTACCTGGACAGTGGAGCCTCATTCCACATGACCGGCGATAAGAGTTTATTCAGTACCTTGGAGGAGAAGGACCTCCAGATGTGCATAGAGATGGGCGATGATGGAAAGTATCGTGTTTCAGGTGAAGGCACGGTTGTGTTTCAGAGGGAGCATGGAGCTCCTCTCACCATGACTGATGTAAAGTATGTGCCTAGACTGAAGAAGAACCTAGTATCCGTCACAATGTTAGAAGACAAAGGCTATGATGTAGTCTTCATTGAAGGAAAGGTGTTCCTGAGACACATCGCCATGGGTCAGACCAAGAGGATTGGGATTCGAGTGAAGAATCTCTACAAGATGGAGGTAGATGACTGTGTTGCATTGAGTTCCAAAGCAGAGTTGGTGCAAAGCCAAGATATTGGCGAGTTATGGCATAGAAGGTTGGGCCACTTGCATCATGGGGCCTTGAAGATCATGCAACAAATCTCTACTGGACTTCCCAAAGGTAAACTTGAGCAAGTAGATACATGCAAAGGTTGTACCTTGGGTAAGTATGCAAAATATTCCTTTCATGATTGAGACAATCGAGATGAGGCGATCTTGCAGCAAGTTCATACAGATGTGTGTGGACCATTCTCAACTGCATCCATTGCGAAACAAAGGTACTATGTTATTTTAATTGATGATTTTTCTCGTAAGTGCTGGATCTATTTCATATAAAAGAAGGATCAGACCTTCTCCAAGTTTTGTGAGTTCAAAGCTTTGGTTGAGAAGGAATTAGGGAAGAAAATAATGGCCTTGAGAAGTGACAACGGTGGAGAGTATGTCTCTCAATAGTTTAAGGACTTTTGTGCAGTAGAAGGAATTAAACGAGAGTTGATGGCACCCTATAACCCACGACAGAATGGGGTGGTCGAGAGGAAGAATAGAATAATTGTGGGAGCAGCTCGAGCGATGCTGCATGACCAAGGCCTACCACTTCATTTGTGGGATGAGGCATGCAACACAATGGTTTACTTGTAGAATAGAAGCTCGCATAGCATACGTGGGATGAAGACACCAGAGGAAGCTTTCTCTGGGAAGAGACCAGATGTGAGTCACTTCAGGACCTTTTTCTCATCGGTATTTTGCCATGTGACCAAAGATGCCTGGAAGAAACTTGAGCCAACAGCTGAGTTGGGAATACTTGTGGGGTACACTGATACACCCCACAACTATCAGGTGTTCTTGCCTACCAGTTAGAGGACAGTGGTTGGTAGATATCTAAAGTTTGACGAGCAGAAGGCCATGCGAGTTTCCCTTAAGAGGGAGCTCAAGTTGCATGTAAAGGAGGAACTTTTGGTTCCTATGGAGGAGGAGCCTCAGATTGATGCGGAGCAGCTCATGCAGAGGTTCTAGGAGTGGAGACAACAACTCATGCAGAGTCTTCCAGAGAGGGGCAGAAATGCACAAGGGAAGTTGATAGATTGTTGATGGAAGTGAGAGAGAATGTGGGAGAGCCATCTTCTCAGCGCAGACAGAGGAGGTCACCTGAGCGGTACACTAGTTACATGGCCCTTGTTGGGGAATGTGTAGAGACTGAACCATCTTCCTTTGAGGAAGCAGTGCAACAACTAGTTTGGGTTGATGCTATGGTGGAGGAGTATGACTCCATAGTTCAGAACAGTGTTTGTGATGTGGTTCCAAGGCTGGAGAATAAGTCAGTTGTGAGTTCTCATTGGCTTTACAAGGTAAAGCACGCTGCTGATGGTTGTGTTGAGAAACATAAGGTAAGATTTGTTTCCCGTGGTTTCTCACAGGTCGAGGGGATCGACTATGATGATACTTTTTCTCCAGTAGCAAGATACTCATCTATTAGATCAATGTTGGCACTATCATCACAGATGGGTTGGAAGATCCATCAGATGGATATGAAGACTGCATTCCTTAATGGAAATATTGAGGAAGAGGTGTACATAGAGTAGCCAGAAGGATTTGAGACCTTTTTTATTGTGAGTTGCATGTGTGCCGACTCAAGAGAGCTTTGTACAGGCTGAAGCAAGCACCTCGTGCTTGGTACACCAGGATCGACATCTACTTCACTGGGTTGGGCTTCACAAAGAGTGAAGAAAATGCGAACTTGTACCACATCATGGTAGAAGGTAAGCCATTGATCATTGTTCTTTATGTTGATGATCTAATATTAACAGGTGATGATCAGTTGATCAAGTCTTGCAAGGAGGATCTTGCAAGAGAGTTTGAGATGAAATACATGGGTCTCATGCACTACTTTATAGGAATGGAAGTGTGGCAGAAGGATGGAGAAGTGTTTGTGTCTCAAGGCAAGTATGCCAATGAGATACTCTAGGGATTCCACATGGAGAAGTGCAAGCCCATGTAGACTCCTCTAGTAGGTAACTAGAGGAAGGAGGATGCTACTTCAGGTGAGGTATTAGTTGCAACTGTGTATCAGTAGCTTGTGGGTTCATTGATGCATTTAGTGAGCACATGACCAAATTTGTGCTTTGCGGTGAACCAACTGAGTCAAGCTATGGTTCAGCCTACCAAGTTGTTTTGGAAGGAAACTAAGCATGTGCTGAGATACCTCATAGGAATATCTCAGTATGGATTATGGTACAGACGGATAGAGAGAGTGAAGCTTCAAGGCTTCATAGACGCAGATTGGGCAGGGAGTCCATCAGATTGGAAGAGCACTTCAAGAGGAATTTTAAACCTTGGTTCATCTGCAGTTTCCTGGTACAGCAAGAAACAGAGATTAGTTTCACTTAGCTCAGTAGAGGCTGAATACATGGCTGCAAGCCAAGCAGCATGTGAGGCCATTTGGATGCGAAAAATTCTAGTTGGGTTGTTTGATCAGAGGATGGATCCCACTGTGATCTATTGCGATAATTAGAGTTGTATCAAACTCTCTGAGAATCCAATATTTCATGATAGGTCCAAGCACATCGATATCCGGTATCATCATCTTCGAGACTGTGTGGTGAAGAGGATCATGTTGTTGCAGTATGTTTCGACCGAGGAGCAGGATGCAGACATTTTGACTAAGGCATTGTCAAAATGCAAATTCGAGTTCCACAGAGACAGGATCGGGGTGGAAGATAATCCCTTTCTTGTTGAGAGGGAGTGTTGAAAATAGCAACAAGAAATGCTAAAAATAGAATTGTTATGGATAGCATTTCGAGATACATTCCAATTTTAATTAGTCCCTAAATTAAAATTGAGAATTAAAAATTCGAATTTTATCTCAGCAGCTGTTTTATAAAATAATTAATTAATTCATCTTGAGTTAATTAGTTGGAGAAAATCAAACATGAAGTCTATGTGAAGACATGCAACAGTTATCCCTTTGATTGAGGAAGTTATCCTTTAATTAAGGAGATTAGGATGAGTTGTACTTTGAGTTGTAATTAGTTAGCTCAGTTCACTGAGTTAAGTCCAGTTAGATTAGTTCCAATAGTTTGTGGAACTGATTGTGAGTTCAGTTAGTTAATGCATGCGTGCATGCAACTAGTGTACTTCAGATAACTGAATATTCTCTCATAAATAACTCATGCATGTCAGTTCAAACAAAGACCCAATTGAGATCAAAGGATGGGACAGTGTACTATCAGTTGCAAGAATATTCCCATGAGGATATCTTTTGCATGCAGAAGGAATTCATTCCTTGAGGATTGCGCAGTTATTTCAGAGGTTAGAGCAGTGTGTGAGGAATTGTTACACACAGGGGGCAGCTTGAGGACCCAAGAGAAATTGTGCAAGGAAATAGGAGGATTGGAGGATTGAAGGAAGCCATATGTGCTGTCTATTCTGTCTATGAGCAGCAGTGAGGGATTTTACTGAGAGATGGATAGCTTGAGAGCTAAAGCTTTGTGTAATCCTAATATATTTCCACTTGTATGATAATACAAATAGTGAGGTTTTTAGCTAAGGCTTTCCCCAGAGTATTCTTCTATGTTTCATATGTGATTGAATCTTCTTCTCTGTTATATGTGTTCTATTTGATCTTACTCAAATCGATTAAGCTTCGCAAGTTTGATTGTAGAAGTAGATTAAGTATATTGCTTTAGTTACATTGCAATATCAGTTTAATCTACAGGAGAATTTCTACATGGTATCAGAGCTAGCTGATCTATAGAGAAATTTCTACAAATGCAACTAATGATATAGTGTAACCGGGTTTAATACATAATGATTTTCGATGCTTACATACATTTCATAAATACACATGTAAGAAAATAAACGAAATATAAGTACATAATTTATAACTCTGACAGGTGAAGGTATAGACCTAAGATAATAAAGGGTTATAAAACCCACCATTTTTATTTATTCAAAAGGGTAATGACTTCATTGAGAATTATTTGGTTAAAGTTTTAATATAAAAAACAAGGAGTGATGTTCTAGTACAATGATCCTTTTTGCTAAAACGGTTTATGTTGTTTTCATCAAGTGGAAATAGTGTCTAATTTCTTGAATACATATAGATTACACATTGAGACAAGTTGTTTGTGTTTATTGATAATAAGGAAGAATAATATAATATTGTAAGGTCCATTAAAACTTCAAGAAGTCAATGTAACCTTTATTAGGAAATAGTATCATTACTTAAAAAAAAATGGTAATTCAATAGGGTCTTTACAAGTGGTATCAGAGTTGTAGTTATACCATTGGGCCTCTTCTGGGTCCTGAAACTAAAATAGTATACATGTTATGAAAAAATTGCATTGAAGAACAAAATAATTAAAGTATGGCTGAAGAATTTAATGGACATACTTATGTAGGATCACCAAGCGATGATGTAGAACATGACATTGAGTTAGGAATGGTTGGTGGTGGAACCATTAATGCAGAAAATAAAGACTTTGAATTGCTGCACGTGATAAGGAGTTTAAAAATAGATCTAGATGATATAAAGGAAAGTAAGGAAAGGTTGGTCAAAGTTAGAGAGGATCAGAAGGAGATCAATGGGTACCTATCAAGAAAATTGGAAAATGAGAAAGTCAATAAAAATACTCATAGAAAAGTATCTAGAAGAAAATCTGCTAGCACCAAAAGCAGAAAAACTCAATAACTTCTAATGAAAGCCAAGAAAATGAGTCTAGTGATCATGAAGAACAAAAATCAAGTAGCATCACCTCTCTGCCTAGGAAAAGGAGATATTCTTCATAGTTATAGGGAGAGTTTAAGAAAATAATACCTCCTAACTTTATTGGTAAAACTGAAGGAGTAGAAGCATGGCTCCTTAATATGTCTAAATACTTTGAAGTGTACAATTATCCAAGTAATTTGAAGGCAAGACTGACAACTTACCAATTAATTGTTACACAATATTTTGTCACGCCTCCTACACTTCCATATGTCATACCCTGAAGTTCTGAAAACTTGGAAATCATGCAGTGTACCCATCCTGATATGTAGTTCAGATCCTCCTCGAAACACTAATGGAAACATGCCTTGAGCCTTCCCTGAAGAAGTAATCTCTAAAACCCTAATTTTAGGACTAGCGCGACTGTGACACTGGAAACTAGTCCTGATGACATGTTGCACTATACTACCCTCATGCTGCTAGTGCAATTTTTAATTGGATACTCACGCTGATCCCTAAAGGGAAAGTTTTCCCGAAGAATAAAAGAAGCTTTTTGATCTAGAGGCTTCTAGAACGATGAGTTGGAGGTTGTTCAGTGTGGTTGTGGTCGAATTCTCCCAATATTGTCCTTTGATCTTATCCCTCTGAGCTACCTCCTTGATATGAGGGCCTTCCCTTATCTTTGGAGAGATCCTAAGTCCCTTTCCCTGCCTACATATTCATCCTCTCCCATTCCCAAATGGTTGGTCTCTGATTATTTTCACCCTTATGCCGAGATAGTGCCTACATGCTACTCATTCGGCTTGGAGAAAGAGTGCTTGGAGATCTTGAGCTTGGACTTGGACATTCACTCAAGGAGAGCTTATTGACATCAAGACTTGGTTGTATGCTTCCTCCTTTATTTCAATAATATATACAATTGCTAGTTCACTTTCCATAAATGTTTGTGTTAATGCATCATTTATCTTAATTCTCCTTGATCTGTTAAGTAGATTACTTTCGATTATGCTTGTTTCACTTGTATTCTTCATTGTGTCTTTGATCTCTTATGAAGGTATCGAAATGTCGTGAGCAATAGAGCTAAGACTGAGGAGAAAGAGATTTGAGATCTTCAACAAATGAGTGCGTTATAGCATTAGAACAAGGTAGGCCATCTTCCTCTTCTCTCATTTTGATCATAATTTAGGAAAGTGTCTTTTAGATTGTCACGTAGGTTTCTAGTCCCACTCATTGGGCTAGAGGGACTGTCTCTATCTACAGAGAGGATTTACCTAGATAATAAAATGGCGACTCCATTAGGGAAGCTATAACCCTTTCCATCCATTCCTTCGATCAGATTCTATAATGAGTTTGACCAACAGTCAATTTCTTGGATTGTGTGCATCACTGTAGCTATTTGTAGTCACTGGTAATTTCCTGAGAATGTTAAGCCTACTATGATCTTGAAGATTTTTTATTTTTTCCTTATTTTTCTCGCCTAGCATGTTTTCTGCTCTAATAGAAGCGCTGATAGCGCTGATTTTCAAATTATAGTCATGTTGCTCTGCCTTTCATCACCCTTTTGCCTTTAATAGGTGCGCCGATCCCAGAGGATAGAAGAAAAATTAGGGTTTCTTCTTGTTTTTAATGGTTTTCAACCTCTGTCAATGATTTTCCAGTGTAACCATAGTGTGTTTTTATTGATTTTTATCCTTGTGTGATTACAATTGTCTCTTGGCTTTGTTGATGTGTGTTTTGTAGAAATTCTCTACAAATCTCGCTCTGATACCATGTAGAAAATTTGTATGTAGGTTAACTCGATAATGTAATATAAATCAAATCAGAATATTATAACCTACATCTACTATCAATTCACGAAAGCTTAAAGATTGAGTTGAATAATATAAATAGAAGAAGAAGAATCAATGAACAATACACATGAAAATACTTTGGGGAAAACCTTAGCTAAAAACCCCACTATCTGTATATCATACAAGGTGGAAATACATAGGAATTATACTAAGCCTTAGCTCTCACAGCTAGCCAGCTCTCAGTACAATCCTCACAGATGCTCACAGGCAATCTTGGCTTCTCTCCAACCTTCCTCTTGGCCCTCCAAGCTCCTATTTCCTTGCGCTATTCCTCTAGGATGATTCTCCTTCAAGTGGAAAACTCATTTACCAAGTGGATGATCACCTGATTTCACGCACTATCATAATTGCGCAATCCTCAAGGAATGATGCCTTAACTGCATGTGTGAGTTTTCCTTATAATAAAACACATACAACTGATAGTACATTGTCCTTATCTTTAATCTCAACTGGGTCTTTCTCAGAATAGACATGCATGAGTTTCTGATGAGGGAATCTTCAGTTAACTGGAGTACACTAGTTGAGTGCATGCATGCATCAACTGATTGTTAACTCAGTATTAGTTCCTCAAACAATTTGGAGCTAATTTAATTGGATTTAACTCAGTAAACTGAGTTAACTAATTACAACTCAAATATAGCTCATTCTTATCTCCTTAATTTAAGGCTTATCTCCTTAATTTAAGGGATAACTCTTGCATGACTTTAGAAAGACTTCTAACTTGAATTTCTCCAACTAATTAAGTCAAAATAATTTAATTAATTATTTCTAAGTAGCTGTTAAGACTATATTCGTTTTTAATTCACAATTTAATTCAAGTACAAATTAAATTGGAATATTCTTGTTGCCATATTTCAACGCTTCCTCTCAACAAGAAAGGGATTATCTGCCACACCCATCCTGTCTCTATGGAACTTGAATTTACACTTTGACAATGCCTTTATCAAAAATGTCAGCATCTTGCTCCTCTATCGAAATATACTGCAACGACATGATCCTCCCATCATCAGCAGCTTGCTTTACCTTGTAAAGCCAACAGGAACTCACAACTGATTTCTTCTCCGGTCTCAGAACCACATCCCAAACACTGTTACGAACTATGGAGTCATACTCCTCCACCATAGCATCAACCCAAATCGGCTACTGCGCTCCTTCCTCAAAGGAAGATGGCTTGGTCTCAACACATTCCCAACAAGGGCCATGTATCTAGTGTACCTCTCAGGTGACCTCCTCTGTCTACATTGAGAAGATGGTGCTACCACATTCTCTCTCGCATCGTCCAACAATCTGTCAGCTTCTCTTGTGCGCTTCCATCCATCTTTGGAATACTCTACTTGAGTGGATGTCTCCACTCCTAGAACCTCTACATGCGGCTACTCTGCATCAGTTTGAGGCTCCTCCTCCTTAGGAACCAACAATTCCTCCACATCCTGTAGCTGGAGCTCCCTCTCAAGGGAAACTCGCATGGCCTTCTGCTCATCAAACTTGAGATATTTGCGAACCACTATCCTCCGACTGGTAGGCAAGTATACCCGATAGTTGTGAGGTGTATCAGTGTACCCCACAAGTATCCCCAACTCTGTTGTCATCTCAAGCTTCTTCCATGCATCCTTTGTCACATGGAAATATGCCAATGAGCCAAAGATCCTGAAGTGACCCACATCTGGTCTCTTACCGAAGAAAGCTTCCTCTAGTGTCTTCAACCCAAGTATGCGATGCGGGCTTCTATTCTACAAATAGACCGTTGTGTTGCATGCCTCAGCCCACAATTGAAGTGGTAGGCCTTGGTCATGTAGCATTGCCCATGTTGCCCCTACAATAGTTCTGTTCTTCCTCTTGACCACCCCATTCTGCTATGGGTTATGAGGTGTTGTCAACTCTCATTTAATTCCTTCCGCTGCACAGAAGTCCTTAAACTCTTGAGAGACATATTCTCCACTGTCGTCACTTCTCAAGGCCTTGATCTTCTTCCCTGACTCTTTCTCGACCAAAGCTTTGAACTCACAAAACTTTGTGAAGGTTTGGTCCTTCTTCTGCATGAAATAAATTTAGCATTTACGAGAATAGTCATCAATGAAAATCACATAATACCTTTGCTTCGTTGTGGATGCCGTTGAGAATGGTCCACACACATCAGTATGAACTCATTCTAAGATAGCCTCTGCTCAACTATCTCAATCATGAAAGGAAGACTTGGTGTAATTTCCCAAGGTACAACCTTTGCATGTGTAAACTTGCTCAAGTTTACCTTTAGGAAGTCCTGTAGATATCTGATGCATTATCTTCAAAGCCCCATGATGCAAATGGCCCAACCGCCTGTGCCACAACTTGCCAATGTCTTGGCTTTGCACCAATTTTGCTTTTGTACTTAATGCTGCACAATCATCTACCTCTAGTTTATAGAGATTATTCACCAGAATTCCTATCCTCTTGGTCTGAACCATGGCTATGTGTCTTAGGAACGCCTTTCCTTTACTGAAGACAACATTGTAGCCTTTGTCTTCCAACATCGTGATTGATACCAAGTTCTTCTTCAGTCCAAACACACACATCACATCTATCAAGGTGAGAGGAGCTCCATGCTCCCTCTGAAAAGAAAACATGCCCACTCCTGAAACGCTATACCTTCTATCGTCACCCATCTCTATGAGCATCTTGAGGTATTTCTCCTCCAAGGCACTGAATAAATTTTTATCACTGGTCATGTGGAATGAGGCTCCACTGTCAAGATACCAGACACAACCATCATCGATGACACATACATGCGATGAGGGTATAGTCCATTTCAAATAAGAGGCTAATGCCTCACTTTCGATCCTTTCGAGGATCCCTTCTTGGACTTCTTCGATGGGCTTTTAGTCGCATAATGTCCCTTCTTGTGACAGTTAAAGCATCTCACTTTAGAC